>OU426926.1:18036463-19236463 GCA_911387795.2 Apamea monoglypha | reverse complement strand
TATTATGGCGAAGGGAGAGAGTGCGACGGCTTATGTTTGGAAAATACTTGTGTTTAAGAGACTACGATTAACTGAGGTTATTGACTGGTAGCGGTTGTAGCCTAGTTGTAGCGGCCCTGACTTACGATTTCGAACTCAGGCTGGCGCTTTACTTTGTGTAATTTATTTCATCACCACTGTTCTCAAAACGGTGAAGGAAAACATCGTGAGGAAACCGGAATGTGTTGGAATTAAAAATTCGAAAAGATGTGACCAACCCGTACTAGGCCCGCGTGGTGGATTATGGCCCACAACCTCTCACAGAGAGGAGGCCTGAGTCCCAGCAGTGGGAACGTAATACGCTGATTATGCTATTGACTGGTCATACGTTCTTTGACGTTCAATAAGTGCTGATTCTCCGCCTACTTTGAATAAATGATTTTTTATTTTGATATTATAGTCCTATTATGTAGGGTCTCTCGTGTAATTGAGCTTTAAAATAAACAGGAGATCTTCCAAACAATCAGAGTTACTTATTGCTGTATACAGGGTGGCCGGAACATTGACGTCCAAAAATAAAATTTAGGTCCCTCGTATCGTGGGGTATCCGAATCATCCCCATGTATGTTCCGCGACTTTTCATAGTTTTCGAGTTACGAATTTTTTTCTGATTTTTTGAGAATGATCGACCTGACCAATCTAAAAAATGGCTTTGTCGAGATTTTTTTTTAGCAACTGAATCTTCGTGAGTAGTACTTTTATGCATAAAATAATCAGCTTCGTAACTGTGATGAAAGTTATGAAAAAGTTGGTCTAAAGTGAAAAAATTACGTTCGGTAAATTATGGCTTAGCATTTTAACTTTAAATAAAAAATTTAAACAGGAAACTTCATGGTTCCTAAGTAGGCTTCAAGAATGCGCCAGACTCTCAGCTTTCATAATCATAAAAAAAATTAGCACTTTAGACTAACTTTTTCATAACTTTCATCACAGTTACGAAGCTGATTATTTTATGCATAAAAGTACTACTCACGAAGATTCAGTTGCAAAAAAAAAATCTCGACAAAGCCATTTTTTAGATTGGTCAGGTCGATCATTCTAAAAAAAATCAGAAAAAAATTCGTAACTCGAAAACTATGAAAAGTCGCGGAACATACATGGGGGTGATTCGGATACCCCACGATACGAGGGACCTAAATTTTATTTTTGGACGTCAATGTTCCGGCCACCCTGTATAAGTTATATGGCACTTACTTAAGTTTTTCGAGTGTTTTTTTTTATCACATTTATACATTAGATCTTTTTCAGGAATTCTGTCTCGCAATACCTATAAGTAGTAGGTACTTAGGTATTGCGAGACAGAATTACGTTACGTTAATTAGTACAGAAAATTACGTGTTCAAGGAAACTACCTTCGTAGCAAATGTAAATGCAATTTATTATTTCAGGGAATCTTTCGGGGCATTATTATTTCGTTTGTGCTCATAAAAACAAGTAGCACAAATAAAAACATGGATTTACGTAAAAAGGTGTATAAAGCGTAACAATTATGTCGCACGGACCCAGAGGTTAAGGAGTTTGCTTTCCAAGACCTAAGCATGGAGGAAAGTAAGAAAGTAAAGGTATGTTCAGAATAAGGGAATAATCAATGGATCTTTCTCATCTTGAACACCAGTGACTATGTTTTTCAATTATATGAGGAAAACCGTCAAATAGCCAAAAAGCAATGAACAAACGTGGTCATCGATGCTCGTGCCTTCTCTGTTTAAGAAGAGGCATTTGTGTTGTAGTGGGACTATAATTCTGGTAACATCATGTTCGAAGAATGAACTAGTAAGTAAGTACTTAATGTACAAGAATTGTTGAAATCAAGCTCTATGTACAAAATGATAAAAGATTAGCCAAGCTAATTAGACTGTTGAAATAGAACCTGTAATGCCTGACAATTGAGCTGCCTAGGTTCAAGTCACGCCTGTCAGTACCAGGCTTTAGACTTGGTTAGTCTAGAAATAGATTATTATGATTTAGAACTCAGTAAAACTGACACGAAACGGCGGCAACACGAAACCATTTTGTTCGATGCTAAATGCTAAGTGTCATTTACGATATATTTACAGCTAGGTCTTTCGAACTCTATTCAGAGCCGTCCAAGGAAAACGTGCACAGGGCGGGTAACACCTGTTCTACAAAGATGTTTTCAAACGTCACCTGACGTGACTTGTCGCAATCCCGTTGATCGGTGACAGGAGCTTGCTCGAAACCGAGAAAGGTAGCGCACTTCGGCGTAAGGCGTTTTGAAACAAATCGCCTTGACAAGAAGCGCCAATTACGCAAAAGTTGCTGAAAGCCTTCATATACTAAACACGGTGTGACGGGGGTTACAATATTTTTGGTTTTGCATGTCATCGGAGAGCTTACGAAAGAAATGAAAATGAGTCTGGGTCGCTGTCGCCGGAACGGTGAAGAGGACTATAGATGTATACCTGTATAGGTACTTATAATGAAACTAAAGAGCTTCTTACACTTATCGTGTGGCATTGCTCTAACATCTTGATTATTTTTTTCTTACCACGGCGCGCGGCTGTAGGAAATATAGAAAATTCTAAACAAAAACAGAAATCTAAAACATAATAATTCTCCAAACAGAAATCGAGTAAGTATGTGTAAGTTGCTATTATGCACCAAAACCAAACCAATACATTGTTTTTGCTTCAGCCAGCCAGTAGCAAAAGTATAATCACAAGTTTTAATTAAAATATTCACTCTGGTTTTTATACGATAATTCAGCGAACCGCTCGGTTATCTCTACAGCGAAAATATTTAAGATATCCGAACATAAGCTGGAATAAAGTATTCAAGTAAAAGTAAAAAGTTTGGTATGTTCAAGACATCTTTTTAAAATTCACTTAAAGAGGATTACAAAGTAAAGCTACGTACAATGAATGAGCTTATGATGTTATAGTATGTTCTCTTTCAATTTGTCTGCCTGTCTGGCTACGTAAACTGCTCCAAGTATCTTTTTCTTTTGACGCTCGAATGACTTTGACATGGCGCTGTTGGTAAACATTTGTGAAATTATTTTGTGACATGTCACTTGAAATGTATTTAAAAAACAAGATAGCGGGGATACTTCAAAGGCCGCGCCGAAATAACATTGTAGCGCTATATTTTGAACAGCCCATGTGCACTGAGTAGTTCTATAGACGTAATTTTTCAGCCCAAGTAATTTCTATTTCCTATGTACCTTTTAATTAGATCATTCTCAATTACATAAACAAACGCACGACGCGATCCTGCTTTATACTAAATGGGACAAGGTTAAAACTGATTTATAGGATCGAATGTTCTTCATGTTCTCGTCAAAGAAAGAAAGAAAATAAAATTCTACCCAGATAACAGTCAACGTTAATTCGTTCCATTATAATAATTATCATCCTAATTATACCATATAAGACGTAGTGGCTGAGCGATCGACTGCTGCGCTGCGTGTCGCGGATTCGATTCCCGCACGGAACAAATAATTCTATTGCCTACAGGCAGTTGTTCCGGGTCTGGCTGTTTGTGTATGTGAGTTTAAATGTTTGTAAACGCACCCACAATACAGGAGTAATACCTACAGTGGGGCAAGGTTTAAAAAACAAATATGAGTAGGTAAATGAATAAAAAAAGCTATAGCCACGTAGATCAGTGCAACAATCGTTCGCGGTACAATTAAAATATTGATATAGATACATAAGCCTCAACATGGTTCTACATGCAAACGAAGTCGGGTGTCTCTCTTAGTCTCATATAAAAACAATGTAATTGTATTTGTTTGCCACATCGGTCACATACTCTGCGGCCACCGCTGTCCCCGGTTTATTGCCAAACTTTATGTTCATCGATCCACCAGCCATCCCCCGAGCATCCCATCCTCCCAAGCGACCCACCACCGGAATTTTAGGATTTTATTAAAATCCCCCACACTGATAGACAGGGTTTTAAAGAAAATAATACCATAAAATGTTAAATTACATTCTTTCGTCCAAATTGTTATTGTCTGCAGCTGTTTTTTTTTACTTTGGAAATGAAAATATTGTTGTTTTTACAAAAAGGATGTTTCTTTGATATTTTTGTTGAAGATTTATGTCGCTGCAGATGAATAATGTGTCGCACGACGCTCGAACGACGACGCAAAGTGGCGATTGTGACGCAACTGTCAAACGTGCAAATTGATGCGTGTTATTCACATTCTCTACAGATTTCACAGCATCGTCTGAAAAAGACAAAGTGGGGATACAAATTACATCTAGGAATCGTTGAAGAATTAAGTATGCAGTGATCGCAGTAAGCGATTTCATTGGGTATATTAAATTAATACCTATCCACTTTGCCTAACTTACCATAGTCACTCAAGCTCCACCAAACTTATACCAATATATCTCGGATCTTCAAAACTAGCTAACTACTAAACTGCCTTCACCTCAGATCGATGCCTCTCACGTCGGATGTGCCTCTTGACCCGGTTGCTGAAGTGGCTGACGTCATCGAGGCGATACCTCGCGAGATGCACTCCAGATCCGATCCACCTTCGCTCAAGGAGAAGATTGGGAGATGAGGGGTTAGGTTAGGTTAGGTTTAAAGAAACTTTATTCTCAATAAAGACAAATTTCACTCACTTGAGAACAATACTAAAACATAAATATAAATTACACAAAGTTCGCCGTCATCAGTTAGAAGGGAGGAGGGGGGGGGGGGGGGGGGTTAGAAAGTTAATCTAATGCAGTTATTTTGCAGTTAAGGCGCTAAAAGATGTTTTTTACTCACAACTACTACATCTCGAATACCGGTATCGTACCTTGTATCTAGCAGAAGTGTTTCATGTCATTGGCACACTTGATATCCTACCAAGCAGACTACCATTAGCTGATTTGATTGATTATGTTTACCTGTCGTGTTAGCAAACACAATGTTTCGCCACATACCTATTACATCAACTAATTCTATCAGTCGCAGGTTTTCAGTCTTGGAGGTTCGAAAGCCACAAACTCAATCTGAATTTATTAGCCCTATTTTGTGAACGAAAATGATATTCAACAGTGTCAGTAGAGCTTTGCCCGCTACCTCTTAGAGCTACAATCAGTACAGTCGACAGTTTCTTCGAATAGATGCCAAGCGTGGCATAAATTGAACCTTATTTACATTTGAACAAACGATGTCGGTGTATCTATCAGATTAATAAACATAAACACAGCAACACCAATACTGGAACTATTGTAAAGATAAAGTAGTATTTGCACAGAGTTAATAATAATTCAACACATTACGCGTTCCAATACGTACTTCAGAAAAAACCTATGGACTTTTTTCTGTCATATTGTTTTCAAGTGAAGGTGACTGGGAGGAGATAAAATGTGCAAAGCCTTTCTCATGAAACATCCACACACACGCATTTGTCATGTCGTCCTCTCCCTCCACCGAAAGAAAATGAAACTCCTTTTTTTCAGAACGTTGCTTGTTTATTTTTTTTCATCTGGCAACATAAATCAGCTTATGAATACTTACCGAGGCGGAGCGGACGGGCACAAGATAGCGTTCGGTGCGACCTTTACATATCTTTTTCATTTTCCGGTGCTAGGAGTAGGTGGCGGTGATTGGCTGTATTTTGCACGTGGATATAATACTTTGCAGGTGTTTCTTATGTTCGAAATAAGATCATTGTGCCTATAATAATATCGAGTCTGAAATATTGATTGATTGCTGTAGTCTCTTGTCTTTTCGTGTAGATCTTCCCCAAGGAGAGAGTAGAGCCTCTAAAAAAATCATAGATTCCATCATACCGCAACAGAATTTTCTTTTTTTTTTTCATCGTTACCACAGAACCATAATCGCTTGCCCTTAACACGATCCCTCAACCTCTCTGAAAGCGTCGCATAAAGCGTCGGTCACACACTTAATCATGTCCCAAATCACACAGCAACAACAATGGCGCTGACCGCCGCCCCCTTATCGTGTTCATGTTTATTTTTCCTCCTTTGTTACGTTTTCCATCGTGTTTATTTCTTTTTTGTTAATGTTCGGGAGTCAGGTCGTTGGCGCGGCGTGGCTGGGGCGATATTTGATACAGTTATATTGTATTGTTTGGTCTGCGGAGTTTTTTTTTTAAATTTTGTTCAGATTAGTATTGGGTTGCTTTTGTGTCGTTTTTGATTTTTATCCGGATGCGGTTTTATCTAGTTTAATATTACTTTATTACATGTTAGCTCCTTCATGTTTGCGTATCACAGCTGGTTCTTTTCTATTTATATAATGTAAGAATTACTACCAAGTGCATATCACGTAGTTCACAAAAGACAAGAAGGCACATTGCAACTAACAGAACACAATATCAGCTGTATAGAAAACTACATCAATTCAACATCTGACTACCTAATCTAAGTTGCTTCGCCTCGCGACTTGTTATAAGAAAAGTTGTAGAACGAAACAAGTGTCGGAGTGTATCCGCGGTCGCTGCGCGCCCCTTAAGCCTGGTTATGTACAGATTGCTCTGCCTGTACCGAGAGTAAATATTGTAATATCTTAAGCCCCATTTATTTGCTTTTGAATTTTATTGCAAAATATACGTTTTCCTTGCAGCTTAAAACATAACTTTTGAAAGCTACAATATTTTGTACAGAAAGACCGACTTTCGAAGACTATTGAAGTTAGGGTGAATTTCACCAATGAAAATAAACGTGACCTCTATAACCCATGTTTAAGAACTGTCAGTGTCAATATTCCACAACAGTGATGACATTGACATCACTATAACGCGGTTTAGATGTCCTAATCGCGTTTAGTCTCATCGGTGAAATTCGTCCTTAGATATTCACATTAAATGCATATTTGAGTTATAATATTTTCTGTAACATTCAGTGACTAACAAATAAAACCTAGCGGAGTGCAGAAAATCTACGAACACTCAAATAAAATATGTAAAGAGCAACAAGAGTACAGATTCAATATTAATAATACATGAGTAAATAAAAAGGTCAGGTCTTACTTCGGAGCATATATTCAGCATCCTGGAAACACGTAGCGCGTGACGAATCCTGAAAATGTACTGGAAAATGCAACGGAAACTAAGTTTATAGCAAGACAACTATACACGTGACCCTCCTACGATCCTAGTTTGGGGATATGTCTAGTCATGACAAATGCGACTAAAGTAACGGTATCCCTTCGTCATTTATCAGTGTTATATTCGGAGGTGTGTCAGAGATCATTTGTCAACAATTCGCTAACAACCATCTTATCCATTACCGTTCATTCAAAATTAAAATCAAAGGTCATTTATTTAAACTAAGCTGACAATTAGCACTTTTTGAACGTCAAAATTACACAAGTCAGTCCCCTAAAACGCGCGCCCTTCACCACTTCCTCTAATGATTTCGCTGAAAATAAGAAGTGGCGCAAATCAAATCAAATCATTTATTTGCCAGAATATAGGTTTACAATGTATGATCTTAAAGCTATAATGGCCCCTTTACATTTTACCATTACATATGGTGTGCAAATATTTAATCAAAACAAACTCCCCAGCAGCACAGCTGTCTGTTTAGTTAGAAGTACTTGATTCTTTAAATAGTATAGAAAGTAAAGAACATTGCGAATCACAAAACATTAAATGAAATTACTTGCCATACGACGCCAATTAGGTATATCAACAAAAACATTGAAACTATACTCAAAAAGAAAATAAAAACATTTAAAACCTAATACCTAAATACAAGCCTCCAGGCATTATTGTAACAGCAGTAACTTATGGGGTAAGAAATACGTAGCACCTTTATTCATAAACGTTGAAATATTTATTAGCGACTGTTTAACCATACATTTTTGACGTTTAAACGTCTCGTAACTTTAATCATCGTTATAAATAAACCCCTATGTGTTTAAATCAACGTCGGCTTGATGGGTATTTTAACTGTAGAGCACCCAGCACAATTAATAAACCTGTAACAACATCATACAAGTCTCAGGTTTAAAGTAGTCTCACTATAGCAGGTAATGCATAAATGTAGTAGTACCAGCGAGCTTATCTCCGCATACCTCGGCAGCCTCCAGTCCTCCACTAAAACTAGTACATTTGCGTTCCACCCAGTTTACACGATTCTGGAAACAGTGTGAACAAAGACTGCTTTCTTAATTTAGACAAAGGAACTAGCTTTAAAACGTAACAAAGCTACTTTTAGCTCGAATTGTATTTTTTCTTGGCACCGCTTCTGTTAAGCTTTAGCCAAGGCTGAATTTATTATATTAAGCCCGTATTATATCGTCTCGTATGTAGGTATAGGCGAGCTCGTGTATTTTATGGGTATCGTAAAAAGTGTCTAAGAGATTAACTTAAGAGGGTTTTAGACAAGTACTATCCTTTCGGACTAAACTAAACACACCAACCAATCCATTTGCCAAGCGACTAAATTCTTGGAAAATTAAATATTGATTTACTGTCATTCCTTAAATATTTAGAAATAAATCAGCTTTTGCCCGCGGCTACGGCCGCGTGGAAGTCGAAGATTATAACCACGGGAACGTACTTCAGGGATAAAAATTTTACCTATGTTAATCCAGGTATAAGCTATCTGTGTGCCAGACATCTAAATCAGTCCAGGCCTTTTTGCGTGATTAAGTAACAAACATAAAACTTTTCACATTTATACTAGGATCCCGCGTAGTATGTATAGGTACAGTGTCGACCAAAAGTCCATAAGCAAACTCACAAAGATTGCTTTGTGATTAAACGTCAAGCTATTGAGCTTGACGTTTAATTTGACTTACGTCCTTCTAGTTTTAAGAAAATAAACACATTGTCGTCAACAAGTGATTTAAGTTCATAATATCAACGTTTTAATATGAGTCAAGATGACCCAGCGGTTAAGCGCGTGCAGATAGATGCGTGAATCAGTGAGCCGTGTGTTCAAATCTCAGGCAGTACTTCGATTTTTTGTAAGTTTTTACTCGATTGGAAGAAATGGGACAGAAATATAACATTCTTTATCTTGTTCGCTTTGTTCACACATTTCGTAAAGATAGAAAGGTAGATCATAGGAAACTAAATAAAGAATTTAAATTTCTGTGTGGTAGACATGAGTTTTATGAACTTGGTCGGAATGAACGTTGTCGTTTGGTTGTATTTGGTTAGTGACGAATGATTTAATAGATAGCGGTATTGTATTTATTCTCAAAATGCAGGCAAACATTAATATTGAGGCGAGTGCGACTATTATTGCGCTGCATAAAAGTGGTCTTAATAGAACAGAAATATTTGATGAAACCAGACTGAATATAAGTATTATATTTATGAATATTTATGATTACTTATACTTTTATTTTAAATTTTACCTTAGATTACTTGGTGACATATGGATTAAATATTTTTATTGTTTTTTTAAATCCATCCATCCATAAGGCCTCAAAGAAAGGGCACGCCGCGATAGCGGCAATAAGACCCCTCTTTGAGGAGTGGCTAGAGAGGCGCCACGGTGCCCTCACCTACCGCCTGACGCAGGTCCTCACCGGACACGGAAGTTTCGGGAGGTTCCTGCACATCATTAGGCGGGAGGAAACGCCCGGGTGTCACCATTGCCAGGATCGCCCAGAGGACACAGTGGAGCACACGGTGGAGGTCTGCCCCGCTTGGGCGGAGCACCGCCGTGTCCTCGTAGAGGCGATCGGCAGCGGCGGCGGCCTCTCGCGCCCGGCCCTGGTGCAAGCCATGGTCCAGAACAAGGGGGAGGGGGAGGCAGTCGCCTCCTTCTGCGAAGCAGTCATGCTAGCGAAGGAGGTGGCGGGACGGATGAGGGAGGGAGCCTCCTGTCCCAGCCGCCGCGGGAGACGCTCCGGGCGTCGGGAGCCGCGTGACGACTCCCGGCCACCATAGGCGCGGGCCTGCGGGCGGAGAGCAATGGGTAGCTCACCGCCCGATCAGAACCAGGCCCGTGCCGGACGGCGCGTAAGTGTTTCACGCGCGCCTCAAAGAGATGTCAGCATAATTCGAGGGGCCCCTTAGGGCCAAAGCCTGCTGGGTCAGCGGGATTGTCCGAAAGGGTTACCGCTATCCCGGAATATAAAGGGCGAAGGAAGGAACATGGGTGGGTTTTAGTCGGCAAGAGTCTGACACTCCCTTCCGCTCCACCCAGAGCGGGAAGGGTCATTTGATGATTTCCCACCAGAAAAAAAAAAAAAAAAAGTCCTCAAAGAAAAATAATTATTAATAAATAATTATTACTTGGATTTATAAATGCAGAGTTTTATATATTATACAAAAATTAAGTCAATTTTATCAATTATTTTTCTTTGAGGACTTTTTTTTTTATTATTTTATTATAGCTGCCTAATATTACTTTCCTTTTGTTTTAGAGGAATACTGTAAGTCGCTAGATCAAGAGATATGATGAAGTACCCTCTTCCTCGTATGTCTTTCACCTTCCAACACCGAAAAGATTTAAATTAAATACAACATAATCACATAAATAGTTAAGTAATAATACAATAACTAATATTTAACTTCTTATAAATAAATAATAAGCATGAATACATTATAAATAGACATAAATATTACCTAACAAGTTTTTGTTAAAATACATATATTATTATGGTTTCAAAGACACGCCTACACGGAGTCCTTACTCATATACATCATCTAGTAATCCAACACAGTAGGCAATAGTAGTCTTACAGCTCTTACATTAAAAATGCACATAATTAGGCACTCATCATAAACTCAAACGTATAGGTAACACGACATTTCATTTCATTTACACAACACACACAACAAAATTACAGAAGCTTAATAACATCTACACCGTTCATTTGTTATATTAAATCATGTTTAAATAAGCCTCTGGCGACATTGGTTTTGATCTTAGCAATGTAGCATACCAATGTAGCCAGAGGCTGCATTGGTATGTAGCGGTATCTACAACGCCACATGCGAACAACGCGTCATACTGACGTCACGCAAATCCTGCATCTCGCAAGCAGAGTTTACCGCGCAATTAGCATGGATACAATTTCCCAACATCAGTCGTTGGGCAATTGCCCGCCAGACACAACACCCGTCTGGTCGGAGGATCCTCCCTTTTCTATGGAGGATTAGTGAACTTTACACCCTGTTCCTCATGCTTCTAAACTGGTGACCCCGAGCATGAACGTCAGCGCAGCCTTCGTGCAAATACTTCAACAAAAAACAGCCACACATTATACTTAAGCCTCGAACTCAGACTTCGTTGATCGTGATTCCAATGCTTAGCCCAAACAGCTACCAGCACATGTTACAGTTACGCGAATTTTAGCAATGCAATGGTAAGAACAGGTCGCCACTATGACGCGTATTCTAAATGCAACAGAAATATAATGTTATTTCGCCGTAGTGCGACGTCAGTTCATTAGTGTGTGTTATCTGTGGAATGTTGAGACATCACTCATATACGCACACGCACACGCACTGGCTGTATCGTGCTTGCACAGTTCATAGCAATGTAGTCCTTAGCATGCCACTGGAGTTTTGAGCGATACTGTAGAGTGTGTAGTAGTTCCATTGAAGTTTAAACTTTTATATTTTTGCCACACATTACACATCTCCTATCATATGTGTCAATCTGTCAGGCTGCCACTTTAGTGACAGTCCACCACAGAGGTCTGTTAGGACCATAGAAATCTTTCTTATATATATGGTTAGCACGGAGGAGTTCGTACACCGCTTTAAGTAGCGGAACTTCACTCTTTCAGCGGATGATTGCGTCATCTATTCCGTGATGATGATCATTTATCTAACAACCAGTGTAATACAAGTACAATACTACAACGAGACATAAAATAACACATTTACAACTATGATGTCCCCATCTCATAAAACGCGCGTATCCCTAAAAAACATATTCGTTCGGTTACATCGGGCGCTAGTGATAAATGTGAAAGGTCACAGCTCGAGGCTCGAGGTAGCTGTCGACCTAATGTTTATGTTTAAAGGACGCTTTTATGCGCCACAAAACTCACGATAATGTGCGTCGGTTCTCGTAAACATGGTCCTACCAGCCGCAGCCACACCCAGCCTTCAGGATCATTACTGTTCTTTTGATGGTTGCAACTTTATTAGGACGGGTTTATTTTAAAATGTAAGCGAATAGTGTTGTTTATTCTCAGGTTATGTCGGTCTTGGAGTTTTATTGCTTTATTTATTCCGTTCTTGGGGAATGTTCGAGTCTGTAATTCTACATTATGTTCTTTTGGCAAGTCCGATATTCATTTTGTGTCTATTTTCAGAAAATATGCACATTCACATATGTTTTAACGTTTTGCCAACATCGTCGGCTTTGAGAATACTTATCTAGTTCAGTAAGTAACACTTTGTGTTACAAGTAATTCTAAAAAGACAAATCATTAGATTTTCTCGTTTTCGAAGTCCGTTTTCACGTTTTTTGTTTAGCGCCTTCCAGAGGGACAAATTAGCTGAAAATAAGGAGGTTTCCCTCCTTGGCTGTACGTGATAAGATTCCCGAGTGGTACGGGGACAAAGTAGGTACTTTGTCCCCGTACTACTCGGAGCGCAGGTAGATTTCAACGTAGGTACGTTGACATCTACCTGCGCTGCCGGTAGTAGGAACAAAATGGATTGCGTTCTTCAACCAGAAATGATTAGAGAGTAACCTCTTAGGATGCGACATTAAATAATGTAGGTCCCGTGCTTACCCCCATCGGAAAACGGTGTGAGTTTGTAATGGAATCAATTAGTTTAAAATAAATAATTCTGTAGGTTTATATTAAAAAAAAAACTAGTGGCCCGGTTTCGAAAAAAATATATTAAAACATACTTAAATCCTAAATAAGTCTATAATGTTCCCACTGCTGGGACACAGGCCTCCTCTCTGTGAGAGGGAAACATATTTATTAAAACATATTTTACTTTATTTCGCAGTTTTAAGTATTCTAAAAACCCTTATATATTTTAAGCAGATTAGTTAATAAAGTAAGCTAGTAGGTACATATGTGTTCTACAAATACCCTGCTATGTTATAATGAAGGCTGTTAGTACTCGTGTTAGGGCGGGCGGCGCCCTGCCGAGCGTATATGCTGAAATCTTAAATGTCACGCGCTTCAATTTACTTAGTCAAGGCATTTCTAAGTTATGTTACCAGGCTTTACGTAATACAAATAGATCGTTGAGTATTTGGTAGAAAGGCTTAGCTCTGTTTTGAATATGAATTCAGGGAAATTAATTGTTAATAAAATTGACTAACAACTAAAATTGTCCGTATATTCACAACTGTCATTTTTTTAAAGTTGTTTACAATGGCTCTATCACTGGCTGTGTCAATTTGCTTAACAATTAATTTCCCTGATTGTATCAGGCTTTACGTTATAACAGAGAAAATAGCGCAAAAATACAAATTCGTTTGCATTCCATCTGACGCCCGGATATACTTAATTGTAAACCTGCCATCCTGATTGTCA
The DNA here is from genome assembly GCA_911387795.2 of Apamea monoglypha. Classification (NCBI taxonomy): domain Eukaryota; kingdom Metazoa; phylum Arthropoda; class Insecta; order Lepidoptera; family Noctuidae; genus Apamea; species Apamea monoglypha. The sequence continues at coordinate 19,223,011 of OU426926.1, read as the reverse complement.
GCACTTTTCAGGACAAGACTTAGAATAGAATAGAATAGAATATATTTTATTGTAAAACATGAGTAGACATCATAACATGTGCAAGGTCTTATAATAATGGTTAGATATGCATGTTTTGCCATTAATGGCGTACAAAAACAACATAATTGGTTTAAAATAACCACAAAAGATTTGAGTCTAAACAACAAAACATTTTTTTTTTTCGTAATACTACTTAAAAAAGGAGAAAATGTACAGATTAGGTTTTATAGATTTGAGATTCAAATTGTAAATTGTACTTGAGTACGAACTTAGGCTTTTTTCTTTACATTTTTTTCTTTACTCCAACTAATGAGCGCACAACTAATTCGTTTAGTAAAGCTGACAAGCTACAAATTGAAAACTAGCAGAGAAAGATCGAGCAAAAGGAACGCCTTCTGCTTGATGTTTTAGTCTCTTTAACATGCTACGGTTCGCTCCGCATAAAAATTAACCCGAGTTTCTTTTGCGTGTATTTCTCTCTAAGTTTATCAAGCTCTAAGTATACTGCAGTAGAGAATTCTCGTAAACCTCTTCACATTAACTAAGTCCAACAAAACTAAAGATTCGGGTCCAGCACACACGTGCCGACCCGACGTATTAAGACATAACCGCTATCTCCCGTCCCACGTACAGCGACTGCCGACTTCCCGAACACGGGACGCGCCCCGGACTGCGGGATGCGGGATGCGGGAGTAATTCCTCGGGATCCGCGCAATCGCTTATCGACAAATCGACGGCTCGAGCTTCTTTGCAGAATGAGATTGAAAAATTTGTACGTGATTTATGGCTTATGGGTTGTATTTAAAAGACTGCAAATATTTGAACGTAAAGTATCTAACTTATGTATCAGACGGATTACATTTTGAATTACTCAGACAAAAGTTACCTTAATGACGTAACGCCAATAATCTAATAGCTCCTTTGTAAGCGCCATCAAACTTCGTTACATTGACCCCCGCGGGGGTGGTGGGGGAACCCCCATCCCCTAGTAAGGATCAAAGCCATCATCTGCATAGCGGATGAGGCCGAAAGCCGAGGCCGAGAGCGTCGGCTAATGAGATCAGCTCAGTTCGACGATCTCGTCTGAGCATCGTGACGAAATCCAGTGTAAAAACTGAACAGTTATGGTAAACAGTGCTGTGTATGCTAATTTATATAAAATATATGCTGTTCTAAGATTGCAAGTGCCGAGTATAAGGGAAAGAGGAATAATTCCAGCTTTTATTCGGACTTGAGGAGCATTCCAATTGCTTTTTATTGTTTTTATGTCCGAGATGAATCTGATTACTTCTTGATGAATATTAATAATAAATCGTTTATTAACCAAATAGTGTTCTTACATTTCCTTGTAACTCAAGTACAAATGAAGTGCTAAAATTATTGTTACAAGGGAAATATATTTTTATTTTTTATATTGTAATACAGAATCGTTTCTAATATCATTACATCACCACAAACCATTCCTTATTCAACGACATTAGAAGATGAATTATCAAAAATCCTTCCATTATGGAACGATTTTTCATTTGTTTTATTTTTTTAGATTTTTAGAGCACTAAGCTAACTTTCGTTTTATAAGAAACTCTTGATCAAAACTTCATGCTTCTAAACCTAGCGGCGTAAGCAGAGCGTTGTCTGTCAGTGAGTGAATGAATCATTGAATTTATGATTTCTATTAAGCAGATTCCTGGTATCTCTGAGACCACTCTTTGTTAACTTTGAAACGATTGTAAATAGCAACTAACTTAGACTTTCCAAACATCCTAAGCAAAGCAATATTAAACCGCACACAGTCCTGCAAATACATAAGTTGTACTTGTATTCCTAATAATGAATAGCTGTTTACATTACAAACTGTGGCACACAGTACTAAACAGAGCCGCTCTTTGTGGCAAGGTCGGTAGACATACGATTAGTAGTGAACAATGCGAGCACACAGCGCAGGGGCGGCACACAGCTGGCAGTCTGCACTTCCTTCCTTCGCAGAATGAGCTGACCGAGTTTCAAATAGCTTTTAAAATTAAAGTTTTCTGCCCATGCACACATTCAATAAGCTGAAAGGGAACTTTGTACCTCGGAGATGATCCATGATTTCTAACATACGTGAACTTATAAAACATCAAAATGAATTATAGCTATGGCCTGCCGGAAACAGAATCCAATTTACCCACAGTCAGTGTCCAAGAGAGAGAAAGAGATTATTATTAAAAACACAGCAAAGATTTCGTAAAAATATATTAGAACCCTTAGCCCTTGTAGGCTTTAAAATACAAACATACTCCAGTAATGTTTAACAAGATTTACCATCCTTCAAGCCCTAACCTTTTACCCGAATATTTTCCTTTACTTCCTTACAACAACATCCCAATACCTAGTCCTGAGAGAAAGTAAACATCAATAAGGCTATGTACACAAGGTCAGCAAATAAACGTCGTTTGTGGTCCTTCGAGACACGTGTGATGCTGACGCTCCTGAGTGGTCGAGTGATGTCTGATTTGATCACACATGAGCTGATGCGACCATGGGAAGATTAATTGTATATTGATTGTGGTTACGTGGTTGTATTTCGCTTGGGATCGAGAGATAATGGGACAGTGGTGAACAGTAGAAGTATAAAGGGAAGTAGTTGTCGTTTTGAAATGATCTTGAATCTACTTAATTTTATGATAGATTAATGTACTCTATAAAGAAAATGTATTGGGAACTTTATGAAATCAATCATACCTCCGAAACCATTATAAATAACAATTTCTATTAAATAAATAATAATAGCTGCTGTAGAAATATACGATATATGCCCATTGTGCACACGTCCCATGAAATAATAACTCAACCAACAATACCTAATTTGGTATCCGCAGCCCGTTTTATATTCGCGTCTATGCTATCGTAGACGTGCTACGATTCGCTACGAGGCGGCTACGAGGCGGCTACGAGGCTCTACGAATTTATGCTACGTCAATACGGTGTATTATTACTTCTAAATAATTCGATGCAGACATTTCGTATGTCTGTGTGTAGTGTTTAGTGCTGTAGTACATTATATACGTTTTATTGGGTAATAATTTAGTTTTGTATTGCTTGTTAGAATGTGGAAAATAAGAATTTGTTCGATCATATTCATATTTTTAATGGTTAAACATTTAGTACAGGACAGCTTTGCAAATTCAGAGATGATCATAAAACAGTTAGTTATTACAAAAAAAATACTGCTTACTCAGCTAAAATAATAATGTGAATAGGCTTAACTGGAATCTAGTCTTTAAAATAGAGTTTAATTAGACAAGAAAATAATCACTTGCCTTCGTTAAAAAGTTTAATACTTTATTGTAACACAATCAATTTGAAAATCTTATCGTCTCAGTCGATCAATAACCATAATGTACATCGCAGGTACATTTAGTACGTGTGTAACAGACATGTATCTTTTGTATAATATAGACGCGATCATATATCATATATCACCGTCACTGTATGAATACTAACTCACGAAATTATGTGCCGACTCATTATTTATCATTTTAACAAAAATAGACACTAACCTTCAACATGTAGCGAACAATACCGACCGAAACATGTGTAGACACGATAACGTTGGGGGGCTAATAAATTCATGCGAACGAAGTCGCGGACTGAAGCTAGTTAATAATAAAAGTTACCTTATAAACGTAAAACAAAAGTATCAAAAATAGCTCCGACAATTACCCTCGCTGCCTTATTATGTTTATAGACATAATTAATATCATCAAGGGATTTGCAAAGCAACGATAAACACCGCCGCGCGGCGCTCCCTGAACATAAACATACGCAAAAAATTAAAAGCATTTCCAGTGAAACGACAGGCACACGTAAACGTAATGCATTCGAAACGATAAATTGTGCACGTTCAGGGGGGGGGGCGCGGGGAGGTAACCAATGTACCTATTTTTGTTTGTAGGTAGGCACTTGTGTACATAAGGAAGGAACTGTAATATATACACGACACAACCTAAGTACTGTACAAGACAATTTTCTGTTTTTTTTTCTGCCTCTGTTGAGAAATTTTTGTTTACTTTCTAAATATACTGAAACACACATTTTACATCGGTAAAGGTAATGTTTCTGTCAGTAAACACTTCGTTCCATTTTTTAAATAACTATAGATATGTTTTCATAGTAATTGCAACTGCCTTCTGATAGAAATTCCTGTATTTTTAGGAACTTTCGCATTCAAATCTCAGTCTTAATCTGTCAAAAACACCTCTAATTTCATTTTTGACTAGTTCTTGACATTGATTATCGCTGAGATGAGATTGCGGCTAGATTTTTAATTAAGAGAATTGGCCTTTTGACCTCCACAACCCAGTTACTGAGTAACTGAGAACTGAGTGATACCCTTTTGGTTTGGTTGTCAGACTTTCGGGCTTCTGACTACCCTTATCGACCATCAAAGATCTAAGGGATGACAGGCGGTGCCTGCCAGGGCCGCGGGTTGTTCGAAAGAGATACCGTTTTAGTCAGTAAAAGTCTGACACGCCCTCCTGCTCCGCCCAGAGTGGGAGAAGTCATATGATGATTTCCCACACAGAAAAAAAAAAGGAATGACAGGCGGGACCAACATGTTAACCGGGCTTAACATGTTTTCTGAGGCATGGAGAGGTCTCGATATGTAATGGATGTTCACCCATCTACGAACCGACCATTTCCATTTTTTTACGCCATATTATGTAACGAAGAAAAGAGACTACTACAGAGAGACCGCCCGTGTCTACAGTCAGTTTTGAAAATCTTACTCGTACTTACTGATTCTCTAAAATCACAGGTCCTAAGATTCAGACATTTAAGATTGTGGAATGTTTATGTTACTGTACCATCACTCCCCATGGGAAAACTACGAGCCCTACACATGTCGTAACACCACTCTGTGTACTTTAGATGAATAATGAAGTAGGTAGACACAGCGTGTCAGATTGATGCACGTCCTTCACGCGGGCTTCCTTGCGACGTACACGTTTTAGCGTGATTTGTAACAAGGCGTTCTGTCTTCACGCGGCGTATGCTAGTGCTAACACATTTGTTATACAGCCAGTGACCATGACATGAATGACCTAAAGGTGACTTAGAGATTATTTAGATTCAAGGGGAAATAGCCTCCTCCTTCATTAAATTCTAAACAATGACTTTTTTGCAAATCAATAAATCGATCGCAAGGGAATATTGCCATAATCACCCAGGTTACCAACGTATGAATGTTATTGATAATTGAAGCAAAGGAGAGCTTGCTGCTGCCCTTTAAACTATCTCCCAGGGTAATTACTTAACTATGCCAAGAATAACGATAAATATTTGTCGTTATTACCACTACCACTGTTTGTCTCTGCATCACTTAAAGGTTGACTGGTAGTAAATGCGTGTGGCATGAAGTCCGCCTCTGTACATTTGTGTACTTAAAGTATTAAATAAATAGTTAAATACAGCAAAGCTCAGAACCTTCAAATTGTAACATGGATCACTTCGGGTGTGGGTACGAGTAGATGGGCTGCCGACACGCATGCTTACTGCGATGTAAATGAGCTGGTACCGAGTGACGAATTGCTACCATTCGTGTCGCTTGTTCACGGATTTATCAAAGTACATAAAAAGAAAACAAATATAGTAAGAAAATTTTTTAAAGGGAATAAATTGTAGGGACGGGTTTCCGAAGATCCCACTTTATTCTTGCGGAGACAGAAATATCGTTGTCATAAATATTCCGTTCGGTTCTAAAAATGTGACTTTATTAGTCGGAATAAAGTATGCAGACCGAATTTTATTTTAATAAAATAACAAAGTTCCAACAAGTTTATGTCTCTATCAGTTTATAGCTTTTTAAAATGGAAATATTTCTTTCACATGACTCGAGGTACTTAGAACTTCTGTACTAACGTACTTTCAAACTCGATAATTAATAAAAATGCTTATTTCAATTAAGTAAACATAAATACGCTAAAAAAATATGAAAACTTTTCAGTCTCAACTTTATCTCACAAATAACAACACAAGCAAACTTTCTCTTATTATAATGTGCGGGGTAAATATGTAATGCGGGCACATTTCCCGGGGGACGCTGACAATCGCGAGCCATCGCGCAAATCCCGGAAACCGGGATCAAGGAACGTCCCTTTTTAGGCCTCGCAAACTTACGTGCGTATGTGTGCGTGTCACTTTCGTACATGTATGATGTATGTGTGTATGTGTGTGTGTTTCGATCCTCCTCGTCTCAAGGGACACGCTAAATTCCAGCGATAGTGACTTGTATGTCACGTTGCGGTATTATAAGTTCGTTGGGGAAATAATAACGAATACCGAAAGTAATTGGTTCAAAGGAAAATTATGAAATTGTTGCGGCAAGGTCTTTACCTCGTTGCTTTTCTATAACACAGTAATGTACCTAAAATGTGCGTGAAATAAAATAGTAATCTGCAGTATGTGCACTTCAAATCTATCAACGAACAAAAACATTTTCCGATAAGCTTCATGGAAGCGTGATGCTTATTGGAAAATGTTTTTTTTTATATAGCGTAGACTGTCCCACTGCTGGGCAAAGATCCCTTCCAAGTCCATCCAGGAACTCTTTTCCCGCGCCACCTCGAACCAGCCAACCCATTGTGTGGAGACTTTTACAAAAAAATATTTACAGGACCTTTATTTTTTTTACTAAAACTGTAAGCTAAAAAATCTAGCATTTTAAAAGAGCTCGACAATTTTACGTCCTTTCTAAAACAATGTACATAATAAATCAGATTCCTTGTCGCCACCGCGTCGAGGTTCTCCCAACTTTACAAAAGAAATTATAACGTTAGTTTTACAGATATAACCTCGAGATAAGACAAAAGTTTGTCAAGTCCCGCCTCTCTGACTTTTTCTTTTTCCCGCAAATCATTTTCCGTGGAGTAATGCCGTGTTGGGGGCATAACCGGGCTCTCGATGAACACGCGAGCCCCGTGCACATCCGCACAAACCCGCGCCCTGCTCGTGAAAACATTACAGAGTTATAGGCACACTTAGATTTTATGAACGTCGATTCTCCCTTATTTAGAAAGCAAGAAATAAATTCGCTTTACGCGGTAAACAACGCTGTTGTTTGCTCGCTGCTGCTTTAATATTAAATGGCAGATATCTGGGAACGCAAAAACGGAGCGTTGGATGACGTCAATATATGTTGCAAAAAAATGCTGAATATGTATCTGTAGCTTCTCACTTTTTCATTGTTCTTTATTAAATACATCAGTTTCCAAGAAATTGTGCGAAGCTTCGAGTAGGTACTACAAGTAACCATTACATCCATAATACATTGAAGTAATAAGTGTATTACTCGACCGTTCTTACTGCGGAAAATAATCGTCGTAAAGACGGTCCGCATCGAACTAGAAAACGATAGATCACTATATCATTTTCTATCATCCATCTGTCTAACCTTTTCCCAATTATGTTGGGGTCGGCTTGCAGTCTAACCAGATGTAGCTGAATACCAGTATTTTACATGGAGCGTCTGCTTATCTGACCGCCACAACCCAGTTACTGGGTAATATAGCGTATTCCTTGGTAAGATTAGTTGTCTAACTTTTGGGCTTTTAACGACCCGTAACGACTGCCAAACATCCACGAATGACAACCGGGACCAACGGCGTAACGTGCTTTCCGAGCCATGAAGGGATTTTGGTATGTTGGTATTGGTAGTTAGTGTTTAGTAAGTCACCCATCCATGGACCAACCACGCCAAGCTTAGCTTAACCTGATCGATCGAACCGTGCGGCTGTTATTACTTAGTGCATTACAATAACCAAGACAAACAAACTTACTAACGAGAAATAAGACAAAGAACAATATATCTTAATTAATCACAACCTGTACTATAGTGAGTTTACCTGTTTCAAACAGAACGCCCCACATTGTACAGATTGAATCATTTATCAATCACGGTATCACTTCATCTACTGAATCGATTGACATTCAATCGTAATGCGCCTGAATAATACATCAATATGCAGCACAGCACAGGTGGCCGTGCCGCTAATTGGAAATCAATTGAAAAATCCAGCGTGTCGGTTTTAAACTCCACGTCGGGGCGGAGCGAGCCCGTACACATCGCGTGACGAACACGCTAATTCTTTCCAACATGCGACACAGCTTAACACTGTGTACAATAGTGGATTATTTTAATGAGAATAGCACAATGCTTGAACTATTTATGTTGTGTACTTGTTCAACATTGTCGCCAACTCCAACTTCGTAACCTCAAGTTTTATTACTTCGGAAGTATAACTGATTTTAATGGAATTTGTAAGTAAGAAACCTCTGGGGGATTAGCTCGGCTTCCTCGGAGATTATACCCGCTGGTTGTTGTAGTTTATTAAAGAGAAAATGGAGAGAAAATATGCAGAAACTTCAATTTTAATAAGGTTTACCGGGTGTATACCTGTTTGTAAATTCGCCGTACATCATTCACAGATTGTCTGTTGTACCTATCTCGTGAATGTAGCCTAGATTCCGTCAGCTATGGCGGCTATGTACCGCATCTCATTATTTCGTACCACATAAAACATTTGTACCGTTATGAAAATTCTTGGTATGCGGGTTTTCGCGTCGACGAAAATTCTAGAGTTGAGCAAAATGTGGTTTAAAAATACTTCTAAAAATAATGGGGTTAGGTAGTTTGTATTTAAATTGGCTCGTGATAAATTCTATTAGCTTCAAAATCGTTGTGCAGTGCTAATAAAGAGTATGACAAACGACGAGAGCGGCACGCTAATGTCAGCCACATTAGCGTGTCCCACCGTGTCGTACCGTGTCGTACCGTATAAAGGTTGTGTGCCCCGCGTCTCCGCGGGCTAGCTCGACCAGGCAATGACATTTTTTTGTTTTCCAAAAAGCACGCAGTTCCAACGAGCTTTTCTTTCGCTATAAGAAAAAAATATAGCGCTCATTTGTTTTTCCTAAATGTTCCCTTTCAACTTTTGGCAAACTTGTATTATTGTTCTATTTATTCTCTGTCCTATGTATTTCTTCTGTAAGAAAATATGAGGCTTCATACACGATCTCTCCAAAAATGATTAAGTACCAAATATGTATTCTATATACTTCTAGAATGTCGAAGGTCTTCATCGGTACTTTGAAACATAACGAACAAAGCTGCTACTTAATCTTTCGGGCACCATTGCGATCATTGAATGTTCTGACGTTCTGACTCGTGACCGATCGTTTGTCACCAATTAACGATTGAAGTTTCAAATAACATCATCCACATTACTCACGCCAGATTTATTCCACACAAAAGTGTGGGTTATGGTGTTAAATTATGGTGCAGAATTATGTTATCATTCCATCATCATCTTCAGGGAACGCCCGAGATATATCATTTATCTCGTACAATTCAAAGTTCAAACCAGTTGCAGTGTCACCAAAACACAGAGTCCTACCGAAAATGTTTTTTTTTTCGAACGGAAACTGAAAGGTAATTCGGCCTGATTTCCATTTTTGGTCATAGGGGCTTGTGGCTAAGTAATAACAGCCGCACGGGTCGATCGATCAGGTTAAGCTACGCTTGCCGCGGTTGGTCCGTGGATGGGTGACCATCTTCACATACCAAGACCCCTCCGTGCCTCGGAAAGCACGTTAAGCCGTTGGTCCCGGCTGTCATTCGTGGATCTTTGACAGTCGTTACAGGTCGTCAGTAGCCCGAAAGTCTGACAACCAGTCTTACCAAGGGGTATCGTATTACCCAGTAACTGGGTTGTGGAGGTCAGATAGGCAGTCGCTCCATGTAAAATACTGGTATTCAGCTGCATCCGGTTAGACTGGAAGCCGACCCCAACATAGTTGGGAAAAGGCTAGGCAGATGATGATGGTCATAATCGAAAACGAAACAAATGTTTTTTTGGTTTTTCGATAGGGTCTTTGGTACCTAAAAGTAATATAGATACAGCGTCAATTGTTTCATCACGAAACTTTACACTTTTCTGAAAGACATAAATATTAACAATAAAACAATCTGACGTTATGCGTCAGAAAAAGCATTGTTTTCTGCATTTTCATAGTTATTGTGCTTTTAGTTGTTACAGATGTGTATTTTCTTTGATTAACTGAATTGAAATTATCGATTTGCCAGCGCTACTTACTTACCACGATCACGACCACGAAAATTGCCAAAAATGGATATCAGCCGAAAATTACCGAAAACAAATAAAATTCGGTGGGTCTCTACCAAAAAGCCGGATTCCAACAGCAGGCATTTTAAGCATCGGATAGTCTCAGCCGAAGAGTTCCGAAGTGCACAGTCGTCGAGGGACCGACTGCCGACTTCATCCGAATGTTATAAGGACTTAAACTTTCCCTCTGCGCTGCTATTAACTTGCACAACTGTCTCTTACTTGATAGAAGGGGGACTTTTATGTCCATTGTTAGTTTATTGACCGGTCTGTAAAAGATCCAGAATTAGGCAATGTTTTGTGTCTATTCACTTTTTTAGAAGATCCTAATAGACTAGATGTCTAGAACTAAACGATGTGATATACCTTTATATGTATACCTAATAGTTATTATAGGTAACACTTACAAATAATTATATCAGATTATAATTATTTGGTTTATGTCTCGATAGATTTTGAAAAGGATTTATTTTTATATGTAAGTAACACACCTAATATTGCTGCGATGAGCGAACTTGACTGGTCGATACTTAGATATTTGATTCCGTTACAAATGTTTTATTAATAACGAAACGTTCGCTCTTTTAATATACCCATTACCTCGCCTTCTTTAGTCTCGATGTTACGTTTATTATTTAAAAGGATAACGCAGAGAGTAAACTGATACAATCTGTTATCATATTACATGTAGTTATGTCTCGGGATCAAAAGAGAAACTTTGTAGCTTTTAATGAATATTTTTACATGTTCTTACGACTTCAAAGGCTATAATCTTATATATTCTGATGGAAAGTATTTTTATAAGTTGCAATGACAAAGTAATTCGCTTTGTATCACGACTTTATTTGAGTGATGCTTATAACAGGATCCATCATGATACGATGTTGTTACGTAATGACCAAACGTGATAAAAGCATATCGAACGCTTATTACTACAACACATGTATTGCTGTAGACCCAGTCGCAGTTCATTCCGTTTTATTTTACGAGCGAGCACATCCGAGAAAGAAATGAAGCAATTATTACTACGCACCCATCCACTCAACCGTAACGATGTACAACGCTCGTCCGCCAACAATAAATCAATAGTTTCACAAAAGAAAGGCGGCTATGGACGTCGCTCAAAAGGAAAAATTGCAATGAAAATTGTAGTGAGTGGTAGGAGAGGCGGCACCGCACGTGGCTCGAAAACGCGATCGATACTACGTGCGACAACTGTTGCGCTAATCTGGCCTCTCTCTCCCACGCAGCGGAAAAGCTGTGGAAAAGCGAGAAGGAGCGAAGGACTCCAGAACAAGCTCATAGCGCAAAACTCACGCACCACATCACCCGTTTCACGTGCTCGCCGCTTTACACCACATGTGTGAGAGAGAAGGAAGATGCGGCATCGCATGCTCCTAAAACGTCACAAAGGAGGTCGCCCGATGAATAACAATGCGGACTGCGGAATGATGTCCTTATAGAGGAGCGGCCACCTCGCCTCGCGCTCAGCGTATAGAGGAGCGGCCACCTCGCCTCGCGCTCAACGTAAACGCTCCGTTTTCGATAATGCCGACGTTTATTAATAATACTTAATTTTATTGGTTCCGCTGCGGGGCGGAGAAACATATTGACACGAACTCACATTAATATGCCTATAATTTACTGAAGAGCCTGAAATAAAAGTGAGTTCCGGAAAGGTATTGATTTCCGGAAAACAAACTTTTAAGTAGATAGGTTATAAGAGTTAAATTAGGGTAATTCCAAGTTAATGGGAAGTGAAAGGAAAAGGCAAAGTGAATTATCGACTTTGGAAGTCCACTGGAAGATGGACGAACTTACATGTTTTACTACAAGTACATTACTTGACAGACGACAGTCACATGAACACAAGGCTACTCGGCATGGTCCTCTTTAGAATTCCATCACACTTTCCATAAATGATTCATGGTGATTCAGCATCCAACTGTAACAATTTATTATTTAGTTAACATGATCTACATGATGTTACACTGAACAACTAGGGCTGACAAATGACCACCTCGCTTAGCCTACTAACCTTGACTTATCCTACCCATTATGAAATTAAAGGACCATATTCGCCTAAGTATAACATATGAAGCAGGTAACAAACACATTACAACATTCTCACTAAAACAGCTATAAAAGGTATCCACAGACAACTAAAAACGTCCTCACACCTTACCACAATACACGTGTTTGTATCCTCAAAACGATCCTTTTGGAATTCCACGACGCGGCGACGGTATTGAAGCAATTCGGTGGGACTTCGTTAATTACAGCTGTGTCGTGTGCGACGGTTAACGACTCTGACGTTCTCTTACCGAGCAATTACTGGCCGGTTGCTCGCGCGCCGAATGAACTAACGAACAGTAGGTGTGGTGGAACCCACCGTATGAACTAACGAACGTTTAGCTGTTATGGAACCCACCGCCTGAACCAACGAACGGTCATAGAGGTGTGGTAAAACCCACCGGCTGAACTAACGACCGGTAGGTGTGGTAGAACCGGGCGGTAAAGGAGCTGGTAGGTGCCTCTAATTACGAGGTTTTCTTGCTTTTAATTAAATTTCGTAATGTTGCTTCGAGGAATTGGATTATGTTAGAGTGTCTTTATTAGGTAGTTTTAATGGTAGCGTAGTATTTTTTTTGCTGAATTACCTAGGTAATTAGTTCAGACAATTAACATTTTCATGAAAATGAAACTGAAAATATAAAATAGTAATTCCTTTTTTTTAAGTAAACTAGATGTAATTACATCGGCAGGTACGTAAAGAATACGTTTTTATTCTATTTTATATTTTCTACATAAAATTCTACACGAAACGTTTGAATAAAAATCTATTCCAGAATAAAATAGGGGTTCGCAAACAGCGCCAAGGGAGCGCGCTACAAATTCAATATACCAACATTACTGTAAAAAGAAATTCCTTTTTCAGCAGCAAATTAAAAACGTTAGCAAAATGGCGCCGACCTAACAAAGGGGTATTTGTGCATAAATTAAAAGTCATTGGAAGCAATTGTATAATGACAGGCGCTGCGGCCACGCACCCTGAATATTAAAAGGCAGTCGCCATCAACTTTGCATATACACCGTGCTTTTTAATGGCAGCGAACACTTAGCAGGGTGATTATTATCTGAGTAATTAACTACTGAGCTTTGGACACAAGAAAAATGGTCTTTGGTTTTATTTTAAAAAGTCACAATAATCACGCTAAGTATACGAAAGTGTATTTATAACCACAAAACACCGTTTCCTACTTCTGCTCAGACGGATGTAAAAAAACCACCCGAATGAAACCTTATGAAGTGATCCTGATACAATCACTCAATCATCTCTCACGACGCGACGACGTCATCTAATGTACTACAACCACGTCCTATCGCATGGCATACGTATATTTATGTGAGGTAATAAATAAGGCGTACAGCGGCGGCTGCCGGCTGCTGGCTGGTCGGCATTACGAGTAAATCTTCGTTACCACCGTCTTTTGTTTTAACTTGCTATGTCAGAGTCCGACCGCTGACGATGAAATAGCGCGCTTTTGTTTTGGCCAATTTATTGAAAACTTTGTGGATGCTGAGCTTTTAGGTTTTATCTTGACGTAAAAGTTTAGCGGCTTTTACGGGGTATGTTTTATAAACTCTAACTTTAATAATTTAGTCGTGGCTGTCTAAAACAACGCTGTGGATTTAATATAATCAGTCGAGCAACCATTGTTTTTGTTGAAAACTGAGCCAATTTCAATTTTAGGTAAGTTAAGCAAAGCAGTTATCTAATTAAACCATTTAGAGGCACTTTGACCGACTCCTTTGTCGGTCAGAATCAAAGATATCAGCAAATGTTGAAGCTAAATGAAAATGGAAGGAGGCGGATCCTTGCAATATCCGGGATTAAAAATAGGCAGATGAGGATTGACAAAACAATTAGATACCTACTTACCAACCTACATTTTCATTTAACTTCAACATTTGCTACCGACTCCTTGACAATTCAAAAGTGCCTCTTGACCGAATGGTTTAGTTTGATAAATGCTTTCAGTTTGATTAGTTTTATTCCCCAAAATATAATAAAAAACTTTACGTGTATGTAACACATGACAAAAAGTCCATGAGCCTTAACATTTTACATGGCATCGTTAAAACATTGTCCCATTTCCCGGCAGAAAGTTTCACTGAAAGCGGAGCGACACTACATGTATTATTGACCCGCCCGGCTCCGGCACACACTAACTGATTTACTGAATATTTAAATGAAAGCGACTCGCTCTGCTCGCTCTGCTCGCACGTTATAAGCTTTGGTGCAAAAGTTAAATTGCTCGCGCTACATAAAATGTCGCACGGCGTGCGGCCGCACTTATTTGTACAAAGTGTACAATCCTCAGCCGCCATCGCGTCGGAATAGAATGCAGCTAATTTAAATGCACGTGAAATAATTCCGGCTGGAAAAGCTAATTCAATTGAGTTCCCGGATTTTACACGGAATTGTCCTTTGTGGTTTTGGAATTCCGTTGTATTTGTAGGCAGTACTCCCACGCTTAGGTAGGTACTTTTTTTTATAAACTTCTTTAGTACAATTTTGTATCGAGCGTGTAGGAGTGGGTACCGTTCCCGCCTACGACATTATTGTAAGTTTAGTAGGGTTGATATCAATTTCGGGTAATCTTAGCCAATTATGAAAATCACTTAAATCAACTAGTTATGAAATAACTAATAGCACTACATTTCGGTCAAGGTCATGGCGCTTATTAATGTAAACTACAGCTTTATTGTTTCAAGTAAATCTGATTTACTTAAAACTGTTGTAAATGAATGTGAACCAATCAAGCAGACGCTATAGTTCCTAACACTCCCCTGTACCTGCCACTGCAGCAATATATCCGCAATATTTTCATCTATCGTATATATATTTACATCGCGAACCTTCGTCGCAACATCGCCTTTTTCTCAAATACGCTCCGGCACGCAACTCGGTAGTTACGCAAATTCTCCTAGAAGGCATTATCAAAATACCGCGGCGTTCCTTTGGAGGACGAATTACTTGCTACCTACCAGTTAATTTAATGAAACCCCAATCTGTTTGTATCAAAGGAACGCAAGAAAGGGATTTGTGAACATACTCCCGTATGTATGAGTGTGTGTGTGTGATTCGGAAACGGAACTGATTACAGAAGTCATTGTACTCTTTATGAGACTGCAGAGCACGCCGAACTTAGCGAGATGTGTCGTGAGATGCGAGAACTTGTAGCTGAGAGTTAGACTAGAGTGACGTTCTGTCTGAGTAAACTAAACGTTCATTTATCATGCTGGATGCATTTATGACGTTAACGCTTTCTAGACAAAGACAACGTCGTATATTTTAAATTACATCAGCGTAAACGGCAACCATAGTCAAGTCTTTAAAAGTAATTGAGGTACACCTTCCATACTGACTGAAAGTAATTGAGCTACACTTTCCATAATGAATGAAAGACCAATAAATAATGAACTGGTATTATTATACTGGGTGGCAGGACATCTACGCGCAACCAAAGGGGCAATTCTCGTAATTTTAAGACCGTTCACAGTCTGCAAGCCAATACCAGTAGTTAAAAATGTTGAAAATCTAGTCGCAATCTCATCTTAGCGACAATCAATGTCAAAAACTTGTCAAAAATGTAGGGAAAGTAGAGTATTTTTGACAGATTGAGACTGAGATCTGACTGTGAACGTTCTTAATTACGAGAATTGCCCCTCTGATCTCAGCCTTAATTTTTTTAATTTAAATTAGAAGTATTTTTTGACAGATTGACTGTCAAAAAATACTTATAAGTTCCCTACAGTTTGACATGTTTTTGACATTTGTTTTTCGCTGAGATGAGACTGCTACTAGATTTTGAACGTTGAATTTCTTCGCGGCGGATTCAGAATCATGTGCTGAATTCATGGTTACGGTTTGCGCGTTGATGACCCTGCCACTCTGTATTATTGAACAAAATCTATACAGAGAAGTTAAGAATGACTCATGTCCCATTCAAATAAACAAGGCAACGACATAGCTTTCATTTCAGTTATTTATTTGTCAAACATAAGTTGAGAATTATAACAGTGGTCCCAACTGCCATCATGATGGATACCTACGCTTCATCAATGTTACGAAGCCAAAGCCTCACATCCGAACTCTCTGCTGTCACCCATACATCTCCGTCCAATGTATCGTTTAGCATATAACAAGACTATTACCGCGAGACAGACGACATCATTCATGAACCGATCCGGAACAATTAAATCGATTGTGCTCAGGTGTGTGTAGCTCGTAACACTGAGGACGAGGTCAGAGGGACCTGGAATTATAGTACTTAGGACTTTATTTGTTTTAGTACCTAATTATTTGTGTTTGTGAGGAAATTTTCTTTAGTATGGATATCGTTTTTACCGACTTCATTTGAGTTATTCTTTTTAGAATGTAACTTTGATTGCGGTTGAGAAAGAAGAACCACTCTTCTTTCTCAACCTGGGGTGATTTCATGATATGCATTAAAAATGGATCGTCGCTTTACTAAATTAATCAATATGAAGATCCCGGTTTCAATCCACGTCAGGGATTGAAACCGTGTACTAGTATCTTTCCACTGAAAAAAACAGTTCTGATCGCACCAGCATCGTTGAAACATCTCAGCAGTATCTAAGCAACAAGAGCACGCTTGTACTTGTAGGTACAGAACAAAAAGCGGAGTGCACACGAGCGGTGCCAACAACATCTACATCCAGACAAAGGCCTGGCAATTAAGAAAAAAACTGTTTGGCAAATGTGCGCACAGAGGCTGCCAGGGGCGCTCGCCAACCGGCCTATTATGCCAAGAGCCACGCAGATTCTGGCTTTATTTTAGGGGCCAAAGTTACTGCTTGATAAAGATGTAGGTTATGTGAATAGTCCCGGATTTTAGATATGTTAGTTACAGTTTATTAAAAAATTAATGCAATTTATTAGTAATGTTTTATTTTTTTTTTAAAGCGGCCAAGTGCGAGTCGGCCTCGCCCATGAATGGTTCCGTAGCAGCAAATTGCGGTTTATGATTTATGACGTATTCAAAAAAACTACTTACTAGATCTCGTTCAAACCAATTTTCGGTGGAAGTTTGCATGGTAATGTACATCATATAATTTTTTTAGTTTTATCATTCTCTTATTTTAGAAGTTACAGAGCGGGGACACACATTTTACCACTTTGGAAGTGTCTCTCGCGCAAACTATTCAGTTTAGAAAAAATGATATTAGAAACCTCAATATCATTTTTGAAGACCTATCCATAGATATCCCACACATATGGGTTTGATGAAAAAAAAAATGAGTTTCAGTTCGGAACCTCCAAAAGTTGTTTTTTTTTCTATTTTCGTGTGAAAATCGTAATGCGGTTCACAGAATACATCTACTTACCAAGTTTCAACAATATAGTTCTCATAGTTTCGGAAAAAAGTGCCTGTGACATAAGGACGGACAGACAGACAGACATGACGAATCCATAAAAAGAACCCTAAAAAGTAAGTAGTTTTGTGCAAATTGACTTGCAGGCCTCAAACGAATAAAATAATTTTTTGTTAGTCTGAGTTGCAGGCAAATTAAATTGCTATAATAATAAGACATTTCCAAGTATGTAGGTGGTGGAGCTGAGAGATTTTCTTGGCCGCATGAATTAATTATTTACGCTAATGTGGTGACATGTTTGTCTATTTTTAATTCATTTAGATAATGGCCACGTGGACAGGTGACACGGTGACCTTATGTAGTAATTCCTTTGAAAAGGTCACGCGCATGAACGTAAAGAGAGTTAGTGACACGTGGCGTACCTACTGTGGTTATTTATTTGACTACCCTACATCAAACAAATTAAATCATATTAGGTTGACACTATTAAAACAGTTCTGTCAGTGCGTTTGAAAATGCTTTTAGAATCTAAATAAATGTTGTAATCTGTACTGTTACTACAAAAATAGAGCAGTGGTGGTGGCCCACCGGTAACGGCAACGACTTACGAGTTTTGGGTCGTGGGTTCGAACCCAAGCAGGCACTTTACTTTGTATAAATTATTTCATCACCACTGCTCTCAAAACGGCAAAGGAAATTATCGTGAGGAAACCTACATGTCCTAGAACCAAAAATTCGGAGACATGTGATATCCGCCAACCCACACTGGGCCTGCGTGGTGGATTATGGCCCACTCCCTCTCACAAAGAGGAGGCTTGTGCCCCAGCAGTGGGAAAATTATAGACTAATTAACAAAACAAAAACAACCCAAGTTAACTTTAGCTAAATAAATTAGCAAGTATGGCAATCGAGCTGCCTATTCTAAGGGCATGAAACGATATAAGTAGGTACAGTACCAATTGTACAATTTGCATGTGTGAGTCTAGTTTGAGGACATGAAGCCTATGAAATGTTCAGTAACAAGAACCGTTAAAGCTTGACCCCTTATTGTGGCGCTGGTTGCTAAGACCTAACATACCGAGTCAACAAATCCAGTACATATATTTAAGTTTTAAATATACTGGACAGTTGATAATGTATACAGGGCTAAGTTTAGAGCTGCTTTTATTTAGAATTATGTTTCAAACAAGATTATACAAACAAATAATGCGGAAGATGTCTAGTTTTAAGTGAAATTGAGTAACTTGTTACTTAAAATTAATACCTAGCCTGTAACTTCCTACGTGGGCCTTTATTTAAGTAACCGATAAAACTTTTCGTTATTTTAATTGGTCGTAAAAAGCCTTGATTTTCTCTACTAAATGTCTAGTCAAACCAGACTTTTTTTAATTGATTGAATTTTTGTAATCAAATTAGCGAAGATTTCACCAATGAAATTGAACGCAATCAGCAGTTCTAGACCGCGTTCAAGAGCTGTCAGTGTCAATATTGTACAACAATTTTGACTCTGACAGCCCTTGAACACAGTTAGCTGTGCTGACCGCGTTCACATTCATTGGTGAAATTCGCCCATAATTATACTTCATAATCAGCCTATAATGTTCCCACTGCTGGGACACAGGCCTCCTCTCTGTGAGAGGGAGTGGGCCATAATCCACCACGCGGGCCCAGTGCGGGTTGGTGGATGTCACATGTCTTCGAATTTGTGGTTCTAGGACATGCCGGTTTCCTCACGATGTTTTCCTTCATAATTTTTTTTTTTTTTAATTTGACAGATGTAATTTCAAATTTCTATACTAAAAAACGCAAACAAAAAAAGACTTAAATTTCAGATTAGTATCTGGGATTAAAAAACGAACTTTAGTTTAATTTCCTAACTTACAAATAACTTCTTGAAGAAGGTCACGCACAATTTTTAATACACGTGGCCTATTAATTTGTCAGGTTAATTCTGGATCTAGTGATGTGTAAGTAATTTGTCTTAGAATATTTCCTGGAATTCAACTCAATTTCCATTCCACCCCCAGTTTTCAAAATGACCTCATCATTAGCAATTCATCCTGACCCCGTCACGGCTTATAAGTAGGAAGAGACATTGTTACGACAAACACATGTACATTTCATATCCTACCCACACTTCCCACAGCCACAGACTACGATATTTTCGCCCTTTCCCGCCAGTAACACAAGCAAACAATTTCATTCTCGCGCCAACCTTGCCATTGTCTTGTAACAGAGTCACTATTAGCTTCGAACACTGGCGTATCTGCAAAACGCGGCCCTTTTCCTGTAGGCTGTCAGGCGGAACTCGCCGGTAAAGTACTACAGATATCGCAGCTTTTTTGTGTGTTCGGTAGGTTTGTTTGGGAATTTCTTTTTAGCTTTTTGGTGTGAAGCCGTTATCGATTATCAGGGTGTTAACTCTGAAAGATATGCTGAATATGGGCTGACGAAATCTTTTCATATTGTCGACTGATGGAAAACGCCCAAGGCATTTAAACCCGCACTTTGCTTTCAAGTTCCAATGCAGGCCCGTACATGAACGTACGCGAGAGAAAGCAAATAATGCGGTTTTCGGTAAGTACTACGCCATAGGTTTTAAACACTGTCACTCTCACGAGGCTGGGTGTTGGTGTGAGCACGTGTGGCGGCCGTTATCCCCTTTTCCCAGTGACTACTACGATAAATGATCAAAAAATGTGTAATCAGAATCAATAACCATGGCAGTGCAGTAGAAGATGAAAGGTGAGGGCTGCGACCTTTCATTTCATTAACAAAACATTTAAGTAAAAAATGAATATCACCCACAAGTGACAAACGGGTCCAACATTTATCGGGAAGCACTAATTAGAAATAATTCACGCTAATTGTTGTATAAACCCAGAATATCATATTGTCTTCACAGTTTACAATGAACGCGCGGGCTGTCTCTAATACAATAGATTGAGAGGTTGTTTCTATACATTGCGCCCACGCTGTCGCAATTAGTGGTAAGTAGGTAATGTCAGTGTAAACTATTTGAGGACAAAGTTTTGTTTTCCTTTTCTTGTACGGTTCTAGAAAGATTCTAAATACCTACTATACAAGTAACTGGTAAATTAAGTCATTCAAATATTTGTTTAACAGAGTTGTTAATTATTCAGTTCTAATAATCACTCATTCATCTGGAGTTCATCTGAATGAACCAATTTAGTGATGGAAGAAATATACAACAAAAAGAGAGAGAAAGGGTTTGGTAGCACGCTGCCCACCTGGGGGCCTAGTACGTACACCCGAAGTAAAGGTTTTTTGAATTGGAACAAGTTTGAAGACTTTAGTCAAATCGATGATTATCTACTATGTAATTGTGCTTTTCGCTTTTAAACCAAAATAGAAAAGAAAAATGTTTTATTATTCAGGTAGTACAGTAAGCAGGTTCACAGGTTAACAGCAAGTTAAGATGGCATGAGTAGCTTAAAATACTATCTACAGCCAGTGAGCCCCAAACTAGACGGTTAGTCTGTATCTTGGGGCTCCGGGTACGAATTCCAGAGTGGAAACTAGAGAGGTGATTTCAGGTACGGTATGATACGTGTGTGTGTGTAGTGTTTGTGTGGTGTGTGTGTGATGTGTGTGTGTTGTATGTGTGTTGTGTTATGTGTGTATAAGTGTGCGTGTTTGTTCCCATTGTGCGTCAGATATGCTGAAGGATAGTTGTACTTTCGATGCAAATTCGATCGAATTTACGCTACGTAAGTACCAACGACATCGCAGGGTGCGGTCCCATTCCCGGACACAAAGCTGCGTGCGTATAGTTTGAGGCACACGGTTGAACATTAGCAAGTACTTTATGCAGAACGTTTTATCTAATATAATTAGTCTGCACGAAGTAGACATGGTGACGTAACGTTTAGGCCGGACGTAACTTTAGTCAATGTCACGGCGATGCGGTTTGTGGCGCGTATAAATAAACTCGTTATCGTCTGGCCACTATCGGCTGCTAATATTAACGGTAAACTAACAAACTACTCAATTAATCCTCGTAGTCTGAGTGGGCAGACATTCAAATCTGGTAAATAAATAGATAAACATCGTAACATTCAAAATCTAGTCGCAGTTTCATCTCCGCCACAAACAAATGTCAAAAACTTGTCAAAAATGTAGGGAAATTAGTGGTATTTTTGACAGCTTAGAACTGAGATCAGACTGTGAAAATTGTCCCTCTGCTATCAATCCTTCCGAACACTTCTCAGTCAGTTTGGGAAAAAAAATTGTGAAGAAGTTGACAGCACTACATGTTAATCCTGGTTATAAACCATCTGTGTGCCCAATTTCATTCAAATCCGTTCAGTAGTTTTTGCGTGATATCCATCCATAAATACAAACTTTCACATTTATAATATTAGTAGGATATAGAGGTTTTTCTTCAATTTTCTTTCAGGACAGTAGGTATGAAAACTGCACGACGCAGAAACAAATCGTCTAAATTGAATTAGGGTGAAACAAGACCCGGGACGTGAACACAATATGGTTGTAATCTGACACTCAACTCACTGAGCATAGGGGCGCTGAAACTGATCGAGTTATCCCAAACTTTCTCAGGATCACGTTTCTTTTACCAACAACCCATTTATTTCCAGCCAGGTGAATTACGATGATGATCTACAGAGATCCGAACAGAGTCATCGCGATAGAATGAATACATTAGCTCTGCTACAGAATGAATAGTTAATAATGCTGAACATGAGTCAGAAAAACGTAGATGGAGTATTTACTGTAATGCCTGCTTACAGTTGCCGGGCGGGGGCTGGGCGCATGCGCGGTGCGCGCACCCGAGCGGCGGGGGGGGTAGGAAGGAAGGCGATAATAAAATAAGGAGCACCGTCGCCGCCCCGCACTCCCCGTCCTGCCCCCCGCGCCCCCCTTCGCGTGCCCCTACGTCTCCTGCCTCCCCCGCCCCTGCTAGTGCCCGCTCTCCGCAACACCCGTGCCACTGAATCAGATACTACACAACTTACTAATCATGGATCTTGTAAATTTAACATTTGGAGCCGATAGTAAGTTGGGCGGCATCGATCTCGAGCCCACTTTTACGTGGAGTTCCCGGGCTCCATTGTTTAATCGTTACATTGTCTCTAGGGCGGCTTTAGAATAAAGAACTCGGGGTGTTCTCAAACCACGCGGTTTGCTAAACTTGGCTTAGAACAAAAATGGTAAGCCTACATTTTGTGGAAACCTGCTTAACATAGCCTGCGACCCGGAATAACAGGATTATAGGTCGTCGACCTAATTACCGAGTAAGCTCATCAGAATCACGGTCCGACCCAAAATGTTATTAAAAAATAACTTTTAAATACGAGCACGTTTAACCCCGTTTAGCCTTTGTGTCGGTTCAATTTATTTTACATTGTAACGCGTCCGCTTCGAAAGGAAGCATTCATTACGAATGTTCGTTGCGATGGCGACGGCAGGGAGCTCTTTCATCCGTTGTCGACTTACACTGGGAACTTTTGGATCATAATTTCATTTCATTGTTAGCGAGTTTTCACGAATGTGATCACGTACGAGTATGTGCGACGTGTTCATAAAATATGCCGGTTTTATCTAGACTTAGAGAGTCTTCATTATTACAACATGATTTCCACAAAATCGTTGAGGAACTACTTTGTGCGGAAGGAAGACATGCTCCCTGTTAAATATTTACCTAAGTGAAACCATAATAGATAGCTACCTATATGTTCTAGCTAAATGAAACATTACAACAAAACACATAAAACGTTTATTTGCTAGAAGTAAGTACAAAGAACAACAAGAAAACTCACACACAAGACGAAAGAACATAAAAGTATAATGTAGTTAGAAACGTGAATTTGGAAAGAAAAAGACACAAAATGTTTTCTTTCGCAAAGTTCTTAAGAAGACAATATCAGCCCCCGAGGACTTTACCAATCCTCCCTTAATATCCTCCTCTGAATATTAAAATAGGCTTCATAACAAAAAAAGGGCCACGGATTTGAGCTTAGACATTCATTTCATTGGAAATATTACTAAGGCAGGTCGCACACCAGACATACACCACCGCCACATTTGAAACGCGACACATTTAACGCCACCCTATATGTGCACGTAAGCACACTCTGCAAGGACACATTTGTAGCGGGTGCAGCAGCAGCCGTGCAGTTTGTAGCGGGTGCAGCAGCAGCCGTGCAGTTTGTAGCGAGTCGTCTGCCGCGCTACACGAATTCAAGATCGAACACATACGTATTTAGTGGAGCGGCAATTTGAAATTTATCACGCACTAAAAATGATAAACTAATTAAATTGATTGAGCGTAGGGCGCTTTTTGAATTAATTAAAAGTGCGCTCCACGCGTGTTGAATTCAATTCAAGTCAATGTACTTAATTATTTTTAGTGTGTGGTAAAAGCATTTTTTTTTCGTTTGTGTTAATCTACACATTTTAATTTTAACTATTGCGTCTAGTATTTTCTTCATTTAGTTAATAAGTACAAAGTCAACGAAAATATGATGATTAGGAGCTCCTAGAAAACTCGAGGGGCTAGTAACCACTGAAGAGTTCCTCTATCCGATCAGCTCCAAGATACCAAATTATAGTTTTTTCATCCAAACTACATATATTTACATACAAAGTTTCATTTCGATACGATAATTAGAAGTAAGTTAAAATTAATTTCTAAGATTTTCTTACATTGTTAGTTAGTTACAAGTGAAGCTTCTACGTTGAGTTTATTGCAGAGGTTGAAAAAACCCTATATTATACAACCATTTATGTGTTTTGAGACAATCGATGACATAAAGTAAACTTTAATTCGTCTAACCGTAACTCTTGTGGAATTTTGATATTACTGTAAATTTTAGTATCTTGATTAAACGGGTGAATCCAATAACGTCTTTTTTTCTCATTAATTGCCAAGAAATCTGTATCGTCGGACGATGATGTCGACATTCTGTAAGCTGCGCCACAACTGTGTATGAGTGTGCGTCCGAGGTGCACGTACACGATAATAATAATAATGTTTTTTTTTTATACTTAATTTTATATTTAAAAAAATATTTAAAAATGTAATAAAATTTATTTATTTATTTATTTATTTAAAAATAAGATAAGTAAATAAATAAACGACATAATAATAATGATAAAATCTTTATTTTCAGTTTAACAATTTATATTACCACTGGATTTATCATATCATTTATAGTTTTATAAATTGTAGGTTTATACAGAGTTAAATAAACCTCTGACACCCAAGCTAAGATTGAACTTGTGTTATGGGGGACAGGGCTCTCAAGTTAATACAGGTAGACAAATATCAATTCGGAATTTCATATTATATCTATAGCCAGGAAAATAAAAATATATTTTATATAATTTCTTACATTTTTTTATTTTTTTTTTTACAGAAACTTAAATAAACTAATCAAAGAGAAAATTATCTGTATGTCATTTTATGTGTTGTGTTGAGTAGTATTGTGTGGTGTTGTGTTGAAATGAGTGGTGTAGTGTAGTGTTGTGATGTGTTGGAAAGGTGGATGTATTTGATATGTCGGACCTACTGTTTGGGTGAAATGGCGTGTACGGCAAAGCTACCTCTTGAGGATTTTTCAACCTCGTCATAGCTCAGGGTTATGAGCCATTCACAGACCTTTGCTTTGCAATCAAAATTTAACTTGCAGATACTACATTACACGATACATTTACTTCGAGCTAAAAATGTAGCGCAGTAATTGTGGTGACATAAATGTAGGAGAGCAGTTACAACTGGGCCACCCAGTGGTAACTGCCGCGAATTAGAGTTGGGACGCAGGTGTGAACTCAATCAGGCATTTTACTTTGTGTAAACTATTTTCATCACCATTGCTCTCAAAACGGTAAAAGAAAACATCTTGTGGTACCGGTATGTCGGTACTGGGCCCGCGTGGTGGATTACTTCGCACTCCCTCTCACGAGAGGAGGCGTGTGTCCCAGCAGTGGGAACATTGTAGGCTGATTATGGGAAATGTCAGATCCGTATAGGGTATGGCGCCTGTATGCGGCTTCACTTAGTGTGTCTCTTTCGATTAAGGTAACAAAAAAAAAACAAGATTTATTAACCTCTAAGTATTAGCTGCATAGCAATCTATTATTGTTTAGTTTCACCCGATGAAACCTGATACATACTTAGTTATGATTCAGACCAATCAGTCGTTACTCAAACGCAACGCAGCACAAGAGAAGTAATGATAATGTATGTATTTCTTCTAAAACAAAGCAGTAAAGAACAACATAAAACGTTCCACATGTCGTTGTTTTTCACAAAGAAATAACTCAATGAAAAGTTGGTGAAGTAAACAAGGTTATAGATACATCAGCGAGCCCTAAAGCCCAGCGCGGCCTGGCCGGCAGGAAACACGCTAAACTAATTTTATGTTGGTAAAGTGAGGAAGTTGAGAAATGGAGTGAAAGCCTCCCACTGCCGACTATTTGAACGCGAAAACAGCCTTCCAAAATTACAGCGAAATAGCTGAGGTGAAAGGTTGTAGAGGTTTAGGAAGTTCTCTTATTATAAGCAGAATTTGGGTCAGGTTCGAGAAACTCTTTTGATTAGCTACTTTCATCAGCTACTTAGTAAGGAACAAACCAGGTAAAGTTTTTGATTTTACCCAATGTAAATGGAGTAAGATAGAACCCAGTAGAAGAGAGGTTTGATGGCGATGAGGAATGTTTTTTCCCAGCAATAAGACACATATTCACCTACTATTGAGTACATTACCAGTCGACAGCATTGCGGAGGAATTTTTCGAAGCCATATTTTATATAGTTTGTTAATAGTTTTAGTTATGTTAGAATATTATGTTTTTAATTTAATAATTTGTTAGTTAATTGAGTATAAGAAGTTTAACCAGTGTATATATTTTAATCGTATTAATAAATAAATATTGTTGGGCTTGTTTCGTCTTCTTATAAAAATAAGTCTAAATAATCAACATTGTACAAAAATATCAAACAAAATTACCCCAACCAAAAGCAACAGATACCTCCTAAATATTCAGAGGCACAGAATCTTACAATTTCCAACATCACGTGACAATCGTCGTCCCGAGACCACGCGGTACACAATATCATCTTACTAGAATATCAGAAACAGCTTCAAGAATATAATGGGTACTCCCGGGTCGGTGCTATCGAATTGAATAACATTTTATGTTACTTGTACAACGCCTGGAGGAGACCGCTTCACTACTAATGGTGTGTAGTGCGAACGAGATGCAGGAAACTGTTATATTCTTCGAAGTACCTAACAATTATCCCTGAGATACCTGTGAGGTAATATACCACCATCTGGTTCAAACCATCCTTAGATTATCCCTGCGATACCTGTGAGGTCATATACCACCATCTGTTTCAAACCATCCTTAGATTATCCCTGCGATACCTGTGAGGTAATATACCACCATCTGGTTCAAACCATCCTTAGATTATCCCTGCGATACCTGTGAGGTAATATACCACCATCTGGTTCAAACCATCCTTAGATTATCCCTGCGATACCTGTGAGGTAATATACCACCATCTGGTTCAAACCATCCTTAGATTAACTAACAAAACGGCGTAAAGGTTTTAAAAGCGCCCTTGTCATAAAATATTAGGGTAGAAAGTTTTTACAAAAGCGTGAAACATTTTCTTTTTGATCACAAAATATTTTAGGCTTAATATCTAAAACACAACCCTTTACAAGCCGACGCTTTTATTTATTTATTTTATTTATTCCCAGCACAACTATCATTACGGGTTGCCCCAAATCGGTAGCGTGGTACTAAACAATATTTTTTCCATTAAGTACAGCTTATCACATGTAAAGTAATTTTTGTGAACTCGTTCAGAGAACAGGTAAATAAATCCACCCTTTCCGCGATTTCGTTGAGTGCATGTGTTATATTCTTGGTACGGGAGACAAGTGAAACACAAAACAGCTATTGACACACTGATGTATTCACTCTTTTTGACACATCGCGTGGGCGCAGCCACGCACATGTATATATCATTTACGTACATACACAGCAGTCCCTCTCCCTATTTACATAAATAGAAAATCATAATTTAATTTTAGAAGAATTGCTTATAATCAACCCTGGGTATGTCTCGCAACAGTCTGCTGGAACATCTTGAATTCTGGGGAGATGGTAAGGATGACAATTCCACCTCATTTCTTTCTCCCTCCCCACTGTTTGGCAACTGAGAACCGCTATGTTCGCTTTGAATTGGGTCACTATCCAACATAAAATCGCCCAAATCCCCGGGTGGAGACATTCCTTTATTTAACACTATTTGATTTTTATGTTTTGTGACGTCTGTAGAAGAACCATGGTCTTTTATCATATATTACCGAGTCTTTTTATTACAGTACCTATACACCACATAAATATGCTGTTATTCAGAATTTTTTTAGACATGACCTCATCGCCTGGCTTATACACTTGTTTATTATTGCCGCCATGGCACTTAATTTGCGAGCACTGTTTTTGTTTAACGTCGTCAATTAGTGATGTGAGTGGGGTCGACGTTAACTTTGAGTGAAGTAAATCTAGACGTGTTCTGAGTTTTCGCCCAAACAAAAACTTAGCCGGTGAGAAACCCGTGACAGAATGTATTGAATTCCTATAATCAAACAGATATTTCAAGATTTTTAGCCTACACTCATTCCTATTGCGTGGACCTAAAACGCTTGACTTTATGCCCTTTTTAACAATTTTTACAAAACTTTCTGCTTGTCCATTACTTGCAGGATTGTAAGGTGGTGATGTAAGATGAGCAATACCATTTAATAAACAAAATTTCATCATATATCATTTGCGTACATACACAACAGTATACAAGGCGCGCATCAAAGGTGCTTCAGCAGATTGGTCCGGCCGCGAGGCACCGCCAGTAACCGCGGTCTCCGTCGCCGCGATACGTAATTATCCGGCACGTTTAGACAGGAAGACACAGATCCTTTAGAACACCCGGGTTAGAGATCTTTCCACGCAATAACTTAAAAATATATGTAATAAGTCCAGCTTGTTGTGCCCAACCATACCAATGGATAGAAAGGATAGACTCCATAAAGTTTCATGTACAGGTACCGTGTAAATTTATTCTGTATGTGCTCCAGCATTAGGACATATTTGGTTTCTTGTAGAGCCCATACAGCCACATTGAACTCTAATTGCGATCTTACGAGTGCGTTATAAAGGGTGGCTATAGCTTTTATATTCCTAAAGCCTTACGAAGTATGAAACCTAAGCTTCTATAAGATTTCTTGCAAACCGATGTAATGTGTTCACGAAATGTCAGTTCAGTATCCAGACGCACCCCCAAATCGCGTACATCATCCTTACGATCCATTACCGAGTCATTCAGTTCATAGATACCTATGACGTATTGGATCTCTCATCCTACCAAAAGTTATGACTGGACATTTTTGCTTTGAACAATAGTTTACTCTTCTTACTACATTCTACCACTCTGTCTATGTCTTTTTGTAATCTAAGACAGTCAGCCTCTGTTTGAATAGCCATTAGTAATTTCAGATCGTCTGCGAATAACAAACAGGTGGCATCCCTGACAACATCAGGCAGGTCATTTATCATAATAATAAATTGTAATGGACCCAAATTACTTCATTAACTAACTCCCGATCTAGTAACATAGGGCTCAGATTTAAATCCCGCATAATCCACAAACTGCCATCTATCTCTCAAGTAGTCAGCAAAGAACCGAAGTAGTTTAGGAGTACATCCCACCGCCGCCAGCTTCGATAATAAGATGTCGTTATCCACTAAATCAAAAGCTTTCTTAAAATCAAAGTAGGCAGCATCTACTTGTACTCCCGCATCCACCTGCGGGGTCACCTCCGACATGAAGTTTAATAAATTGCTAGTCGTGCTGCGCGCTGGATGCCGAAATCCATGCTGAGCGTCAGACAAGTTGGACACTTGATCGAATACGCTCTTATGTATTATTGACTCAAAAACCTTGGCTGGTGCTTTTAACTCAAACCATTACATCGTTTACCGTCGAAGGCCCCACTTTCGTTTCACTCTCCTGAGTCCGAAACCTCGCCTACTTTTTCCTACACTGCTGCTTCCAACCACCGTTACCAGTAACCATCTCCTTACAAAACCGTCAATGAATGCTGTATTGAGTTGTAAATCTCCAACATTCAAGTACTGCAGATACCGTGGTTCGGGGAGCTAAGTAAATAGCGAGATGACTGCTAAATCTGTGCATTTAATGCTTTTACTTGACTGAGGATTTGAGCGGAATTCAAAGTAGGCACTCCGCGGTGGAAGTAAGGGGTAAAAATGAAATATTGCGGCATAAATGAATGTTTGAGTTTCTACGCGAGACGCTTGGAAGCTTTTAGAAAATACTGTGCTGGTATATTTTCTCATAGAATACTTTGTACATTATGGTTTTATGTATATTACATGAGAATCGGGACAAATAGGCGTTCAAAGACTGCTCAGAAATACGCTACCATCTAAATATACTTTAACATTATGCTAATAAAAAGGCAGGCTAAAATAATAATGTTGTTGCAAAGTACAGAGGCACGAACGCGCGACGTATACATAACGTAACGTAAACGTAACGCAAACGAAGCGTAACGTAAACGTAACGTAAGCGCAACCTATCCGTGGTAGGACCACTGAACTGACGTTGGACGTCAACGTCAGTTTCGCAGAAAATATTAATTATTATGCTCTCCCAGCCAGACACTGCACCGCACAGGGTTCTAGAACGGTTATTGCTACGAGTATATGAAAGTGAAATGGAAACTTTGATCTTAAAACAGGAGCAATTTTCAGAGAACTTTGATTTCCGGGAATTTGCAACGTCCAGAAGGAGATAGGTACGTATAGTGGGCTTCTTCTGGAATAATGGTTAATAAGTTTATGTAATTATGTAAGTTTTTATTTCCAAATACTTATTTATTAAAAATTTATGCACAAGTAAAAAAAATACTGTTTCTACCAGTCAACCACACTGTTTCTAACAATTCTAGGGTGATGCAGAGACAAAACATGACAGGTGCAAATTATGGGATAGATATGTAGCTCAGAAATAACTATAAAATACAAAAATAAATATACGTATAAACAAAATATTATATGTTTCATAACTACATAGTAGATATGTTTTTAAAGTACCAAGCCGTAACTGAACGGCGCATGCTGTCTCTTCCATTTTAAGATGCATTGCAGCGACAGTAATACTTTAAATAACGTTTTAGTACCCTAGTACTAAAACGTTATTTAAAGTATTAATAAGTTGAAGATATGAGATCTGTTAGCTAAAGCTTGAAATCATAAATTTCTCGGAGTGAAATCACCAATCACCACCATGCATAAAACGGGCGTGGTTATCAATGTAGTGGGACAATAACGTGCTGTATAAAATAGAACTTAATCTTTACTACTGTACGAAACTATTGTAGCGTAACATAAAATACCTAGAGCTATCCCGGCGTGCTATTTAGTGCTGTTGTATGGCGTCTGCATGTCACAGGACGAGCACGTGACCGTGTCAGGGGGAGTCTAGACGCGACACAATCGATGCTGCGTCACTACACATATTGATGTTGCACCGCATATGTGGGCACGGGAACTTATGAGCGTATGGAGGCTATGTTGTTAAACTTATACAGTTGAATATGAGTTTTATTAGCGTTTGTACAGCGGCAATGTTACCTAGCCAAAGAAAACGCGAATAAAAAAAAAACCCCAAAAATAACGGCTTTAGAGATTGGCGGTGTATGAATAAGAAACCTTGAACACACTCACAGTAACATGCAACCTTTCTCCATCGTATACAGGGTGTCAGGGACATCGACGCGCAACCTGTTACCATGGGTTCAGTACATGATTCTGAAATCTGAAATAGCTGACGAAATATTTCAACATTTCGATACTTTTATATGAAACAGCAGATTTTATTTATAACCGGTGAAAAATTTCTATGGTAGGAGATCTAGAATCATATGAATTCATTGTTAGAGTTTGCGCGTCTCGCTGCTACCCTGCACATATGTAGTTACATTATAATTTAATAAAGGTATTATATTTACCAAAATCGCAATAACGAACAAACTCCAGCAACATGAATCACGTCCATATTTTAAACATAATTCACTTTAATCAAAAACGCACCGCCGCCCCCGAAAGCTCATTCCAGCTATCTAGTAAAATGTTATATGAACATAATTAATATTCGCCGCGTTCTGCTGCAATTACAGCGAGTATTAGCATGCGTGTCATATCAGTTAACGTGCACTGGACGTGGCCACTGTTCATTAAGGAATTTACTCATTTAACGGTGTATTTCCGTGGTTTGTTGATGCATCATTTAGATTATGCTGGAGACGCAAAATGAATATATTTATCTGTCATATGCTGTGTTACTAGCAACTGAGCAATAGTTAACATTCTAATATTAGTACCGTGATCAGACTGTCTGACTTACGATTGCTATTAGTATTCGTGCGACTACAGGGACCAATAACTAACACGCCCTCCGAAGCAAGGATTTATCTAAATGGCAATCGCAACTTAATCTTGCAGATCAGTAAATTCGCACTGAGCTGCATCATAATTTGATATGATGATAAAGCTAGTATTAACTAGCTAGCGGCTGGGAAAAGGGGAACAAAGGAAAGGAGGGTTTGGGAAACCCAAATCTAAAAAAAATACTGGTACTCTGGAACAATGCTCCAGTACAAACTCAACTCACACTCCCCATAACTACTCTGAATCTATGAGTTTTCGAACAGTCGTACCGCTCACGATTTTTTTCGAAACAGCGTGTGTCCAAACAACGTCATTCGAATCTTCATATTACTGACATTCACATTGTATACAAAAATGACTACGAATACTAGTCTCAAAATTTGTACTTCAATCGAGATGAATGCTTGAGCATCGTTATAGAATAGGGGCCTTCAAGTTAGCTGTACCTACTTCGAAACTTGCACGAAGTAATGCGGCGAACTTTTCTTACCCACTGCGTTGCAGGTTATCAAAAGTACCTAAGCACTAATAAAATATGCCATACTCCGCCTGGAAAATATGCCATAAAATACGGCCTAATCTCAGTATAATGCGCGCTGGCTTATTTATAGTTTTTAATTACAGCGGCAGACAAGGGCAGGCGAAGTGCATCTATTTAGTTTAGCGCACTACAGCAGTACCTAACTGTTCACGGATAAAGCACCGCTTGAAACGCGAACCACTAATTAGAATATAATTAAAACAAAGAAGGATTTTCATATTAATTATAACTGCATAAAATTACCGCAATGAAGGTAGAAGTGTGCTATCGAACGGGTACCGATGTCGCTTTTATAATGTCTTATTGCCATTTGTCGAACGCGATAAGATCTAGAGACCTTCGATTTGAGAAACATCGAGTTTAGTTTAACTGTTCATTGTTAAACTACTTTCATAGTGCTTATCTTGAACATAAACTAGAGATGCCAAGCTTAGATATACACTTTTTTACAAAGGCATCCTTTTAACTTGTTACTAACCCATGATAACTTCGTTTTCGACTAGTCCGAAGCCAGTCGTGACAGTTTAGAAAAACACAAGACCCTCATTGTACGTAACTAGATAACTACACAAACAAAGTTGTAACATGTTTGTACGAAGTTAATCAGTAGTTTTAACAATTCATTAGCAATAAAATGGGATTGGCCATTACAGTCGGCTTACTGCCCTCGCTAATGCAGTGTACTCCTTCGGGGACAGTAACTCGGGCGCGTACCTTACTATATCGAGTGAACGCATTAATGTTGGACGATCGTCGGGCACCTTCAAACGGAGGTACCCATTTTTCGGGAATTATGTTACGTGTGTATTTTAGTCTGTAAATTGAATTTATATTTTAGATGTGTTCGTTCTGCCTGCTGGTACTTTCACATTTAGGTAGTTGTGATTTCACATTAAAATAGAGATTTTACGGTTCAAAATTAATCTACCAGAACAATGACTGAGTGCCAACTACTGAATCATATCCATATTATGAAACGGAAAGTTTTACAGTACGCCTACGTATTTACCTACCTTTCTGATTATCATAAACTCCCGCTATCTGAAGCTTAAACGATCTAGATCATCTGTCATGAAAACAATTAACACACATATTGATTTTCTTCTACCATTACCTAATTACCACAATCTAACTCCCATATTTATCACCATTTGAACCTACACTAGCTCCCACATTTATGACTAGTCTAAATTCACCCCCACTCTATCCTCATTAACAAGCGAGTCCTGTGTACTCAATGCTCAGTTGAGTTCCTCACACTCAGTTCTGGGTACGGCTAGTACAAGTAGATACGAGTTCTGACGAGCGAGTATTTAGCGTAATTACCGCGAACACCTCGTGCTTGCTATCGCGCTCCGTATGCTAATGCGCCTGCATTGCGTCTGCGCTCCATTCAGCCACCTAGACGGTAAGGCTGCTGACGACTAACTTTTACGAAGAAGAATATGACGACTACTTATTTATATAGATAGAATACTTTTATTATGTACACCGTAAAAATAGCAGACATAAAACGAAGAAATTTTACACAGGGTGACACAATAGACGGCCTCGTCGTTAAAAGCGACCTTTTAAAGACAACCTTTAGATGGATTTAAAGGGGAGAGACAATATTGCATGTGCTATTTATTGATTGCCAGAATATTTTGGCTAACCGACCGAACTATTAAACTATCATCCGCGTATAGTGCAGGGAAACACTTAGAAGAGTTCGGAAGCTGTTAAGAACTTTGAATACCAGACTGGCACAAATTTATGATTAATTCAAAATTAAATAATGAAAATGTTTATTTGTTTCATGTACAAGATCAATTAGGAAGAAACGCATGAATGATTAAGTTTACATAAAAATTTTCAATAAGACTTTTCTTTTCAACTTTCTTAATGTTCGGCACTACATAAAGTACAACCCTATCGTTAAGGGTGGCCCACGCCATAGTATTTCTCTCATATTTTTCTTTCGCACCGCTCAAAATGAATTCCGTTTTAATAAGTCATTTATTATGGAAATAACCCGGGCTTTTCGTGTCGACCGAGCTCCTCCGAAGTATACCGAAGTGCTCCACCGCATTCTACCTTTTCATACAATTTATATGAGCTGAGCCTTCGGAGATTTTATAATAGATATAGGAAAGTGAAATTGGGAGCGTTTGGAAGTGGCACAAGTGGTCGAAAGCTCGGGGGAGGTAAGTATGTGTGTCGTTCACTCGACCTGGAACGAATTGAGACACGATGCAGCAGTCTTTGTGACTCGACTATTGACTTTATTCTTGACTTGGAGCTGCGTTTCGAAACTGTAAACGAGCCACGAACAAAGGATTAAAATAAATTCGATCTTGTTCTCTTCATTGTTTTATTTTATTTCATGAACGATACTGCTGGTTCTCAAGTAAACAAGGAACTATTTCGTTTTCTTATAAAAAAGAAACATCAGCGGTAATGACTTTATACTGAACTAAACATTATTGGTGGTTCATTTTTGGCCCTTATAATATAATAAACGGGAAAAGATACAAAGTGGCTTAATTTTTCTTATCCGGAACCATAAAAATATATTCAGTATGCATCTCATTTCTGCAGCCTCCCTGATTGAAGCTATACTGTGACTCCGCTTCTACTCAGTATTGCGATCACGGCCGCCGTACTTTATCGCCAAATCAAGCGTTATTGGTGTATGGTAATACCGATAAATTGATATTTATGCCATCATTAGGCGAGGAAACGCGATGCGCATGTGTCTGTGGACAAATTATGTACGTACTTGTAATAAAGTACATGCTATTGACGTTGCTGTGACTTTTTCCTTATAAAGTCAGGAAAGATCATTACATTCTGTCAAACTATGGAGTGACTATAGATTTATGTAGATAAGAAAAAGCATAGGTAATTTATCACCTCATGTATTAACATGAGGTGATAAATATATGCAATCCTATTGATTGATATTTCATGAAATAGTCATTCAATAGAATTATATGACCTTACGAGGGTTGTGTTGATGATTTAATTATTATAATTCTGTAATGTAAATACATACCTGTTACGGTCGCGAATCGTGTTTCGTTCAACATACAAGCTGACACTGACTTGCAAATTGCAAACAACGTTACAAACGCGGACTAATTAAAATACATTTTTAGTACTAACTCATTGAGTTGCTGCGCTCAGTGTGTAAACTCCAAAAAAAAGCCTGTCATTTCGTATTATACGATATGTTCTATTTAAGCAATTTTAGCAACGTATCGAGGTACTTATAGCGCGACCCCTATTTAAGTCAACTCCCCGCACTTCCAGAGTTCGGCGTGTGCCGGCCAGGTTACGCGACTAGTTACGGTTCCGCACAACACTAGTAATGTCGCCCCACGTACCAGTCAGTAAGTCCCAAGCGCCCGGTAACTGCGCACGCGCTCGGGGTAGATAGACTCGTGCGCCTCGCAAGCCGTCCAGTTTAATGCTAAATTATAAGTGTCACTATATATTTTTCTATGTACAACCTCGTTTTATACCAATTATACACAGTTTACATGCACAATAGTCGGAGTTTCTTTTGGTGTAAAGTACCCCGACTATATACTTCATAATGTTTCACCAACTACAAACCGATGAACTCCACATAAGAACTGTGACTAGTAATTGAAGCTATACTTACTTAACCTACAATAAATTCACTACCTACTTCTTATCATAAGTATGTACACACAAGTTATGCATGTAGTAATTTGGCATGTGATGCGGCGCCAACGTCGCCAGTGCCAAGCGGCTGCTCCTGCCAGACTCATTTCATATTCTATCGAGACTGGCGAATGTCAATGTTTAACGATACGTATATGAGGCTTCGTTAATGATATTGGACGAGAGATAAGCGTAGATTGTTTCAGTGGCATAATGCGTGATACAATAACCTACCATCTACTATCTACTACTGTCGAAAGCCTTTGAATTTTATGAGAATATAGGTATTGGTTTTTGCTATTTTTATCAACCAATAATAACAGCGTAAATGACGTCTGACTGGTAATTGAATGATCGAGACTACATCAAAGAAATCTGAGGGGCAATTCTCGTAATTTTAAGAACGTTCACAGTCTAATCTCAGTCTCAATCTGTCAAAAATACCTCTAATTTCCCTAAATTTTTGACATTCGTTTGTCGCCGAGATGAGACTGCGACTAGAATTAGGACGTTTTAAATTACGAAAATTGGCCTTCTGGTGTCGAGGCTAGAGTAAAGTCCCTTGGAAAAGAGGCTGTTTGAAGGAATTGCTTGGCTAAAGATAAACTTCCCATATGATAATAAATTACTTTTCTACGACAAAAATAATCCGACTCCAAAAAGTACAAATAATTTCAGGGTGTTCAAGCGTTACAGACTTTGGTAACTGCTCTTTTAATTAATGTTCCTATTTACATAGATCTCATAAATATAATTTACATATGGATCATTTAGCCCACTCCCGCGTGTACAAGGTCAGCGCGGGCGGATGTGACGCGTAATTTCCGTCCATCGGTTATTTGTGTAATTGCCTACGCTGTAGCTGCAACTACGACGCTACGCCGCGCCGCCCGCCGTGCCGTAGCGCTGTAGCAGCTACGAGCGGAATACGAATCATGTAGCGAGATATGTGTGAATTTAAGAGTTTTTTTTTTATCGTTGTCCCTCTCAACCAAAGCACCTGCCATCCTATCCCTTCACCACCCTTGGTTGACTGGTAGTGAATGCCTAAGGCATTAAGTCCACCTTTGTACCTTTTTATTCGAAAAGATTAAATAAATAAATAAATAAATTTGGTTACATAACTTCGTAAATAAGAAACTCAAGTAGCTGATAATGCCTGTATGAGTGGCGCGCGGAGGCACTACGCCGGGGGGAAAGTCCGCTCCCGCAGCAAATTGCTGCGGAGCGGACGGACCTCCGGCTCGATCTCATGGCGACATGGAAAGAGCGACTGTCGCAACCCAGCGCAGGGCACGCCGCGATAGCGGCGATAAGACCCTTCTTTGAGGAGTGGCTAGAGAGGCGCCACGGCGCGCTCACCTACCGCCTGACGCAGGTCCTCACCGGACACGGAAGTTTCGGGAGGTTCCTGCACATCATTAGGCGGGAGGAAACGCCCGGGTGTCACCATTGCCAGGATCGCCCAGAGGACACGGTGGAGCACACGGTGGAGGTCTGCCCCGCTTGGGCGGAGCACCGCCGTGTCCTCGTAGAGGCGATCGGCAGCGGCGGCGGCCTCTCGCGCCCGGCCCTGGTGCAAGCCATGGTCCGGAGCGAGAGGGAGTGGGAGGCAGTCGCCTCCTTCTGCGAAGCAGTCATGCTAGCGAAGGAGGTGGCGGGACGGATGAGGGAGAGAGCCTCCCGTCCCAGCCGCTGCGGGAGACGCCCCGGGCGTCGGGAGTCGAGTGAAGACTACCGGCCACCGTAGGCGCGGGCCTGCGGGCGGAGAGCAATGGGTAGCTCACCGCCCGATCAGGACCAGGCCCGTGCCGGACGGCGCGTAAGTGTTCCACGCGCGCCTCAAAGAGATATCAGCATAACGAGGGGCCCCTTAGGGCCGAAGCCTGCCGGGTCAGCGGGATTGTCCGAAAGGGTTACCGCTACCCCGGAACATAAAGGGCGAAGGAAGGAACATGGGTGGGTTTTAGTCAGTAAGAGTCTGACACTCCCTTCCGCTCCACCCAGAGCGGGAGCGGTCTTTTGATGAATTCCCACCAGAAAAAAAAAAAAAAAAGTAGCTGATAATTACTATGACTATGTTTATGAATAATGTTATTAAACATTCAGATCGAACGTAATAATAATGGAGTCACAGAAAATAAATCCCTCTTCACCTGTAGGTCTTGTAAAAGGAGAGTAATGAAGAGACCGTCCTTATGACGTACCTATGAACATAAGAACGTACGAAGAAACAGAGCCTCATCGGGCACAGATCTTTATGTTTAAACTCGTTAGGAACACCTCTTATAATGAGGCGGAACAGAGACAAGAGAAAGTATTAGCCAACCAGTTAGTATGATACCTAACCAGCGAGTGACTTCAGGGCCATGTCTGAAGCACGATTGATGCTCGGAGCGTGTTAATTAGCGCATTGAGCGCCGCTGTCTGCGACTGTCCTCGTTTTTATGTTCAAAGTTGTAAGTTCTTATTAGGTCCATCAAGACGATTATTTAGATATACCTAGAGCACAAGATGAGTCTTATCATCATTTTGTTTACTTTTAAAATCAAAATAAGCAATTTATAAAAATAATATCTTTATTGCAATTGCACGCTTTAGAGTTTGATTCGCAACCAAGGCAGTAGGTACTATCGCCAAAACCTATAACTGACTATTTTGAAAACAAAATCCCGGGCACATGATGACCTCAGCTATGTCCGTAAGTAAAACAAAAGAGGATCCCTTTTAGGTCGACTAATAATATGCGCTGCAAGCAGGAATAGTCCTTACGGTGGTCAGATACAGATTTTGGCGATAGTACCTACTTTGGAATTGATATGTAACAATCTTAAGACAGATTTAAACTAAAGGGAGATAATTGATATTCCTAAAAAAATCAAAATCAAAAGTCATTTATTCAAACTAGGGTGAAGATCAGCACTTTTCAAACATCAAAATTACATAAGACAGTCCCTCAAAACGCCCGCCCTTCACCACTTCCTAGTGCTAACATTTATGAACATTTTATAATGAATCCTTTGAGTATTTCTAGAGAAAAAAATCTGATGTAATCAAGGTACAACTAGCCCTCTACGTTTAACTGAATTAAATCTACGACAACCTTCATAATTTTCGTGAGGTAATGCCCTCAAGCAACCAGCCGAGACCACTCTTATTAAAAAAACACTTCCTGTAATAATTAACGATTCTTTTAAGAATAATTCCCCAAAGTAACATCTTAAAACAAACCTTCAAAAACTCACTTAAGAACACAGAAAATTCTTAAAAAATGTTTCAAAGTAAAATATTAAAGAAGCGTTTCTTTTGTACAGAAACATTGTTTACAAGGAACTGTTATTTTTCCAGTCGAGGTGTTTCATAACAATAGCAATCTGATGATAATACGGCAGCGGACAATGTGCTATCATCAATAACAATATTTACTACGAAGAACGGTTACCTCCACTGTATAATATTTAAAAAGAAAACTGTAAAAGATATTGAGAAGAAACTTTTAGAACAAGACTTATCCGCGGTTACCTCTGTATTTTTTTATAAACGTCTGAATCTTCTTGAATTCTTGATAAACAAATGCGTACCTGCGGAGTGAATGCTATGTAGCTAATACTTATGAACAAAACTCTACTTCACCACTAATCTTTTTTGAATATCTTGCTTTACTCCTTTACTTTTAATCTTTTCCGACATCTACGAAGGCGAAGACGCGGGCAAAAGCTAGTTAGGTATAAACATTTTACTTGTATCCCTAGCTTGTAAGATATCTATCTCCTATAGCCTACGATTGTAGTAACAGTTGCGTCCATGAAAGGTCACGGGCAATTCATATAAATATACGTAACTAACGCATTGGTTTTGCGAAACCGTAGTTTTACTAGAGGTCAACCGACAGTTGGCCTGGGATCATGTTCAATTACTTTGAACACTACGGATCCTCAAGAGAAAACACTGTTAGACTAAGTTCAGCGTGTTCTCTTAAAGATCTAGTCTTAGTTACTAACCCGAGGCGAGCGAGGAAAAATCTGCTGATGATTCATCTTCTTCTAACACGTCGATAAGCTTTTCGTCGAAGAGTTTCATCAGCCGTTCATGTGGGCTTGCTAACAGCACTTTCGTCAGCGACAGTTCCTCCTGATTGTAAGTCAAGATATGCAAAACAAGATGTGAATTGGGACATGATTGGTAAAAACAAAATCAAATCAGACCAAAGGCAAAGGTCAAAACTGTTTTCAAAGCTACCGATTTTGACCCGGTGATCTTTAAAATGTATTTTAATAAAAATCTGTAATAAAATAAACTTCCTATGAATATAAATCGACAATAATAGAATTATCTCCTAAACCCAAGGAAAGTATCATAAAAGTAGGCTCCCACGCATGTGTTACAATAATCGTTTCAAAACTTTCTACATCATTACTTTTATACGCCAAGTTTTCTTATCAAACGTTTTATAAGGTGCAGAACCCACCCGAATCAATTCCACGATCCCAAGTTTAGCATGTTATTACTTTACGGCTTATTTACAACCTTTTACAGGCGCATGTGTTCCCGGAAGAAAGTTCATCATCATCATCTTCCTGCCTCCTATTCCTATGTTACTTGGGGTCGGCGCGACACGTTTTCTTCTTTCATTCTCCCCTGTCAATCGTCACGCTATCATTCACTCCCTTCTCTTTCATATCATTCCTCACACAATCCATCCATCTTTTCTTCGGCCTTCCTCTCCCTCTTCATCCATCAACATGTATATTCATCACTCTTTTAGTCACATGCATTTCGTCCCTTCTGATCACATGTCCATACCAAGCCAAACGATTTCCTTTCAACTTTTCTGTCACTGGCGCCACTTTCAAACCTCCTCTTATATACTCATTTCTTACTTTATCCATTCTCGTCACTCCACACATCCATCTCAACATTCTCATCTCCGCTGCATGCAATCTTTTTTCATCAATCTTCTTCACAGCCCAGCATTCAGACCCATAAAGCACGACAGGCCTTATCACGGACTTATAAATTTTCCCCTTTAACTTGAGGGGCATCCGTGCATCGCAAGTTGTTCCTGTGGCCTCTCGCCATTTCATCCATCCTGAGTTGATCCGGTGCGTTACGTCTCGGTCTGCTTCGCCATCTCCTTGGACAAGCGACCCGAGGTACCGAAAGTCGGAGCAGATTGATAAGGGCGTTCCGGCGAGAGATATGGGCCTAGGACTGGAGAGACCGCCAAAATCACAAAACATATACTCGGTTTTGGTCCGACTTACTCGCAGGTCTCGAGTATTTCCCACCACACCTCTAATCTGCTCTGGACCTCTAAGCCGTTCTCAGCAACCAGCACAATGTCATCGGCGAACAGCATACACCAGGGAGCCTCCTCTTGGATATCCGCTGTAAGAGCATCCATTATCAGCACGAAGAGGTACGGGCTGAGTGCTGAACCCTGGTGCAAGCCGACAGCCACATCGAAGCTGCCAGTAGTGCCCACTGTAGACCGGACTTGGGTACTACATCGACTGTACATCGCTCCAATCACATCGCTCAAACACATACTTCCCTGGCACGCCTTTCTCCTTCAGCGCCCACCACAAAACTTCACGAGGCACTCTGTTGTATGCCTTTTTGAGGTCAACAAATACCATGTGCAAGTTCTTATGCGCACTTCTGTATTTCTCGCACAGCTGGTGGGCTTCTGTTGTTCCTCGACCAGGCATAAAACCGAATTGGTTTTGTGAAATTTCACTCTCTTCTCT
The DNA here is from genome assembly GCA_911387795.2 of Apamea monoglypha. Classification (NCBI taxonomy): domain Eukaryota; kingdom Metazoa; phylum Arthropoda; class Insecta; order Lepidoptera; family Noctuidae; genus Apamea; species Apamea monoglypha. The sequence goes on along the minus strand of OU426926.1, from coordinate 19,180,929 downwards.
CAGTCGCCTTTCAATAACTTTCTCCCAAGCCTTCATACTATGTGAAATTAGATTTATTCCTCTATAGTAGTTGCGCTCCAGCATATTACCTTTGTTTTTAAAGATGGGCACCAGCGAACTGTTACACCATTCGTCAGGGATGGCTTCTTCCAGCAACAACTTATTGAAGAATAAAGCTAACCACGTCCATCCATCTATCCGTAATAGCTTCCATACTTCAACTGGTATTCCATTCAGACCTACTCGTATTGCTTTACCATTCTTCATCTCATTTACTGCTATTCTCACTTCATCCATACTAATCCTTCTCACTAACCCCTCATTCACTGGTTTATTCCCAAGCACACCACTCCAGTCATTCTCCTCATTCATCAGTCCTTCGAAATAACTCATCCACCTAATTCTTAATTTTCTCATCATCCTAAAGAACTATTCCAGTTTCATCCTTTATACACTTTATCTGACAAATATCCCTCGTCTTTCTCTCTCTAGCTCTAGCAAGCCGGTAAAGATTTTTTTGGCTTGTTGGATTATCCAGTGTGTCATAAAGCTTGTCCTGGGCTTTTACACTTGCTATGGCCACAGCTTTCTTGGCTTTTTTCTTTAGAGCATCATAGGTACTCACTCTTTTTTTCTGCTTTCAAACTAACATTCTTATATTCAACACTCTACCATTCCTTGAACTTTCTCTTCTTATCCTGCAACACATTATGTATGTCTGTCGACCACCACCATGTATCCTTATCTATCGTACCCTTTCCCTTTGTCTCTACCAAAATATCTTTCGCTGCACTCCTGATATATCCTGCCATTTCATTCCAACATTAATTTACACTTCGATCATTCATGTCCCCCATATCTATCATTTTATCCACCACTCGCTCTTTTTTCTTCGCATAGTCATTCTTCTCCAGCATATGCCATTTTATTCTACAACCATTTCCATAATTAGGACTCTGTGCTGTGAGACTAGATCTTCTCCCGGCGGCACTTTGCAGTCTTTGATATGCTTTAAGTATTTGCGTCGTACTAGAAAATAATCAACTTGCGTCTTGTGATTGCCACTTTTGTACGTAATTAGGTGTCCATCGTTCTTCTGGATTCAAGTGTTGGCTACTGCCAGGTCAAATGCGGTAGCGGATTGAAGCAATGTCTCTCCCTCGTTATTTACGTTACCAAATCCCCACCCTCCATGCACTCTTTCATAAACCCCACGCATTTTTCCCACATGTCCATTAAAATCAACTCCAACTATCAACTTTTCATGCACCGGAATGTTCATCAAAACTATGTCAAGTCCTCCCAAAACTTCTTTTTCACCCTTTCATCACATCCCACCTGCGGTGAATACACACTTATTACATTCAGCATTACATTTTCTAACATAACTTTTACAACGATTAATCTATCATTAATTATTTTTTACTTCCATCACGCCTTTTTCCAAATTACTGTCTAATACTATTCCCACGCCATTTCTTTTCCCGTCACTCCCACAGTAGAAAAACTTGTATCCTTCACCGATTTCTCTCGCTTTCGTTCCTTTCCATTTTGTTTCTTGCAAACAGGCCACCTTTATTCGTCTTTTTTTAAATACATCCGCTAAGTCTCTGGCTCTCCTAGTCATCGTCCCAACATTTCAACTTGCATACCTCAATCTCACTTCCGGGCTCACTTCTTACGTTGCCCCCGCCCGGGGCGGTGCAACAACCCTAGTCCTCTTCCCACAGGAGCCGGGTGCTGCCCCTGCGCGTTGCCTGTAGGGTACGCCCTAGCCCTATCGCGCATCATATTTTTACTTATCATGTTGCTTAAAGTTTTGGCAAAGTTTTACAGTCGGCCGCCTGCCTGACACCAACCCTCCTTGGGAATGCGATTGTTGATGGTTTACCCGCCATCGGGCGGGTGACCCAAAGTGCTCTAAGGTATGTACTGGGTCTGGAGCTCCCTTAGTCAAATAGTCGCCCTCTTACGACACCCACGGGACGAGGTGGGGTGGTCCTATTATTTTTCCGGGACCGACACGGAACGGAAGAAAGTTAATGAATTGATTATTGGGCGAGATGGGAAACCATAAATTTAATTTCCTCAAGTCTTTGGAAGAGATTTTAATATATATTTTGAGATATCGTGCTGATTCTGAAAAGGCCAAGACCTTAAGAAAAATCGGCAGAATGCGTCAAGTTGACAGACGAATACCATGAATAGGATAATGAGCTCCTGCACAGCATCATCCCTTATACCTAATGCCAGTTCAGTATATGCTGGTTTGATTAGCCTTTTATCTTCCCACTGCTGGGACACAGGGCCCCTCTTTGAAAGAGGGAGTGGATCATAATCCACCACGCGGGCTCCCAGTGCGGGTTGGCGGATGTCACATGTCTTCGAATTTATGGTTCTAGGACATGCCGGATTCCTCAGTGGTGATGAAATAATTTACAGATAGTAAAGTGCCTGCTTGGGATCCAATCTACGACCTATATACCTCGTAAGTTGCGGCCGTTACCCCTGTGCCACCACTACTCTTAATCATGAATAGATTAATGAAATCCTGCACAACATCATCTTCTTATCTACCTAACCCTCAGCTAAATAAAGGCTGGTTTGCATTACCGAGAACCACAACGATACTAAACAGCCCAATCACTAATTTAGACTCGTCCTTCCATCGAACAGTAATCACGGACTCGGAAATTCAAAGCATTTATTTCAAATAAACCAGAAATGTGAAGCTAGTTGCCCATCCTCGCGCGCCTGTATGAGTGGCGCGCGGAGGCACTACGCCGGGGGGAAAGTCCGCTCCCGCGGCAAATTGCTGCGGAGCGGACGGACCTCCGGCTCGATCTCATGGCGACATGGAAAGAGCGACTGTCGCAACCCAGCGCAGGGCACGCCGCGATAGCGGCGATAAGACCCCTCTTTGAGGAGTGGCTAGAGAGGCGCCACGGCGCCCTCACCTACCGCCTGACGCAGGTCCTCACCGGACACGGAAGTTTCGGGAGGTTCCTGCACATGATCAGGCGGGAGGAAACGCCCGGGTGTCACCATTGCCAGGATCGCCCAGAGGACACGGTGGAGCACACAGTGGAGGTCTGCCCCGCTTGGGCGGAGCACCGCCGTGTCCTCGTGGAGGCGATCGGCAGCGGCGGCGGCCTCTCGCGCCCGGACCTGGTGCAAGCCATGGTCCGGAGCGAGAGGGAGTGGGAGGCAGTCGCCTCCTTCTGCGAAGCAGTCATGCTAGCGAAGGAGGTGGCGGGACGGATGAGGGAGAGAGCCTCCCGTCCCAGCCGCCGCGGGAGACGCCCCGGGCGTCGGGAGTCAAGTGAAGACTACCGGCCACCGTAGGCGCGGGCCTGCGGGCGGAGAGCAATGGGTAGCTCACCGCCCGATCAGGACCAGGCCCGTGCCGGACGGCGCGTAAGTGTTCCACGCGCGCCTCAAAGAGATGTCAGCATAAAGAGGGGCCCTCAGGGCCGAAGCCTGCCGGGGCAGCGGGATTGTCCGAAAGGGTTACCGCTACCCCGGAACATAAAGGGCGAAGGAAGGAACATGGGTGGGTTTTAGTCAGTAAGAGTCTGACACTCCCTTCCGCTCCACCCAGAGCGGGAGGAGTCATTTGATGATTTCCCATCCCAAAAAAAAAAAAAAAAAGCTAGTTGCCCATTTCAAAGCGTAAGTACCTATGGAGAAGAACGGACAAGAAACTCCATGGGCACTCTATCAAATAATATTGTTACAAAAATAATATTAGTTAGGTACTTAATACATCATTAAATATTGATATGTGAGAACTATGTAAAAAAGACGAATACGTTAAAAGCGCCCAGAGTACAGAAAAAAGAAACAAAAAAAAAACAATTAAAAAATATAATATTTAAAATAAGCCATGGCAGCAACAAGAGGGCCAGTCCCTACTGACGGCGCCCGTTCACGAACATGACGCATGGGTCAGCACCATTCAGCTCAACCATTTTGAAGGGAGCTAAATGATCCAACACACACGCCACCACCAGCGAGAGATTTGGGTGAGCATGACACAATGAAAGACATATTACCCGGTAAATAATATCTCTATAGTACATAGTACTCACACCTGTGCTATGCAATTATATAATACAATACAAAGTTCAGTAATCTGAACTGAAATCCCGCAAAGTACGAAATACTGGATAAACAACACACCCAAATTATGTCAACCTAAAAGCTCCCATCACCTTGAGTACAAAAAGCGTTCGAGTAAGTCCAATTCAGTTATCGGCGTAATCAATGTAATCTAGAACGTAAACGCAATTAGGTGATGACCACACTCCGGCTGGTAATGGGGCCCGCCTGGCCGCGCCTCGCTAATTACTTCAAAACTAATACTTTTATCGCTTACCATACGTACTTACTTACTTGTTTTGTGGACATTTGTTAACGTTGTTGACTGGCTATGTGTACTGTTGTGGGTAGAATGTGTGTGGTACATAAGTAGGATGTTAGATACATAGTAGATAGTTGTGCCCACGAATACGTTCGTGTTAACAAGATCGAGCTAGATAACAAACCCATGAATTAAAAAATATGTGAATCGGATAAGAGGACCTCGAGTTATTATATCGAACACTCCCGGATAGACATATTATATATTAAGAGTCAGAGAGATATTTTATTATACGTAATGTATCGTATCAATTTTTAGTTGACACCGAAAAGTGGCTTCATTCTTTCTTATTAAAACGAGAATAAAGCGCATTAGATGGGGGGGCAATTAATGAGATTTCCAGTCTTCAGTGTATGAACAAGTTATGGTTCCTTGCTGTTGGTACGTACTTACTCGTACCCAGAATTCCCAGGTCGGGCAAAGTGTTATTGGGTTTTACCATTAGGGATTTCTTAGTAACGGCCCGGAGTCTGGAAGTTGGCAGTGTGATACCTCCGTGCGTCGCCGCCTCGGAAAGCATTAATAAGCATTAAGCCGTTGGTCCTGCGCCTGATCTTTCTCCGGTCGTGTCTGATTACGGTACCATCTCATTGGACTATGACAGTGAGGGAAGAGAGAGTGCACGTGTGTCTGCGCACACACTTGTGCACTATAATATTATCTCCCGCCGAAGGCTGGTCTCCGCTGAGATTGGCCATGGCCGAAGTGTGGTCTGGAGGGTTATTATTACTTACTCGTAATTAAGTAACTTAATTTACGTAAATGTATGTATTTTATGTGTTACGTAATTATATATTAACATATTGTGTGAGTCACACATTGTAATTATAGAAAAGTTATCAGATTAAATGGTAATTACATAAAATACAATATCTGAAATGACACAGCCTACATCAAATATAAAAATAATTTATGTTATTGTTTTGAACTAGTCGTTTTCCATATTTATCTTGTTATTTTAGTATATAAATTTTCAATGCGATATTCAGATAAAAATGTTTATCTATGCAGGGTAACAGGGAAACTCGACGTATTCCTTCAAAGGGGTTATACTATAATAATAATAAACTCAAACTCAACTCAAAACTCTCGGATTCCACAAACCATAGAGCCCTCTCGGCAGCCGAAACCTACAAGTATTTGGGTATGTCGGAAGCATTGGGCGTCAGTGTTACTGACATGAAGCAATCGTTGAAGGAGCGCTTCTTTGGCCGCCTGAAAAAAGTTTTTAATAGTCTTTTATCAGGCGGAACCAAGGTGCGCGCCTTCAATAGTTGGGTCATGCCGGTTTTGATGTATTCTTTCGGCATACTCAAATGGACTCAGACCGAACTCGAGCCCCTGGATAGGAGGGACTGTACGCTGCTGACTGCAAATCGAATGCATCACCCACGGTCATCGGTAATGAGGCTGTATATCCCGCGAAAATGTGGAGGTCGAGGCTTTTTAAACGCTAAGACCCTCCACAATCGCGAGATATGCAGTCTCAGGGAATATTTCCTAGAAACCGACGTGGGGATGCATCGAGATGTGGTCGAGATGGACAAGGGCCTCACCCCGCTCTCCTTGGCTAAAGAGAACTGGCGCAAGCCAGTAGTGCTTGATAATAATGATCGCATGAAAGTATGGCAGAGTAAGGAGCTTCACGGACGCTTTTACCGGGCCCTACATGGACCCGATGTAGATCTACTAGCGTCCGTAGCCTGGCTGCGTTTCGGTGACCTCTTTGGAGAAACCGAAGGTTTTGTCTGTGCAGTTATGGACGAAGTTATGATGACGAACAATTACCGGAGATTTATTGTGAAAGACGGCGCACGGTTGACATCTGTCGGGCATGCCACCAGCTGGGGGAACCGAACAGGCATATTATCTCCGGGTGTTCTCGTCTAGCTAACGGAGAGTACTTGCATGTTGCAATGCTTCTATTTGAAGATTTTATTGTGAAAGTAGTGTCATCAGCAAATAGTGTACAAAACTGGATGGTTACCAAGCTGTGTCGGTTCTTTGATTTTTTAGAAATTTTCTGACTTGTTACCAAAAACAATTAATTATGAGAAAAAACTACTCCACCCCAAACATTTAATTGATACTTTTCGGAAAGTTGAAAAATGAGAGATCATTAAACAAAAAATGCTTGCAAAACTTAAATAATCTCAAAAATAAATAAGCAAAATTTTTATTTTTTAACCATCCAGTTTTGACCCCTAGTTCACTGGACTTAATTTGTTGCTAATGACCTCTAGTATAACCCCTTTCAAGGAATACGTCGGGTTCCCCGGCACCTTGTATATCTACATATAAGAACAGTGGCTGAAAAATTATATCTGAATACAAAAATAATAAAACGAAGAATACCATCTAATACCCTACCCAAAACTTTTTCTTCTAACTTCAATAGGTACCTAAGTAACATCATCTGGCAAACTCAATTTTATGTCGCGAAACTCGTCAAAGTTAAGTAAAATAAAGTATTCCCTTCAGAGTCTAAACAAGTTACAGTTTTCTATTAAAAATACTGAAATCAGAAGGCATCGACTTAAAAAAGTGTCCGCAAAGTCTTTGGAAATATTTTCAAACTTTATTGAAAGCCGTTTTGATTACATTCCATTGTTATCGAATCAGACCCATGGGAACTTTGTTAGGTAGGTACAATCTTTTGTACGAAGTGTAAGTACCCACGATCTTTTGAATGTTCTATGAATAAAACATACGGGTTTAGATGTATTCGTAGCGAAACTGCGAAGAATTTACATGCGATGGAAAGTGCGCATGTAGAACGATCGGGTTGAGAAAATACCCAAGGTAGGTAAGGTTACAATGTTTATCTTTTTCCAAGAGAGAGTCGGTAAGAAAATACGTTTGTGTATACATGCGTTATCATGTACATTTCCACATTTTCCAATAATACTGAAAGAAAAATAACGTGCTGTACAAGTTGTCTTAACTTAAGTTGGCATTTACTTAGCTACCACTAACATTTATATTTTTAGTCTCATATTACACATATTTAGGTACTCATATTACAGATTATGGTTTTACTCATGTATTTATTATTTTTGGAGTTTGCCCGACTAGCTTCTAATTCGAACGGAGTAATTAGGCGCGAGCTCATCATGCGGTGTAGTCGCGAGTCAAACTCTTCTTTCCAACGAACTGAAAACATCCAAATATATTGATTGTAAACTTACCTACAGTAAAATACATAGGTTTTATAATAGTAGGCACCTACACTTAGCGACACAATCAGTAAATGTGAAATTAATTGTTCAGCAAATTAACTACTAAGTTAAATTACCGATCATCACTGTTACTGTCGTTCTTTGACAGTTTTATGAAATGGCAAGTTGACGCTGTGTATCAAGTAGAAAAACAATTAGTTTCACTGACTTTAAGTAGGTACTACTACTACCTACTTAGATAAGTAAAACATTTAGGTACTATGTAATTGTATATATCTACACACCAACCTTTAGTCACAATTTAATACGAATACAGGCGTCTATGTAGATGCGACCAGGAATTTCAATATAGGCACGAAATGCCTCATACGCAGTGAACTATATGCCTCCCAGCCACGGGGAATGGGCCTTATACAAAACAACAATAAGGGCTACAATACGTGAGCACAATATAGCGTGTTTACCCGCGTTGTGAATCCAATATATAATAGCGGCGACGTGAGTGTCTCCCATGTTGTAAAATAGAACCGAAGACTGTGTCACTGGTACAGACATTTGCAAAAAATAATGTTGTTGTACGAGGGCGGAGTGATAGGTAAGTCTGGTAAAAATTAAACAAGGAGTCAATTTAATTTAATTATTATTATTTTTCAAAGTAGTTTCCTTGTAACTCAATGCACTTCATCCAGCGTTTCTCTAGCTTTTCGATCCCTTCCATAAAGTACGACTTAGGCAACCCTTCGAAATAGGCATTGGTTTCGTTCATGATCTCTTCGTTGGAGCCAAATCTTTTCCCAACAAGCAATTTTTTTAAATTCGGAAACAGAAAATAGTCTCATGGGGCTAAATCTGGTGAATACGGTGGGTGAGAAAGCAACTCATAGCGCAACTCATGAAGTTTAGCCATGGCAATCACGTAGGTGTGCACTCGTGCGTTGTCTTGGTGGAATAAACGACCGCATTTGGCATGCGGTCGTTTTTTCTTTAATGGATGTCAAAAAAAACTAACCGGCAGTACTGGCTGAAAATTTTAATTTAGTCCTTCAAAAGAGTTGTGAACAAGGAGGTTCCATGCAATTTGCTATCATTTTATTCCAAAATAGATTTTTACCAGACTAATCACTCCGCCCTCGTATTAGCTGTATTGTAGTAGGATGTGAATGTAAGGGGTCTTGTGGCTAAGTAATAACAGTGGGTCCATCCGCTTGCAGCTGTTGGTCCGTGGATGGCTTTACATAACAAAGAAACCTCCGAGCCTCGGAAAGCACGTTAAGCCATGGTCCCAACTGTCATTTGTGGATCTTTGACAGTCGTTACCTACGGGTCGTCAGAAACCCTGACAACCAAGGACAACCAGTCTTACCAAGAGGTATAGTATTACCCAGAAACTGGGTTGTGGAGATCAGTTGGTTGGCAGTCGCTCCATGTAAAATACTGGTAGTCAGCTGCATCCGGTTAGACTGGAAGCTGACCCCAACATATTGGGAAAGGGCTAGGCAGATGATGATGTGAATGCAAGGTGTAATTGAAATAACTGAAAACCTATTAAGGGGTCATCATACTCATCATTATGAACAACTTTTACTATGGGACCAACCACGAAATCGCGAAAATCTGTTGTACCGCGCTCAGAGTGGGCAGTCTGCCCACCGACCAAGTGATCTCAGGGAAGACGGCGCACATTGGTCACGTGTTGCCTTGCACTTTTTCACAGTTAGGTTTTAGGGAGACCCCTTTACAGTCTCCCCAGGGATCTACCTAACAGACGTTGCACAGAGGGGGTTTCGGATCGGTCTTTTGCGAGGTAACAGCGCTCCTTCCATGTGCAGATGGTGACCACCGGGGTGGTTTTAGTAAGGTAAAAATTCCACACACCCTGGTCTTGTGCCAAAGCCCAGGAGCACTATAAAGGTTTCCTCTCGAAAAAAAAATTAAAGGGACACAAGGTACTTTTTGTTTCCGGGTTTGTCCCGATTCCTTACGGTACATATACCTACCTACTGGGCACAAATTAAAGCTCAAACAAACAATCCGCAATAACACTCTACCCGATGTGGGAATCGAACCCACACTCAGGAACCCACACTGGACCAACGAGGCATTAAAGTACCTACTTTAAATTCCTAATGCTTACTAGAAATAGTAGGTGCTTATAAAAAAAATACATTACTAGGTATATCAAAAACCCATTTATTTTGAGAAAAACTGCTCGAGCCTTCTCATAGGGCGTGAAATGTGATTGACACACGCATTAGACTCAATAGACCAACACTTTCGAGACTCAATAGTTGCAAAAACTATCGATTTATCATCTTCAGTCAACTTTGAGTTCGTTCAAAATATAGATAAGTAATTTAAAAATGTTTGTACAGACGCCAGCAGGTCAAGCTACCTGAAACTGTCAAATTTTCCCAATTAACCTTAAACCTTAATGCTTTATCGATAAAGTTGAAAATCTATCAAAGAAATTTGACAGATTGTAGTAGCTTGATGAGCATTAAGTACATTACATCTACTGATGTAAATGATAGTAGGGGCAATACTCGTAATTTTAAGAACGTTCACAGTCAGAGGGGCAATTCTCGTAATTTTAAGAACGTTCACAGTCTGAAGGCCAATTCTCGTAATTTAAAAAGTTTAAAATCTAGTCGCAGTCTCATCTCAGCGACAAACAAATGTCAAAAATTTGTCAAAATGTAGGGAAAATTGAGGTTTTTTTGACAGATTGAGACTGAGACATACATAAAAATATGATCTAATCTATCAAAATTGTTTAGAATAATACCATCTAACATTACACGATTTACATGGGATAGATCGATGAAGATCATTTCCACGTATGTGACTCCTTCTACTTGACAACAGATGGCGCTGGACGTCTAGTTTTTTTTTCTAATTATATTTTGCGCAATTAACAATTTTAATTAATACAACGTACATACGTAAGTACAATTATTTCAGCGAACTTAACTATCATATAATTAAATTAATAATAAGCGCCGTTAAAAAAACTGTAATAAAAAAGCTGTCAAATAAACTTTTTTAGTTGCCAAAATAGAGTAGGCCCTGCAATATTTTTTTTAGTGAGTTTCGTATTTTAAAATTGATTTAGAATAAAACGTTATGTACCAGCAACATTCCTGAGGAGATTTGTAACTGATAATAACTATTATTAAAGTACTTGATGACCGGGAAAATAAATATTTATGGGACGATAAAAGTGAATTCTTTGTGACTATGACCAGTTGTGGCACACAATTTGTAGAAATGCAGAAATCAAGCTACTACAATCTGTCAAATTTCTTTAATAGATTTTCAACTTTATCGCTAAAGCATTAAGGTTGAAGGTTGATTGGGAAAATTTGACAGTTTCGGGTAGCTTGACTTGCTGGCGTCTGTACAATGTAATTGTAATGTCCAGATGTTGACTACTGTAGACTGATTTCTTACATCCCTATAAAAACCATGAGCATTATATTGTCTCCAGGCGGAAATAAATCCGGTAACGCAAATAACATAAGTAGGTATAATCAATTTGAATGATGGTGTTACGCTTTTCATTTTATTTTTTGCTAATTCCAACTGATTAGCAGTTGGAATATTAATATATAATAAGCATCCATATTGCGTCAGTAATGCGACGCGGCATGAACCGTGATGGGTGCGTGTGGCACGTATGATGGGCGGTGCGACGTGGCGGGAAGCCTGCTTCCGTGCGGCAGCCGTCACCCCACGTTATCTCGTTAGCACGGCCGGCGTCTGTGGGCGGCCACTGCGGCGCGCCCTCGCCTCGGCCGCGAACTAGGGCATCGGGGTGACCGGGAGCAGCCGAGCAGCCGCCTCGCGCCGCAGCCCGAGGCGTGAGACGCCGCCGCCGGCCGCCACTCGCCGCTCGCCACTCGCTCCGCGGCCGCCGCTAGCGCCCGCAGTGACGCATTGCAGGTGCGCGACGGCCAATCGGCGCGCGCCGAACGCCAGTCCACGCCGCCGCACCAGCCCGATATAAAACCGACTATCCTTTGCAGATCAAATTTAATCCCGTGGCGTGCGTCCCGAGACATGGACTTGGACGTTCGAGTGATAAACTTTTAAAACGAAACGATTGTAGCGTAGTGTTAAAAACTATTCCGAACGTCGGAAAACGGATATGAAAATACGGTGAATCGAATAGTCGATTCGGAACGATTCGTAACCGAGCACGAAGCGAATCGCGGTCGTGAGTTTCCCGGCGCTGCCGCTCGCGCGAGTGAGGGCGGCAGTATCGTTTCAACCGTCGATCCGTGCGGTCGCTTTTGCGGCGTAGTCTGTGATTTTTTTAGTGTAGCTCCTGATAATCCAAGTTAATCTACAATGGTGAGTGATATTTCTGCTAAAAGGTGTCGGGAGTGCATTCAGGGGATCATCCTGAATTGGTTCCAGGCTATATTTCTGGGATGTGGTGCATCGGTGTTTATAGTGATGACGGGCCTCCATTATATTATTGTGATGGCCGTTTTTTACCGCATTGCGGATTGGCGACGAAGCCGATGTCTTGATCAGGATGCAGGGCCAATGATCACAAATACATAGGAAGGATCGCAAGTGCTACGGGATTTCTAAACTTTATAAAACGACCGTTAGAAAGGCTCGAGAAACATCCGTCGCCATAGTTTCGTAGGTGGTGCCGGCTAAATGACGTTAGTTTTGATTGAAGCCGGCCGTCGATGACGCTCTAATATGGCGTTCGGGATTTAGTACAAAGAAAACAAGTGTTTTAGTGCGTTGTTTCGATTTTGGGAGGCCTAGTCGCGCCCTGTTGACGGTGGATCGATCGGCCCGGCGCAACTGTCAAACGCCCGTTGACTCATCGCTACGCGCGTTACTATAATTTTCATACGCAATTCGCTAAACGGGTCGCGTTTCTACGCCGGTCTGGGAGGCTGCGGTGTTAAACAATAGTAATATTGTGTGGCGACAAGTAGTGTAGCCGTGTGTGCGCCGGCCGCTCGCCTCTCAGATAGTTCGTGGATCGTATTGTGTCGCTATGGTATGTAAATATCGTTGCATCTGGCACAGCTGACTCAAATCCGTCTTGTGTGATTGACTTTCTCTCAATATTTCGGTTATCTCGAAAAACATTCCCAAGCATGGCAAGTCTTGTGCTAGAACCTGTTTCTTATTTGGGAGGCCTGTCACTTGTAGGAAGAATGTATTTGGCTGATAAATTGCCTCTATCAACTCCTGTTATGGCTGACATATTCAATTATGCAAAGGAAATGCATGATAATGAACTGAATGATGTTATTAGAGCACCATTTTTGTATGTAGTTGGTATAATAATGACTAGCCTGCCTGCCTTTGATATACAGAGAATTTAGTTTGATATGATACACTTGAATATAAATAAGTTCTAACATCAATATTTTATATAGGTTATCAAAGGAATTGTTTGAAAAAATATAACTAAAAGCTTAAAATGTTAAGTTTAATTTATTCAGACCTGACATTCTAAACCAGTTATGTCTAGATTCCTCTGCTTTACCTTGATAATATTTGGCATAATTTATAATATTTTTTATTCTTTTTATTTTCTAGTTAGTTAATCAGAATATTTGGATAAACTAGTTGCTGTATTATGTCTTCAATGATTAAAGTTGATATTACATGCAGTGTTGGCTTCTTATGTTTGCAAGGTACAATTATTCTAAACATCATGATTACCTTTTTATAAAAACTGTTGTCAGTGGTATTTTTTGCTAGAGAACAATGGTGGTACTACATAATTATTATAGGCAAGGTAGCTGATAAGAGATGGCCGGTAGTATTTTTAGCAGTGGTTACACTACCCGCACCACCGGGCATATCAGCAGGAAAACCAGTACCTATTTATTATAATAACACAAAATATATTTTAATGATCACCTTTTAATGTTGAGGAAAAATGTATGGCATGAAATTATTTGTGCCTATTTCCTTATTGCCAGCCATATTCAGCAATGTGTTTATTGACTGATGAATATTGTTACAAGTTTTAACTTATTTGTTTTAATTAAGGCAGTTAAAATTGAAGGTATATATTTGAATATGGGTGGAGTCGATGTTCGACAAGTTTGTACTTCAAACTTTTCTGTTGGCCAAAGCTGGTATTTGAATGAATATACTCCTTTTTTGTTAGATGTATCTACAAGGTTAATCATTGACTGGTTTATGTTAACATTTTAGCTGGTCGACTTGTATAGGAATAAATTAAATTGAACATTGTAGGTTGGTCAAAGTTGTTAGTTGTATGGATACCTACATTTATTGTTGCATTTGTGTAACTGTATAATCTGGAAGGATTCCAAAGCCACAGGACATCTATTGAATGCATTCTTGACACACCCTGCTACTGTACTCATAAGATAATAATTACTCAATTAATTACACTTAAGGCTTTATTGATTTTGTGATGAGTTTGATGCCTTGGCCACATGACAGCATAGGTATGTCGGCGTATCCACTTTTCAAATAACAATCGTATTTCTAAAGTGGTTGTTATGTTATCACAATAACATCGTATTTATTGATAAAAGTGGCAATGCAGTATTTTGTATCTGTGGCGAAAAGACCGCAGTGTGACGTGACGCGTCGAGGCCGGTCCGGTAATTACACATAATCTCTGGTGTAATCTTATCACAGCCGATAACCACCCGCCGCCCGCGTTCGTCTACCGTCTCTTCGTATCTGACACTCATTAACAATGGTCGTCAACCAAACTGTACGTTCTTAGTTATTTAAAAAAAAAGACTACGTAATTTTGTAAAACCTACATTAAAAAAAAAAAAACTTGCAGTTTACTTAATTAAAATGTGTTCTATTTTCATCAAAATAAGGTAGGTTATCAAACGATCGTGTTTGTTGGTTTCAGGCGGATCAACTGACAGAAGAACAGATCGCCGAGTTCAAGGAGGCGTTCTCACTGTTCGACAAAGACGGCGATGGCACCATCACGACCAAAGAGTTGGGAACCGTGATGAGATCCTTAGGACAGAACCCCACAGAAGCCGAGCTTCAAGACATGATCAACGAAGTTGACGCAGACGGTGAGTCCACGCCCTTATCTTTACATACCCTAATCGCGGCAATTCTTCGCATTCCTAGTGGCTAGTAGTACGTTTTCCGTCGAAGTAGTTACATATTTTTGCCAAAGCCGTAAATGATCTATGAATTATGCAGTTTACAGTTGTCCGAAAAAATACGTGACCTAAGTTTGCAGCGAAAGTATGCATTTCGTTTCCGTTTACCTTAATTGAAACGTAAAAAATACCTACTTATTACGATAAGATTAGATAACTGAAAAACTAAATAAAAAACAATGTAAAAACCAAATGGCTGAATGATCGTGGTGGAAAATACTTGATGTATGGGAAAAAGAATACATAATTTCTGATGACATGATTAAATATCGATAACGGTCCAAAAGCAATCAGATAAAAATACTAGACGATTAGATTCGACATTTTATTGTATCGAAATTATAACTGTAGCGTCGGTCTAGCGATTAGAAGTTTTGAATTGGATTTCCAACCGCAGTCTTCGTTATTCATAAGGACTACCTGAGCGCTTGACCAATGACTAGAACTGCCATCCATCCCCATATTAATGGAAAATACGTGTCAAACATTAATCATATCATAACCAGTAACGTTCTTTACGACCTTTTGTTAGAATAACAACTGAATGATGTCGTCGTTTCACTTTTAAAACATTTTTTTTTTCTCTACGTATCTAGGTATCGGACTGACTCATATGTTGCCTGTCACGTTAAAGTAACGTGTTTTCAACTTGATACGCCAATTAGGTATTAGTGTTTGGAACAGCATACCTGTTTATAGCTAAAAGCCGTTGGATATGGTTTTTCCTATTCAGTATTATCCCCCCCCCCCCCCCCCTTATCCTTATCCTCCTTATCTCTGGTCCATGAATCAGAGATCTGGTGCCCCTGTTATTGGAAGTTGTGTGATCAATTTTCCCTAATAGGTTTTAGGAGTTTATGTAACCAACACGAAAATATGGCGCTGGTATTGTTTTTAACTAAATACCTGTTACCATAATGCCACAAATAGTTTGTTTTCCTCTCATAGCAACGATAAAAGCAAAAAGTATGATACAATTAATTCGCTATCAATTCAATGTCGCGAAAAATTTACTGGCTCATTGTACGAAAGTCTCAATTGTCTCTCGAAAACAAAATACTTCTGTACAAGGCAATACTGAAGCCCGTCTGGACGTATGGAATCCAACTGTGTGGTACTGCATCCTCCCATTCATACATTGAAATCATACAAAGGTTTCAAAATAAAGTACTCCGCATGGTAACCCCTGGTTCGTACCCAACGAATTATTACACCGTGATCTACGCCTGCCCACTGTGAAACAGGAAATTTTACGGCATACATAAAGAGCGTATCGAACGACACCCAAATACTTTTGCCCGGCCACTTATGACAAACCACAAAAAAGGGCGACGTTTAAAGCGTAAAATACCTTAAGATTTAATACAATTATAGTAAACACAGCTACTGTTTTAACAATGGGAATGTGACACAGGCCACATGCCGAGCGCGCCAGCGATAGCACTAACTAACATACTGCTGAATGTCCCACAAAGGAGACAGATTGTAGTAAATAAAGAAAACCAAAAAAAAAAATCTATTCAATGTGGGCACGTACTTAAATTAAGGTCATCGGTACCTATTGTGATTCATTACAAATGTACTAAATTTCATATCGCACTTGTAATCGACATTATTATCGTCTAAGGTATTATAGTGTCGATATAAGCCATGCTTGAACATCTATGATTAAAGTCCTATGGAATGTGTTATGTGCCTAGCTGTCGATTTTAAGCCTTATACGGAGCTCATAACGTTAATTGACTCGGTAAATGCACATAAAAATGTAAGGGCTCACGCCTGATCTGTTTATGAAAACAATTTTTATGGTTGTAGTTTCGAGTAAATGTTTTTACTCGCTGCCACGATAAGTTTCTGTGGCGAATTGTGGTTTGATAACACATTGGTTGTTGATATTGGCACTTGGACTTTGGGCCACGATAGTGAGAAAGGTTAAGCGTAAACACAACCGAAAGCGCGGTATTTCTTTCATAAATGAGTCCTGTTGTCCAGCTAACTGCACATTTTCATAGCCCCCACCCTTTCAACATCAAATGGAATTTGAGTATGTCCCATATTTTTTTTTTATATCGATATCGATCCACTTCGAGTTAAGCCTCTCTGTGACTGCTCTACTTCAAAGATAATGAGCTCCTTCTGCAGAACTTAAAAAACAAGCTTCTGCGCAATTCAAGAGTGTTTACATTTCAGTACATTAGTTATAACAGTTATAAGTTAATCTATACTGCGCGCGCGCCATAAAACATTATCACTACGTACTTACGTAGGCTACGTTTAAACAGCACTTTATCAGTGTCCATGTGTGTGTAGCACTGTTTAACACACAAGTACACAACGCTGAACAAACACGTGATGTGTGTTTAATTGTGTCACCAAAATATTGTACAATTACAGTGCTGTAATTGTTGATTGAGAATGTCCTTTACTTTTACTTTCTACCTACTTCAATGTCTATCTTTTAAAACAAAAGTTTTAAGTACTGGTAGAGAAAATAAATACCTTGTGGCATTACCAAAATTCCTTTTCTCTCCTTCTGTTATCTTGAAAGTATTAAATCAAGGATTCCTTCTAAATTGGTTCAAAGTACTTACGTCAAATAACACCCATGGGCCCACCTTGGATCGTTATAGAATAATCAAGTCAAGCACAGTGGCGCTTGGCACACGAAGGGAATGTAATCTGATGTTGTCTATAGTTACTGTGTGAGATGTTGCCAATCCCTCTGTATGATATAATCTCCCTTGGTCGTCTTGCGACACAAATCAGACGAAAGGGTGTGGCTTAATCTGAGTAAACACCATCAGCCCAGCTTTTCCCTCAACGAGGACGGGTTTTGTCTGAGCGGATGCGGGTCATTTACATCTGAGGATTTGCAACCATATTACCAAAGGATACCGATATCAGCTTAGTCCGGTTATCAAATTGTCAAGCTACGACTCTCAAGGGCAATCAATAGCCGAGAATGCTTTCAAAAACCTATACATTATAAACGCGCTTGAGGGTACGGACCACGGAACGCAAAAATTCTAAAGAAAGTTTTCACTGCGGGGAAACGTGGCAGAAAAAAAATGTTTTGGAATTCTACGGAAAAGTACACCAGGCGAACCCTATATTACTTAGAAATAAATGATCATAATAAATATGTAACACATGAGTAAGACCGGGATAATACCGCCAGCAGTTGAAACCATAAATGTTTGCATTTCAACATGAGACAACGCCTGAACAAACATACCTGATCAAACTAGCATGCGAATCATGCTAATTTACACAAAGTATTTGAATTGAGCCGAAAAATCCGCTATCTAACTTACACAATGATAACGGTGGGAGCATTGTCTTTAGAACGAGGAGTCACGCACACAATGTTTGACCAGATTTGAATTAAATAAATACAAAATTGGTTGGTGAAATAAAACTGCATGACATGTTCCCACGGAAGAAGTATTGTGAGAAATTGAGTATGCACTCTTTTGTGAATATATGCTACCATTCAACTCGCCGATTTCTTAGCCTATTGTCAGGGTTCAATCGCGCAAAAGAATTGACATAACCCTCATTAGAACGCAAGGCGAGCTTCTTTGTGATCCAAGCAGCTACCCCATATAGAATCCTATTCGGGACTCGCCGACGTTGCATGGGAAATACTAACGAATTTCCGTGGGAAAACGTAATAAAAAAATTGGGAGCAAGTCCTAACCAAACAAACGCTCGTAAAACCAATAAATCTGGCTCATTTCTGCGAGCTACCTAAAATAGAAATAACTCCATAAATGTTCGTCACTGTAATCTGAACTACAATTTAAAAGGCATAAGTCGTAAACCTCTTTAGTGGGTGCCTTAATTTGGCTGGCGGAGTACAATGCGGTGACGTCATCGGCTCAGGCGATTGGAGTCACCGTTACATTACAGACTAGAAATGGACTTTTCGGTTGTGAAAGTTTCACTCCGCGAATTCGGATGCAGCGAAAACTCGGAACGACGACTTTTGTAACTGTTGAATCAACTGTTAGGTATTTGAACCCCACACATTCATCTTTGGTGTCGTTTTTGCGATTAGAACGTCAAAATGTGTAAAATCGATATTAAAGAATATATATATAATATTATTATAATAGTATGTATGTGTATATAACCTATTTATGTATATAGTTTTAAGAGTTCTTTTATAACATTGTCCCTCTCAACCAAAGCACCCATCTAATCTCTTCACCACCCTTGATTGACTGGTAGACTGCATAAAGCATTAAGTCCGCCTTGGTACCTTTTTGTGCGAAATTTTAAATAAATAAATAAAGAAGAAAAAGAATCTATTCAATTACCAGACAGGTTTACATAATGAAACAGCTAAGAATTAAAAGTAACTAGACAAACAATAGCACGAGTCGTTTACGGATTTGGCTCACTGGCCTCGTAGGTTTCGCTCGAATGACCTGCAGTATGTAAAAAGTGGGCGGCACCCTATTTCGAGCCATCCACGTCACATGGTCATTGTTTGTGTGTTTACAAACTCGGTGCACATCGGCCGGCCCTGACATTTCCCTTATCAAGTCGATGTCGCCAATATTAATAGATATTAATGGTTTGTCGATCAACCGTCCATCAATCTCTACGATATAAAAGCAAAAACGAATCAACATTTTCAACTTGTTGAACGACTTGATTTACCTCAAAAAATATCGTTTTTAAACATATACCTAATTTTATGCGTGATTGGATTAAAAATTTAAATATTTAAAATCGTAAACAATTTAATGCCGCCACGCAATAACTATTTGGCGCTTCAAGAAGATCAACCAACATCCTCTCAACAGATTTTTTTTTATAAATTATTCACGTTACATAATAATAATACAGTCGGCCAAAGGACAGCCTTGTGGAACCTGTTTACAGCTACGCCGTGCTGGGGCTGGGGCACAGTTAGCATGACAAAAGGGCGAGATGCGAACACTAATTACCACTACAATTGCCATCTCTTTACACTGGTAACATAATACCTCGTTTGCAACAAGACTAGTAATTGTTCAGTGTATCTATTCGTACAAAGTGCGACGTTGAAGAACTAAAGAGAGGGGTCTGTGTAGGTATTAATACGCAATGTGAAGTTTGACATTGAGTTGATAAAATGTACCCAATTTAGATGTACAACTAATTTATTATCAAGATTTATGTACATAATTCACTATCCACAAAAATAAATTGGATGGAAAATAGGAAATTCAACCCTTGTTTCATGGTCGTATTCTTTCATCGTTATTCTATATTATCTTGTCTCACCCTTGTTTCTGTCAGGGGTAGAACCATCGGCTGCACGACATGGCTCGATGATTATGTACAACGGCACCGAATCGCTCCGATATCGATTGGTACGACGACGTCGCGCTTTGCGATATCTAAAGAATTGTAATTCATAATTGTACTGATGCTGATATCTAAGCAATAATAAAGTATTAATTTGAAATGAATAATTTAAATGATGGACGAGTTTGTTGATACGCACTGTATGAATTAGTGCTCGGCTCAATTTAAACCCGATAGTAAAACATCGTACATACACGTAGGCATCATAATTTTATAGCTGTTAATTGTTATCATTTTCAGCAAATATGAAATAATATGGCTCATCCATTATCAAGGACATTATGCTATTTTTTTCATGGAAACTTATACCTATACCTACATCGATAAACTTATTGACTTATCCACAATCAAGACGATTTAGTATGAAGATATATTTTGTGGGTTTTTTTTATAAAGTACCGGGTCCCGAAGTTTATCCGATTCGACAATATGCGCCTGCACACCTTGTGATCAAAGCGTGATGGACGAATTGTAAAAGATTTTTACCACACAAGCCAGTCACGTACATCAATTACCTGGCAGGTTAAAGATCGCAACACTAATGATAGAACATTCAGACATATGCAAGCATCAAGGCAATCCTTATACATATTATCAACAATGCAAAGGAGACCTACACATGCGAGGATGACGTAGACGGTGGCCATATTAAGTTTCCAGCCCAACAATACAATACGGCACATCCGGGAGACTAGCAAATTAATTCGCCGCTAACAAACGGAAGCCCGATAAACGTGGCGAGTGTTCCTGCGATATAAAAGCATTATTCATCAAACACAACATGGAATGAGCCATTGATGCTCCGAACATAAGGCAACTGGACAAATAAGAGTTATTTTGTGGCGTTCAGTCACCCGAACAGTTAGCCAGACCCTAAACATCCGACTATCGGTTGGCTAAGTAAATACAAACGTTATATTGAGCTTATGATGCTCGATAAATAAAACAGTTGCAATTGCTGCCAAAAGTCACGAGTATTTGAACAGGAACTTCGCTGTTATATTATATCAAAGTTAGCTTTACAGTAGGTACATCAAACCGTTCTGTATTAACACCCCTTAACCGATCTCGTACCCCATCTTTTAGACTCTTATAAATTGCCCCAGTTAATTATGTAAGTGGTACATTTAGTTTCGTGTTTTTTTTTCGTCTCCCAGGTGAATCGTAAATTTAAAGAACTCTGTGAAAAATGCGGCGTTACATCGTCTTTTATATTATTACAATTTCATTCACGACTCGCTAGTCTGCAAATAAAGGTGGAAGAGCTCGATATCGAAGAATCTAAAATGAAAACACTTTGTATCGATGAAATCCCCAAACATACAATTTACGCTGATTTAGCTTGCGCAATACCATAAACTAGGCTTGTTCCAACAAGCCTGTAATTTAGCTAATATAAAGCGGGCTGGCAATAAATTCGAGTAGCCGAGATATCACTTACGCTGTAGAACGATTCCAGTTTCACCTCACCGCAGCGAGAACAACTCTGCTTCTAATTTACACTATAAATTGATGCTACATAATTCTAGCTAGAGATAAAGAAAAGATTAGTGAAAGAAGAATATCAGGAACTCTGGTTTTCCTTAAAATGTAAAATGTCAGTTTACCTAATGCCTTCCTAGAATAGCTGGAAATAGCTTTTGACAAGCGATCGAGACATAAACGCCTTAAAAACCATAGTCTTGAAACACGTCTTATAAAATTACGGGAACATGCATTACTTATTCTCGATAGCTCTTAAGTTTCTATTTAGTAGTGCCATTTGATTTAGATCAATAAATATTATTTTGGGCAATCTTCCATCCGTAATGAACGTCGTCTGACCGTTCTGCAATAATTATTTTAATGTCCCACCGTACTAGTGGTGATTGTTTACAACACCACCGCATTTGCTCTTGGCAAATCGACTGGCTTACTACCACAGTATTGCGGACACGCGCCGATGTGGGGACACCTTACATATAGATCAAACCATTCGTATTTTTAGACCATTTGACCAGCACGATACCAGTTGTTAGCAGACTCCGTCCGTAAACCCACCATCAGTAATGAGACCACAAAAACTTGTCACCGTACATATTTTTGTGTATTTTATCTGTGAATTGTGAAGTATCGCAAAAACCTTGCACTTGGCCGCTTTTATGCAACAATCAATTGGAACTACACAATGAATTATTTACGTCTGATAGAAGTGTATGAAGACCAATGTCAAGTGGATAATTTGCATTGGTTACATGACGCGTATCGCGCTATTCATCATGATGCGCGGATGCCGTGTCTTCCGGAAAACAAAATGCTGCGTCGGCGCAGCTTGACAACCGTTCGTAACACTATTTATTTTCGGTTTTACTGACAACAAGAACCCCTCATATTGGCGTAAATGTGGTGTAAATTCGCGATCGACTTTTTTTTCTATCGGTTTAATCACACGTGGGCGCCGGCGTGAGTTATATCCACAAAGACACCGTGTCGTCCAACCAGTTTCGACGACCTAAGGCTTAGGAATGTTGAAAGGTCTTTTTTATAGGATTTCAAGTGCACTCTCCTGCACGTTGCGAGGACGAGTGCACCAGAAATGAATGCGAAATTACGCCCGCAACTTGACAGCCAAATATCGTGTACTGTCCATCATTTCATCGATAGTAAGACGAAGTTACTAGCACACGTTGCCGGATGAATATTTATAGTTCACATACGAAAAGACAGCAAATCGGAGTAACAGTTCTCTAGTTGGCATGAGGTTTGCTGGTGATGTCACGGACGTCGCGATAAGGAGTCGTTCACTCGTCAGACAGAGATAGCCGCCGCCGAGCGCTTCCACAGCGCACACGCGCTATTTGTGGAACAATGCTAGCGAGCATCAAACTCGAATCTAACCGACGCCGACGATTCATCGACAGCTGACCACAGCTTATGTTGCATACGCGTCTCATCTACGCACTTATTACAGTCTGCGAAAAAACGTAATTGGCGTCCATGGATGGAGTGATAAATTACTGCCTGTACACATGTTGACTGAAACATTTGGGTATGCTTTACTACTAACCGATGCAAACAGATTGTCTCGTCTGTAAATGACACTGCAGACGATAGTTCGACTGAATATAAATGAGCACAGACCTCGTGCTCTATGTTAATTCGTCCCAATTTCTCTTGTTGGCTCACTTAATGGGGTTTTAAAGATTCCATTCCTACTGACTGGCATAATTATAAAATTGTCAGTGTGGTAGGAGGGTGTTGGGTAGTCAGCTGGGAGAGGCGGGGGTGCGATCGATAGCCACACGTGTCGGGGGTAATTGGGCGACGAGCTTCACGGCCCGCCCGGCCGCTGAAACGTCGGAAAATATCCCGTCGTCTGTCGGTAATCCCCCCGTATTTGCGCTCAATGTTTGGATTATCGTCGTCCGTGTTTGCAATCTGGATTTTCCACGTTACGACCTCGGTTCTCGTTCCAACAACGTTCAGTAAACTGATCGTGTTCTCTTGTTGTGCAAAGACTAATAAAAATTCTAATTTGCAATATAATCATAGGTGGGCTCGACCTCACGGAGTTCCAGTCCATAGCCCATTATCATGGAGGCGAACGACCAATTAGCTCGATTGTATTGTGTCCATACGAAGCGTCCCGCTTCGATTGACCCGATACCTCGACCATATTACACTTTTGATTCTATTGACTATCTGTCACATAATCGATTACTATTACAACCATTCGATTCATGTCATGTCGAGTTCCCTAGAAAGCTGTGTCATGAGAACTGATTCATTGTTTATTACCGCGGTCGTAAGTTCGATAGCGACCGGTTCACTTTCAATCAAACCGGCTCGCATGTCTCCGTCGTGCCCTATGTTTATTAGCAACCACTGCCCATTTGCGAGTAACTTGACAATGACATCTGTACTCGTCGTCGTCGGCCATTCGATCCACCTTTGATGTATGGCTCGTAAAAGATAAAAGACTGCTCACAGCGCATGCGCCTATTTACCCATCTAATCCGAGTTCACAATAAAAATAGGTTAGGGGCCGGTCAAGCAACTCTGCCATCGATTGTACTGCAAACATTTTACATCGTATCTCGTCACACACAGAATACTTTCTCGTGTTACGGACCTGTCGAGTTTTTTTAAACACGAAATGTGATGTTGTGAAAACTGCTCACGTATGTACATAACAGTTGAGGAGCGAAACGAATGCTTATTGAGTTTCGGGAATAACATGATTCAGTCTGTATGTGGTGTGTGTACTTTATGATTTTTATGTTCTTATCAACCCTGAAATTGACATCAGAAGAGGACGTCAGACATAAATGACCTATTGTCTCCATTTACAATAGTGTCTCATACATACATATTGTTATATAGCTTCAATGCTATATTTGATCAAAACTAATGATGGTAAAATAATTGGCGTATAGTTAGGCTAGCATTTTGCAATGATGTCATCATCAACGGACATAATATTTGCAGAAGACTACTCAAATAAAACTAAAGCCGGTACGGGAAACTTATCTTTATAAAAGTCTTATCTTTTCCGCAACGAAGCACAAGAAATTAAACCAGTATTTTCAGAACTTAATGAAACAAGTTGGAAACCGCAGTCCTGGCTACTGCTACACGCAGAAAAACATCATCGTTAATATCGTGCGCAATTCTCACAACCAACCACAGCAGCACACGGTACTGCCGCATTGTTCGCCAGATACAGAAATATGGAGATATACTGAAAAACAGAGCATACTTGTAGTACAAAAGCCAAAGCAAATGGGAGACATGAAATTGATGAGGCATTAGGCAATACATCAGTGGTTGAACTCGCTCGTCCCATTATTATGTATTTCGCGCCTTCGCTCCGCCATTTATTGTTCTTTGCGGTTCATGTTATTTTCAACACACCAATTAGTACCGCACTGTTATTATTTAACTTGTTTCCTCGTTTTATCTAACACGTACCTCTGTTTTGTAACTAGTCAAGAGGTTTAAAGTACGCGTTTCGTGCTAACCACACGTGAATGTTCTGTCCCGCAGAAATTCTCGCCCAACTTCTGGTTTGTGTCGGGTAATTGCAACTGTGATATAAATCAACCAAGATGGCGAATAATTGATGAACGCACAAATTCCTGGTGGCATGTTACGTTATGTTTTGGTGACATAGTCGTGGACATTTGGCTACACTGCATTGAAATATTAACGTTCTGGATTTAAACACTAGTTTTACTAACACTCAAGTTATTCGCTATAAATTAGCTTTGCATACATTTCATTGTAAATAGCATAAAACCTTTGTGGTTAACAATGGTTGTTCCATAGTTACTTCAACAGTCACAACTATTTAAACGGTGGGTATATAATTATTTCATGCATCAATGACCTCGCATTGCATCGCGCATCTAATCTCATTCAGTGTGCCACCGAATTGATGGACAGCGGGACGCTGTCTATCAATTCGGTGATGTAATTTACATATTGTGAGTATATAGCAGGCAGTGTTGCATGACAAACCACAGCAGTATAGAATAGACTGGTATTAGTCGCGACCGCAACCTACCGAGTATAACTGCATACAATTGTGACATTTTATCCCATTCGGGCTTTGGATTCAGACACTTTGTATATCCAGAAGCACCCACTGTCAATCGATTGGCTATTTATCAAAACTCTACAACTTTGCTGATGTCTATGTGACACCTATAGTTTCAAATATCTAGAAACAAGAAAGTGTCATTAATATGAAAGAAGAAAAAACCGTGTGTTGTTGTAACGTATACCGTGAAATAGTACGAGGTTTAGTCATTGGTTGCGCGCCAAGCCACGTAACGATCAAGACACCTCACTCTTACACCAGGAATACCTCCCCCGTACATTGTCTACATCACTGACCCACTGTCGTCCTAATTGCACGCTCACTGCCCTTTGCGATTCTGAATCACATGCCGATTTAACTCTTTGGAGCTAAACTAGTCAAACAGATGTCCAGAAACCAGTTTATTTTGAGGAATAAACTTGGAGCAAAAACGCCCAGACTTATTACAGCAGTTCGATCGTTTACAGTTATGAACAGACTACTAAAGAACTGTAAAAATACTGCACTTTCAAAACATACTTTGTACTATCTCTATACAAAGCAAAGGATAAACAGTGTTGACATCCTGCGTACCCAGTCAAACTTGTCTGGAATCCCTGTGAAATTGCAAATGAATTTGCATATTCTGCTGGCTGCATGCCAGCGTGTTTGTCGCGATTTACTCGCGTGGTCGAGCGTGTGCGACGGCCCGGAGCATCGCCCTAACTTACCTCTCGTTTACCTTGTTTATTATAATAGAGAAAATGCTTACAATCATGTTGCGAAGGGTTCTTGACTAAATGGCGGATGCAAAACAATCAATATGAGAATTCTTGCAGCAGTTGTACCTTGTACGAGGGATCTTCTACTTCTTATGCATGTACACCTCACAGAAGTACACAACATCTCCGAAAGTACTATACTAATAGTTCTATATGTTCTTAGCCCCCTTACCTCCTAGTGTCATTTTGGGTATTCTGAACTCCTCCCTAAGTTTACCGAGGGACATTAAGTGGCACATGCGACGAGTCATTTATAGTTAACTTCAAAGCTTAGAGGTTATCTTATTCCTTACGGTGATGCGTCACTGCGTGTGCTTCTGTTCTTAAGACTGCATGCCTGCCCTGCTCTTCATAAATACCTCGTCATAACGCGAGCAGTAACCCGTGCATGACTTCATGAGCCATCCGCCATTACTCCGCAGTCGTAGTGACTTCTTCCGCATGTTTCTCTAGCCAATTCTATTGTTACACTCAAATCTACAATCGTTTACATACCATCGAGCTACATTTCTTGACATTTACATTTTGTGTTCCGGATGATTGCTCTGAGAGTCTCAAATTGCTTTAGTTGTTCAAATTTATCAATAAATAAGCCTACGTAGATAGCGTATCGTATAAGGAATGTGTCTGCGGTTCGCTAATCGAGTGTTCAATGCTGACGTCATGTTGAGTCAGGCGTCCTTGCAGGCTCGTTTGTAAGGCTTCTCAGCCGTCGCTCACATTAGTTACGCCTAATTTTACTCGGCGTTGAGCTAAAGTTTGAATTATTGAGCTTTGTCATTGTTACATTGCCTACCACGCACAAAACCAGCAGAACAATGCTTGTTCGTTTCAGTGATCTTTCAAATTAACTACTTGCATGACGCGCCACCGAACATTAACTACTGTTTGTTCCTTTATCCGGTTTACGGAATATCAAGAAGAATTTCGTAATTGTGTTATATTGATTATACAGGCGACAACTTGGGTCTATACGGGTTGTCTCTATAGTCAAATAAAGCCGAATTACTCACTGGATTAGTCACTTGAATTATAAGAATCTGCAGATTGTCACATTCATGTGGTCTTTGGCAAAATTGTGATTCAATTCTTCCAGTGGCTGGTTGATATAAGACTATAGGCCGGTTGAGTTCATCAGCGGATATAGCCGTAATAATTTAGTGAATGTGGGGCTGTGTGTGCGCGATATGTTTATGGACTATGCACGCCAATCTAAAACGAAGCCGTTTTCGATTGGCGTGCATAGTCCATCCAATCCAATCGAACTTTCCCCGAAACAACTGATGTTTACACGATTGATTTTAGATTGTTGGTCCGGCTGCACCGCGCTTCATCGCCTTCGTGGCGACTTCAGACAACACCGAACCGATCCATTAAGAGCATGATAACGTTGACTGCTGTCACGTAATAGCAAACTTGTTTGATGTTCACCAGAATAATTATGAAACTGTGGACACTAAATGCAACATTGATTAATGCGAGCAGATGGAACAGAAAGATAGAATAAACACATGATAAATTATAATGCGCGGAAACCACACGGGCCGCCCTAAAAACGAATTTAAACATATTTAAGCAAGTAAATACTCATTGTTCCTATTAAACCCCATTACACGTGTTTGGCCATGTCCAAATATTTGTATAAAGTACGACATATTGAAATAACAAACGTAGATCATAGTTTCTTATGTATATTGCAACTCATTTCCATTCGTAACATTTCTGGTTTTGGTCGAATTCAAACGTCTGGGGAAGCATGCCAAGTGTATGCGTTCCAGGGGTGGATATTGATCGTGTATCCGTCGTGTCGCGGTGCCAGCCGGGGCGACCGCAGCGCGTTGCTCGACCTCGAAGACTCAAACATGTGTAGCTAGTAACATAACATTTACGAACAATGTATCCCAGACATTCGAGAGGCCGTTGATTCATTTGCAAATTAGACCTTGAACATAACGACTCTAATTTAAACGCTCCGCTAATATCTCAGAAGTTTTTTTTTGTATGAATAGTAACTTTGTTTGAATACTTCTGTCCATTACCAAACGTTGCCCGCAAGCAATAAATAAAAGAAAATTTTGGAAACAACGATACTTATTCTGAATCATAATTTAGTGGAAAATTCTTGGTCTTTCCTTATCACATGAAATCAGCTCATGAATTAATCATTCCGCCATACACGATGATGTGATATCTGGCATCATACGACGTGAGTGAGACAAGGTTATAAGTTGACATGATAAAATACCATGTTATTACATAGGGAGGGTGCCGCTAGCACCGCAGGTTGACTCACAGTTTATGAGTCGTTTGTTAATTGCTATGCGCGGAACAGAACACGGAACTGCGCAGTTGCCGTGAACAGTAGGCTAACGTTTGAAGAACTCCTTACTGCTTTCATTAATTTTCAACATGAAAATGTAATACACAATAATTTCACATTTTTCTGTAGATTATTCAAGGGATAAAGCGTTGTACCACACAACAATACTCCATAGTCGTGAGCACACATTTAAATACAAAAGGATCCGGTTGCCTTACGCACACAGAAACACGCAAGCTATGTTAGGTCTTATGTTACTTCGGGCCATAATGGGGTTAACAACAACTAAAAGTCCCCTCTCCAATCCAGACAGACGTAGGAATCTCTTAACCACCAACACACGAGTTCCTCATAGACTTACAGCATATGATCAGGGCGTTTTCAAATTCACGAGATGAGTAATGGTGAGTCTGTATCTTAATGATATGAATGTTACTAACGCCTACTACTACACGTACAGACAGGAAGATTATCTAAGATTTAAAAGCATAAGGAATAACAAACAGATTATCTAAAGAGTTATTGTAGTACTAAAGCATAGACGAGCGCGACAGATTTACAGCCTACAATTAACGGGAGTGGTCCAGGTGCACCCGTGCGGATCAACCACAGAGTAGAGAGTTACAGAAGAAACGTACAACGCGGAGACAGCTCTCACTCGTAATGCAAAACGAAATGACGAATATCACAAAAAGGAGTCGTACTTGGACATTGTCCACAGAAAACCTCGAAAAGTTATTGCTATATGTAGTCCTATGCATTATCTTGAATTACCAATCAGTGTTGGTGTTTAGCTGAAAAGCAAAATCTACCATAGCAGCGGTTTTTAGAAATCCTAAGTAAAGGTAGTACCTGTCTTCCACGTCTGTATTCCTTATCACGCCATCCAAGTGAGCCTTCTGTACTCTTTCAGTAGCGTTTGTATCGAGTATGCGGCGTGCATTCTCCGAAGCTCACCGTTTCGCTCGCACTTCTATTATTAGTCCGCGAACCATCTCAGAAAGGTTAAACCCAGAATTAGATGGGCCAAACTTAACTCAAACTTATTTTTGCAACGCCTCGGGCCGGCTGTTCGAGCGCGGAAGGAACTGATTGCATCTAGATCTAGATTCGTTTAGAATTCAGGAACTTCGTGTCGTTCGTCGTTCGCGTGTGGTATCATTCTGATTAATTTGGGTGCTCCAATTTGATCTCATTTGGAGTAAATAATATTTTTCGCCATTGGGTCGCGGGGAACAGAGATAATTAAGGTCGTATACACAGCATTGGTAAAAGGATTCGTGATATGAATAAGATGGATTAATAATTTGGAACCGGTTCAAAATATCAATTTTGCGAATTGACAAGAATGGTATGTATATATATGTATATGATCATGGTCAATAAAGCTAAACTAGACTGGTTTTGTAATTTATTTCGTGAAAATATAAATACCAGTGTGAAATAAAAATTTAATGATCGTTCTGCAAATCCTTGATTTAACTATAAATTATCCAACTTTACGTATTCCCGTCCGATTGTTGATAACGTCGATCAAAACCGAGCGTTTGTTTCGTCTCTCGTTCCAACTACGCCCCGTGTGAAACGACAATAATTACTTTTAGCTATAACATACTATTTTTATTACGTTTACCATAGTAATAACAGTTTGAAGTATGTATAAATAAAGTTCGATTCACACGTCCGTGAGATACTGACGGAATACTTTAAACAAAACATGGTGCTCAAACAACGTATCGTTGTTCCTATAGCTACACGTTCGATGGCTGAATAATGAAAAACAGCATGATGACAAGTATTTTTAAGTTGCTGTAAATGATAGCTAATGTAATTAAACAGGAGGAAAAATGTTTCAGTTATCTACAATAATTAAAATTATACTTCATAGAAACCTACGTCATGTCACTTACCGTCAGACGCATTTTATCCCAATTTAACTAACCGATATGAAGATAAAGATATTTACTTTGTTTAGTTAGAGGCTTGAAGTCAAAAGATTTGACTAAAGTAAATAGCAGGAAAAAATGGTCGGCGCGCGTGGCCGATTCTATTGATTCATAGCTTCATAGTGAACTTCAGCTGAGCTACTCGAAATACTACGACAGCCCTGAATACACAAACATAAAATCGCTTTTTGTTGTTCGATATAGCTAAGTATCAATTAGTAAAACCCATGCTTGTAATAATGGTAATAGCTGTAATAAGCACTTGATATTACCTACTTAGTTTTAACGAGAAATATACAAAAATCTTCAACATCCTGAAACCAAAAATAATGTCGTGTAGTATTTGTGTTAGATAGGGTCTTTGATTATGTTTACTAGCGATGGAAATCACGTGGACTGCGTTACACTTGGCTTTTGTAGCGTTCGCAATGCCAATGTTGTTATAGAAAATATTTAATTGCGTTTAATTATTTTTATCACGCTGACATACCAATTTAACGACGACAAAAGAGTAAAATAATTGGAACTTAGTACGTCCTTATTAAAGAAGCTGTTATAAACGTACCTGTGAATTAGAGAATCGACGCTCAACTTCTACGACCCTAGCCAGGAACTAATGCGGGTTTATTATATTCCCAGGCTATTGCGGATTTTAATTCATTTGTAATGAGATCATCTCATTCATTAATAATGTTTTTAAATATATGACGTATCACAAGCACATCATGGCTTGTACCGCGGGGTCAGAAAATACACAGATTCAGTCAGATGATATATCTATGTGTTTATAAGTCGCCGTGTTCGTGGAAACGCCAACACTTGCCGTCAAGCAAAACAAACAAGCCTCGTCCCTAACGCTGATGCGTGCGCGCATACTTTTCGCGTCTTCGCGCATTAACGACTAATAACAATTATACTGTTCATTATGTACTTTTATACATCGTAAATCTATTCAGCGGCCCCTTGATCTTCATTTGATGCGAAAAGTTCCATTGATTGTTTAATCTTAATCTATTTATCCCTAGGACACACCTGTGTTTCAAACGATTCCTTGTTTATTTTAGAGATAAAATGCTTCACATTTTTAGCTACTTTTTCTTATTCAAGTCGAAAACGTAGTCGTTTTATGGTTTCTAGTGTTTAAACGGTTACTTTTCGATCAGAATTAAAATAGATAACAATATGCAGTTAGATGTTCGTATCGACATAAACGCATATCTTATAGACTAGAGTAGCAGCCGCGTGAATTGCGCTCTGGTTCGCATCTAAAGATTTGATGAATTACTGAAGTCATAACGAATCACTAACATTAATATACCTACCGTGTTAAGGTTTAGAAACTGCTGTAGAATATTATGAGACTTACTAAATACTTAATATAAAGATTAAATTCGTTCTTCATGTCTAATCACGGCACCAATGTAAAAACGAACATTAAAACTAACCACCACCCTTTTCAAATTTCAGGCAACGGCACGATAGATTTCCCCGAATTCCTGACGATGATGGCCCGCAAAATGAAGGACACGGACAGTGAGGAGGAAATCCGCGAAGCGTTCCGCGTTTTCGACAAGGACGGCAACGGTTTCATATCTGCGGCCGAGCTTCGCCACGTCATGACCAACCTCGGCGAGAAGCTCACCGACGAGGAAGTCGACGAGATGATCCGCGAGGCCGACATCGATGGCGACGGACAAGTCAATTACGAGGGTCAGTACAACCGCACCACACGCTTTGACTGTACACAACACCGCCACACCAACACGACGATCTGGGAACAGGTGTGTCACGGCAAATGTCGTTAGTTCAACCAACTTGTTCCTTGATTGTCAGTGTACGTGGATATTTATTATGCAATATTATCACTTTATTCACGTTTAGTTTTTATAACGTTGTAACCGCAAAGAATTTGCAGTCACTATGACGCATGACAGATCCACAAAAAAAAAAAACGTACCGTCGACATATGAATGTTACATACTCGATGTGATTATTACTACCCTCTTGTGTGATAGTACCCAGTATTATAACGATACTTATACACGAGACTCCAGCATGTAGTATATAGTAAGTGTTCACACTAACAGTTGGGTTTGCTTGTTTCCAAAAGGTCCACTTTATATACTGACTCACAATGAAGTTATCTGCCTATAATATTCACTCTGAAATCCTATATACTTTTGAGTCTTGATTTAATTACACCAATAATGTTAAATGCTATCATCATGCGTAACGTTGACTATTGATTGAATCCCTGCAATGTACATTGTACTGTAGCCCAGTAGTAAGCAAACTGGACGGTCACGTGAGCTGCACTCTCAAGATTGTGGATCTCTGACGTTCTGGTTTAGATTAGTTTCATTTTGAATATGTTAAACACCTCAAGAGTGGTATTTGGATCACTAGTTAGATAGTATCGCTTTTTGAATAAGCTTGCTGTCCCGTTGTGCATGGATTCAGTGTTACGAGTATGGGAAGTTAGGGCTGGACAGTCGGCAGCGCCGCGTCCTGTGCGACGACAAACCTCGCCCCGGGGCCGGTCGTAGTGCTCGTCACTGAAAGGCCACAAGAGCGTGCGGCGAGCATGCTCTTTGTCAACTTGCCCGGTGTCTGCTCGCCGCACGCTCTCGTTACGTTTCACCGCGTCCCCTGTATGTGCAGTTTGTGTTCCATCATCCGACCGAGCGTTCTCTCTCTTGCAGACTTCCATGCATTCGCCAAAATCATTTTCGATCGCGGCGACGGCAGCCGTTAGCGCACGGCCCGCTGCCACACTTGTGATATTAGTACCGTAACTAACCATAAGAAAAGACTCTACGATAGCTGTGATCTCGAAACGATTTTCCTTAGTAGTGTGTAGTGATCGATGCAATGCCATGAGCCCA
Organism: Apamea monoglypha; assembly: GCA_911387795.2. NCBI lineage: Eukaryota > Metazoa > Arthropoda > Insecta > Lepidoptera > Noctuidae > Apamea > Apamea monoglypha. The sequence continues at coordinate 19,147,319 of OU426926.1, read as the reverse complement.
ACGGCCTACGTCGAGTGCGGTACGACAATAGGTATATCCCAGTGTTAATCTGAATGGTTTGCTGCTCGTTATTAACTGTTCCTTCCCTTGGATATGTTAGCTGCTCCCACCACTCCCGAGCTGTCCCGCCCTCCCCTGACCTCTCACTCTCTCGTTGGGATCTCACACTTGACTATCGATTGTGTCTATTTACTCACTATTGGCGTGGCGGATCGTCTGCAATTTTGTTCTTACCTTCTACACGAAGGCGACAAAATTACACGCGTCCGCCTCACAGGGACATGTTGAATATTGTTTTCCTGTTGATTGGTGCATGTATCTAATAACTGTATAGAACTCTTCCTATAGAAATACCACCTGGTGATCCGCCCCGTTGTTCCGAGAAGGCGATAGCTTGGTCCTCCGCTTGTCGCGTGCCGTGTCCGGTGCTTTGCTCTCTCGACCATACTTGCTTTGACCCACGAACACATCCCACTCACACACACACACCACACTGTGCCTTGCAAACGAGCAGCAAACGTTGACGCGCCGATATGTGATCGATATTATATCGACACATGTACATGACTGCATAGGCTTCGCACAACACATCGGGATATGTTCGCAGCACTGGTATCTAATCGAGTGCTTCCCGCCCATCATTTATGATTACTTTATCATCAATATAATATATTTTTGTGGATATATCCAGAGGGTGGTATTTCACATAATCCCCTTGTAGTGGCATGATGAGGTAAAATACGGTTTATTTATGTTGTTCGTCGCTCATCAAGTACATGCCTTGCTTTGTATATTTTCATTGTTACCAGAGGCATGTGTTTGGTGTTGACTCGTTACTTAATACATCTTAGTGGTTATCTGTCTCATAGTGGTTACATCTTTAGTGCATCTCTATCTCTGTCGGTTACTTTCGTTGTGTTAATGATGTTTGTGTTAACATTTTATCTTAGACATAAACCCTTGCATAATTGCATATGCAAGGGTTTATGTGAAACTTTTCTTGTAAACCTCGGCACTGCTCCCCCTGGTCCGCTCACTAATGCTGTGTTGTGTTTCTTTTCAGAATTCGTCACCATGATGACGTCGAAGTGAGCCGCCGGCTAGTGTGTGTGTAAAAAGCAGAGAATTTAAATATACATTTTGTTTCATGACACACAATATTACCATCGTATTGGACCTGCATTTCTCTAGTGTTTGCGATAAATTAAATATTGTCATCGTTTCAGTTTAATGATGTACTTGTAACGTATGTGCGCAGACGACGGACAGAGGGCGGCCGCGTCGCCCGCTGTCCGTCGCCTCCGCCTTCTCTTTTTATTTAGATTTTAAAGTATTCCGTTAATTTTACTATGTAAGAAAAATTTTAACTGTAGCGGTACAAAGGGAAAACGAATAGGTGTGCGTCGCAATGTGATGGTATAAGTCTCGGGTTCGTGTCGGCTCATAATTTATATTTGTGTATATTTCGGGCGCCCGCCGTCCTGTATGTGTGCGTGCGTGCCTCTGTTTGCGTCGCGCCCTAGTGTATGCGGTGCTAGCGTCCCGCACCTTTCCGATACATTTTAATGTAAATTTTTTTCAAGTATGAGATATTTATAAAGTACGTGAGGAATAAAAATTTGAAAAATCCCAAAAAAATATAGTGTACCCGGCGGACGGTCCCGGCCGCCCGCTCCACTCCGTGTACATTATGATCGTAATAAATGTTTAAATTTAACTAACTCAGTAAACGAATAAATTAGATTTATTGGTACTGCATTAATTGTATCTGTAAATGACTTGATAAATATTATATTTCTATTGTTGGTGAAACTAATTCTATCGAAATGGAAAGTAATCCGCTCTGTTATTCTCTTACCACATTTGATTCATTCTGTTATTAAATTTTACAAAAGACATACTGAAAATAAATGTTTCTTCATTTTTAGGTCAATAAGCATCGGTGTTTCATTTCGCTCCCGTTGATTTGATTACGCGTTTCTTTTTGTTAGCCATTGTATGACCTCACACTTCCTAATGTTCTGTTGATTGTGTACACTGGTGAGATCACACTGAATGTTTGTGTGCTCGGAGAACACCTACACGCTGGTTGTGGAACGGTCGATTATCTTAATGTATGTTTCGTGTATAACTTATATCGATAAAGATCTCATTGACATGGAGTTTTGTATATTTGAAGAGATAGTCCTTTAAATTAAGTTGACTTAAAACATTATATTATTTAACCAAATAACACCAATGTGTCTCAAGATCTATATATTTGTTTACACAATTGGAATTATACACAACATGACACTAGTTTACGTAACAATTTATAAAAAATATGATTTTTAATCAGACTATTAATTTCATAAAAACCTTAGCTATTATTGTTAGTCAAAATAATCACAGAAGAATAGAAGCCTACAGTTTAAACTAACTGCACTTGTGCTTCGTAGGCACACAAGTCTGTGGGTTAGGTGCACAGGTCTCAGTTGAAGGTACACATCTCATTGGTTTAGTCCCACAACCCTGCGGCGAAGTCGGACAAGTCTGTGATAATGGCGGACATTTAGGCCCGTTACCCTGTGGCGGAGACGGTGTACACGGTTGGCTACCCTGTGGCGAAGATGGTGTACACGGTTGGCTACCTTGTGGCGAAGATGGTACACACGGTTCGCTACCCCAAGGCAAAGACGGTGCCCACGGTACACACAGTTTGCTACCCTGTGGTGGCGAAGACGGTACACAAGGTTGGCTACCCTGTGGCGAAGGCGGTGCACACGGTGCACATGGTTGGCTACCCGGTGGCGAAGACGGTACACACGGTTGGCTACCCTGTGGCGAAGCCGGTGCACACGGTGCACATGGTTGGCTACCCGGTGGCGAAGACGGTACACACGGTTGGCTACCCGGTGGCGAAGGCGGTGCACACGGTTGGCTACCCGGTGGCGAAGGCGGTGCACACGGTTGGCTACCCGGTGGCGAAGAAGACTTGCAGGTTATTGCTATCTGCTGGATCAGAACGGCGAGTGTCCGGGTGGGCCGGCCTGTCATGCGGCACGTGTCGAGGTAAGGCGGCGCGCCCGAGTGTGCCACCTTGCCCACACCGGTGATGTCCATGTGCACCCAGTCGCCACAAACGAAGTTCTGGAACATAAAAAAATATGGCTATTTAAGCAACAAACAGCCGAAAACTTATTGAATCCTACCTGTAATACTAAAGAATCTTCATTTTTCCACGCGAAATTCAATACTAGCCAAATTTGTTTTTCGCGGAAATTATTATACAATGGTACCTACGGTATATGGTAATAATATTAGAACAGGCAAATAACATAATACTACTTATTGAAACAGTAGGTAACCTTGATTTAATTGAAATATTCTATTCAACATAAGTCAGTCGTCTACAGATTACGATATAATAGATAAATCATAAATGTACCCTTACCACATTATATGGTGAGAGTCAAAATGGCGGGTGTACCATAGCGAATTAAATTATACCAATTACCAAAAAAATCTACCTAAAATGTACTATTCAGTACCTAGGTCTAAAAAATCTGTACCTCTTTCACAACGAAATTATTTAGAAAGTAAGGTACACCCGCCATATTGACATCAAGATGGCGGGTGTACTATAATATTTTATTATTTAACCATTACTCTTATAATATAATTACACCAAAAAATTGTACCTAAAAAGTACCTCCATTAAAAGAAAACGTACACTTGAACAGTTGGATAGTTTCTTAGAAATAAAACAACCGTGTTTTGTGTAAAACTAAACACGATACTTAATTATAATAATATTATTGATATAGTTACATATATTATATGTACATTGCAGTGCAGCCCAGTGGTAACTGCCCCGACTTGCAAGTTGTAGGTCGCGGATTCAAACCGTGTCAGGCGCATTACTTTGTGTAATTTATTTCATCACCACTGCTCTCAAAACGGTGAAGAAAAACATCGTGAGCATGTCCTAGAATCATAAATTCGAAGACATGTGACATCCACCAATCCGCAATGGGCCCGCGCGGTGGATTATGGCCCATTCCCTCTCCAAGAAAGGAGGCCTGAGTCCCAGCAGTGGGAACATTATAAGGCCCATAATGCTAATGCTAAATTATGCATTTATATTTTTATTTATTTTATTGCCCGAAGTCTGACAACCAGTCTTACCATGGGGGTATCTACATGTACACGTGTTTTCCAATAACTAGTTTTTGGAGGTCAGACAGGCAGTCGCTCCATGTAAAATACTGGTGTTCAGCTGCATCAGGTTAGACTGGAAGCCGACCCTAATATAGTTGGGAAAAGGCTAGGCAGATGATGACATTTATATTTAAAGGATATTTTTAAATTATGAATTATATGCACGATAATAATTATTAATAGTTACTATACTCCGTCTTTTTAGGTAGTTAACTAAATGCAAACAATCTTGGCATGTCTTTTTATCTGAAAGTTGTCTATAAATTGTATATAAAAATCTTTGCGACTAGGTATTTACCTAAATCGATGTTAGCTAATAAACTAAATTCGAAAGAAAAATTGCTTTTTTGCCACTTAATTTTAACATGTCAAATATATCAATGCTCAACCAATCGGCAGAGTCTATGTTATGTGAAGATAATAACATTGCACAATGTAGACGTAATGACTGCAATGGCATACGAACATTAAATTACGAACTAAGTAATACAATAGCTTTTGAGCTGAATCAAACAGATGTAATTTGTCTTAAAGACATACCTATGGAAATAACATTAAATAATAGAAAATACGAAATTCTTGGATTAATTGCGTTTTTACCATCCGGCGGCGATGTTACAGACATCCACAATATTGGCCACTATCGAGCTCATTGTCGTCGTAATGCTGAATGGAAATGTTTTGATGATCTTAATAATTTTATAACCAAAACTCCGAATTCACTTATCGCTAATTGCATTATGTATGGACAAAAATAAAGAGGTATCTAATCATTTTGACGCGTAATTTTCATTCATGATGTATACTTCAATTATCCCTAGAATATATAAAAATATGCACCTAGATCAATAATTAATTATAATAATAACATAGTAAACGAGATACGGTTGTTTTATTTCTCAGGAACTATCCAACTGTTCAAGTGTACGTTTTCCTTTAATGGAGGTACTTTTTAGGTACAATTTTTTGGTGTAATTATATTTTATGAGTAATGGTTAAATAATAAAATATTATAGTACACCCGCCATCTTGATGTCAATATGGCGGGTGTACCTTACTTTCTAAATAATTTCGTTGTGAAAGAGGTACAGATTTTTTAGACCTAGGTACTGAATAGTACATTTTAGGTAGATTTTTTTGGTAATTGGTATAATTTAATTCGCTATGGTACACCCGCCATTTTGACTCTCACATTATATGGTATGGTAGAGCCTAGAAGCTACTGACCTTCAGAAAAGCAGCTCCAAGACAAGGGGTCGCATGTCCACAACCCCCGTTTCTCAAATCGACAGAAGGGTCATCTGCAAAATAAAAAAATACTATTGAAAATGGCAAAGCCTTGACTTCCAAAGGTCCGAACTACATACGTGAGACATTACTGTGCACCTACAGGTAGGTACTAAATAGTAAATACACGCATAAACTACAGCTGTGCGATTCCGTAACCATCTCACCGTGAAAACTTAGGTGAAGTGAGCGTGGAGTGAGCTGTCATTCCAACTAATGCTAGGAATTGACACTATTGAAAGCTCACTCTAAGCTCACTTCACCTAAATTTTCACGGTGAGATTTTTTACAGAATCGATCGGCAGGAATGTGCTCCCGCTAATCATAACTGCATCTTAATTCGACAAAGGCCAAAGAGAACGATGGCATGCTGATAATTTTATTATTGTCAGCCACATTTTGGACAAAAATTCAAATCGTGTTTTATTTTATTTCTGTGTGATTGTGACAATCCATTCATATACATTTCTAAACACTTATTTGCTAGGGAAACATTTTTATTCGAGGCAAATCGAAGATGGGTAAGTACGAGGGCGGAGTGATAAGTCTGGTAAAAATCTATTTTGGTATAAAATGATCGCAAATTGCATGGAACCGCCTTGTTCACAACTCTTTGAAGGACTAAATTAAAATTTTCAACCAGTACTGCCGGTTAGTTTTTTTTTTTTTTTAACAGCCATTAACGAAATACAACTTAACACGTTTTTGCAAAGATGGACAAAAGTGTATTTCGTGTCGTGATTAAACATTATTTTTTTGTGCAAAAAAACTATAAGTAACGGAAACGAAACAAAACCTTGATAAATATTATGGGGACTCTGCTCCGTCGATTAACCTTTTGAACGCCAGAGTATAAACGTATCGCCGTACCCCTGACGCCAGGCCACTTTTCTGTCAAATGACCTTCATAAAAAATAGGGATTCCAAAACTTATATCGATATACAACTGAGTTTTTATTTTGGTCTTTAATTTTCTAATAAACCGTACTCACGACACTGAAATTTTATTTAACCTGCCACTATATTCCAATATAGTAATCTTTACACAGCATTTAACAGAGACTATCAATGAAAAAGCAGATATTAGAAAACTAAAAAAATATATTTATTACAATATGGTTACAACATGACTTGTCATGGTATTGTGACAATGGCGTTGCTTGCCAGTCAATTTTATGAAATTCTCGCATCGAATTAGGGATGTAACAGTGTACACGTTGGTTATCGATTCTAATAAGTATTCTTATCTAATATAATACCTATCCATATCTAAAATACGCAAGGATTTTAATGTAGTAATAAAAAAAAATTGAAATCAGTAGGTATTTTAATTATTGTTTTTTTTTACATGTAAAAAATACGCAGAAATAATTTAAAAACCAACGACAAGTTACATATACCTAATAATTATTATTACGAATCAGTCTTACAATATCACAAATCTTTAACAAAATGTACCTAATAATATACTAGGAAGAACATCAGTTTAGTACCTAATAATAATAATAAGTATTGATTCCGCTTCCGAGAACTCTACGTCATCTCCAATTCCTTCTAATATTCGAAACAGTTCTTCGGTAGTCACTACACTCATGATCGCAGTTTATAATATAACTAACTTACACGATATTTTAATAATAAATAAATACAAAAAAAAATTAAAGCACTTCACTAAACTTAATCGCCTGCGCTTACGACGTCACCGCTGTGTCATACATTTGTGACTATGGCGTACAGGGGACTGATAATATTGGTTTGCGCTAGGGATGCGCAAGAGATGAGTTTAACAAGTGTCGATATTCGACATTTGCATATTTTATTTTTGATTCTGTAGCTAGAGGCATGGTTGTATAAGGCCAAGTTGTTTTAAAAATACGTTTTATTTCTCCTGGTACCAACTTATACACAAATAATATACTCTGGACTAAAATTTCATATTCATCTTCTTAAGTTTTTATTGATTTTACAATCATATGTCACAACACTAGCTGTCACATATAGCGGACTACGGCGTGTGAGGCACTCCTTTTATACGCGTTTAACATCTACTTTTAAAACAACAAATTTCTCGATACTTATTGGTGGTTTATTTATATTAGTTTCATGCAATAAAATATAGACGGAAGCTTAAAATACTGTTAGGTAGGATATTTCATTCATATAGATATTAGTTTTTAGCGATTTTACTTATTTATTGAGTTTAGATTAGTTAGGTATCATCAGAAATAAGTTTATTTAGGTAGGTAGGTATTTTATTTTCTGTTATTGGGTTTTTTTATTTTTTTATTAGGTAGTTACGTAGTTAGTAGTTACTTTTATACGTAGACCGTATAGATTTTAATTTCAGTATAGGTAGGGGCCCGCGCCGGGACAGAAGTATTAATATCGGTATGCCCGATAGATAACGTTCTACACAAATAGCACTTTACACAAAAAACTCATTGATAAGTTTTGTCATCCACGCGAACGAAGTCGCGGGCACAGCTAGTAATTGAATAGAATTGATTCCTTGTTTAATTTTTACCAGACATCACTTGGCCCTCGTAAAATTTATTGCAAAATAACGAGTCAGGAGCTCACAATTACCATGATTATCATTGCACTATGCCTCACAACCACCACTTCCCCCTTCTCGTCATACGTACTTTTCTAAAAGATGGTAGGTAATAGGCTAGGAAGGTAACTGATACCTCATCTAATAGAGAACAGAAAAAGACGTGCTGCGTCGCTCCACATAAGATATTGAGAGACACGATGTTACTCACTGGTGAGCTGCTTCTGGAAGTACTGCCACAGCGGGAAGCGCCAGGGCCGGTCGCCGCTGGAGGCGCCGGCGCACTGCACCGCGCGCCACGCCGCGTCCGAGTTACTGAAGCATCCGAACGCTCCGCCGCCCGTCGCCATCAGTACACCGTCTGGAGATGCACGGAGATAGGAGATAATAATATAGTAATCGCTTATTTATAAAAGGGACATATTTATGTTTTGAAACTGTGTTTCACGCTAGAAAGTGCATAAAGACTATTAATGTAATAAATTAACAATGAGTATAAACAACGCCGTGGAAGTGACAGTTTTGGGAAAACAGCATTTAAATCTATTTTTATTTATATGTGGATAACGATGCGATGAAACAATACTAAAGTGTTTATAAATTATCCGCAATTGTTTGTAATAACAATTGCGGATAATTGCGTGTTTGTGTTTGAAGAAATAAAATAAAAACAGTCGTGCCCAGCGACACGAAGAAGAATGAGTATAAACGTGGCAAAACTAAATAAAAACTATTTGCAGACAAGTAGATTGTGCATAATCGAAGTTAGTAATTTGTTTCTAATTTCCACTAATGGATAACATTTTCGTTCCACTTTAATTAAAGTGGTAAATTATGTGCGGAAATGACACACGGTCCGTACAACATACATACGAGTAAAAGTAGCGACGTCGATGACCAGCGAGGGTTTGTATACCGACTGGCCGTACACCAGCGCGTCTGCCATCATCAGACGACCCTCCATGTCTGTGTTTTCTATCTGAAAACAAATAGTAGCTTTCAAAAATCAAAGCTGTGTAGTCTACAAGTATTTCCTGGCGCCTGAATTACATTGGCAGGAAACACTTGTGAAGTTGTCACAGAATATATTGAAAAGACAAGATGGCGGATAATGGACTAACCACACTAAACTTATTCAGCTCTGTTCAGCTTTTGTACATAGAAAACAACGATTTATATGAAATGCGTACGCGTCCGACCAGCTTTACGGATGCGTACACATTCCATACAAAAAATCTTCACATACCTACCATTACAGATAGTGGTCAAATGTGAGCCAATCACAGACACAAAAAGGGACTAATTAAAAAAAAAAAATGTTAAGGTCGGATCACTATTTCGTAAAGCAATATGAAGACACATTTGATCTAGCGGCCGCAATCGATACATCGCAACTCGTGAGTGTGCGAGTTCAAATGCAAGAATTTGATATTCTTTTTCATGTTTTTACGTATAAAACCAAATTAAGCCGACTGTCTCCAATATGAATTTTCTAGAAAATATTACTTTCCGCCGTACTAGGACTAAATCAGACTCAATGTTGAACGATATCGACAGTGAGGTAGCTGCTACGCATGCAATCTATCTATATCTTACTTATAATAAATCTGTAGAAGTGAAAATTCTGTACATTGAAAATATCAAAAAAATAAATGGCAGGGGGTGTTACTAGACCGAAACCGAACCCAAAAATGTGATTAAAAAAATTTTTGGCTGTCTGTCTGTCTGTCCGTCTGTTTGTTCAGGCATCACGCAAAAACTACCGGTTCGATTACGATGAAACTTGGTATAATTATTCTTTAATATCCTGGGCACCACACTGGGTACTTTTTATCCCGGAAAAGTATATATAATAAAAAACAAACTTAATTTTGCGGTTGCGGTATCTTAAGATACAATATCGCTCGCCATACAATTCAATGGACTATCACACACGACGAAGATAATAAATAATATTTCATATTTTCGTATCTTAAGATAAATTTGTATGGCGAGCGATATTGTATTGTATCTTAAGATAAAATATTATAGTATCTTAGCCGTGTGCAGCGCCCCTAAGTTATGCTGTAAATGTAGTGCGGAAGGCTGAATTTGGCTTGCACCGTTCGCAGCACACGCGTGGCGCGCGGTCGCCACGGATCGCTACCGTATATAAGGACGGAGTCTGAGCGCGCGCATCATACATTTTTTTAACTTTGATTTGAACGGACGTGTCGAGTGGCGAGCGTTCTGTAAATTGTATGTTTTAACTGCTACTTGCAATTCTAAACCGTGCTTTTCAGTGCGACCTTTTTATTCCTTTTAGTTTTTACTAAGTACAGTTTAAGGTAGAGCTATTTAGGTTTATTTTTATAAGTCGTAGGTATAGATTTTAATTTTAAAGTATAGGTAGTATATTTGACCGTAGGTAATTTTTTTTTTTAGGTAGGATTAGTCATTCGTATAGATATAAGTATTAATTTTTAGGGATTTTGTTTATTTATTGAGTTTAGATTAGTTATAATCAGAAATAGGTTTATTTGGGTAGGTAGGTATTTTATTTTCTGTTGTTGAGTTTATTTTTTTTTTAATTAGGTAGGTACTTAGGTTTACTTTTATAAGGCGTAGACCGTATAGATTTTAATTTCAAGTATAAGTAGGGGCCCGCGCCGGGACAGAAGTATTAATACCGGTATGCTCGATAGATAACGTTCTACACAAAAAACTCATTGATAAGTTTCGTCATCCACGCGAACGAAGTCGCGGGCACAGCTAGTGTTAAATAAGACAGTCACTAGTGTACCGGAGATGTCCGATGATGATGACGACGAAATCAAGAAACTCCGAGATCAAATGACTAAACTCACACTTGACCTGCAGAGAACTCACTTAGAAATAGAAGAACTAAGTTTAGAAAATAATAATCTCAAAACAATTAATATAAATCTCAGCAAACAAAATGAGCTGTACAAGAAAGTCACTTACACTCCAACTAAACTATACATAAACACACGCAAACTAAAACAATGAAGCTTGGAGAAAACAACAAAACTCCAGTAATAAAAAAATGCAAAATTCCAAAAATGGTGGAAGAAAGCTATAAACTTACACCACCAATAAACCAATGCAGAAATAATGCAGAGGAACACCAGTCGAAGCGTAACAAAATGTGCATATTAAGCACATAAAAATAAATTGCTTCATATTGCTGAAAATACTTTTGAGAACTCTGCCATTACATCACGCCTCATGGAACTATGGAACGTCTATTACAAGGTATCAAAGAAAAGTTGTCAGAGTTCACTCTACAGGACTTCTGTATTATATAGATAGGTGAGGAAGACTTTAAAATAACAAATAAATATTTTGACAGCATTTTACTAATTAGGCAAATGTTACAAGAAGTCTCGAACGTTAATTTAATTATCTGCACTCCGACGTACCTACAGATTATTCACAAACAACTACCTGTATAATTCAAGAGTGGAAACCTTTAATAATTTATTATATCTAGATACTATCACTCATGGACACGTATATTTTCTGGACAGTAACATGAACCTAAAGTATGATGACACTATGTTCAACAAACGCACGGGTGTAATACATTACTCTGAAATGCAATCGATTTTTAAAGATATTTTCAAAATGACCGTGGAAATACAATCATCAAACACCGAACATCAATACAACGACTAAGTATAACAACGTCAACGAGCAAAAACCTACTTCGCAGAAGCTTTTTCGGAAATAAATATATCACCATAATGCACCAAAATATTGCAGGTTTGGGGAGCAAGTCCGATGGATTAACAATCTGCTTACAAGAATTTTATCAGACAATAACACTCATATTGATGTAATTTGTCTGACTGAACATTTCATGATGTCGGGACATGAAAAGATTTGTGTGATACCCAATTTCTGCCTAGTTGCCTATTTCAGCAGAAGTAAAGCCAACAGAGGAGGATCGTGTATCTATGTAAAGTAAGTATGGAAAGATATTCCGAAATCGGTGTTATTCACTGAGTGTTCAATTTTTGAATGCTCTGCAATAGAGCTGATAGCTTACAAAATGATTGAAAAATTAGAAACACCTGCATAGACAACTTTGCTCACAACTATCACAATAAATGCAAAGCAGAAGTGATTGGTTTTGCATTATCTGACCACACAGCTCAGATACTGAAGTGTCTTGTTAAAAAAAGTATGCCTGATTAAGAATTGGAAAATTAAACGTAGAGACTATAGTGAGTCACATAAACGAAAAATAAACTATGGTGTACCACAAGGTAGCATTCTGGGTCCACCGCTATTCATCATATACATTAATGACCTACCCAACGCCACAGATAATCCTATAGCTCTCTTTGCGGATGATAGCACTGTTACCGTCAAATGTAGAGACAAAAATGCTTATGAAAATGACTTAAATAGCACCTTGAGCTCTATTATGAATTGGTTGAATTCAAATAATCTAAAAGCGAACTTAGGAAAAACAAAACTACTGAACTTTAGACAGCGCATACTAACACAAAGCACCCTAAACGTAAATTTTAACAACCAACCTATTGAAGAAATAGACACTACAAAATTTCTCGGCTTGTATATTGATAATAAAATGACTTGGAATATGTGGTATTGAACAATTATGCAAGCGAGTGAGTCGATCAGCTTATAACGGTGCCCGGTTAAACATAGCCCTGACGGTGTGTTAGGGCTATGTTTGGTTTAAAATCCACCGAAAGTTGTGTACCTTTCTTCAAAAAGTACAGTATCCTACAGTATACTTCAAATGTGTAAAGTGAAGCAGGGCTGTAGCTAGAGTCGAATTTGAGGTAGGGCTGCATTGGTTACAGGTAGGGCGGAAGTAAAAAAAATATCATAATTGATCTGCTCTCGAAGCACGGGCTCCTAAATCAATCACCATGTATATCATTGACCTCTAGGTCAGTGATGTACATTCAATAGCTATTCGTAGACAAATAATTTATGTGACAGAGCATGAGCATGGATATAAGAACTATTAAATCCTCAATGATGAAGAACAAGCGAACAAGATGGTTGAACATCCAGATTTGGATGTAGAGGTCCACGTCTGAGTGAGAGTCAGGTAATAATTAATTGTTGGGTGATACGAGTAAATAGATACGACCAAAAATACAATTTAGATCATATTGTTTCTGCAAACTTACATGATAATTTGCCTCTCAAAATGGATGTAAGATGTCTGCCTCTCAAAATGGATGTAAGATGTCTGCCTCTCAAAATGGATGTAAGAATGGGTCCCGTGGTACTAAGGAGCTACTCCTCATTGATGTGGCCATTAGAAAACAGGTTCGTTGTTCCCGAAAGGATCTGTCGACATGTTGGATAGATTATAAGAAGGCCTATGACTCGGTGCCACATACATGGCTCATGAGGGTACTGGATTTGTATAAAGTAGATGCAACTCTGCGTACCTTCCTGATGTCATGTATGCGGCAATGGAGGACGGTCCTTCGCTATCCAGGATGTCGAAATATTCAGAGGAATAGCGAACCGATAAGGATCGAACGAGGCATCTTTCAGGGCGATATTTTGAGTCCGCTTTGGTTCTGCTTAGCCTTGAATCCTCTAAGCACACTTCTGGAGGAGTCAGGTCTAGGCTATCGGCTGAGGAGAGGTGGTCAGGTTATATCGCACCTCCTCTACATGGATGACCTAAAACTCTTTGCTCCCAACAATTTGCAACTTATGCAGCTACTGAAAGTAACTGAACCTTTCAGTAGCGCCATCAGGATGGAATTTGGTGTGGACAAATGTGCGGTCTGGATGGAGATTGTGGAATCCGTGGGAACCCAACTCTCGGATTCCACAAACCTTAGAGCCCTCTCCGCATTCGAAACCTATAAGTATTTGGGTATATCGGAAGCGTTAGGCATCAATGTTACTGACATGAAGCAATCGTTGAAGGAGCGGTTCTTTGGCCGCCTGAAAAAAGTACTTAATAGTCTTCTATCAGGCGGAAACAAGGTGCGTGCCTTCAACAGTTGGGTCATGCCGGTTTTGATGTACTCTTTCGGCATAATCAAATGGACTCAAACCGAACCAGACGCCCTTGATAGGAGGGTCCGGACGCTGTTGACTGCAAATCGAATGCATCACCCACTGTCATCGGTAATGACTGCTGTATATCCCGCGAAAGTGTGGAGGTCGAGGCTTTTTAAACGCTAAGACCCTCCACAATCGCGAGATATGCAGTCTCAGGGAATATTTCCTAGAAACCGACGTGGGGATGCATCGAGATGTAGTCGCGGTGGACAAGGGCCTCACCCCGCTCTCCTTGGCTAAAGAGAACAGGCGCAAGCCATTAGTTCTTGACACCAGTGATCGCATGGAAGTATGGCAAAGTAAGGAGCTTCACGGACGCTTTTACCGGGCCCTACATGGACCCGATGTAAATCTACTAGCGTCCGTAGCCTGGCTGCGTTTCGGTGACCTCTTTGGAGAAACCGAAGGTTTTGTCTGTGCAATTATGGACGAAGTTATGATGACGAACAATTACCGGAGATTTATTGTGAAAGACGGCACGGTTGACATCTGTCGGGCATGCCACCGGCCGGGGGAATCAATCAGGCATATTATCTCCGGGTGTTCTCGTCTAGCTAACGGAGAGTATTTGCATAGACACAACCTTGTAGCCAGGATAATCCATCAGCAACTTGCTCTGAAATACAGCCTTGTGGAATCTGAGGTGCCGTACTACAGGTATGTGCCCGACCCAGTTCTCGAAAATGGAAATATCACGTTGTACTGGGATCGATCCATCATCACTGACAGGACTATTGTTGCCAATAAGCCTGATATAGTGGTGGTGGATCGATCAAAGCGGCGCGCAGTGATTGTTGACATAACCGTCCCGCATGATGAGAACATCGTGAAAGCCGAGAAAGATAAACAAATCAAGTATCTTGACTTGGCTCGCGCGGTTGCCGACATGTGGGATGTGGACTCAGCGATCATTGTGCCGATAGTCGTGACAGCCAATGGCTTAATAGCCAAGAGCCTCGCCACCAACACCTGAGGAGGCTCTCGTTGGGCAGCTGGATCAAGGGCTTGATTCAGAAAGCGGTACTTCTGGACACGGCTCGCATTGTCAGGAGGTTCCTCTCTCTGGAGCCCTGACCGCCGCTAGCCGCGTAGCTTGGACCGTGTTCTCGATACCGGTGGGCTACTATTTTTTATATTTTTAAATGTTTTTTTATCTTTTTGTTTATAAAAATATTTAAAAATATAATCTGTAAGTATGTAAATGAAATAAAGGAAAACATAATAATAAAAAATATTTAAAACAGCTGAATTCTATGATTCGCCATGTTATTAAAAATGCGAAGAACTTCGATCAGATCAACTGATTTTGTTCTTTTTTTTTTCAAAGGACAGAAATACCATACCAGCCATTCTCTCGTGACCCGTTAACGGTCTTTGAGGCCATCGATCACTAGTAGATCGTAGGCTAGTGATCGATGTTTGAGGCCTTGATTGCAGTTAAGGTAGGGCATTGTGATTTTAAGGTAGGGCATTGCCCCACGATGCCCCCCCCTAGCTACGGCCCTGAAGTGAAGGCATACCTATGCCTTCAATTTACATATTTGAAGTAGCTGTCTTCGTGAAACAACATCCTCAACTTTTTGTGTTAGCATCTGAAGCTTTTAATCGTACTCAAAGAGATGAAAGTCGTCTCTGTGTTCGCAAAACTAATACTGCCTTAATGTATAAGAGTATTTTTCATATGGCACCAGTCGTTTATAATATATTGCCAAAAGAGCTAATAAAAATTACATGTTAATTTATTTAAGCAAAGATTAAAAACTATGTTATGTCAAAAATGTTATTATAGTGTCTCAGATTTTTTAGCAGACAAATTTTGACTTTAAGTGTTATTGATTTTTTTTATTACTAGACATTTTTAATATTATATAACAAAAATTGTTTTATAAAATTCTAATTTGACATTGACATATCTCTACAATAATTATCTGACTGAAGCGTTTAACAAAACATACATTTTTATATTACTTAATTATTTTTTACTGTTGACATTTTTAAATTATTATTTTTGCTGATTTTACGTTAAATTAATGATGTTAATTATTACTTATTCATATTTGTACGCCGTCATCGGCAAAACATAGTGTACCTATATATTTTATTAACAACACCTGTTTTTACACCACCTATGTTTTACAAATGAAAAAAAATTGACTTTGAAGGTAATATCTCTTACTTGAATAGACAATCCGTTGAGTGCTTGCACGACATCGCCCACCTTCATGCACTGACCGCTCACCATGTTCTCACAAATTGGAATTACTCCCGCTACATTTATGGGCATCTGTAATCAAACTACAATTTATAAACAGTTTTAAAAGGCCCGTGGGACTAGTTAATGATTTCGGTCCAAAAATGTAGAATGCGGTGATTCCAGTGGGATCATACTCCTGGATTTAAGTCGTTTAAATTACTGCTTTATCGATCGCCTGTCCCTCCATCGCCGTTTATTTTTATTGATGATATAAACTAGTGCTTGACTGCGATCCCGCCTGATGGAAAGCAGTGATGCATTTATTATGAGCCTATTCACTCTAGCCTTGAAGACACTTAAATTATAATCGGACGGGAAGACCGCTGCAGGCAAATTATTCCAGTCCTTCGATGTACGCGGTATAAACGACGAGGCGAAACGCTTCGTCCGGATCGTAGCGGTGTCAACAACGTAAGGGTGGACACTCGCCGTACGACGGGTTGTCCGATGATGGAACGGTGATGGCGGAACTAAGTCATGTAATTCCCGCGCACACTATCCAGAATGCATCCTATAGAATACCGAAAGGCTGGCTACCCTACGCCTGTGCGTAGGCTCCAGGCTTTGTAGATTGGTCTTAACCAAATCTGGATCATCAATTAGCTTCTTCGCACGCCTCTCCACTGAGTCCAAAGCTGCTAGATGGCATTTTGCAGCACCAGCCCATATGCGGCTACAGCTGTACTCCACACACGATCGGACCTGCGTTTTGTATAACATTAGAAGCTGTCCCTGTGTGAAGTACTGTCGGACCTTTGCAAGAACGCCTAGTTTCCTAGCAGCCATCTTGGCTTTGGACTCAATGAACCGCCCAAAGTTTAGGTTTGAGGAAATTTCAACTCCCAAGAGCTGAAGGCGGTCGGTGTACTCCAACGATACATTCGGAAAAGCAGGAGCCAAGGTAAACGGGCTCCTTTTGGCGGTGAACAGACGCGCTTGTGTTTTGGCGGCGTTGAATCCCACAAGGTTGGCTTCGCCCCACTTGGAGACTGCCTGAAGTGCGACATTCGTACGCTCTACCATAACCTCTCTTTCGGACCGGATTACTTCCTTACAAGCCCGAGCACTCGGCAGGTATCTCTCTACAACTCTGCTGTCATCTGCATACCCATAGATTCCGGGCATCAGCAGATCGTTGCTATGCAGCAGGAAGAGCCGCCTTTCGTATCTATGTTTATATAATCAGCCTATAGCAGTCATTACATAATAATTATGAGCTCGATTATCGGCAAGTACCTATCCATTACCAGGCACTGCATTCAAGTTCGATTGAAGATTAAAACAATGTCAACAATACATTATTTTTAACGCACTATAATGGTACAGTGGTAAATCATGGCTGATGAAAGAAAAGCTGGAAATTACCAGAGGAGGCCCCTATACCCGTCGAGGAGTCCTTAATTACTTAGTGTTACTTTTTTTTCGGAATTAAGGAACAATAAAAGTTTTTTAATTAATTTATAATAAGACCTACAGAAGTCTTTACGGTATCTAGGTACTCAATCGTTTATGGCAGGTATACTTATGGTAGGCACATCGACGCGCCAACTGTAACCATGAATACAAAACATGATCCTAAAAAAAATATCGTCGGTTATCAAAACAAAATCTTCTGTTACATACAAAAGTGCAATACCTATGCCGTAAAACTGTATGGAACAGCAATTTTTTTATAATAACCTACGTACGAAAGAGAAATTTCAACGCAGGGGTTCAGAATCATGTACTAAATCCATAGTAACTGATTGCACGTCGATGTCCCGGCCATCCTGTATTGTGCATAATCACACTAATATTATAAAGGCGAAAGTTTGTCAGTGTGTGAGTTTGTTACTCTTCACGCTCAAACGGCTGGACCAATTTTGATGAAATTTGGTATGGACGTAGCTGACATCCTGGATTAACACATAGGATACTATTTTTATCCCGATATTCCCACGGGGTCGAAAAGTATGCGGGTGAAACCGCGGGGCGCCGCTAGTGCAATATACATACAGCAAATGCAGCCTACCTTAAGTTTGGCTATAATCTTGAAAGCGGCCAGCACGACGGCGGCGCCGGCCATACTGCCGCGGTTGTCTGTCATGGAGTGGCCTTCCTTCAGGCACAGACCTCCGCTGTACACGTGATACAATATTTTTATAATACAGTCTTGCGATTTAGTCATCTGCAACTTTTACTCAAACACTATTTGCACTAATGGATTAAAATTGTACGCACGCTTGTTGCGCTGTGGCTATACACTGCTAAACAATGGTGTAGTGGAAGAAAGTAAAAAAATAATTAGGGTGGCACTCCCCGTCTGCGTCACGTTTCTGTGATATTAACGTTCAAAGGTGTCACGCGGCATGTATATTTTTTTTAATTGGCTTACATCTTGTTGCTTAGATGTTTGAAATAATCACTCTGAATATTTCAAGTTTCAAACATCTATGGAATCTAATATAAAGAAAGTGAGCATTGAGGAAGAATTTTTGAAAATTATGAATTGTTTTAAACATCTTTTATTCCGTCTATAGGGGATGAAAGTTTGTTTGGGAAATCCCATCGGGCAAATGGCGTGTTCTATCATAAGACAGTTGGTACCTGTCGAAGGTGACTCCTTTAGCCGCCAACAGCACGGGCGGGACGTTCGGGCCCGCTCCCCTGTACGAGCACTCCAGGAACATGGGCGTGTCGCACGAGCCCTTGGCCACGGCTAGGAAGGCGCGCATGCGCTGTGCCTCGATCCACTCGCGGTCGTGGGCCTCCACGACGACGCCTAAGGGACACAGGCAGTCGAGGGCAGCCTGCAAGTAACATGAACTAGTTATTAAAGATGAGTGTTGGAACTTGTAGGGATTTGACTGATCAGGATTCTTCTTCTCTCGGATTTCTCCTGTCTCGTAAAAAAGAAAAGAAAAGAAAGAAAGGATTGTTCTGATTTAATTATTTGTACATACTTACTTACTGCTGTTGGTGTACCAAATAAATATCTAAATAAGAATTTTGTGAAATTGATAGGAACTGATGAAAACGCGTTAGACGTCAACCTGTGCCACTATTGATTGCGTGGACTCTTTTAGAAGCTTAGAACGGTTAAACGAAATAAGCAAAATACAAGTATAATGCCCCGCCGAAACTAAGGTAAGGATTTATCTTTTTTTTATTGTTTAAACCTGGGCAACGTTGGAGACACACTAGGATTTTTTCTTCATCATGGGTGCAACATTAATCTCACATACAAACAGCCCGACCCGGAAAAACTATCTGAAGACCATCAAAAAAAATTGTTCAGGAATCGATCCCGCGTCACGCATTGCAGCAGTCAATCGCTTAGCCGCTGTGCCAAACGTGCAAAGCACGAGTTCAACGTTGATTGAAGCGGGAGTTTCACTTCAATATTAGAGTGCTACAAGGGTCCTATACCGCCGGAATGATATTGACAGGGGGGCGTTGTTGGTAAACATTTGTGAAATTGTATGAGCTGGACTCCTCCAACGAGAACTGGTCCTTAGCAGCTTTAAACAGAGTGAGAGAAGTGAGAAGAGAGAGGGAGGCCTTTGCCGTGCAGTGGGACATCACAGGCTTTTAATAATAATTAAAAAAAAACCGGTCAAGTGCGAGTTGGACTCGCGAACCGAGGGTTACGTACAAAATTTTAGGTATGTAACTAAACATTTACGGTTTTCGCAATTTTTCCTTTATCTGTGCTATAAGACGTTGCTTCGTACCAAATTTCAAGATTCTGAGTTCACGGGAAGTACCCTGTAAGTTTTGATTCCCTTACGAGTTTCGAAAATTTGCGGCATAAACGGCTGTATCTTTTTATTGCGTTGGCTTAGAAGTTTGATTTTTTCACAGCTCCAAGGGACAGTAGACCTGAGTATTTAATATAAATTTCAGTTTGATACCTCCACGCGTTCCTGAGAAAAAGGGTCTTGACAGACGGATTGACGGACAATGGTGATCCTATAAGGGTTCCGTTTTTTTCCTTTTGGGGTACGGAACCCTAAAAATAAGATAGCGGTATAAAGGTATGAGGGTGTAAAGTTCACTCATACTCTATAGAAAAGGGAGGATCCTCCGACCATACGGGTGCGGTGTCTGGCGGGCAACTGCTCAACGATTGATGTCAGGAAGTTGTATGTATGCTAGTTGCGCGGTAAACTCTGCTTGCGAGATGCAGGATTTGCATGACGTCAGTATGACGCGTTGTTCGCACGTGGCGTTGTAGATATCGCTACATCACTCCCCTCCGGAGACCGGAGGTCGATAGTGGGCTGAGTCTTGTATCTTGCGATGCTTGCCAGGCCAGCTGAGGTTCCAGTGAGTCGGAACCGGTTGCCGCATAGTTCACGGTGAGTCGGAACTGTCTGCGGAGATGTCCCCAGTGAGTCGAGGTGGCGCTGCGTTATACTCCAGTGCGTCGGATGTCGTACAGCGCCTTGTTGAGGCTGGCTGCTGCGTCGACCAGGAGAGTAAGCTCTTCTTGTTGACCGACCGAAAGTGCAATGTGCTGTGCCACGCTACAGCGGTGTTAGTTCCGTTTTATTTTTGAACTAACAAGGTAAAAAGGTTTGCTATGCTGATACCTGTGCCAGATCCACAGGCGTCATCTTGTTAGCAGGCATGTCAGATAAGCAGCGCGCCCAGTTCTGCGCGCGGCCGCGCACGGAGCCCTCGCTCCACAGCTGCGATTTCTCGCCGCCGAACACGCTCACACAGCACGACGGCTTGCACGTTTCCGGCGATTTGAACACTTCGAATCTACAATTACAAAAAACAAAATAATAATTAAAATAATAAGCAATGCTTTGGCTGATTAGATGGTAATTAAATACAATTACTGTCTGGATTTTATACATAGATTCCTAATGCAAAACTACGTCCTAACCGAAAGCTAGTGTCACGCGACTACACGCGACTGCGCGCGATCGTTTACCTGAATAATGAAGTTAGTCGTCACCTTTCGTGTCTGTCTGTTCTTCTAAATTACGCAACGGAGTTTGATGCAGCTTTACCAACATTTCGAGAATTTATTCCAGAGAGTCCATGTGTATAAAAAATTAAAATTAAACTACTTATTATTGAGAAATCTCGATGTTTTGTCATGTCGTAAAAACGATGCGAAGCAGGGACAGGTCGCTAATAAGTATTCATTCAAAAGAGCGTGACGATCGCATACTCGCGTGATAATGGTTTTCGGTTAGGACACGGCTGTAACCATTAAGAAGAATGGCGTACATACTTCCACGCGGCGAGCTCAGCGGCTTCGGCGGCAGCGTCGGGCGCGGTGACCGGGTCCACCTCGATGGCGCAGCAGCCTCGCTCCTTCAGCAGCTTCACGCCCGCTCCCACGCCCCAGCGGATGTTCTCCTGAAAGATAATAATAATAATTTTATTTAAAAATATCTATGGAGCTTCTTGTTTGAAATGGCCCACTAACTTCTATACAGGATACATGTTTAAGCAGTGTGCAAATTGTAACCATGAATTTATTCAGCACATGATTGTAAACCCCTACAGTAGACTATTCGTCGATTATCAAAAAAAAAATATATTATCCGCTGCATAGAAAACTGCAATACCTACGCGGTCAAAATGTATGGCAGAGCTAATTTTTTTTTAATAACCGACCTCATATTTCAACCCAGAATCATGTACTGAATTCACGGTTACCGTATGCGCACTGTTTAAAAATGTATCCTGTATAACATTCATATAACACTCTTCATAACAGAAGGATGCCTATCACAGTATCTAATTAATTTGAACTTAATATCATTAAGTACTATCTTCGTCTTTTCATGTCGATGGTACTCTTCTTCGATATAAGTAGGTACTATAAAATGATTATTTTAAACACTGTGCGATTATTTCAAAAATCTATGTAACAAGATGTACCATCATGAGTAAGTTTGGCTCTACTAACCCTTGCTTCATCGAGCGACTCCAGCCCATCGTAACAAGCCTCCTTCGGCCCTACGCAGGTGATGGCCACTGCGGAGTACTCCAAGATGCCGGTTATCGCGAAGGCCTTGCCTAGTTTAAGCTCACACGACAGCCTGAAACATTGGGAAGACAAATGGTTACAAAGAAAGAAAAAGAGGTTTATTTGTCACAGAAACTCGTTCATATAAAAAAGATAAGTCGAGTCTAATTTGAGTTACCTATCGAATAAAAAAAGACAAAAAAGATCTACGTAGTAAGTAGTAAGACGGGCTGGTGTCCGCTACTCCACGTTCAAAGCGCGTGTTTCGCGTACAGGTGGGAAAATGGATCGTGCAATTCCATCAAGCAGCAGCAAGAGCTGAACTTTCTCTAGCCCGCCAGACCAACAAAGCGACAGTACGTGATGCGGTTTATTTACTTTTGTCTTTATTTCAACAACATTAATGTTGATATTTCTTCGGCAGGGAAAATTGCCCAGCCTGCGTTTTAAGAGAAATTGTTGGTATCCCCAAATGCTGATAGCCCCGTCTATGGTCGATTGGGGACAATAGACCAACAAGGTAGCTGATAGTATAGGACTTAATTGTGAACTAAAGGTCATAAATTCGAAACTGACCCATTGTATTTGTAACTTGAATGTACTAAGTACACCAACCATGATCATATTATTTTATATATTACTAGCTTCTGCCCGCGACTTCGTCCGCTTGGAATTTTTGGTTCCCCCGCCCCGAGCCGTCACAAGTTCGCAACGCGTCGCCTGCCCGCGCTATTACCTACTTTGTTTTCGCTTAGCGTTCTTTCTTCTTTCGGACTTTTTTTCTTTCTGCTCGGCTCCGAAGAGTCGTAGCGTGATGTTAAATAGCCAGAGATCGCGTTCAACCAAACACTCTTCAGCTTTATTATTATTATTACCTCAACTTGAGACAGTTAGAAACAATCGTAAACCAGAATTACGAAGAGAAGGAACGAAGTATTTAAAACAACCAAAACCAATAGAAATCAATAGAACGACATCCAATCAATTTACATGACACAATGACAATACCGACAACAATGTCATTAATCCGCGTATAGTATGAACACCGCGAGTCAGAAAAATTACATATTTGTACAACGCCATCTATGGGTAAATGGATAAAACGTCTGCACAAAGCATGATGTGTAGTTGTATTCGTGAATGTTTTAGCGGCATTTTGCGTTTTAGTAATTTTCTATTATCTCCGAAAGTATATGACCAATTGACATACTGTAACGGGCAAATCTTATCTCTATAATGTCCTTGTGATCATAAAATTATTTATTTTGATAAGGATTCATAATTAAAAATTATATTTTCAGCCAAACGTAAGCATGTGAAAAAAATACTTTTTAAAACATAAAAATGATATTTAAAGATAAAATATAAAAGATAGAAATATGGTGACGCGAACTTTTCTGTAGAACTATTTAAGGCGGACCAGATTGCCATACATTGTTTTAGTTATATACAACTGTTGAGGCAGCGCATGCATAATTCTGTTTTAAGAGGTATTTCTTTCCGACTTTCTAGACAAAAGTTGTGATAGCTCAGCTAAAATGCATGATGTAAACATAATGTATAGCCTATAGTAATAAATAATACTATAGGCTATACATTATGTTAGCCTATAGTACTCACACATAATGTAGCTTTCTACCAGTGAAAACCTTTTTAGAATTGGCTCATTAACTCCGGAGACTACCCCCTACATACAAACAAACAAATTTCACCTCTTTATAATATTAGTATAGATTATTATTTAACATTGATTTGCTAGTTGTAGCTACTTGTTAGAAAATATCGCAACCGAAGAAGTAATTATAATAACTTTGTAAACCAGAAACTAACACATTTAATTGCTGTGATATCTTGCCACCACACTTCTGGTCCACTTGTGCTCCGATCGGCGTTAGTTCTAATTTGTTATTTATTTCATAAACGCAAACAACAGCACCTTTCTGTAAAAAAAAAATAAGATTTGAGACACATTCTAATAGTATGTATTACTTAAAATTCTCTCCCTATAAACATGAATGTAGTAGTAATAAGAAGGGCTGATGTCCGCAACTCCACATCCAAGCACGTATTTTGCGTACGGAACATGAATTTATTATCATAATATCAAATCCTTAGTTGGCAGTTAAAGGACGCAGCAAAGTTACTACCTAGTTTCCATAAATAAATAAGATTTAAAATGATAATGCCTTCCTTGCCTGCCTTCTAACAATAGCTTGTTGACTTGATCAAAAACGAAATTATCACTTGATTTACCTTCTCTGCTCCCCCACTCCCTGCCCCTGCACTGTATGCTCTTGTAACAACCTTACCATAATTTGGTCTTCTATATAATATTCTAACACTCGGTAATAATTTTGTAAACCTCATTTTGATAAAAAAAAAATAAAAATATTTAGGTAAGTAATTTCATTATTTAATTCATGTAAAAATATAAACCATCTAGATTTGTACAAAAATTTTTTTTGAATGTTGAATTTTATTAAGTCCTTCATAGTGTAAAGGCAAGTTAAAAGTAAAAGACTCATAGTGTGTGCAAAACAATCAAAAAGAGCTTTTTAATAAATAATTTTGCCAAATGACTTTCAGCTACAGTTGGCTACCATTGTTGTTGGGGCACCATTTTTAGTACTTCGATATACAAGAGTAGGATCAAAATTGGAATTTATTTTAACCCAGCTGAGCAAGCATGTCTGTTACAATATATATGGATGCTAGTCATACCTTTGGTTATGCATCATTTTAAAGAAATTTTCTAATATTTGTAGCTAGCAAAACAAATTGCTAGCTACTTTTCTATCTTCTTCCGCCGGCAAAAATTCTAAATGAAGTTGTTTTTGGCACATGTCTTATGGTCAATGATAGTCTAGTCTCTCTGGGTACTGTTATATGCCTAACATATTTATCTGAACACATATTTATGTTTACTATTGACGCATCCAGTAAATCCTCCTTTACTTCTGCTATACAATGCAAATATCGAGTGTAAAGCTTCTCTTGTAATACTAACAAGCTTCTTGGTTCAAGTAAAAATGAGAACACAGGCTTGGTATTAATAGTGTCATCTTCAGTTGGTTCAAGGAAATTTAATACTATGTGAGATCCAGCTGATATTGTAGTAATAGTTGGATAGAACAGGGATCCATCTAGGTGTGGCATGATGCCCTGTCCTGGCAGGTACTCATTGACTAACACATGGTTGGGTTTTTTACCATCCATGACATTAAGACCATGTATTTTCTCCAGGTATTTATCCAGCCACTGCGGTATTGACTCGGCTATCATGCCTTTATTATGAGGTATTCCGCCCCAGTTCTGCAATCTTCTGTTTGAGAGTTGAGTCCATTTTGGCTTTGGTGCTGCGTAAATATTCGACAAAATTCCCTTTTCTTCATTTGTCGTTATGAACTCTGATATGTAGTAGGCAGTCTCCGGAGCCTGTAAATAAAATAGTGTTTAAAACTGTAATAATCGCTTCAAAGATAGGATTACGTTGCAAGAGCCAATTTTTTTATTAAAACCTATAAATTAATACTTACAGTTATGACTCTGTAGTCTTCTAAATTAGAATCAAAAGAATTCATTTTGCAAATTGTGTTTTTATTTCTTGTGATGGAATGATATTACAAAGTACTCTGTGATGGAATGGAATGGTTTGTTTTGGAGACAAGTGATTTGACGTTTCTCATATAAACATTGTAAACAAAAAATAAATGACAAACAAAAAAAGTTTTAACGTGATGTTACTGCTCTGTGCCAACTTGGGATTATTCGGGAAAAACTATTTTATTGTGATGTATTAAGTGAATTTCAGTTGAAGTTAGAAAAAAATTACAATATAAGCTGATAGCAATTAGTTTTCGCTGTATTATTGAGTTTTTGACTTTGATAAGTTCGGATATGTTTGAAAGATCATGAAAATAAATAAAACGTGAAACTTTTGATGTTACCACTCATAAAAAACACGCATTGACATTTTATGAAGTTTGATGCGTTTCGTTTACAACAGTTTACAATGATATTTCCCGTATTTATAGTAGATAAAGGTATTTCAAATCCCATAGCATACTTTTTATTGCTTTATTAAAAACACGATATTCTACAAGCATTAAAATTTAATAAAACTTGGACATTTTTCATGACTTCGTTAGGAACGTGTTTAATTTACACGCGACCTTTCAAAGCAATAACAAAACATATACAGCTAATCTTTTTTGACAGAAGCGTACAGAAGATAAAAATGTTATTTGTTAATAATTTTTTTGTAAATATTTGTTAAATGAGCAATTGTAGAATGTGATCATAATGGGCGGTTGCATAGGAATAACTAGAAGTGGTAGCGGACCCATAGAGGAATCTTCGGCTACCGTGTCTCGGCCTAATTCAGGTGGGGTAAGCGATCATCTGTCTCCGTGGAGACGTCGAGTGCGTGTTCTCATAACTCTTTGTTGTAGGTGGGCTGAGGAAGAACCAGTCGCTGTGCCACGAAACGATACGATGGAAATCAGACGTGCCATTGACGGAGGGACAGTTACGTAGTAAAAGGGATGAGTTTTGGGACACAGCGCCGGCGTTCGAAGGACGCAAGGAGATCTGGGACGCGCTGCGGGCGGCCGCCGTCGCTGCTGAGGCGATGGACTTCCAGCTGGCGCAGGCGATACTTGATGGAGCCAGTGTGTCGGTGCCCAATGGCTATCTCACTGAGTGCTATGATGAATGGGGCACAAGATATCAGGTACACACTTTGTTTTACTCTTAGGTGCCCGTAGTGTGGCTGTGAATTCTTACTCCTCAGCTTCATTACAATTTTATATGAGGTTGGATGACCTTCAGCAGATTCCTATCTATGGGTAACCGGTATTGACTGTTTTCTTTATATTATCTATGTTGAATATCAAGCGTATAATCTTGTTTCATAGCTGAAAGAAAAACTAGCTAATTTCCTCATATTTGTCTTGCCTGTAATTATCAACAAACAATGGTTTTCTTCCTCATAGTCCTTACACTTACAAAATCAGAATATAAATGTAAGAATTGTGTATACCTAATTGTTATTAATGTATGTATGTTTGTTTCCTGTTGAGCCTTTACGATGCTGTTTTTATTTGGTTCCTTATTAAGTTTGGACGCAATAAACAATGTGACGTTGTCCTCAAGCATCATTGTATTGAATTAAAAACTTTGATTTTGGTATCACCAAAATAATCATAATTGTTATTTAGACCTACCATTTATAGGATAAACAAAATCTTTATGTAGTCTGCCTATTTATTACATAATTTAATTTAATTTGCAATGTTTAAATAAATTTGTATAGATATCATTATTCTTAATGGCAAACAACATTGTGGGTGGCCCAGACAGAGATGGTGGGATGAGCTGGACTCCTTTAATTAAAATTGGTGCTTGTAGCTTTGGATAGAGAGAGGTGGAGGGAGAGTAGGGAGGCCTTTGCCCACCAATGGGGCAATGATGGCTAGTAAAAAAAAACATGTTATCCATTGCCAATGATATGCTATTCCACCTGTGAGATGATTGCATTTCTAATCTAGAATTTCGAATAATACAACAATCCTTTCTGAAGCATGATTGGATATTATTGGACAGGTCCTATACTCTTCCTTCTTCTGATCACTAACACCAAAGCATTGCTGGCTTTTCTTGAAGACTTCGGGTGGATTGAATGATAATCCGCTTGGACATGGAGCCAATACAATAGCTACAACGCAATACAATACAAAAGCTGTATGTTTCTAACTTCTTACTAATAACCGGTTGAATGCCGTAATAACGGAAATTATTAAAAAGCCATTGTGTCTTGCGTGGACACACGTTCTCCCTGGCTTTTGTTTTTATATTTAAATTCATTTCTGCAGGTCCCAATATACTGTCTGTCACCCCCTATAAACATGGTAAAGGAAGCGAGCGGGCGCGACTCGCCGGCCGAGTGGTCGGAGCCAGTAGAGGGCGGCACGGAGCTGTCGCTGCGCCTGCGACTGTCCAACACGTGCAAGGATGTGGATCTAGCCGTGTACTCCCGACATACTGTCGTACAGTGCAAGAATAAATTACATGTGAGTGGGATATCTTTTTATACATTAACGGATCCAATCTTTAAAAAAAAAAATTGAACCTTTCTAACATCACGTTTTTGTCTGTCTGTCACAGAGGTTTTTCAGTGGTGGCTTGTGGTTTGTATTAGTGGGACCATTTTGAGCAGTATGTGTTTGTAGATTAATTGTGACAATAAGTTAGTTTGCCTTGGCAGCCTCTTTGCGATGAGGTATCAGGAAATAATATGATGAAAATATTGTCTAGCTAGAAAATCCCAGTGTTAATATTCTATTCGAACCTTCAGTTAAACACAGACTTTGTAAGAGATTGCAAAATTAAGTATCTATAAGGCATTATTACCATAATGTATATATTATTACAAGGTCCACCCTGGAGAAATAGACTCCTTGTTAAAGTTTTTTTTTTGTTGAAACATATTTATACTAAAGTATTCTTATTTTCTTCTTGACAAAATCCCATAAACATTAAGACATAGTAGTAGTCTACTTTGCGGGAATTCCCGTAACTGTAGATTTGTAAGATCAGGGGGCCTACTCCGAAGTGGTATCGGCCGAATGTGCGGCCGTTTCCTGCTACGAACTTACTATCTGGTTCGGTCAGTCCCGATCCTACACTCCTACACTCCTTCGAATATTGACTATGGTCCCGACCCAACTGAGCCGATCCGACCTTTTTTCGCATTTTTCAATAATATTCGGTTCGGCCATGTGTCGGTCCGATCCGATCATTCGCACTTTGCACTTCGTAGTAGATCCCCAGGGTCTAAGGCCGAGATCTAAACGACGATAAACGATATAAACGTTACTGACGCGTACTTTGGTTTAGCCATGTTCCCGTCTCTGTCTTGCACTTGTATTTTGACATTTGTGCGACAGTGACAGGAATAACGTTTCACCAAAGTTCGTTGTAAGTAACATATACAGATCTTGGCTTAAGATAAGTGTAAAGGAGATGATAGCTGATAGCATTCAGCCTTGTATCAGAGACCTTGATAATGATTGGTTATGGATGTGTTAATGCCTATGATGTTAACACCTTTTAATTAGCTGTTCACAGTCAATATAGTTTTAAAGTATTAGTACACCCTACAAACAGTGTGCAAACAGACCGAAAATGTATTTTGCTTAAAACTGTATTGTTGTATGGATGCCGACTTTAATAGATTTTTGGTTTTATTCGCGTCGTCAGTACCGTTTTCGGTCTTTTCCTATGTCATCATCTGCCTAGCCTTCTCCCAACTATCTTGGGGTCGGCTTCCAGTCTAACCGGATGCAGCTGAATACCAGTATTTTACATACGACTGCCTATCTGACCTCCACAACCCTGTTATTGGATAATACAATACCCCTTGGTAAGACTGGTTGTCAGACTTTCGGGCTTCTGACTACCCATAACGACTGTCAAAGATGCACGTACTCTCTGAGGCACGGAGGGGTCTCGGTATGTAAAGATGGTCACGCATCCACACACCTGATCGTTCGTCCTGTGCGGCTGTTAAAGTGCAGTAACGTATTTAACACGTCATTAATACCAGCCTGTAACTGTTCCACTGCAGGGCAAAGGCATCTTCTCATACTGAGGAGGCACGATCATAGATCACCATGTTTGCTCAAGTCAGATTGCTCGCATAATTGATCTTTAGAAGCGATTGCTTTTATTGATCTCTCCTGTGCACTACGAATTTATTATTAACAGTATCACCCAAAATATTTCCAAACTTGTTTTCACCTTTAAATTCTACTTGACCTTATGAATCGCGTATAAATAATATTATATACTGTTATGGATTTTTTTACTGGATGGACCGCGATCGAGATTCTACAGTATCAAGGTTCATTGATTAAGAATGTGTGCTCACTGACTATGTTAGTTTTGAGCCATTCGCGTCCAAGTACTTCTACTCTCCATGACGACTGGACTCAGGGATAATTATGTAACACACTACCAGTAGAATTGACTTTAATTTTGACAGGTCAGCAACATTTGTTGTTGAGCAAACCAATTTTTCGAACAGATGAAGCAATGGAATGGAATCCAGAAAAAAATCCTGATATCCTTCAAACTGATGCAGATTGTGACTGAAACTGGGCGCATGTTTAGGGTGCTGGTTTCCGACAAGTCACTTGAGTTTTTTTTTTTTAATTCATCAATCATATTTCGGTCCTTTTTGAGATAATCGGGGTCACATACAGAAACTCTTTTTAAGTTCATCGATAAAATAAATAACTTAAATCAAGTCCTTTGTAAAGCAACCGCACCGCTAACTGCAATTGCTTTACTTTTGTTATGAATCCTCTTCTAAATCTGTATTATGCACCTAAATCTTAATATAATTAATTTGCCATCTACATGCACACTTAATATTCCATTGATGTATGTGAATTGACTCGTTATACAAGTAAATACTTAAGAACCCACGTCAGTAGTTTTATTATTTTTACTAGTCATATATATTTTCTCAGGAAACTTGACATTTAAACCATTTTATGAATATCCTTTGTCAGTTTTGAGTTGCACCTACAGTTATCAAGATAAAACAATTAATAGTTCCACACTCGGTGTTTATGTTCCCACAAACTTGAATGCTAGAACAGAATAGTTTATAGATACAGTAATAAGATGTTAACCGAAACTTGAATATCATATTTATACAACAGGTAGTAGACATCCAAAACAACCTGATCATTCGTGAGGCCGTGGCTGCATATCATAACACAATAATAGACCGGCGCTTACTATTACTATCTTAGAACATCGCCCCGCTGCAAGACAAAGACCGTTTCCTCTTTCCACTTGTCCGTGACTTATGCCATCTAGAGCCAGTTGATTAGATAGAAGTCTAATTCATCCCGCCATTTCCTAGTTCGACATCTATTAACATTTTAGATTTCTTTTAAAACTGATCTCCTAAACAGGCTGGTTGATCATACATAAACTCACGCTTTCTTCCCATAGGGGTAGGCAGAAACTATAGGACACCACCAGCTATGATCCTTACATACTCCTTTTGCCTTTTACATGCCGTTTGATCGGTTAGATCAAAATCTTGATTAAGGAAATGTTGTTGCTGGAGACTGGAAATGACACTTGTTTTAGGAGGTTTCGCTCTGTAGAGTCCTGACCACCAACAGCTTCGACACCATTCTCAACACCTAGTTTTTTTATTCCTATTTATAGATTTATACTTTTAATGTTGAAAGAATAAACAAAGAATATAAGTTCTTAAATCAGACTAAAAATCCCTGTAGTATTCGTTATCAGCAAGTAAACTACTACAATACAATCGTACTACTAAAGCCAGTAATAAAAATATGTACATTGTGCAGCACGTTAAAACACGGTCAGTCGGTGACGTAAGAGCATGCGAACGATGCGAAATTTTGTAACCATTTGCTGTCGCCTGCCTTCGTGTGACGCTATGTAGTTTTATTTAATGATAGGGCTGCCATGCCATTGTATGGGAACTTTCCAATTTATATTGCTTCAAAAACTTGACCCTGCTACCTGCAAGATATCTTGGTATAAAGGTAATGAATACCAGCCTATTATGGTCCCACTGTAGAGCAAAAGCCTCTTAACACACAGAGAAGACACGCGAGCATGGAGACTTGCTCAAGACAACTTTAGGTTTCCCCACGATGTTTTTCCTGTAGTAACAATATACAGTTAATTTTATGGATTTATCACATAGTAACAGTATGGGTACGGATATGTATACATGTATACGGATAGGGATACGGTTTTTATTTCTAGACCTTGATAAATACTCAATTACTAAGTTAGATTTAAAATTTAAGCATAAAAAGAACAAACATTTTAAATGCTGCCGTTAAAAATAAGGTTCTTTTTGCAGTTTCGCGCGATCATCGTGCAATTTCCGAAACTAATTTAGCTCTTGTATAAATGTTTGTTTTTACAAATATCCTTACAATCATAACACCTTGAGCATTATGAAGTTCTCCTTTACATTTCAACAGCACAGCCCTGAAACGTATATACCCATGTACTTATGTAGGTACTCCTCAAAGGTCGTAGTCACCTGTTTAATGTCTTACAGTTTTGGACGCCGCGACAATTACTGTCCGTTGACCTACATTGGTGAACCGTTCGAAGTATCGCTAGGAATATGATTTCATTGTGCTTTCTCTTTGTGCCGGCCGAACTTAATGACATGGACATTAGGCACATTAGCTTATTGTACGTTATAAATGGTTCTTGCCTTCTTGGCTTGCGGCCAAGGTCATGTTGCTTGGAATGGTCGCACTTTAGTTAGTCCATGACTTTTTGTCCTTTTCAAATAAAGTGGTTTTATGACAAACTAGCAACTGCTTCGCACGTGACATGCAATGACGGCATGTCAAAACATCGAGATTTGTGTTTCATATCTACAAATATTAATATTTTATATTCCTTCCGGAATAAATTCTCTCAATGATGACGAAAACACATCAAAATCCATTGTGGAGTAAAGAAGAACTAAGCAAAAACTGTATGTCAGTGTGGTCACACGAAAAATGATTTTGTTTTATAGAAACTTCAAGCAAATACTTTATATCTGATAGGATGTAACCATCTACGTCGTCAGCATCAGCACTCATTTTATGACCAAAGATTTATAGATTTGATGACCGAAAACAAGTCGTATTTTATTAGCGAATGACCTCCCTTGATTATTCCGGAAATTGATCATCTGACTAACTTATTAGACTGCTAATAATTTCCCGTATAGTTTAGTAAACTAATTATAATAATTTTTAATCAATAACCAAATACTGTAGCTACGTTGTAACGTTGTTGCTGTGATTCTGTTTAAAGACTATATGAACAATGCCACAAAATGTAAGCTGTATCAAAACTAACTAGGCCCTTTACACAATCCTCAGGCTCAAGAGAACATCGAGCCGTGGCGGCAACGCTGGTTCTATGGCGGCAAACTCCTCGGCGACCGGCTGCTAATCGAGGAGGCAAAGATCACGCCAGGATACGTGGTCCAGGTCATCGTCAGCACTGACCCACAGCCGCCGAGCTAGTCGCGCCAAGTCAGCGCCGCGCACTATTGCACCCACCAGCGTCTTTGTGGTACTTTGCATTTATTTTTAAAAGGTTTTTTTTTCCATTTTATTTACATTTGGAAGGCGACTATGCAAGGAGGTTAGTTAAAGATGAGGCAGAAAACGAGAGAATACTCTTTCGAAGTGGGGACTCGTTGGTGGAATATTCCTCTCCCGCGCCTCACAGCCCTGCGCTGTCGTACTTGTAGTTTTATTCCTATATATTCAATGTTTGTCTATTTATTTTTGTATACGTTGTAGTTTAGTTCGGGCCATATAATACGCTTTGTGTGAGATGAATCGTAGAAAGCACAAGCGATTGTGGCGCCCTCTGCTAAGTTTTATGTCGAGAAATATTAAGGGAGGTTGATACATCAAAATAATGTGCATTTTGCAAAACATCTGCATACTTTCATATCATGAGACGAAGATTTTATACTCAAGCTGTTATAGAGAATTATTATGATTAAATAAAAATGCGATATAGTTTATTGTAGCTGATTATAATATTGGGATTAACACAAATAATATCAAATTTTGCGCTGTGTCGTAGAAGTCCTGAGTGTAATATTAGAATTAGGTGTGTATGATTTTCTTACATAACACTAATTGAATCGCCCAGTGAATAACTAAATACATAATTTAAATTGGATATCGGCAAATTATCACAAAGACGCTTCAGTGAAGGAACCAGAGCAACATTATCCACGTAATAAATTTATTCTAAAGTAACGTAACAGCGTAGGTTATAATGAATAACCGATTTGTACGGTAATGCCCCTAGCTTATACAATGATGGAGTGTCTGATGGAGCAGCTTTTTGCTCGTAAATATGTAGTACTTAGCGTAAAATTGGTTATTTGTGTAGTAATGAGCCATACACATTACCAAACCATTTATACTAAAAAGATTACTACCAGAGTTGGGCAAATTGTAATCAGATTAATGATTAAGGATTACGATTACATTTTGTAATCATCAATCAAGATTACAGATTACGGAAATTAATCAAGAAAGTAATCATATCGGTGATTAATGATTATTAGTTTGTAATCGTTATTTTGATTACTTTTTTGATTGATGCATACTAACTACATTTAGGAATTCGAAAAATAAAATCATTAACATTGTAAATCATCTTTATTTTTTGATCAGTCTCATGAATTAATTTTTTTTAATAATTATTATACTTAAGAAAACAATCAAGAATAATTTTTATGTGTGCCATGTGTGGCTTAAATTAGATTTTAAAAGCACCCTCTTTTCAAACTTCTCATCCGAAAGTCTGTGTGATTTAGGTAAATTGGTCATGGTCGCATATGAGAAAAGTCTTTCGACAGGACCCGATGACGGAAGAGGTGTGTTATATTTTTTAAAAACACGTTTAATTTCAGGGTATCGATTTAGCATCGATACATCCCGATCCTGGTCTGCTAAAAAATGAGAAATAATGGCATCTGCCTTTGAGCGTTGTATTTGGTACATATCTCCCGAATCAGGCTCTGAAGAATCAGTGTCAAACTCAAAATAGCTGTCTTCATATATATTATTAGGTGTGACTTGAAGCGTTTCAGGTGCCTCATGGATTTCCTTGATTACAGCTCCTTTAAAAATAGATTTGATTCTGGAATGGTATTCTATATTAACACAAGCAAGCCATTTGTCCTTGAATCTGGGTTAAGACATTGCAGCAACTGCTGCATTTTGAGCTATTTTTGAGGAGAAATCAAAAAACTCTACAAATCGCGTTTCTACGCTCTCCAAATATTTCTTTACCAACATTTGACAAAAAGTAAGAGATTCTCTATTCAGTTTTTGCAACTTTTTGCGCAAAGATACTAAACATGGCAATAATATACCGTAATACATGTCTTGTTCGCCTTGTAATATATCCAGGGCCTCTGCTATTGGTTTTGAACAACGCAAGTATTCCTTTATGTAATGGAAATCATTATCACGTAAAACGTTTGTCATTCCTAATGCCACGTGCAGCTGTACACTCTTTTCCTGTATTGATGCAATTTGTTTCAGTGAATCATAAAGGCTGTTCCATCTAGTGATTCCCGGTTTGGAAAGGGTATGACCAACAATGTCAAGTATTATTTCAGCCGATTTAGGCCGGCCGGCGGAGTTCCACAAGTTGTTGCATTTTTTAATAACTTGATTATGAATATTGCCAATACTTGTGTCGTTATTTCGTAATACTTTATTGGCGTCCGTAGTGGCACATAAGTTTAGCTTGTGTGCACAACACCTTAAATGTACAGGCAATTCTAGTATTATTGACTGTGGAATAATATTTTCGTCAAAAGCTAGCGGATCAACTTCATTATAAGTACTAAAGTGTGCCACAGAAATGACCTCGATGTGAGAATCTTCTTCGAGGATAGAACTTTCTGCGGGTTCTGAATTGTCATCAATGTTATGAGTAAAATTTTCACAATTTTCCACGTCTATGCCAAACTCTTTAAATGCTTTTACAAAATTACTACCGTTATCAGTAACTGTAGCTAGCACTTTCCGGGAGTCGAGACCAAATTCAGCATGTACTGCTTCAAGTAAAAGAGCTATACGGTCGTAGCTGTGCGTACCTGAAAATCTTCGACAAGCCAGTGTTTCCGACTTCTGTTTCAGATTTGTGTCGAGCCAGTGCGCGGTAACGCCCAAAAAACTTCTTGTTTTTGCCGACCAGATATCGGCAGTTGTGCAGACTTCATCTACATCGCGCAATTCACTCTTGATTTTTGTAATTTCCTTATTAAAGTAATCATCAATCAATCGACCCAAAGTTCTTCTACTGGGAACGTTCAATCCATTTGCAGAGATATTTAAATCACCAAAGATTTTTTTAAAAAAGTGATCGTCTATTGCTTG
The DNA here is from genome assembly GCA_911387795.2 of Apamea monoglypha. Lineage (NCBI taxonomy): Eukaryota > Metazoa > Arthropoda > Insecta > Lepidoptera > Noctuidae > Apamea > Apamea monoglypha. The sequence goes on along the minus strand of OU426926.1, from coordinate 19,110,981 downwards.
TAAAGGAATCATAGAATGAATAAAAAACTTTAACATATTTTCATTAAATTGGTCCTGTGAAATCGTTCGATCAGTAGGTACATCACTAGTACTACCATCTCTAATATCTGGTTGCAGTTGGTTGGATGTTCTAGTAGACCGTTTATTTTTTTTCATAGTTTTCAAGTAACTCTGATACTCGTTGTGTGTTTCTTCCCCGTGTCTTCGTTTGAGATGAGTTACAAAATTTGATGTAGAATTATTAAAACCACTAATTTTAACTAGTTTTGGCCGACATAATGTACAAATTGCCACTTTCTTTTTGCTCGTAGACTCCGATTCTGAATACGTAAAAAATTTTCCATCAAGAATGCATGGTAATGTCTCAAGTTGTTCATGGTGCACGGTTTCAGATTCTGAATTAGTAGATAAAGACGAAAAAGAACTTGACGCCATTTTACAATAAATACTGATTTTACAATAATAATGTTTAAACACCAAAACACATAGGCCAATACGTCACGGTTTAGACTCGTGAATCAATTTACGTTTATATCCTTGCGCACTATTATACAGACTGACTGCTTGCGCTATGGCAAGAAGCGCAGGCGGCGGACGATTGGCTTACCGGCCGTACCCCGTACCCCACCCAACTCCCGCACCCCGCGTGCCGTATCTTCGAAATGCAATTGAGCACGCAGAAATTCTTTTTCGAATTTACTTAAGGATTTAAATAACGAAAGAGTACAAAACGTCCATGACATCCAAATTGGATCAGAAGTTTTTAGAAAAACGCAGACATACAAGATACATACTGATTGAATATAGAACCGCATTTATTAAAAATATGCTTAAAAAATTAATCAAATCTACCCATGTAATTAAGATTACTGACTATTGTAATCAAAACTAATGATTACAAATGTAGTCATGATTGAAAGTAATCAAGATTAAAAGTAATCATGATTGATGTATTCATGATTACTTTCAATCAGATTATTAATCCGATTACAAAAGTAGTTGATTACGCCCAACTCTGATTACTACTGGATATTTTAAAATTCTCTTTTCCTTTCCCTGCGTATTTCATCAATATAACAGATATTAGATGATTCTAGAAATGCCACTATGTTACAGTTGTCTTCATTATTGTAAAAGTTAGGGGCTAAATAAAGTTTTATCATTAGTGCGCTCGAAATCATCCCTGACTCGAGTTACTCGCGGTGTCTTCGTTAATATCTGTGAACGCTTTCGATAGGGTGTCGCCTTGATTTACATTCTAATTTCTCACTTTTGATCGCCCATTCAATATGTAACACTGGTAGTAACAAGTAATGTTTGATAATGTTCCACAATTTATATGATAAAGCCACTTTGTCCTATAAAATATAATCAGATATAATTTTATGAGAAATGTTACATGGTTTATGGACGATCCCTCACTCAGCATCCTCTATCATCTGAACTAGATTCGTATAAAATTGTTTCTATTTATATAAAATGCCCCAATTGTAGTGATTAATATATTATATGTATATTGCAGTGAGAGCGATACTTTAAGGCTGTATGGTTATTACGATACACAAAATACAAGTGGAATTTATTATATTATGTATCAAGGGAAAGATTGATAGTAAATATTTATATGTGTTTAAAATGGTCTGGAATTAATTAATGTATGCGAAAAATAGATACAAGTGTACCTACCATTAAATTAGAGATACTAACAAAATAAGTTGCATTAAGTTGTCTCAAAACTGCATAAGCGATAAACGTATAAAATGTATAACAGACAATAACACGGCTCAAGATATTAATGCTTTAAGCGACCACAAGCATCTCAGCAAATTATTTACTACTTATATTATTATCTAAAGGCGTTATCCCACTGTCGTTCATTTGCATCGCGTACGGGTTTGCGTTAGTCAAACGGAATGCAGCGCAAACGCCGTAAATTAACCATATTATGCTGAAAGTGTTGAAACCAACATTCTACTAAAAGAGGGCTCGTGGGATAACACCTTTATATTATGGTCGACTTTATCATTTATAAATTACCTATTTATATTTAAATGACTGGAAGATTTTTATTTAATAAGGAGCTTATATACCTGATTTTTATATTTTCCAATGTGTGTTTGATGTATATTTAATGTTATATGGCCGCCCGTGCCATGCTTTTTCAACAAAGAACCAATTTAATAACTAATTCGAGATGTCTCAATATGCTATATTATAGTACTGTGCTATAAAGCTATATGTGTAACACTACATGGTGTCTATAGTAGTCTTTATTTTTACGCCCTATTTGCAAATCAGGTTTCCGCTATTAAGGGGACTTTCTCGGTTATATGGGAGAAAAATAGAGACTTCTACAGGCATAAAATGTAACATAAACATTTGAACGCAAGTATTAATCTGCCATTACGTACATAAAGCGACTGCCATCTGTTGTGATGTGAGAATTTTCTTTATATACTTACTGAATTATTATTATATAATAATATATTGATTATCTTGAATATTTTAATCGATCGCTAGATGTTAATTTTGCATTCAAATGTCAAGTCGGATCTTTGGTGGTATGTTTATAAATTGCTTGAGCAACGGATGCAGGCTGCCTCGCGAGGCAATGTTGTTACTCCAACCTATAAATGAAAACCGAGCATTGTACTTGTGTTTATAGCAAGTCAAGCCTCAGTAGACATACATGTCATGATCGTATGGTGAATGTGATTATTTCAGTGGCTCGTGTGTCTCATATCCAACGCAGCCGTTCCGTTGCTGTTCAAACTACGCGCCAATGTTTCGTTAGAGCTGCTATTTCTACGGATCCCTTGGTTTGTACGCGCGTACATATTGTAGCCTGTACAACGTTTAGCGTTAGAACTTGCACACGAGTTAATAAAAGCAAAATTATAATGTTGTTAGTGATTCGTGGAATGTATTCTTATAAAAGAAATTAATAATGTAAGTTTCGGGTTAAATTGTATTTTGTACATACATATTGCAGGTAAAGAAATGAATCTTCAAGTACTTTGTCTCACTCTAATATGGTTTTATGTAAACATGTTTTTTATTGCAATTATTTTATTCACGGAAAAATAGTAGAGTTAATTATTATTCTTTGGTGGATAAAATATTGACTGGTTGCAAAATATTCGCAATATGCTTTAGGACAAAATATTATTTAGTTATAAAAAATAAATTAGTTATTTTCTATGATATAATGGCCTTATATAATGATACTCAGTTGGACTCCGATTGGAATAAGATAAAAACACAAAAGCGTACTTATAAACGTAAAAACTACTATAAAAATAATTGCTATCGGATTCTTTAGGTCTCTTGCGAATATCAAAACACAAATTTTCTACAATATAACCCCCTTACTCATAGCTTCCTTAATCACCGAGTAAATTATATCTGTTCCTCTTATTATGTCCGCAATACAATTAAATGGCATTATTTTTGTTTTCCTCTTTAATTACGCGTTAGTAGAACACACGCTTATATTCATCGATAAATGTGAACCTATTTTCTACACTGATGGCCTAAAGCCATTACTGACAATATTATCACATATCGATTCAAGAATTACTAAGCTTGATTTTATTTATATCGATAAATTCAAAGTGTCGGTATCGATGTTGTTGTTTTAAACCCTGTAGTGATATTAAATAAAGCCTCAGCAGCATTTATTTATAAATCGGAATAATTATATGTCTATGATTATAGTTCGTTTATTTTTTGTATCGAAATCATTGATATGGCGATATAGGTTATAGAGATATTTAAATGTTAGCAGTTGCAATTTAATAATATATTATATTATTTTCTATCAGTTTGAGATGTACGTACTCCCTTTTAAATACCGGCAAACTAAAAAATTATCACATTTATATAAATCCTGACTGTGACGATTTTAGGTAAACTCTTTTTACCAGCCATTTAAATTGTAACTGCTACAAATATATGTTATATTTCTAAATTGTAATTAGAGGATTAAAACATAGTAACTAACTTATTAGGTTAACTTTAATATTTATACATACTTATTTTATAGTTCAATTAGGAAGAGGCTCCAGATATTATTTAGTTGGACAATGGTGTCTCTGCAATCATTATGATATTTTTCATTTTCAATCATTAAAAGTTTTAATTCTTGGCAAACTTCTGTTCTACGAGACCGTTAAAGATAATAAATAATACAATAGTGATAAACTATATTTTATAAAATGTTGCAGAGTTATCATTGTTACATAATATTACATATACATTTCAAGATAAATCGTTTTTATTATAGAAAATTCTAACAATACGTTCACGTAACTTGTGCATGCTACACTCTACTTTATGTAAAGAAATTAATGTCAATAATCGCGTTCACGACTTCTGATGTTAAAGTTCGAACTAAGGCTTGAACTGCATCGACAGACTACGAACCATCTCACCACGACACTACTCCGCCTATTCTAATTTTCTCTGAAACTTGTGTAGTTCACGCCTTATCTCACAAGACTGAAATTGCCAGTGAAAAAAAGTATTTGTTATCTGTGAACAATTCCTCCTGTGTTACCATCAACAATATAGTGTTGCCTCACTTTACGCTAATAGTTTTTCAGTTATATTTAGGTTACAAATTGCAGTCGGCCATAGCTAGATTATACAATAGTCATATACGGTCTAAACATGTTTGATTTCGGACTAAGGAATTATGTATGGTGCTACCCTTTTGTTTTCACTGAAGGACTTATTTCATACTGATTTTATGCATTTGATTATGAGGACACATGAATAGCTTTTACTCAGTGTTGATACTTTGGATGTACACGATAACACCGCTTTTATACTAAAATTTCGTTATCATAGTCAAAGCACTGAATAGTAGGAATAGGTCCGCCATAAATGATTTCTCACAACTAAATGTTATATCTAACAGATACGGGTAATGTCCAAAATTATAAACTTTATTCAAATGTCATACTCACATCTTTAAATGTTTTCTCTTTTATTTATCTTAGCACTTTACTTGTTAAGAAAATGTACAGTCAGCACCACATTTGTTATTTTGTTGCTGACTGTACGTACCCTCTGAAATGTACCTTAAGCAATAAAAAATATTTACGTACGCAAGATATTGTAGGAAGATTTATTTGATGATTTTAGAATTTTCCTAAGATCATAAATCCATCAACCTTTTGCTTGTAGTGTAGTTTTATACTTTGTGTGCGCATATCACATTAAAGTCGCCCAATATGACAAAATATTTTCAAGTTGGTATTTTTGTAATTTACGATCAATGTTATTAATTTGTTTTAACCGACGCTAGATGGCGTTTTATCGTTATTTTATTTTTGCTATATATTGTGTTTCAACTATTAATTATATATTTTCCGTTCAAAATATCATTTTTAACGAGTATGTAGAAAAGAATTAGAAATATCGAAGCTAAAATGTCCATCTGTTATCCGTAAGCCCGGGTACTGCTAATATTATACTTAGAAGCACAACAACTAAAAAATTATATATCAAAATTGATGTGGGTTTTGACGCGCGGAGTTTGGATCATGCCTGTATTGTTACAAGTATGTAGATAGATAGATTTATATTGAATAACAAATTCACTGCGTGTATCGTAAGGCTATAATCAAGTTGTATATTTTGAAGGAGCGCCGGCGCAGTCGGCCCGAACGCAACACATCTGCGATTTGTCTACACACAGTTTTGTACATAAAACAGTTTTTCAGTGTGTAAGCAATATTAGCATTTTAAATTTTCAAATAAAACACTTTGTGAATAACATTGTTTGTGTATTGTATTTTGTAGAAAGTGTCCCTGAACATTTGCAGGCCCTGATTAAATTGAAACAGATCGGTACCTATCTAGTAAATATTTTTGAAAGATCATAGGGTTTCGTTTATAGTGGTGGGTGTACAGTTCACTTATCCTCCATAGAAAGAAAGGATTCTCCGACCAGACGAGTGTCGTGTCTGGTGGGCTACTGCCCCGATTGATGTCGAGACGTATATATGCTAGGAGCGCGGCATACTCTGCTTGCGCGATGCAAGACTGCGTGTCGTCAGTGTATTGCATAGTTTGCATGTGGCAATGTAGATGGCGCCACTAATAGCTGATTAGTAAATCACAAAGTAGTAACTTTGAATAGTGATATGATGAGGATATCACAATAAAACGCCGTAACATCACTAGCATAAAGTTTAATTTACAATATAATAATACAGTCTGTTATTTACTTTGGTATGTACTTAAGCAGTTTGATCTCGTGAGTCAGCCAGATAGCGAGGGTCAGGAGGACGAGTGATCCTGACTGATGTGAGGCAGCTAGTGGTGTGGGCACGTAGTATAGGAGTGTCGCGATTCCGAGGGCAACCTGGGGGAGAACAGAGGAATTAGCATATCATGAAGAGATAGGCAGAGGTGTGAAGTATACCCTCATTTCGTCAGTTATATTGTGGCGAGCGTATTGATTTTTCCAACGCCAGATAATTTTATCCGAGGTATAATTTTTAATTTTTGACAGGCTTTCCATACAAAATTTTATTCCACGAATAAAATTTACCTGTAGATTGAAAAATCAATTTAATAAACAAAATAAAAAAGTTAATAAACAATTTTTCTATTCTTCACCTCCATTTCGCCTGATGGACAACGACGAAGGGCGTCTATGGATGGAACAGGCACACCCAAAACTTGCATATCACTGTTTCTTTCAAAGTTAACGGTTATAGTAGCCATAGTCAGGGCACATGCGACGGCTAACATAAAAATTTTGAACATAATGAATAACGTTTTTTACAAAAAATGCAACCGACTTCCGAAACTAAAATAATTTTGTTTTTTTATATGAGATCTGTGTTTTCGTGACCACCGAAACAAACTCGAGAGGTCACAGTCTCTTTTTTTAAAGTCCAGATATTGTCTTGTGTTAGGACCATGTAGATTAACGTCTGAGCTGGTCTTTTGAGGAAAGAGCCACACGAGTTTTGTGTGGAATTGTCCATTCAGTGGACGCAAGTGTCAGTAAAAATATATTAAATATATCTTACCTGCAACCACGCCATAGCCCCAACTCCATTAACGACCCTCCTGGCCATGGGCGACAATGGCTTCTTCCTCGCGATAAACCACAAGCCAGTCACCAGCGCCAGAGTGGTGGTGCCCAGGATCCTGTGGTCGAACTGCACCGTGGTGGGGTTCTCCGTAAAGTTACGCAGTGTGGGGGAGAATTCTAGGATGTCATCTGGTATCCATTTGTCTCCCATCTTAGGGAATGAGCTGTAGACTAGGCCGGCGTCCAGACCGGCTACGAAGGCGCCTGAAATAAAGGGAAAGGATTTAGACAAAGAATTTATTCGTAGAATATGGTACAAGGTATAACACCTTTACCCACTAACCGGTCGTCAAAATCGGTGTACAAATATTAACAGTTTACATAACACATAAATATGATTGAGGGCTTTTTGAGGGGGGTGATTGTAGTTCTGGTTTAGGTACTTGTGCAAGTGATCCTGGAACTACTAGGGATTTATTACCTGCACCAGGCTGCGACCACCACCAGGTGCCCCGGCTTAACGATTAGGTATCCTAATACCTAATTGAAACAATTAGAATAGAAAAAATGATTCTGCTTTTGCGGTATTTTAAGATTTGGGGGTTTAACTATGACCGATGATTAAAGTTAAGTAACGTCTAAAGCTCCAAAATGTATCGCTAATGTATCGCTAATCACTACTTGACTTTAACCAACGTTTATGAATAAAATAAACAAATGTCTATTATTTTACGTAAGAACTACAAAAGCTGTTAGTGGAAATTATAAGGTAATTTAATGTCGACAAAACAAAACAATATCACATACCTGACACAGCAGTAAGGAACGCCATAGCCTTAACAGAATGCGCAAGTGCAGTTACACTCTTCAAACCCTTGAGAGACTTGAATGTAGTAGCCACGGGGAAGGGGCGAAGCACCCTCAGGGCTCCGGCCAGCAGTCCCGTGTATAGAATAAATGCTAAACTCAAATGTGCTGCTAAACGGTACTGTGATACTCTGGGCACATCTGATGGTCCTTGGAAACGGTCTTCTAAACCTGACTTAACCATGTACCAGCCCATTAGACCCTATGGAAAGAATAAGTTTGATTAGTGGCAGTAGAACAGAACCAGTAAACAATAAGGGCCGGTTGTTTCAAACGGTTGATTAACGTAACATACGTACGTCAAATAATACTCGTAACGAGTACGTAATCGTAATTACTTGATGTAAGGCAAGGCCATAATTTTGTAATTTGAAACAACACTTTTTTGGTTTGAGGATAGTTAGCGCCATTTTTGACGTAAACGCGTACGTCAAGTGGACGTGAAACAACCCGCCCTAAATGACATGTCTAGAAGTTTTTAAAGAGGCACCCGCATGGATTTTTTTCATTTGATAATGCGGTCCTTTGCAGAAATCCCAGAATTTTCGCAAAAAACCTTTGTTTTTAATTATCCTACGTAACTCGCAAGATAATTAGAAAAACAGCTGATGTTGGAGACTGGGATGACGCTTTCTTCAGTGGTGATGTTGTATAAGGAAAAGTAGCGCTACTATAGCAGTACTAAACGAAGGTGCCTTTTTTTTTGGGTGGGAAATCATATATATTTATTTATTTTATTTTCATATATATTTATTTATTTTATTTTCGGTAGGCTTACAGACTCACACAGACAGACAGATCATATGACTTCTCCCGCTCTGGGCAGAGCGGGAACGCGTGTCAGACTTTTACTGACTAAAACCCACCCGTATTCTTTCAGTTGCCTATGCCAGGGGCCACGGTATCTCTTTCGAACAACCTGCGGCCCTGGCAGGCATCGGCCCTAGCGGACCCCGGCTCGTGCTGACATCTCTTTGAGGCGCGCGTGGAATACAACCCGCCGTCGACCCGGGCCTGATCCTTATCGGGCAGCGAGCTGCCCATTGCTCGCCGCCCGCAAGCCCGCGCCTACGGTGGCCGGGAGTCGGCTGGTGACTCCCGACGTCCAGGGCGTCTCCTGCGGCGACTAGGGGCGTGAGGGAGCAGAGATTGCCTTTCCCTCACGCGCTCCGCCTCCTCCTTTGCGAGCATCACTGCTTCGCAGAAGGAGGTGACGGCTTCCCATGCACTCTTACTCCGTACCATGGCCTGGACCAGGGCCGGACGCGAGAGATCGCCGCCACGAGGACGCGGCGGTGCTCCGCCCAAGCCGGGCAGACCTCCACCGTGTCCTCCGGGCGATCCCCACAGTGGTGATGCTCTGGTGTTTCCTCCGCCTTATCCTGAACAGGAACCTCCCGAAACAACCGTGTCCGGTGAGGACCTGCGTCAGGCGGAAGGTGAGGGCGCCGTGGCCGGTACTTGCCCGTGGTCCCCTTGGGGTACCACGAGCAAATATTTTTGCCCGTGGAACCCCCAAGGGGGACAAAGGCGTACCATGGGCAAATTATCTGGCCTATGGTACCTTCGCTAATCGCTAATGTTTTCTAATGTAAAATTGTTGGTTGTTTTTTTATTTTTTATTTATTTATTTATTTATTTATTTAATCACTTACAACTATTATTACAGGTACAACCCAATGCAATAGTGAAGCAAACCTAATACTATCAACTTACTTTCTAAAACTTATTATATATAATGTTATCCTTGTGAATTCACTCAGTGCACAGGCAAAAATGTCCATCTCCTCTGCTACAAGGTTAAGAGTGCGAAGCGCCCGCGTTAGGGGCGCCTCATTCAATAGATTAGTGCGGCCACGAGGTACAGCCAGCAGCTGAGGCCGCCGTCGCCGCCACACATATCTGTCGGGCACACTCAAACACACCAACTCTAATATGTTGGCGTTATGTATCTTGCCTCTAATTAACTTAAATAAATATGAGACAAGCGCGAACTCACGCCTAACTCTCAGCTCGTTGTATCCAACCATGCCTAATATAAACAGGGTTGGATACATGAGCGGGTAAAAAGGATATACTCCATAGAGCCTCAAATATAAAAATCTAACAAATTTATTTTGTATTCGCTCCAACATGAGACTATATTTAGTCTCATGTGGGGCCCAGATGACTGCGTTGCATTCTAATTGGCTTCTCACCAAAGTATTGTATAAAGCGATAATCGCCGTAATATTTGTGAAACTACGGACAGTACGTAACATAAACCCTAAATTTCTGTAGGCCTTTTTACAGCACTTGACTGTATGATCACGAAACGCTAGCCCCGCATTAAGACTAACTCCTAAATCCCTAACCTCTGTGACCCTGATCATCGGCATCCCATCAATGTTGTAATCATGTACAATAGGACTACGTGCACGCGAGAAAGTGATGGTGACACATTTTTGGGCATTGAATTGCAGAAGGTTTTCCTTGCTCCAAGTAACTACGCTATCTATGGCCTTCTGTAAGCGTTCACAGTCATCAACACACCTCACTGCCAGGGATAACTTAAGATCGTCTGCAAATAACAAACAATTTGCATCCTTAACGACTTTGGGCAAATCATTTACCATAATTATGTTATTACCATATTTACCATATTATGTTGTTTGGGATGGGGTATCACGGACAATAAAAATATATTTAATAAGAAGATTGTTATTCAGGGGGTTCCACGGGCAAAAATATTTGCTCTTGGTACCCCAAGGGGACCACGGGCAAGTACCGGCCGTGGCGCCTCTCCAGCCATTCCTCAAAGAAGGGACTTATTGCCGCAAATGCGGCGTGGCGTGGCGAAGGTGCCTCACCTGCGCAGCCACAAGCGCGCAGTACACCCCGACCCTGATCTTCATGGGCTTGTCCAGATAGCCGCGCGCCCAGAAGAAGGCGGCGGGCAGGAACATCACGGCGCCTATCGCACGCCCCCACGTGCGGTGCGCGAACTCCATGTACCAGATCCATTTGAACTCCGATACTGTCATGTTTTGGTTCTTACTGTGGAGTAAACGGGATGGGTTATTAGCTTGTAAGTCATAATAATAATATTTTATTATTTTTTTGCGTGTAAGACCAGATGAATGAACGTATACAAACCAAAAGGAGTATGTAAGAATCGTAGCAGGTGGCGTTCTATATTTCCTATATTAACTGAAGCCTTTATCCAGTAGGGGTACTATTGGAAAAAGGCTTGGTTAATGTATAAATGTAGTAATAGATAAGATAAGATACAGATAAGCGGGTAGGCGATATACAGAAAAATTGTAATGGTAAAATGGCGTGTTAGTTCAGGTTGGGCAAAACAACATTGCAAATTTTACTAAAATTCATGAATCGACCTCCGTTGTATGGTACAAAAGATAGTACAATAAGGTAAAGTCTCAATCATTGAAACCCTATCTCCTAAACTGGGAAACATCCTATATCTTTGGAGGCAATACAATAGGTGTTGATGGTGTTTGCAATACAATAGGGTCGAGCGACAATACAAAAATACATAGATGTTGTGGAGACTGGAGCCTGTACTAAGAATACCTGTGTTACAGGTCTTCAGGCCTCCATACTACACGGACAAGTCACACAAGACGTTTGTATCACGTCTACTGACAGATTATAATGATAATGGGATGAAAGCAAAAAAAAACAAAAATAATGTAAAACAAGGAAAATACAAAGCAAATAATTAAGCAATTAGACAGCAAAGTTGGGTGTGTGGGTGTGTAAGTGTGGGTGTGGGTGTGTGAGCGAGGGTGTGTGTGATAATCAAAACTTGTCTTAATATGGTAGGGTAAAAGTGGGATAGTTGCCCCACATTTTGAAATTGATTTTTTTTTTCCTACAAATAAATTATATTTAAACCAATTTTTCAATATTATCGTACATTGGTCTATTATTTATTATATTTTAAAAAGAAATTCAATGCAGCTATTGCTTATACATATAGAAAAAAACAAAAGTTACAGTACTAGTTCTGAGTATAGATGCCTCTTATATGGGTTAGATGCCCCGATGCTGTTGTCACTATGAGGATAGTTGCCCTTAGGTATAAATCAAAGCATATTTATAATTAACAAGTTTTATTTTAATATTTAGTTATGGCACATTACACTTTGGTTTTAATTTTCATATTCTTTCACTAATCAGCTTCAGAAAAAAAATATTGTTCACTTTGGTTTATTCTACTTCTTCACTTAGGTATATTTCACTTCTTCACTTTGGTATACAATTATTATTAGTTCTTATATTAATCAGCTTCAGAAAAAAAAAGTATTTCTACAGTTCAGTCTACTTGTATTTTTTCGTATTCATTCGTTTAATCCTACCGCATTTATTGCAATAGTCGCCGTACATGGTACAATCCTCATGTAGCCATTTTTTACACATTAAACATTGTATCCAATCTGCAGTTGATTTGGTCTTTTTATATTCTTCAGAGCATTCTTTGCATTCCCAATCCTTGTATGCCTCTGACTCAGATTCATCCGAATTATTTGAGATCGATATTTCATCACTCGACTCCTTGTATTCTATTCGTCTTTTCTTATTATTTTTTGCTGGAACTTTACTCTGAATCGCTTGAGATCTCTGTTTTTTTTTATGTAGAACAATTTCACCTGCTCTCGCCTGGTCGATATCTGAATCAGATTCATTAGAAATATCCGAGATGGTCATTTCATCACTAGATTCTCTAATGCCCTTTCTTTTCTTAATACATTTGGCTGGAATCTTCTTTGGAAACTTGACTGCAGTTCGTAACACTTTCTTCTGTACATCAGCTGTAGCTGTTCGACATTTATTTTTACAACGTATTCCTGGAGTAGCTTTACCTTTAACTTTAGATTTCTTCGCTTCAATATTTTCTTTACTGTTTAAAATTGCAGCTGATTGTTTTCCTCTCTTATGAAATGGAACCGGAACAATTGGCACCGGCGAAGATTCTTGCAAATATTTGCTTGGTGTTTCTAGTTCCTCAATGTTGATAATATTATTATTCTGTGAAAGAATTGATGGGCTTGAATTAGAAAATCTCCTATCTGGTTGATCCGTATTACAAGGAGAAACGTTGGATAGATTTAGACCGACTCCCAGAGTTTGTACATTGGATGGACCTGGTTCCTGCTCAAGAGCTTCTTCATTTCTATAATAAATATCCATATAATTAGGAGTAACGTTAGAAAGAACTCGATCAACTACAGGACTTGATCTTTTAGATGAAACTTGTTCCGGTTCTGGTGCATCATTTTCACCTGCATTGTCTTCTGTAGGCCTTTGATTACTCAAAGAAATGTCAGATATTGCAAAAAAGCTCTCTGGAACTGCAGAGGGATTGAAAGGGTAAATACCACAAGCCCTAAATCCCGAAATCGCATTGGAACTCGTGGCTGCTCGGGTCCACGCATTCCCAATAAGTTTTCCTGCAACTAATCGATTAATCTTTCGTTCCTTGTGTGACACTACCCAATTTTGTGTTTCAGCAGCAAAGAATGTTTTAAAAGGCTTAAAAAAACTGCGATCCAGTGGTTGCAGCGCTTGAGTGGTGTGGCTGGGTAGGCAAAATAAAATTATATCATTTTCTTCGGCAGTTTGAAGCATATCTATAGCATTCGTGTGAGATGAATGACCATCCAGAATCAAAATAATCTTTCCTATTGGTTTTTTAGGTACAAGATGTTCTTTCAGCCACTTGTGAAATAATTCAGCATTCACGTACGCGGATTTTCTATTCATATAGACTTCTGATCCAGGTGGGAGCCCATCCTGAAATTCTGGTTTCTTGTTTACTCCTTTAATGATGACTACTGGGGGAAGAAAGTTCCCCACAGCATTGCAGCATGCTATTACTGATAAAGTTTCACCTTTTTCACCAGAAGTTATAGAATGGACTACTCTTGCGCCTCTTGTAGCTATGACTTTTCCAGTAGAGTTATTTAACTGGACACCTGTCTCATCTACATTGTAAATCCTATCCGGTTTATCCAGTAAGTCATGCTCTGTCATTACTTTAAGCAGTAGTTCAAACATTTTGTTAACTTCATCTCGATTTAATCCCTGTGCTCTTGCAACTGATAAGCCTTCTGCCTGACGAATACTTAACTCTTTATTACGTTCTAAAAATGATGTTAACCAATGCGGCCCAGCCTTTCGAGTCTCTTTATCAAAATTGGTTTCTTTACCCAGTTTTTCAGCAAACTCGAAAGCTAATCTTCGAATCATGTCCCGGGTTGGAGGGAAACCAGCTTTTTCTAATTTCTGTATATGACTCACCAAACGTTTTTCGTTTACAAAATCAAGAAGTGGGTGTTTTCCTATAAAAAAAAAATAAATGTTAGGAATAATACGATTTTTTTTTACTTAACAAGAACTTAGGTCATACAACTTTATTACCTAATGTCAGTTTTTCCGTATTTTTGTTAGCGAATCTTCGCCTCAATGTTCTTGAGGGAATCCCATATCTACGAGATATTTCGTTAATTCCTAGAATGCCTCTCGAAATTTCGTCTATTGCAGCTATTAATGCCTCTTGCGTCCATTCAGCTCGTGGACGAACTCCAACCTTTCTAATATATTTGCGAGGCATTTCTGAAAAGAAGAAATGGGAACATGAACAAACATCAACAAACATCAACTTAATCAATAGGGGATAGATGCCCCTAAGGGCATCTATACTCACAAAATACGAGGCGTCTATCCTTTTCAATAGGGATAGTTGCCGTAATTAAAATAAAAAAATCCCTTTTAAAAAATGACAAAATGTTACACTGACGGTAATATTCAAACTATACACTTGCAAATAATAATAAAATAATATAACTTACCTTTGGAAATGAAAAGTTCCACGCGTTTCTAAAATATCAAGATTCGTAATCCGCGATCTTTGTGAGCTAGCCCGTCGATCTTTCTTCATGAACACGCAACACGTCCGATCACAGCGGTTGCCGCTCGCACACTAGCGGGGTGGGGGGTGTTCTTTGCTTATAAGTATTAACTGCGATCATAGAACGTTTACAAGTCATAATTTGAATTTTGGGGCATCAATCCTCCTAGGGCAACTATCCCACTTTTACCCTATAGCTAATTGCGACATGTCGAGCTGCTTTTTAAGAGATGACTTCCAAGAGCCTCTCAGTGGCTTCATAATCGTGAGATTGAAGGCAGTTTTGGATTTTCGTTTCACAATTTAATATAGATAAGGAATAGATGGAAATGCCTTTATTGACTTTGTTGTATAGGTAAACTCCTAGGAAACAAAAGAATTACGGCTAAAGCTGGTTTGAAGGACCTTGATTTACAGACTGTGTTGGCGTCTCTTGGTAAGGACTTCGGCAGGCAGGATTTTATGGAAGTTGAATGTGCCTACGAATGATGTTACTTAAAATGAATAATTGGCGAACTGTCAGTACTTTGCACTGTTGGTAAAGTTCTTTCGTTGGAAAGAGAAAGGGAAGTTTACGACTAACTTTAAGGATAGCTCTCTGAGCTCTCACCAACCTCCTTAGATTGACTGAGCTAGTGCATAGTATACAGTGTCAATGGTCCTAGTTTCCGCCACATGGCGTAGATTCTTAAAAACATATCAATTTTCGCGTTCTCGCTGTAAGTGCGTCTATGTGCGGCTGAAAACTAAGACGATCATCTGAATACCAAAATATTTGATAACAGCCGTTTTTTTTAGAGTAGAACATCAGCAAGGATTGTCTTGCAGGAAAGAGCAGGTGTGTGTGATGTTATTGAAAGATTTGTATAGGATGAAATCGCGTGATTTTTTATGTTACAGGGAATATACATAGATTTAGATACGTTAAGAGTAAGTTTGTTATTTTTTAACCACTCTGCGACCATGTCAATACCAAGCTGAGCATTTGAAAAGACTTCTTCCCATGAGTCCGCGTGAAAAAGCAGAGCTGTATCATCCGCAAAGGTGATGATCCTGCCACCATGCAATTTGAGGTTACAAAGGTCGTTGATATACGTCAAAAATAATGTGGGGCCAAGGATACTACCCTGTGGTACCCCATACGTGATGTCAAGATCATCACTGCACATATCACCAACCCTTACTCTCTGCATGCGATTTGTGAGGTACCTAATCATCATTCTCCTGCCCTTATCCCAATTTATTTGGGGTCGGCGCAACATGTCTTTTTCTTCCATACTTCTCTATTAGTCGTCATCTCGGTAGTCACCCCCTTTCTAACCATATCATCATTCACACATTCCATCCATCGTTTCTTTGGTCTTCCCCTACTCTTATACCCATCAACATTCATACTCAGAACTCTCCTCACGACATTTTCCTCACTTCTCCGTAACACATGCCCATACCATGACAACCGATTTCCACACAACTTTTCAGTTATCGGTGCCACTTTCAGACTTCCTCTTATATACTCAATTCTTATTCTATTACTCATTACTTATGTGAGGTACCTAATCACAAAGTAATTTAAGTTGCGTGCCTCTCACTCCAAACCCCTCCAGCTTCTTGAGGAGGAGCGGGGCAGAGACTGTGTCAAAAGCCTTTGCTAAGTCCAGAAAGATCGCCAACACCTTTTGTTTACCATCGAGATTTGTGGAAACAATGTTCACCAGCTCCTGGACGATAATGTTTGCAGAGTATTGTGATAGTAGTGAGATTTAAGGAGTTAAAAAGAATTTCTTTATTGCTAAAAATAATACTGCCATTTGCGTCGCGTGGTAGGTATTTATTTATTCATTTTAAGGTCCCCACTACGGGTCTACCTTTTATAGCAGAACTTTTTACGTCATAATATTGTTTTGCATAACAACGGATAGCATAAACTTCATTTCGCATACACTCAGTTGTCATACATTCAAAACTCATAATTTTGTTAGTCAGAATCATCTTTAGGCATAATGTTTATATCCATAATAATTAAAAAGCAGAACCATCATATCGCAGAAAATTCACAGTCAGAATCGTCTTTTGGCATACATTTTATATCGATAGTCATTAAAAGGCAGAACTGATTTTGACAGAACTAGGTACAGGTGCCCCAATACCAGCAAAAAGAAAAAAAGTTTTGGATAAGAAATGTCGCATAGAAATTATATTAAATAATCAGTCGGATTACACTGAAACTGGATTTTTGAAGGCAATTGGAGCTAATTTAAGATTAGTTTGACCTAAATTGTCTATATATTTTGTTTTATTTATTATTTAATTATCATTATTCAATAAAACAGTTGATTCTGCATGTATTTACTCAATAAAACAGTTGATTGTGAAAGCATGCATGCAGCATGCATGTAGCATGCAAGCAGGCATGCAACATGCAACATGCATGCAGCATGCAAGCAGGCATGCAACATGCAGCAGGCATGCAGCATGCAAGCAGGCATGCAACATGCAGCAAGCATTGTTTCTGTCACGGCTCCGGCGCTGCGGGGTTTGGGCGGCGCCACGCGAGCTTATCGTCACAGATGGTTTTAACGCTCACGACCGCAGCTTCGGCACCTGCTCCTCAGCTCGCGGGCCGCCCTACCCCTCCGCGCCTACGCGGGTTTAAATTACACTCTAGGGGTAGGGCAGACAAGACTGCGTAAAGTCGGTTTCGCAGCGATTCGTTTCTGTCACAAAATTTTGCAGCACAACATATTGACTTTTTATGACACAAATTTAATTTAATATTGAAAATGCTACCAATACATGCTATATTTAGAACATTCTATGTCACTTTTGCAGACCATTCGATTTTAAATACATTGCACGTAGGTTATCTAACCATTCGACAGCATACATTTACTTTATTTAAATTATCAGTTTTATTCCATATATTATAAGTTTTTGATGTTTTGAACACTAATTTTTACAAGAAGATACATCTATTTTAATTTTTGATGTTCAAATATGCACCCATACCAAATAATCGTATCTCTAAATAAATGTTATGCTAAACAAAATTATGCATAATATTAATTATGGCAAAGGTAATTATGCGAAACAAAATTCTGCCAAGATAAAAGTATGCCATTGTAAATTCGGACACGTAAATATTCTGCCAAACAAAAGTTATGCTAAATAATTTTTATGCCTTAAAAATATTCGATTAAATAAGATTATGCCATGTGAGTTACGCCAAATAAAAATCGGAGTATCAAGATTCTGCCAAATAGAAGGAACCCCCCCACTACAAAGCTAAGGCCCTTTGGCATAGGCATAGGGAACCATAAGTTAAATCATCGTTGTTTTATGCAAAAAAGAATCATCATCAAGAATCAATCAAAATCAAAGAATCACCCTGTAAATACCTATACTTAGCTCGTTCTCGCAGTGGAACAGAGATAACTTCCTGGCTTATTATCGATGAAATGAATAATATGTATGCACACGAGGTGTAGAGACGAGAGAAGTGTCAGAAAGTAGACCATTTAGTGAAAAAAAGCGAAGTTCCAACATACTAGATAAACTCGGGAAACTGCTTATATTTCTCAAACTCCTGCTGCCATTCCTCTTCAGTCCTCGGCATCTTCTCTCCCAGGAGTTTCCACGTCACCATTGATAGCCCTGACTCAGTCAGCCTGGTCACACCACCTGCACATTGTGATAGAACAGTTTGTTATACAAGAAGATAGCTAGAGGGTAAAAATATGGATAAAATGCTGTAAAATAACAGTTGCTGCTTGCTACTGCCAAAGAAATATCAACGTTGCGCTAGTTCAAGTAATGTCGAAACTAAATAAACTTAATAATTCCAGAAGGCATCAAAACGAACAGACACTGCTTGAGTGGTGAATTTTCGACTTTAAAGTTTACATTTTATGGTAGTAAAACCCCAAACCATGTAGATGTCAAACTTACATCGTCTCAAGAAAGTTCTAAGAAATTTCGTCTTACATTTAGAATTCTAAAATGAATAAGTATCTATTTAACGTAGTAAATGTATCTTTGAGTGTCGTCTTATAAGATACCAAAATGTTTCAATAAGTGCAAGCTTGTACTGTAAAATACAAAAGTATAGTTGTTTGTGTTTGATACAATGAAACATTATGACTTGGTTGACTGAATGACTTAGAACAATGGAAAGCGAATGATTATCATTGTTCGTTTTTTTTTTTTCATTCAGGAGGATTGGAGTTTTATAGCACAATAATCGGCCTATAATGTTCGCACTGCTGGGACATAGGCCTCCACGCGGCCCCAGTGCGGGTTGGTGAATGTCACGTCTTTGATTCTTTTTCGGTTCTAGGACATTAGGACGGTTTGTTCACGATGCTTTAGATCACCGGTTTGAGAGCAGTGATGAAATTAAATACACAAAGAAAAGTGCCTGCCTGGATTCGAACTCGCGAGGCCATATCGCACGATTAGACGTACCTTCGGGCCACCGCAGCTGTATCTACTAATTCAAACATTTAACTGATATATCTAAAATTCAAAAGAAGACAAATAAAACAACAATAACATTGAAAGTACCTTTATTCAATGTAAAACTTACAAATTTCTATTTTCTCATAATACCTAATATTCAATAGTTAACGGCCACTATTTTCCCTTCATAATACCTACGTAATAAAGAATTTGGCTCGTAGACACTACAGGTACAACGGTAACGTATTGATTAAGAATAATAACAATAAAATTGCAGATCTTTTAGCTTGTCTTATTTATGTGAGTGTTTACTTAAGTATGAAACTACAAACCCTTCAGATACCTACGCTTTTGCTTTTCAACCTAATTGAATAGGTACAAATAAGTTTATGATATGAAACACTATAGATAAGTAATTATATTTAAAAGATAAGCGTACTTTTAAACAGAATAAGTACATAAAATACATAAATATATTACCTCTTAATAATGCAACAAACTAAACAATCGTCAAACGCCAATCGCCAAACATCTGCAATAATACCTAACTACACTACAACCCAACATCCTACTCCCAGATGAGAGAAGTTCGACGCGCTTACAACAACGGGTTAATTGCATAACACACTAACAGTAACAATGGCTTTAATTTTGACAGTTCAACAACATTCATTGCGTTATTTACGTTGTTGAGCAGAAACATTTTTCAAACATATGAAGCAATGGGTTAGCAATATCTTTCAAAATCATTCAGATTGTGATTGAAAGTGTGTTACGTAATTAGGGCACCGCTTTATAAACAGTAAATCCAGTGTTTTTGCATAAAGTTGAATAGAGTTAGCAAAAAATACAACTACAACCATGACTATTTTTTTTTATTATACAGCGAGTAAAAAGACACATCACAAAGCGGTGAACTTGGCATTCTGTACATTATTATGGCTTATTATTAAATGCTTGTCACACCTAACCCTGCTAACCCCCCCACACCTAGCACCCCTACTTCTTCCCATTCGTAGCTCTAAGCGCTACTTCAATAACATAGTATATGCTATACAGTAGTGTAAGATATCCTGCTACCATACCTAAGACTACTGCGGTGAACACCATTCCGGAACACCCTAGCAGCCAGTAGCCGACCACCTTGGAAGTCGCTTTAGGCTTCGGCGCGGTCTGGCACAGTCGGACGGCAATATTTTGTGGCTTCAGCAGGTCTGTTAGCTGCAGAAGAGGAAAAGTTAATGTGAGACTAAAACACGAAAACTAGTTAAAACAGACTTTGGAAAGAAAATACATTTATTTAGCACAGCCTAAAAGGCACGCAGCATATTTTGCAAAACAAAATAAAACTGCAGTCCCTTGGATTTTAATTTAAAATAAAAAAATGTATTTGGTACATTTCGAAAAAGGTCTTATGATAACATTAAAATTTTATCAAATAAAATACTCTATTACACAATAAATAATTAATTCTGTATTTTTTTTTTATTAGCCGTTAATGTCCCACTGCTGGGCAAAGGCCTCGGTAGTCTCTTTCCACCTCTCTATGTCCAGAGCTGCCAAGTTCTGTATTATTACCAAAAAAACTGATCAGTTATTCACAAAATTCCTATGTATGTACCTATGTATTCACAAAATTCTGGTATCATCAGTACTCATCATATTTTCAAAACAGATAATAAATAATGATAAATAGATATCTATGCTTTTTGCCAGCTTAAGAGTCAAATAAAATTGGGCATACAACTTATTTTTCAAAGGTGACAAGACAAGAAAGTACTTAATTTTAATAAAGCAATGCAAAGTCATGACCCTCTTCAGACTTTTTCTCCTTTGTGTTAAGTATTATCGACCTTGTAACACTTTGACAAAAAGTCCCAGTAAATTGAAACTTTACAAAAATTGCAACTATCTAAGCAAAAATAGACCATGAATTTTTCTGCAGTGCAAGTGAAAGTTAACACTAGGGTGGTCAAGTAATTATGAAGTCGTCTAAAAGAACTAGGTGCCTCAACTTAACGTTATGAAACATTCTAAGTTTACTACCTAAATTAATTAATTAATTAAGGTAGTAAGCTTAATTATGTACGCTTTAAATTAGAGAATAACCAAAGTTATGACCTTGTTTTTTTATCAATCAATCGAAATATTTATTTGCAACAATATGGTACATAAGGTGTTACAGTAAATTTGTTTCAGCATATCCTGCCATAACATGGCGTGCAAATGTATTCACACTCGGCGATGTCAATTAATCTAACTTATTAGGTACCTAGATGTCACTAAAACGTGTTAAAATTTGCCAAATTATAACAATTATCAGAAAAGAGCAAAAATATTGTGTGAAAGGTCGAAGGTCACACGCGATTTTGGAAAAATATAAATGTAGCAATTTTGATTATCTGGCCTTGGCATGAGTGCCCAAAATATCTTTATCTATTTTCAACATACAATTTAAACAATACTTTTTCAAAAAAAGTTTGAATTTAAAGTTGAGGTCTATTTAAAATACATTGGATAGCACAAATCTCTAATATGTAACACACTAGGTATACAAAAATAACAACCACATCTTTATTAAAACTCCCTCTGCCACCGCGTCACATTGCATCGGGCCTGCCCATGCTTTTACTTAGCATTCTTTTAGACTTTTTTTTCGTTTAGCTTGGCTCGTTAGGGTCATAGCGTGATGTTAAATAGCCTATAACCTTCCTCAAGAATTGGGCTATCAAATGCAAAAACACTTTCTCAAATCTGACTATTACTTTCAGAAATTAGCATGTACATACAAATAAACTCTTCATCTTTATTATATTAAAAGTGTATATAGGTACCTACCTTAATGAATTTGTTGTCATAATATAGATCCTTTAATTTATAATATGTTGCAAACAAACACATAGGTATGTCAACAATACTGTCCATGAGATTACTGTAATGTCTGCGGTAATATTATGTCATGCAAAGTGCATTAGCAGATATTCATGATTTACTGATATTGCTTTTAATTTCCAGTTTTGTATTGGTAATTTTTTTATGATAAGGTGCAGTCACGCTGAAAGCACTACACAGATTCATACTGAATAAGGCGAAATCTCGAGTCTTGCAATTTGCTCCCATAAACAGCATTTAAAAAAATCAAAACAATTTTTTTATGAAGAATTTGTAAATATTTATAGTATATAACTCAAAAGTCATTTTAAAATAAATACTAACCCTCAGTCCCTTAAACTTGCTAGCTTTATTATTTTGTGTGATGAGTTGTCGGCTGATGATGTTTGTTGTGTTGAAGCCATTCCTGGTGCCGGAGACCAGTAGCTTGCTCTGAACTGCCCGCAGTGACTGCGTGCAGCGGCACAGGTGTGATACACTTAACATTGCTGGAAAAATGTATAATTAGGTAATTCGTTTACTCCAATATCTTATATAGTCAAGTAATGGAAGTATGTTGCTGGTGGTCACACAACAATAGATGATTAATATTGTTAAGGCATGGTAAGACATTGTGCTAATTTTTTTTTATAATGAATGTGTTTGTTGAACCCTTTTTTCACTGCATAGGTCTCCATCCATGTGGTGTTTTCAATCAAAACTAATTTGGTAGGTATGTAAAAAGAACATATGCAGGTGTGGTAGTGCTTATTCAAGAGTTTACTAGCATACAACTTTATAATATTTTCATTTAAAACCATCATAATCAACAAAATAATTACTTAAAACCATTCAGAATTTACTAATAAATCAAGTAATGTATTTAGTCCTATATTATATATATATATATACCTATATTAGGACCAGGGATAATTAAATAATAAGTTTATATAATATTTTGAAACACACAGGGTATCCATAGTATGCGACATGGAAAGAGCGACTGTCGCAACCCAGCGCAGGGCACGCTGCGATAGCGGCGATAAGACCCCTCTTTGAGGAGTGGCTAGAGAGGCGCCACGGCGCCCTCACCTACCGCTTGACGCAGGTCCTCACCGGACACGGGAGGTTCCTGCACATCATTAGGCAGGAGGAAACGCCCGGGTGTCACCATTGCCAGGACCGCCCAGAGGACACGGTGGAGGTCTGCCCCGCTTGGGCGGAGCACCGCCGTGTCCTCTTAGAGGCGATCGGCAGCGGCGGCGGCCTCTCGCGCCCGGCCCTGGTGCAAGCCATGGTCCGGAGCGAGAGGGAGTGGGAGGCAGTCACCTCCTTCTGCGAAACAGTCATGCTAGCGAAGGAGGTGGCGGGACGGATGAGGGAGAGAGCCTCCCGTCCCAGCCGCCGCGGGAGACGCTCCGGGCGTCGGGAGCCGCGTGACCACCCCGGAACATAAAAGGCGAAGGAAGGAACATGGGTGGGTTTTAGTCAGTAAGAGTCTGAAACTCCCTTCCGCTCCACCCAGAGCGGGAGGGGTCATTTGATGATTTCCCAGCAGAAAAAAAAAAAAAAAAACCATACTATGGATTCCCTTTTTTTTTCGCCCTTTATGTTCCGGGGTAGCGGAACCATTTCGGACAATCCCGCTGACCCGGCAGGCTTCGGCCCTAAGGGGCCACTCAAATTATGCTGACATCTCTTTGAGGCGCGCGTGGAACACTTACGCGCCGTCCAGCACGGGCCTGGTTCTGATCGGGCGGTGAGCTACCCATTGCTCTCCGCCCGCAGGCCCGCGCCTACGGTGGCCGGAAGTCGTCACGCGGCTCCCGACGCCCGGAGCGTCTCCCGCGGCGGCTGGGACGGGAGGCTCTCTCCCTCATCCGTCCCGCCACCTCCTTCGCTAGCATGACTGCTTCGCAGAAGGAGGCGACTGCCACCCACTCCCTCTCGCTCCGGACCATGGTTTGCACCAGGGCCGGGCGCGAGAGGCCGCCGCCGCTGCCGATCGCCTCTACGAGGACACGGCGGTGCTCCGCCCAAGCAGGGCAGACCTCCACCGTGTGCTCCACCGTGTCCTCTGATCCATAGTATGGTTTAGATAGTAGGCTATCAACCAAACCAACGTGACCGTGATAGATACGGTACTTAACATTAATATTTTGATCAATTTGTTACTGTTGATAGGTAATAAAGATTAACATTCTATTAAATAAAAATATTACTAACTTGAATTACGTACCTACTCCTATTCCAAAAAAAACGGTGCACAATTCTAGTTATATTTAAGTTCTCTTTGGCTTTCTCAGCACTTCACTTTAGCTTAAACTAATAATATACATTGAGATAAATACTATTCTGTTGATAACAAAATGCTTCTGAAATCTGCTCAAGAATGCACAGGCAGGTGGAGTGACTTTGACATTTGACTGACACAGCATGGGATGGGATTGACATTATTGACAGGAAAGATTGACTGATGTCCAGTTGACAGCTGTGACACTACAGAGTAAACAATAAAGCTGTCCCTTGCAAAAAACCGAAACATAGTTCCGAACTATTTTATATTTTCATGTATAGATATCGTTTTTTTTTATTCTGTATCCAGATTGCTTTTTGTTGTACGAAATCATTGAGATATACAAATATACAATAGTGCTCTGAAGTGTAAATCCATGTAAATCATAAAGAGATATAGTAAAAGTTTATTTTCTGTTTATCAATTTATAAAACTTATTATTTCCTTTATTTCATTTGCTTACTTACAGATTATATTTTTAAATATTTTTATAAACAAAAAGATAAAAAAACATTTAAAAATATAAAAAATAGTAGCCCACCGGTATCGGGAACAGGGTCCAAGCTACCGGCGGTCAGGGCTCCAGAGAGAGGAACCTCCTGACAATGCGAGCCGTGTCCAGAAGTACCGCTTTCTGAATCAAGCCCTTGATCCAGCTGCCCAACGAGAGCCTCCTCAGGTCTTGGTCGAGGCTCTTGGCTATTAAGCCATTGGCTGTCACGACTATCGGCACAATGATCGCTGAGTCCACATCCCACATGTCAACAACCTCGCGAGCCAAATCAAGATACTTGATTTGTTTATCTTTCTCGGATTTCACGGGGTGCTCATCATGCGGGACGGTTATGTCAACAATCATTGCGCGCCGCTCTGATCGATCCACCACCACTATATCAGGCTTATTGGCAATAATAGTCCTGTCAGTGATGATGGATCAATCCCAGTACAATGTGATATTTCCATTTTCGAGAACTGGGTCGGGCACATACCTGTAGTACGGCACCTCAGGGGGTCTACTACGAAGTGCAAAGTGCGAATGATCGGATCGGACCGACACATGGCCGAACCGAATATTATTGAAAAATGCGAAAAAAGTTCGGATCGGCTCAGTTGGGTCGGGACAATAGTCAATATTCGAAAGAGTGTAGGAGTGTAGGATCGGGACCGATCGAACCAAATAGTAACTTCGTAGCAGGAAACGGCCGAACATTCGGCCGATACCACTTCGGAGTAGACCCCCTGATTCCACAAGGCTGTATTTCAGAGCAAGTTGCTGATGGATTATCCTGGCTACAAGGTTGTGTCTATGCAAATACTCTCCGTTAGCTAGACGAGAACACCCGGAGATAATATGCCTGATTGATTCCCCCGGCCGGTGGCATGCCCGACAGATGTCAACCGTGCCGTCTTTCACAATAAATCTCCGGTAATTGTTCGTCATCATAACTTCGTCCATAATTGCACAGACAAAACCTTCGGTTTCTCCAAAGAGGTCACCGAAACGCAGCCAGGCTACGGACGCTAGTAGATCTACATCGGGTCCATGTAGGGCCCCGTAAAAGCGTCCGTGAAGCTCCTTACTTTGCCATAGTTCCAAGCGATCATTGGTGTCAAGAACTACTGGTTTGCGCCAGTTCTCTTTAGCCAAGGAGAGCGGGGTGAGGCCCTTGTCCACCGCGACTACATCTCGATGCATCCCCACGTCGGTTTCTAGGAAATATTCCCTGAGACTGCACATCTCGCGATTGTGGAGGGTCTTAGCGCTTAAAAAGCCTCGACCTCCACACTTTTGCGGGATATACAGCCTCATTACCGATGACCGTGGGTGATGCATTCGATTTGCAGTCAACAGCGTCCGGACCCTCCTATCCAGGGCGTCTAGTTCGGTTTGAGTCCATTTGAGTATGCCTAAAGAGTACATCAAAACCGGCATGACCCAACTGTTGAAGGCACGCACCTTGTTTCCGCCTGATAGAAGACTATTAAGTACCTACTATAAATAACTTAATAAAAAGCTAACTTTATAAAACTTTATTATTATGTTTTTGTTTTTTCTTGATTTTATGTTACATAATTATTAATAGGTAACGATTTATAACATAAGTGACAGACTGATATATTAAAACATTTTGGAAACTGCGTGTGCTTACAAAATTATTTCTTTTTCACATATTTTCTCTTAACCTTCCATTTCCTTATAGTCTCTTGCTAATGCCTTGATGTTTAAAAGGGCACTTTTAAATTCACCTTCTTCTAAACCTTCACCAACATAATGATGCACAAAGGCACGCTTAGCATACATTAAATGGAACTTTCTACCAAGACGCTCCCAGGCCCCGCGTATTGCTGAAGTGTTTGATACCATCACAACGGCTCTCATTAAAGCAGCTAAGTCACCGCCAGGAACAGTCTGTGGTGGTTGGTAATTTAGCCCGATCTGTGTAAATAAATAAGAAAATCTTACTGACCTTGCCAACATTCGTCATTTTATAACAAATACATATATGTTAAACAATTATTCTCAGTTGCTAAAATGCTAATGCAAACATAATGGATAGTTTATGCGACCAACGGTCCACACTAGCTCTATAAAGAATGAGCTAGAAGTCATTGTAGAAGCAAGGGCCGTAACTTACTAGATATCATCGGAGCCACTTTAACTTTTCATTAGGTATACCTTAAATCCAGTGGGAGACCATGACACGAATTTAATTGATCGCATGCTTTTAATTTGAGCAATAGCTGCATTAATGTCGTTTGGATTCACGTCTCCTCGAAAAAATAAACAGCAAGACATGTAGGATCCTTCTCTGGGATCACATTTGACCATCTGATTGGAGGGTTCAAAACATTGCATCATCAATTGTTGCGTTGTATTATCTTCATGCATTGCTCTCGCAGCTGGTACAAATGGTGCAAACGTTACCAATGGAAAATGAATTCTTGGATAAGGAACAAGATTTGTTCTAAATTCTACAAGTTGTACATTTAATGAGCCTTCAAACCTCATTGAAGCAGTCATGCACGACACAACCTGAGAAAAATATGAATATTTTATAGATATCGATTATCACTAATAGAGGAATAAAGACATATAGTATGGTATACCTGGGCGATAAGTCGATTCAAGTTTGTGTATGTTGGCCGTGGTGTATCTAATAACCGTCCCAAGATATCATACAAGGCTTCATTATCAAAAATAAAGCATACATCTTCGGTGTCCATAGTTGCATGAGTGGTCAGCACTGCATTGTATGGTTCAACGATTATAGGCGATATTCTTGGAGACGGATATATTGCAAACTCAACTTTAGACAATTTTCCATAATCCCTCGACAGCCCTTCAAGTAACAATGCGGTGAAACCAGAACCAGTCCCTCCTCCAAATGAACGGAATATCATGAAACCTTGCAAAGAATTACAACCTTCTGCCACTATTCTTACACGATTTAGAGCCAGATCTATCATCTCGCGGCCAACACCAAAGTAACCGCGAGCGAAATTGCTTGCAGCATCTTCTTTGCCAGTGAGCAGTGTTGAAGGGTGAAATAACTCTCGATATGCTCCTGTTCTTATTTCGTCTGTAAGAGTAGTATAGTTTTTATTATTTAACTTCTGCATCGGTTAACGGTACAGTTTCTAGCCGCGCAAGCATAACTGCTAAGCGTGGCGTGTAAGGTCCTGGTTTTTATCCCCGACTTATGTAGGCAAAGTGTTAGGATTTCCATTTGGACATTCAGTTCACAATGAATTAAATAAGTTGGGTCTTATTAACTATTATACAACACAAACCTTTTGTTAAAATATTATTGGGTTCATCCACTTAAACTTACCAATTGGTGTTGGCTCTAAATCGACCATAACAACTCTGGGGACAACTTTTCCTACGCCCGTTTCGTTAAAAAATGCTCCGCAGCTGTTGTCATCCTGATCTGCGTACGCCAAAACACCGTCCGCTCTAATACCATGTTCAAGACAGTAAAGCTCCCAGCAAGCATTCGCTATTTGTACTCCTGCCTGACCAATGTGTATGTGAATAACTTCTTTCTGAAAAAATAAAAACCAGGTTTCTAACAAAAGATCAAACAAGAGCTTTAGGCAAGTCTACGTGAACATTCAATGAGTGTAAACTTACTTTAGCCATTGAGTGAAATATTACTGAGAATTTAATTTGAAAAAAAAAATGAGAAGAAAAGTGTTATCTAAATAAGTTCTACATGTTTAATACAAAAAATACTTACTTAAAAAATGACAAATTCTAGTCACTTGACATTCACTTTCATAAAATTACAATGGTCTATTTGGTTGTGACATAAAAGTTATAATCCTTTTTTGTATGCCTTAAGCAAGATACACACGCAGCGGCTTTGATCGCTGGCGACTCGCTAACGATGTCAAAATCACACTTAGAGCACACGAGACACGACGACATATTATTATCATATCAAGTTATACATTTCCAGTTTTAGCTGACCTCGCGTTCACTCGCGGAGGCATTTCGTCCATACGTACACACAGATTATGGTATCGCTAGCTACAAATCGGTTGTCAAAATCTGTGTGTGGACGTGAGATTTTGACAGCTAGCGAGTCGACGGCGACAAAAGGCGCTGCGTGCAAAGATTCCATCCATCTAGAAACCGTAACCGAAATTGTTGTATCACCAATTCACCACTGTCACAGTACAGCACTATTTGCTTCCAAGCCCCAAGGTCAAATTGAAGGTCACTAGTGTCAATGTGTTGTGAACTGAAGTTGTTTGTGTCATGTGTTATCACTGTTATCTTTGGACTGTTTTCATTGACGTTGTCACTGCGGACTGATAAAAATAAAAGTACCCTTTTCTTATTGGCTCAAATTGTTATTGCCGTTTACCAGTTTTCCATTCCGACCAATTTAGACCGATCTTTATAACTTGTTTATATTATTCACGTATAATGCTACGTAAAGAACAGGTTGTGTTTTGCTTTGCATAATATGGATTTTTGTTAATTATTATGTAACGGTAGTGATAAGATAATTGTGTGATTTAGTCATTTTGCTCTTCAACTCTTGAATTGTCGCTTGTGTGGAGAATCAACCATAAACTCGCCCATGTCACTCAAAGGTGCCCAGTTTGCAATAAATACAGAACTTAGGAATAAGATGAGTTTGGCTGGGAAAGTCGTACTTTTAACCGGTGCAAGCTCCGGCATCGGTGCTGCGACAGCGGTATTTCTATCAAAATTGGGCGCTCAACTGTCCTTGACCGGTAGAAATACTGAGAACTTACAAAAAGTATGTAAAGACTGCGATAATCCTGCGGCAACCTTTATAACTCCCGCTGATTTGACGAAAGAAACCGACATTGAAAAGATTGTACAGAACACGGTCGACCATTACGGAAAGATCGACGTTTTGGTCAACAATGCTGGGATTATCGAGATGGGCTCGATTGAGAACACGTCGCTAGCGCAGTACGATCGTTTAATGAACACCAACGTGCGTTCTATATATTATTTGACCATGCTAGCAGTTCCACATTTGGTTAAAACGAAAGGCAACATTGTGAACATATCCAGTGTTAATGGTATTCGCTCCTTCCCTGGAGTTCTTGCTTACAATGTGTCTAAAGCTGCTGTGGACCAGTTCACAAGGTGTGTTGCGTTAGAATTGGCGCCAAAAGGTGTGCGGGTCAATTGTATTAACCCTGGAGTTATTTTGACTGAGCTGCAGAAGAGAGGAGGTCTCAATGAAGAGCAGTATGCAGCTTTCTTAGTGAGGACCAAGGAGACCCATGCATTGGGTCGTCCCGGCAAGCCAGACGAAGTTGCGGCAACTATTGCATTCTTGGCAAGCGATCTGGCCAGCAATATTACTGGTGTGAGTGTCCCAGTAGACGGTGGCCGTCATGCTATGTGCCCACGATAAACTCTCATACACAGCACATGTTGCAATCTTGTGCCAAATATTTTCTGATGTGCCTTAAGATTAATGCAAATGCATTATTCTTCTTAGCGTGTCAACAGCAATCTAAATGGACTCGACCCAGAATTCGGCTACTTGTTTGGCGCCATCACCAGCATCTATCAGTGCATTTACAAGTTTTTTTATATTTTGTTAGTTTAATTTTATAAATACATGGTATTGTTGCATTTTTTATGTGTTTTATCTTTGTTTTTTATACATACATCTACATCTTAATTTTTTTTTGTTTAACACCATTTTTCAATTATTTTGTTTATCTTCAACTGGACTTGCCTAGACCGATGTTCCAGGTACCAATTTATTATTGAAAAACATTGTTATAGACATCTAACTTCAAGCAATCAATTGATAATGATAACATGAATGTACATTACATATCAGTTAGTGTTATTATTTTAATTTTTCATTTAATATAACTTTTTTATGTAGGTACCCACATATTCTGGTAGATATTGACTTTTTATAGAAACTGCATTTCCATCAACATGCTCCTTAGTACCATATCAGTAAAAAGTTTGAGAGAATGAAAAAGAATGAGAGAATATACAAACTCAAACTCAAACTCAAAGTAGGTATTTATTTCAATTAAACCAATTACAGGCACTTTTGAATTATCAAGGGGTCGGTCAGTCAGAAAAATGAAGCTAGTTGCCCATTCCAAAGCGTAGTACCTACTACGCTACCTATGGAGAAGAACGGGCAAGAAACTCCATGGAGACTCTTTTAAATCAAAATAATATGGTTACAAAGTATTGGTTACATCATGCATGTTAAAAATTATGAATGTGAGAACGATGCAGAACGTTAAAAGCGTCCGTAATGAAAAGTTTAAAACAATTTAAATTTAAAATAAGCCATGGCAGCAAAGAGATGACCAGTCCCTACTGACGGCGCCCGTTCACGAAAATGACGCATGGATTAACACCATTCAGCTCAACCATTTTGAAGGGAGCTAAATGATCCAACACATGTGCCACCATCAGCGAGACATTTGAGTGAGCATGACATACTCTCAGCTGCCAAGGCACATTCAAGTCAATGAAAGACGTACCCAGTAAATGGTAGCTTTATAGTATGTACATAGTACTCACACATGTGCTACCTATACAATTAAACAGAGATTGAATTTATATAATGCAAAAATAGTATTTTACAATCTTCAGCAGCTTCAACAGTATTTTCAAATGCTAATCATTTTATTTATGCTCCTGTGGAGCAGGACCAGCGTTTAGCCAAGCATTTTTATCAGCGATGTAATCTCCCAATTTATAATATGCCTGGCTGCATAGTGTGCGTTTTATACAAGATTTAAATTTCGTTTCATTCTGTTCAATTATGTGGGGAGGTATTTTATTATAACATTTTAAACAGTACCCCATGAAAGATGAGTCTACTTTAGCCAGCCTGAAACCTGGTTGAACTAATTGCTCCCTATTTCTAGTGATAGTTGTCTTTCACCTCTTTTACTAAAAATATGTAGATTTTTCCTTACGTACAGTCGGTGATAGCAATTAACTGACCCCCTTCAAAAATAAACGAATTTGAACCTTCTGCTTGTTAGCAGTAAGCCTATCAAACTAGAACAACTGGTTCAACGTCTACGATTAATAAAATAGTTATTCGAATTTGATCTATAACACGCATGTGTTAAGGTAGGTATGATTTTGAATATTGTTTTAACTTGTAATATAATTGCTAATTTCAACAACGTTCACTATGTTCGTGTGGTCTAGTGGTAGATGTAGTGAGCTGACAAGAACGTGGTTGTGAGTTCGAAACCAACATATTTTCTGTTACGGGTTTTGTTTTATGATATTTTTTTTAAAGTTATAAATAATAAATTATAACTTTAGCAACAAAAAAAAGCTGAACAGAAATAAAAAAACGATAATTGTGGTAAAAACGATTTTATTTTATAAATACAATTATTATAAGAATAACGTAAATGATATAACATTTACCTGCTTACTAAGAACGTTGTTACATACTTCACAGAGTTTAATGTAGTGAATCAAATTGTTATAAAATTTAGAAATATAGGTATGTATTTCTATTTCATAACAATAACACCACCACATTAAATATCATTTAGGTATCTAAATAAAATAGCATACTTTGATGTTTTACAGACTATACTATATATCAATTTGTTTAGTTATTTTTAGTTATAAATAAGGTTTTGACAAAAAAACTAGGTATGCGAATTACTTTGTTAGAAATTATAACAATAGGTAGTTAATTTAACACACACACTGACACGTTAGTATTGTTTGTGGCCAACACTGGTCACTGAAGTCATTCAGTGGTGCTTTTAATAGCGAGGGGGAGCACCATTTTTTTCTATTACTTGTTGCAAGCGGTTCCGCATACCGCGCACCATATTCCAACAACAATCACTTCCTCTCATGAATTCCCACGTTGACACAGGAGTTCTGACACAGGAGTATACATTACAGGTTTTGGTCCAGGACGATCCTTTTGAATATTCCCTGTCTCTTCAAAACGTCTTAGCCACAATCTGACTGTATTTCTCTGAAACAACACAATAAGCATAATTTTAGTAACGAAGTACTTAAGTATAATTTTTCGAATAAGTTTGTAAAAATATGTTTAGATAAGCCACATTTTCCTTTAAATGATCTCATAATGAAACACAGTTAATTTTCTATTATTCTACATTCACCGACGTTTTTAAGCCAACTAACAAATTAAGGAATACCTATAATTGTAAATGAAGCATAAAAAAGAATACACTTTCCGCTATATTAAGTTTCCTAGCAATCGCTTTAATACCAACATTCTCCTCATGCAAATAGATTATTTTGTATTTCAAATAATCACTCAACTGAGACATGACGATTAAACTATGAAAACTGATAATTATTAAAAGGGAAAAAGGCGTGGATTTTCGCAATTTAGTAAGGCAAGGTAAAATAGTTCGCGCGTATTCACTGCTATTTGTGCATAGAATGTCTTGTTCAATTTATTCTTCTACCCCATATTCCTAATATCATTTCAATAGCAGTTTTTGTTGAATACGCATATTGACGTCTAACTACCCACTTATGATGAAAACGGTGAAAAGTTTATCAATATAATTAATGTGCTTGTTCTTCAAAATAATGCAAGAAATACTTATCGAACAATTTATATATTGAAAACAAAATGAAACATTGAGACAGGATTAGAACTCGCATCTTGCACGTCTCAGCCTTACACACGAACCACGACACCAGATTATTTTGGGTAAGACAGATGAAATAAGGTATTAGTAGCAATGACAGAAATTATCACAACATTAACCTAACCTTTAAGTCTTGCGGCATAAAAATTAAAATTGTGTAACAAATACCCATACATAGTAAATGACACCTAACATCAACATCATAAAGCTCAAGTTTGCGTATCAAACTTGAGCTATAAGATGTGTTAGTCTGATAAACTCATAGATATTGAATAACCTTTAATGTTAAGAGCAGAGGGTGTAAAATCGAGTAATTTTTAGGGGGGTCAGTTAATTGCTATCACCGACTGTATATAATGTTTTCATATATATATATTGACGAGGTACCGTCATAATGTTAATATCTTTAAACAGTTTAGAGAGTCACGCCCACGGAATAGAAAAAACAGTGGAAGTGCCACGCAGCTATCGCGCGTGTGTCACAATTATGCGGAGCTCCGCAACACCGGCTCAGTCGGGATTAGCTACTTGCTGTGATATGACGTCTCGAACGTAACGAAAAATATTACAAATATGCCTTATTGTGCAATTTTTACATGCAAAAACGATAGCAGGACAAAAAATGTATCTTGCGGAGGTGTATCGTATCACCGGTTATTATAAAACTATGATATATTTCAATATAATCGTTTTTATTGACAAAACCATATTTATTACTTTGTTGCGAACTAAAAACTACCTTATGTCCATTGTTCAAAGTCTAAATCAACTTGCTCGCTGTCTTGAATATCATCGTATACATTCTAGAAACTTCGACGCTACTCGATTAGGGATGGGACACATTCTAATAGTTCAGTATCGATAAAATAATAAAATGTGTATTTATATAGTGAAACTTACACGTTACCATAACATATTATATGCTCGTTGTCGTTCTTCTCGATTAATTGAAATAAATGGTTGGAGTTTGAGTACTCATATTCTGACAAATAAACCAATCATTCATTCATAGCTGGACGTAGGCCGCAAAAGTAACTAATACTAATAAAGTATGTAAATATTTCAGTTTTCCCTAAGATCCTTTTACCAAGGAGAAATGGATAGAAGCTTCGGGAAGACAGAACTGGATGCCGTCAAAATCAAGTACATAGAATCTGTTCAGAGCATTTTTATGAAAACAATTTACAAACTTCAAAAAAAGGCTACATATTTTTAAAAAAGATAACGCAATTCCGACAATTATTAAACAAATATGTTTTATTTGAAGTACAATAAATAGTTTAAATTCACTATTTATCGTTTCATTTAACCATTTTACCTTTTATACTAATCGGACTTTGGTCCATTACATAAGATAAAAGATTTTAATTACAATTGTACAAACATCGATATTAAATTATCGATATCTTGTCCTCATCTCTAGCTGAGTAAAAAAATAGATAACAAGTGCATACGAATATGACATCTATTTCAATGACGTTAGGGTGCTAAATAGAGTAAATTGGTTACAGCGCCCTCTAGCGTTGAGTAGCTGAACTCGTTGTGGATTGCTCGAATTTGATTGTTACATGGAAAAATGGACTTCATTGATTTTGACATGTAAAATAAAAACAACACTCAGGAGTTGTAATAAGATTTAATTTTGAACAACAATAAATAAAGTTTTCGCCAAAGTTGCATTTATAATTAGTAGCCAATTATATCATCGCTTTCTGTGTATTGAAATGTTCATTTTAATTTGCCAGTGTGTGAGTTTGGCGACACTGGTTCCCGTACTAAGGGAGTCTAAGGGCACTTCCACTGTTTTTTTCTATTCCGTGGTCACGCCTGTGGAGGCTATATCCATATATAGCCTCCACAGGCGTCAGCCATCAGAGCCATCTCTGATGGCTCTTTTCTGCAGAATAAAAATAGACTCGATGACTGTAAAATACCGTACGACATAATACTGTGAAAGTAACTAAAATAGACCAGTCTCGCTGTATCGACATCAGTAAATTGACGGATTTTTCTCACAGCATACGCTGCTGAACTTAGTCGTTCTGCAAGGGATGTTAAATGAGGATCCCATTGAAGCCTTGAGTCGAGCGTGATCCCCAGGAAAACAGTTTCATCGACGAATTCTAGTTTCTCTTGATTCAATTCTATCTCACAATGACTACTTTTGACATTTGGTAAAAAAAATCTTATACACTTCGTTTTTTCCCCATTTAATACTAAATTATTAGCAGTGAAGCTTTTATTAATA
Source organism: Apamea monoglypha (assembly GCA_911387795.2). Classification (NCBI taxonomy): domain Eukaryota; kingdom Metazoa; phylum Arthropoda; class Insecta; order Lepidoptera; family Noctuidae; genus Apamea; species Apamea monoglypha. The sequence goes on along the minus strand of OU426926.1, from coordinate 19,075,127 downwards.
TTATGGGGTTTATATGCTTGAATTTAAATTCAATCTGGCAGAATGAGATGTTTGCTCTTAATAAATCAATACCTACAACGCAAGGGCGAGAAATTTCGCGATGGGGAGTGGAACCGGCGAGAGATGTCGTGCGGTGTCCCGCAGGGATCGGTTGTGGGGCCGTTCCTGTGGGAGATTGGCTACGATTGCGTGCTGCGGGCCGACCTCCCTGATGGCGTCAGCGTGGTTTGCTACGCTGACGACACGCTGTTTCTGGCGCAGGGGAGGTCGCATCAGGCGGCGGCCGACGCGATGACACGCGGGGTTGCGATAGTCGTGGAGAGGATCCGGCAGTTGGGTCTCGAGGTGGCATTGCACAAGTCCGAGGCCATGGCGTTTCATGGGGCCCGGAACGCGCCACCACCGGGATCCCAACTAACGGTAGGAGGGGTTTACATCGGCGTCGAGACGACGATGAAGTACTTGGGTCTCGTCCTCGACAGCCGGTGGAACTTCGTCGAGCATTTCCGACGTTTGGCCCCCAAACTGGAACGGGCTGGGACGCCTTCAAGCGGCTCTTGCCCAACCTTAGGGGGCCAAACGCCTCCTACCGGAGGCTTTACGCGAGGGTCGTGCGGTCCATGGCCCTATACGGGGCCCCGGAGTGGGCGCGTTCACTGCGGCGGCGAGCCGCCCACTATCTGAACGCGCCCCAGAGGGTGGTAGCCGTAAGGCTCATCCGGGGCTACCGCATGATCTCGGGTGAGGCGGCAAGCCTCCTTGCCGGACTGCCGCCATGGGACCTGGAGGCGATAGTCCTCGCGCGCCTGTATGAGTGGCGCGCGGAGGCACTACGCTGGGGGGAAAGTCCGCTCCGGCAGCAAATTGCGGCGGAGCGGACAGATCTCCTGCTCGATCTCATGGCGACATGGAAAGAGCGACTGTCGCAACCCAGCGCAGGGCACGCCGCAATAGCGGCGATAAGACTCCTCTTTGAGGAGTGGCTAGAGAGGCGCCACGGCGCCTTCACCTACCGCCTGACGCAGGTCCTCACCGGACACGGAAGTTTCGGGAGGTTCCTGCACATCATTAGGCGGGAGGAAACGCCCGGGTGTCACCATTGCCAGGATCGCCCAGAGGACACGGTGGAGGTCTGCCCCGCTTGGGCGGAGCACCGCCGTGTCCTCGTAGAGGCGATCGGCAGCGGCGGCGGCCTCTCGCGCCCGGCCCTGGTGCAAGCCATGGTCCGGGGCGAGAGGGAATGGGAGGCAGTCGCCTCCTTCTGCGAAGCAGTCATGCTAGCGAAGGAGGTGGCGAGACGGGAGGGAGAGAGCCTCCCGTCCCAGCCGCCGCGGGAGACACTCCGGGCGTCGGGAGCCGCGTGACGACTCCCGGCCACCGTAGGCGCGGGCCTGCGGGCGGAGAGCAATGGGTAGCTCACCGCCCGATCAGGACCAAGCCCGTGCCGGACGGCGCGTAAGTGTTCCACGCGCGCCTCAAAGAGTTGTCAGCATAATTTGAGGGGCCCCTTAGGGCCGAAGCCTGCCGGGTCAGCGGGATTGTCCGAAAGGATTACCGCTACCCCGGAACATAAAGGGCGAAGGAAGGAACATGGGTGGGTTTTAGTCAGTAAGAGTCTGACACTCCCTTCCGCTCCACCCAGAGCGGGAGGGGTCATTTGATGATTTCACATCCGGGAAAAAAAAAGGGTGATGAATTTAAGATTTCAGTGGTTGTATGTGGGATACTGGTAAAGAAATTTACAAATTCTTGAGCAACTTCTTTGTTATTGCTTATGAGACCACGCGAAGTCTCTAATTTGAAATCATTATTATGTCTATTCCGGTTAGTTTCGTCATTGATAATTTATTACCGGCTGATTTGATCTTGTTGCTAATATACAAGGCTTTAGCTACCTTGCAGATATTTTTAAAGGTTTTAGAGTAGGTAGCAACGTATTTATTCAAAGTTTCAGAGTTAATATAAGGCTTAAGGCCATACAGCTAAAACAATTTTTCCCTACTTTTTCTAATACCCTTAGTTGCCCAGTCACTGAACAAAAAACTTGGACAAATAGTTTTAGTTTTCTTTTTTAAAGTATTATTGAACAGGGTGCGTACTGCGTACTACCGAAAAGAACCTCTCATATAATTCATTTACATTGTTTTTAATATGGCCTGGTACACTTAAGTTACTAATTAAGTGATTATTAAATCTATTTAGACTGCTTGGTGTTATTTGTCTAGTTTGTATCAGAATTTTTTGTACTGGTGTATTGGACTTGAACACAACGGTTTGACCGCTGTGATCAGAGGAAAAGAAGAAAGAATTCTAAAAACAAATTTGACAAATTGAATGATTTAAAGACACTTAATAATCGACTGCTATTTGAACTATTCTCTAAGATATTAATATTGAAGTCACCACAGATAATTTGCGATTTTCTGCCAGTTCCAAGTTTTGCTAGAACATCTTCCATTACTGACTCAAATATGGAGTAGTTTTGATAATTATGGGGTCTGTAAACGCACACTATAACATGCTTATCTAGCTCAACACAGGACAGTTAGATTTAATAGAATTTTTAACTAAGATTAGTGAACCCCCACGCAGAATAGATTTTCGGTTAAAACAACTGCCCACACTATAATTTTCATAATGAATTAGCGTTTCATAATCTTTCAACCAATGTTCAGTTAAACAAATAATTTCAAACATAGTTTTTTCTAAAAATAGCTCAATTTCTAATTGTTTGGATGAAAAACCTTGAATATTTTGATGAAATAATTTCAAGGAATTCTGCTCAGACCCTTTTTTTTTTTTAAATAATAATCCATTATTTATTGTTTTACATAAATAAACCCTAGACCCTTTTTTACACTTTACTATTTGAGAGCAAGAAGACACCTTGTTGTTGGTAGGTATAACAATATTGTTACTAGTGTCTTCTGTTGTCTTACTAACTAGTTTAAATCTACATCCAGAGTGAGCCCCAAGACTCCCAAGCCATCACCAGGCAATGATATCCGACTACTTGTGGACCCCACATTAGGACAAGTATTTGCCAAAGTGACACATGGATCCTCCTTAGTACAATCATTGTAAATAGTAGTGCTACAGTTATTTCGGGTGAACACCTGTACATTAGAATTATTACTAACTAGCTTCTGCCCGCGGCTTCGCCCGCGTGGATGTCGGAAATTATCCCACGGGAACATGCTACCGAGACAAAAAGTAGCCTAAACAGCCTATTAAGGCATTAAGTCAGCCTTTGTACCTTTTTGTATGCGAAAAGTTTAAATAATTAAATCTATGTTACTCCATAACATCAGCTATCTGCCAGTGGAAGTCCCGTCAAAACCGGTCCAGCCGTTTCGAAGATTAGCCGCAACAAACAGACAGACAAATATTAAAAAAAAAATGTTTTTATAATAGTACTTAGCGTGTATATTTTCATTTTCATACGCATTTAGTCAAATCTGTTATTTTTTAAGACCCCACTTCACTCTTCAAAAGGTAGGTAGTTGTTTTTGAAAATAATGATTAAGATCTCATAATTCATTCAGAAATGAATGAATTATGAGATCTTAATCATTATTTCACTCTTCAAAAGGTAGGTAGTTGTTTTTGAAAATAATGATTAAGATCTCATAATTCATTCAGAAATGAATGAATTATGAGATCTTAATCATTATTTACGTCTACGCCTTATAAAAGTAAACCTAAGTACAAAGACTACTCTATAGTATACCTAAGTACCTACCTAATAAAAAAAAAAAACTCAATAACAGAAAATAAAATACCTACCTACCTACAAGCAAGCCAAAAGCCGTCCACTGTTGCTATTACTCGATAGATGACCACAGAGCACTTTATAATATAGATGACGTTAAGTCCACAAAAAAAAACTGGCTGTTTTGTGTAGTTCTATAAAACTAGGTGTTTTGGTAAATGCAAAGTACAAAAAGTGTACGTGACTGAAAAACAAGATAGTACCAAATTAAAAAAAAAATACCCAAGTTAAGTATTAACGAATTTATATAAAAAGCAACGAAATTAATTAAGTGCAATTAATTCTTATTAACCTAATAAATAGGTTCCAATGTGTTCCTACCTCTATTAATGGCGCAAAATATTCACCTTAATATAGGTGTTCACCTTGAGGACTGACCTGGCAAACCAGAATATGTAGAACCTCAAAAAAAAAAAATTATAGAACCTCAAGGCTCAATACTGGGTATATTCTTATTATTGCCGCATTATATAAGTCTACAATGATGAATTATACTTATATCTCTGCACTTTATTGTACTCTGAGGCCCTTGAAATAGTTTAGGGACCTACACCATAAGGAAAATAATAGAGCAAACTAGTCACGTTTTCACCAATTTATTTTTAAATAAATTAAATCTAAAACCAACTTAACTAACTTATGCTAATTATCACAATTACTGTCAAACCAACTTATTTTATGCGCCTACAAACAAATTATCAAACATACAGTCTTGGAAGGGGGTATTTTGTGCAGAATTGCGAGAAATGTGATCCAACTAACAAAATAGCTGAATTATAAAATTAAAGGTGCCTACGCAGTTATACCTCGATTTACACGATTTCTTTTAGATGTCCTAATCTAACATAGGTATGAAAAACTATAGTCCTATCCTAATCATCTGAATTGTGCTGTTCAGATAAGGAATGGTATATCCAGGATTAAAGGCCTTAGGAATTACATTGATTAATTAGCAAGCAATTAAGCTGATTATGGAACACAAGACCAATAATCAGGTGAGTAAATACTACCAATAGGTACACGGTATTAAGCCATGACCACAGAATAATTTCAACTCTAAGCTGAGGGGTGCAAAATTGTGTTTAGTACCTACACAAAGGTTGGCTTTAATTTAATATAACTGCTTATTCGAGGTAAAACTGCATAATTTATGAAAAGACTCAAGGTCGCAGCAGCTGGTTGAGTGGCACTGCTGCGAATAGTTTCTTGGCTTCGTCGACACACGCTTTGATGATTTGTTGGAAGGCGACTGGTCCTATGTCCCGCATCACAGGCTCCCAGTTTATATTTATTACTTGGTGGATTGTTTCACCTGGAAATAGAGAACTGTTATTAGGAAATTATAGTTTCCTCGAAAGTGCGGAGATACACTGTTAGTATACTTCCACATGTCGCCAGGACCAATGGAGGTAAAAGGGGGCGAGACTTCTGCCATGTGGTGGTCTTACGAAGAAAACTGTTAGATTAAGATTAGCTATCGTATTTTTTTAGTTTAACTTAAATGAGTGTTAGTTTCTTGGTACGAACATAACGATTTCGAAGCGCAAATGAAGCGAAAAGTGAATACTTGGTATCGAAAATACAAATCGTGTATGACAGATGTATGAAAACGAGCCAAAGTAAGGATCATAGCAGGTGGTGTTCTGTAGTTTCTGCCTGCCCCATTGGAAGAAGGCGTGAGTAATGAGTAATGTATGTATAGTAAGTATGAAATTTTCATTAAATTAACAAGCATGATATTTAAAACATCGAACTGAAGAGAAGAGAGAGCATTTGCATTATTCTGGATTAGTTACTGAAAAATGTAGCCTAAAAGCCTTGTTTAATGCTTTTGCAGAAAATGATGTGAAAATTCTTGTTGTCGAACCGTTCAGAGCTTCAGGGTAGTAGTTCATTCGCCGGTATAGCTGCGAAGAACTTCTGGACTTGATCAACGCATTTCTTGATGATCTGTTTGAAGATAGGAGGTGCTATCTCGGTCATTATGATCTCCCAGCTCTCGTTAAGGAACCTTTCTGTCGTTTGCGCTGTAAATAAATTGTATATTATGAAGTGCATGTGTTGTTCTGTGTGTGGTAGAGACTAGGACCGCTAGGGTATTAAATGTAACGTCTGTAGTTGAGACTGTGAAAGAGAATTATTTTGGATGGTTGTGTTACTGATAGAGTTTATACTTAGTTTGTCCAGTCACAACTTTTTAGACTGCAGAGTCTGCAGGCGTCTATTGCTCACAGCGCTGCATATCAAAACCCTTATTTCCTATAGGGAAGTTGTAGGTAATGTGTATCAACGATCTTGTTTTCGTTAAGTAAAGATTACAATGTCATGAGATCACCCGATAACAACACCGAATCTTCGTATTCGTCAGTTTGTCACATGTTCTTTTAAGGTCGAGGTCTACCAGGGCGTTTCCCATATATATGTTATTATATAACAAACTGGTCTTACCAAGTTCCTTGTTTCCGTTAAACAGATTGGTGAACTTGAACTGGGCTCGGTCCATCTTGTAGTGATCCTTGTAGCTGGGCACGATCCAGTGCCCGTCTTTCTCTACGAAGTCGTATTTCACGACGATGTTCAGGTTCGCTGTAAGTTAAAAATCAGTTATGAATTTGTGTGAAAGGGACGAAGGGAACCTAGATTGTATTCACATTTTATATGTTTTCATGGGCTATTGCCGGCTGTCGCTGAAAACCAGCGCTAGGGCTCTGTCTCGTATAGGGTCCTAGCATTATGCTGCTGCATTAGCTTTGGCCGTTTTGCATGGATGTGACGCATGTTTTCCCCAACTTATTTTTTTTTTGTGTTATTTTTATGTCACGTTTGCCGCAAATAAATGTATTTTCTTTCTTTCTTGCTATTTTCTAACTCTTATCGTCTAGCTCTTTTCGTTTCCCTTGAAAGTTTAGCTATCTAGTGATTATTTAAATGGTTTTTAGAATTTCAATGACTAAACAGAATCTAAAGCCCTTCACAGCTTCACACAAAGGCACGATAGTCTACTATGCCAATTTTTCATCAGCCCCAGTAGTTGAACGAATAAAATCGACACCATTAACCAACAATAGCCACGTACCTATTATAATAATTGAGCATGAAACAGTTGCTTCAAGTCTACCTACCACACATTTCGTATAGTACGGCGGCCATCAATTATTTGTTGCTGCTTCCTTTGCCAACCGAGCGAGTACTGAGCAGTGTTGCAAGTTTGGATATTTTGTGTCGGTCTTACAAACCTGTTGTACGTAGGTAGGTGCATACTGTTGTTAGGCAAATGAGTCTGTATTTATGGCTGGATGCAAGTGAATTGAAGCTTCAATATTGGGTAGGTATTTTGCGGTATTGAGATAGATTTGAAGTCTTTTGAACAATTTGACATTAACACCTTTAGTGTTAATGTTAATTTGACATTAACACCTTTAGTGTTAATGTCAAATTGTTACCACTGATGTGCGGTTGACTATACCACAGAAATAAGAAATATCAGTGGTGAGTATTTGTCTCCATTCAATAACCTACACTGTTTTTCCAGACTCTACTAGTTTCACTCAAACAAATCTTTGATCCGGCGAATTAATAGGTACTTACTGATCTTGATCTTGGATTGTCCATCGCCCTTGATGGGTAGGATGAGGACTTGTCCATCCATTACGTAATGGGCCTTCAGTGTGACGTTGGCGGTGAAGTCCAAGGTAGCTTTACCCTTTTCTGTGTTGATCCTGGAGGCAAAACATTGTTTTGAATGTTGCAATCTTTGCATTAGCTTTACAGAGTGGTAGGTTGGGAAATCGTTTATTAAGACTGTATGTACATGTTCAAGACTGTAAGTACATGTTCAAGACCAAAAGCAACTGGAGTTGCTTAATTTGGAGCATATTAACATCATGCCTATACAGGGAGGGTCACCAACTAAAATTTTGCAAAATGTGGCTCTGGGTACAATGACATCCTAAGAACAAGAATGGAAAAATCTCTCCCATTCCAAGAATGAATTATTTTGGTACATTTTGTGTCTTCCACAGTGTCATGAAAACTTTTCTTTATCTAAAATAGCCCTCAATAAACTTACTTGTAAGAATTAACCCTGAATCCTTTCAAGCCGGTGACAACGGTATCGCTAAAGGTGAGCTTCAAGGCAGGGTTGTCAACGAAAACCGTCCCCAACTCCACAGGGTCCAGGGGTGCTATGCCCAGCTCTGGGATGCCCACGGCGAACTTCGAGCCGGCTGCTGTAATTACCTTCTCTATGCAGGCGTTCAGTTGAGGGTCTGATCGGGAGCATGGCGTGATGAATGAGGCTGGAAAGAAGAGGATTTAAGTTTTGAGTTGTTGTTTCTAGCAGCCTATGTTTTGAGATAGGATTTGAATTATATGCTAAGTTGAACTGCAGGATAACTGCGTTGCGTATTTGAATGAGAATCTAACTATTTACCTATCACGCATGTGTCTAAAGTAAAAAGTTGCCGAAATTTTTTTGTCACCTATTTTCCGTAAAAGTTTAGTTAACTAAATAACTTATTTCTACCCGAGCGCGGCAGTGCCCATAAGGAGGGTAATGATTTTTCATTAGAAGCATTAGCATGGAAAGCTGGAATGTCATAATAATGAAAACTTTTGAACTTTGAGTGAATAAATAAATAAACATGAATAAATCTGTCCTGGAAAACATTGATGCTGTTATATTTGACATAAACAATTTCCGGATTATAAGTAGTTAATTATAAAAATAGGTAGTTAACTTGCTACCTACTTAAGAAGTATTTTATTGACTATTAACAAATAATCATGTTTACTGCCGGTTAAATGTTTACAACGTGGTTTCTGTTTGTTGATCAAACATCACTATTACATAAAATATTCTAAGAGCTCTCAGATAATGCATTTTTTATAAACAAGTAAATACAATCCTTGATTTTCTCGCGTATACTTAAAAAGGTTCGCTAAAGCCTATAATTTGTATGTAAGTGGGATATTTTAATTATTCAAATTAAGTGTCACAAAACAAGCACATCGAGGTAAACTTGTCTAGTCGGTAATGCGTGCGCAAGTTAACCTATTACGAGTTCGATCTAGATACTTATAATACCTTCAACCTTATAAACTTGCTTTTATAATGACTAGCATTTGGAATTAAAATAAGAGAGGTAATGAAAAAATATTTAACGACGTTTTAGGCAATGCGGTTCTTCTTCTTAAAATAAAACACCCTTTTACTATATGCATATGAAAGTAGAAATGTACGACAGGTACTAGTACCTATCGTCCAAAAAAAAAAAATTGTATTTCTGTCGGTATGTTCCGGATAATGTCAGACACGCCTGGACCGATTCTGACGGGACTCTCACTGATAGATAGCCGATGTTTTAAGGAGTAACTTAGGCTACTTTTTATTTTAGAAAAAGAATTAGAGTTCCACGCAAAAAATTAAAACCCATGAAATCCAATTTGTTTTCCGACAATCCTCAACAGGTTTTTATTATTTGCCTACAACCATTCAAATATTACCTAAACACTTGGGAACCTTCAATTGCAATACCTTTTGAAGGTTCTATAAGTATTTAAAGATCACTTGACCGTTCCTACCTAGTTAAACGAAACTTCACAACAATTGAGTGTCTGACGTAAACTAAGTTGGTCTCTCAAAGGTCTGAGGCCCTATAATCATCTCGACTGTTGATTCCCTGGAAGTCACGGTCCCAATCCCCATGTGGAGCCGCTAAGCCGGGTCAATGTCGGTTCATTATGGGTTACGTTAACAGACCGGTTTGTCGCACATGCACTCTTTGAGCCGGTTAATTGATCTGCCGATTTAGTAAACACTTGGTGGCACTCCCTTAGTAACAAGCCAGCAAGAGGTACCTACTTGTTTGTGTTAAGGGCCCTTGCCTAATTGCAATCACACGGTAAATGCTTTGACTACACAACACACATAGACTGCAGGGCCACAGCCGGTCTATCTATCTATATTATCATCATCTGCCTAGCCTTTTCCCAACTATGTTGGGGTCGGCTTCCAGTCTAACCGGATGCAGCTGAATACCAGTATTTTACATGGAGCGACTGCCTATCTGACCTCCATAACCCAGTTATCTATCTATATACTGATAATAAAGCTGAAGAGTTTGTTTGAACGCGCTATTCTCTGGAACTAACGGTCGGATTTAAAAAATCTTTTTGCATTTGATAGCCCAACCTTTGATCAAGGCTTAGGCTACTTAACATCACGCTAGGACACTTAGGAGCCGTGCAAAACAAGAAAAAGCTATAAAGAACGCTGAGCGAAAATTAAGTAAGGTCTCGGGCAGGCGATGAGATGTGAAGTCGCGGGCAGAAGCTAGTTCTGTAATAATTTCACCATCAATACTCAGGTGAAGTGAGCTGCCATTCCACCGGATGCTAGGAATCAATGACAAGTATCTAGGGATGGCCACTATTCACAGCTCCCTTCATCTATGTTTTAAAGGTGAGATTTTTATAGAATAGATCGCCCTTTTTGGGTTAGCTGTGGCGTGATTATAATAATTTTAAGTCCTTATAAAATTGGCCACGTGATGGTAGCCAGTTTTCAGTCAAGGTCTGAAGAAGTGCTGATAAAGTGACTTTGAGAGTAAGCCCAAGTTGAGGGTAGGTAGTTGAAGACCACTTCACTCTGGTTGGCCTTATATTTTGTTAGGATTAAATACGGAAGGCTTGATTGAACTGAAACTGCATATTTTATTGGCCTCTATATTTCTCCAAACAACAATTTTACCAAGTTACCAATGACACATAATTTAAAGAAACAGCTACAACTAACAGTTCATCTATCAGAAACTTCTTAAAATGTCGAAATACTTGCATAAACTCTTTCAATTTTCATTTAGTTTTGGCGCAACAAACTTATTTGGGAAGATATCTAATAATTTGAGTAATATGCTGTGTTAACAATCGTTCTCTTGTAGGTAATATTTGTTTGAACAACACAGACCTATGCAGAAATGGCAGAAGTCCTAACCAAAGTCTAGTCATTGACCCCAAATAACCTAAAGCAGACTAGGTATATAAGACGCTTCAATTTTTGTTAATGTTTGCCTTTCACTCGAAGCGAAACGTCTAAATGCAAAATGAATTCATTAGTGAATTGATCGGACGCTGTTGGATTTCGGCACTCGGGATCTTTCACTCCGAATGATCGAAAATTAAATAAAAGAGGGAGCGGAATATGAATGTGTCATTCCTGTTCATTTCTATGTTATTTTCTCCGTGTAGAAACTTGGAAAGAAATAAAAAAATAATGTACACTCTAGTGAAGCGTCTTATATCAGCTAAACACAACTGCTTCGATAAAAAAATGCGTTTGTGATTTCGTAAACAAAATGTTCTGACCGTGGCCCAAGTTCGGGTGTTCGACAACAACTATCACAAAAGCGAATTGTTAAAGAAAGTGGTGTTATTTAAAATTATCAAGAGCAACCGGCGTTTCATAAAACCGGCGTTCTTTCACAAGCGCTGCCTGTACAATCTGATGTATTGAACGTCCTGCTATAATAGTTATAAGTAATAATAACCTTTAAATATTCGTAATGTTAATGGAAATTGAAATTATAACGAATATTTTTATTAATAACGCAAGTCTTGAAAGGTTAAGATATCTTTTAGTTTGCATAGGTCACACTGTGGTTCATCAATTCTTGGTTTATAAATATCTCGGTGGCCATCAACGCAAAAACTGGCGCTTATTCGATTGCCACCTGGTAATGAAATTAATAACAGAGAACTTCTAAAATCTTCACGTTCGAATGCTTATTGCAAAACTTGGAAGTATGTTTATATCATACGGAACATCACGCCTTGTTTCCCTGAAAGGTTATGCAGAGGTGTACCTATAGTACACCCAAATTTCACCAGTTATGTTTAAGTCCCATGTAATAGGGGGCGAACAGGCCAGGCCATTGGGTTGATGATGGCATAATACGAGTAGGGGCGAACCTACTCGTATTATGCCATCATCAACCGGGCACAAATCCAGAATACAGACTGCTACTGAGATATTCCTGATAGAAACACCCAATAACTCTTTGTCCGACCTGGGAATCGAACCCAAGACCTCATGCTCAGCTGTATTGCTTGCGACCACTACACCAACGAGGCAGGCATAATATACGAGATTCTAATTAAATGCATATTTTCTGAAGTTGAAAGTTATGTGTGTGGTGCAATATAAATGCAATATTACGAAGAATTTGGTTTCATCAAGTTGTGTCAGTTATTTATGATAATTACCTGTTAAGATCCCTTTTTAATATAATTTCATTCATAAAGTGACCAACGATGTTACAATCCGCGATCGAGACTGAAGTCGTATCATGATACTACAGGACTCAAGTTTAACGGCTGTTTCAGAGCTATTTTGATAATGAAGCATTGTCATGTTGCTTTTTCGTAAGGTAAGGCTGTTTTACGTTTCTGTGACGTATATTTCCCCCCAAAGTGTTCTTTCTCTGCGTCATTTTTATCGCATAAAACTATTTCTCTTCCAAACTCTATTTCTTTCTTTCTTACTATGTCAAGTACGATTCGATGTCATAAGAAAGAAGAAAGCAACTGTGACGCGTGAATGAAAAATGATTTATCGTAAGCTCCCGATTTCGAGGGGCTGACTAATTGGTAAAAATAATTTCTTAAAATGGAGATTTCTTGTTGCAAACAAGAAATCAAGAATAAATATGATTTATGTGATTGATATACAAAAAAATAGGTGATTTCAAAGCACTGCCTAGCTGGCAGTTATCCTTCTAAGACAATAAACAGGAAAGAAATGTTCCCACAGTCCTATGTCCTTTATCAGTATACGATTATAACAACTACCTATCAATGAATTTAAAAAAAAATAAAGATAAACATCTTTTTATTTTTCTAATTGTGTGGTTATCAAGAAAAAATAGAGAACGTCTTGTCGAAGTGATAAAGAAAATGTTATAAAAGGAAAGGTTCTGTTGTAAATAAATTGTTAGTAATTAAAAAATATTAGTCACTTTCATATCCTACAGTCATCTAGTCTACTAGACTAGACTAGTTATTATAACGGCACTCGAGAATGCAGTTATGCTTTAATTGCTACCTACCTACTTTAAGATGAATGGCTGCAAGAAGGAAAAGGATTTTTAAGATCAAGATTAAGTGTAATTAAAATTGTCTCATGATTCAAGTTATGACCCCACTGCAGTTTCATCTGAAACTGTAAGTAATTGACTTAGACAAGACCTATGTTAACTCACTATGAATTACGTAACTGCTATTATATATAAAACGAATCTAGGTTCTTACACAGGTAGAGAATTGTTACAAAATTGAATTTCAATTGTTTTATTTAAAAAATAAATTAAATGAAAAAATCTGTACCTTGCGGGGGGGTTCCTTAATAAGATAATAGTTTTCATTTTTTGTATTTTTAAATGTTTAAAAGGCCAACCTAATCATAACAAGAAAATCGTGTATGATTTTTTTAAACATTCTTCGTAAGCGAGTAAATAATATGTAATACTTAAAGCCTAGTTCTCACAACGCGACTTGTGTTTATATTAGAGAATTACGATAATTAGTCTCATTGTACACGTTCATTGAATAATTGAATACACGCAACTTTCCGACACTCCGAATGTAATTGTAAATAATTGTAATGTGTGTTTATTTATGTATGTGTTGAGTCAGGAGATTTCCCATCATATTCTCTATTTCCCATGAAGTCATTTTGGTTGATTAATTAAACTAGATTTAAATAATAAATAAATTAACATGTACTTAATGTAAATACCTATGTTATTATTTTTGTATCTAAGTGAAAATGAAAAAATCTATAATTACTATATTTATTACTAGGTAATTATTATTAGGGAATTATTACTAGGTAATAATTATAGTAGGTAACTTTAATTGTTTTTTTTTTCATATTTGAGTGAAAGACATTCTTCCTTTCCTAAGTAAATTAAAATAAATCAAGTGAAAACTCAGCGATAACTTATAAAAATGAAAAATGAAAACTCACGCAGCGACCCAGCGTACGCGCAGGCGACGAAACTTAAAACGAGACACAAATACACTTTCATCTTTCTTGCTTAGAATTACTTTATAATAAATATGTGTTATTGTTATCAAGGCTTGTTTCCAACTGTGCGCCTGTTGGGTCACTATAGCCTTTTATACGTTGCGCAACAAAACTTACGTGCCGGCACGACCACTGATCCACAAATAATTAACCATTTTTCTGTGACCCGTTTGCAAGTGTTCGCTTTTCCTGCCTGTAACTAGACGTGGTAAGGGAAAGAGGGGAAGGGCGGCTCAAGTTATGTTGGACGTAGTAAGTAGTGTTTATTCATAAATTTATATTCATAAATTTATATTCATAAATTTATATTTGTAATAAATAATTTTGTTTAGTTTAATTTTGCGTTCTAATCCCCAGAGATGGTGGTATGTGGCGTATCTACTATTGTATCAAATATACTTATATCAAATGTGGTTCATACGTCTGCATGAGCATCTGAACAGATAGAGAATATTATTTCTTTGATAGTAGTTAGGTACTCTTTCTTTAGTAACGAAAAGTCTTGTTTTAATTTAAGTGAAATTTATTATTTATGAACTTTATAAGTATATTCTAAGCCATGTTTAGGTGAATATTTAGTCTAATTAGATGTGTCACGCATGAGCAGGGAGCGCGGCAATCGTTTCGAGTACTATATTAAGTACACAAGTTTGTGTCGGTTATTTAAATCGACGAAAAATTTATACGCGCATTTTTTTGTCTAGAATCATGTGCCGAATTCATGGTTTCAATTTACGCGGCGATATCCCTGCCATAGTATAAACGGTGTATCTAGAAGGTGCGTACTAACGACAAATAGGTACCTATAGGTACCATTTTTGCCTTTTAAACAAAAAAAAAAAACAAACTAACATTGTTAGTAACAAAAAAAAATTACTGACGTCAATGAAGCCCATGAAGGATTTGGGTTTACTTTTAGCCTGTACTGTTCCACTGCAAGGCAAAAGCCTCCTTCTTTGCCCATCAGTGGAACAGTACAGGCAAAAAATAGACATGTTATAGACTACCTAAACGAAAAACTAGAAAAGCGTGTTTCTAGATTACATAACGAGTATGTTTTTAATTTTTAAACGGACTTCAAAAAAGGAGGAGGTTCTCTATTCGGATGTTTATATTTTTTTGAAGACACATTCGTGTTCAGTTAATTGTCTAGTTAGCCCGAGTACCAAGAAACGAACCATAAAAAAGGAACTAATGTCTATTTAGATCTTGCATTGCGTTCGGCAAATTGCTATAACCAATTAGTTATGGAAAAGTTCTTTGGAATCAAGTTTAGAGGACTCTGACAAGGTAAGGGGTGCTACACACTTGTTCGGGTCAGCGTAGATGCCTAACGGAGTGTGCCGATCGGCAAGAGGCGAATGCCAAATATGTGTAGTAATTGCTTCGGGTTGACTTCGGATTGCTGAAACAAACGTGTCGACCCGAAAAAGTGTGTAGCACCCCTTAGAGACAGTAAAACTTTGGAACACAAAGATCTTGTAAAGTGTCCTAATAAATTCGAATGTAAACAACCAACTCTTCATAAGAGTTGCCACGCGCAAGCGCAAATCATTGCTTGACAAACACTAAGTTCTACAAAAACTGGGGTATTCAGAACTCGATAATATTTGTCACGGACGATTTGTTTGTCGCATAGACAATGTGGAGGAACATCCGCGAAGCAATTGATGTTTTTGTGCGCCCACGCAAGTCGAGATGTACCAGTGGAAATTTTGTGTGTTTGCTACATAAAAGGCCCTGCACTTTATTCATAACGATTTTTTCCGATGGGATTTGACTCAACATACTGACCCTGATACTACCATCCCAGTGCCTCGGAAAGCACGTTAAGCGGTTAGTCCTGGGCCTGATCTTTCTCCAGTCAAGTCAGATTGCCATCCCATCGTACTATGAGAGTGAGTGCACCTGTATCTGCGCACACACTTGTGTACTATAAATATCTCCTGCGCCGAATGCTAGTCTCCCCTGAGATTGACCGCCAGGGCCGAAATTTGTTCTGAAGGACTACAATATTATACCATCAACTCTCTACTAAGTGTAAGGATTTCGAAGAATTTTCCTCGTACCATTATTTGTAATGTATTTATTATCATAATTACAATATGCCCTATCGATCACCTTTCCAAATAAAAACCATGAAGTACTGTGTATATTGGCAGACCACTAGGAGATAAACAAACTAATTTGATGACATGATTTTCAATT
Organism: Apamea monoglypha; assembly: GCA_911387795.2. Lineage (NCBI taxonomy): Eukaryota > Metazoa > Arthropoda > Insecta > Lepidoptera > Noctuidae > Apamea > Apamea monoglypha. The sequence goes on along the minus strand of OU426926.1, from coordinate 19,059,063 downwards.
ATGTCAGTGTCAAGTACATCGATGTTGGCGTAGGTTATAGTAGTAGTACATACTCGTAGTAAGTAATAACGAACACTCACTTGTGCGGAAGAGTATTGTGTACAATAATGCGATGTATGCATTTCCTATGAGGGTACGATGTTTATTTAAACTGATAACTTAAATAGGCAAAGACTTAATTGCCTATGGTCAAGTTTACGCGATCATGCTAAGGCATATAATATACTAGTAGCGCCCCGTGGTTTCACAAAGTAAACTGGTTATAAACTATCTGTGTGCCAAATTTCATCCAAATCTGCTCAGTAGCTTTTGCGTGAAAGAGTAACAAACATCCATCCATCCATATAAACTTTCACGTTTATAATATTAGTAGGATATAGGTAGGTTCATCCAGCAATGGATAGCGTAATTCAAGTAGTCTAATTAGTAGGTAGTATATGAACGTAGATTACGCAGTCAAATAGTTAAATAATAAAATAATTTAAAGCCTTAATATAGCATCTTCGACCTAAAAGCTTGATTTCAAAAGCAATATAAACACAATACATTATTAAGATTCTTCATGTTAAATACGGCTGCGGTTGTATTGTTGGAAGTAAATATAGATAGTACTTACTACTACTGATGGGTTACCATCAACCAGTAGGTACGTAGAGGTTTATTCAAATTTTTTGTTTTGTTTGAGTTTAGTTTATATGGCAAATAGTTTAGTTTAATGTTCTGTGTCTCGTAATATTAACTACTTTGCATACCTACTATACACATAATTGTACAGAAGCAAGTTCAGACAGCTGTGCTGCTGGGGAGTTTGTTGGGCCACTTCTTCTTCCCAGCGATAGCACTAGGAAGTGGTGAAGGGCGGGCGTTTTTGGGGGACTGTCTTTTGTAATTTTGACGTTCGAAAAGTGCTGATTCTCAGCCTAATTTTAATAAATGTCTTTTGTTTCTTTTTGAGAGGTGAAGATGCAGAAGTCCGTCCGTTCGTTCGAAAGTGTAGTGGTCTACAATGGGGCGGTAACTCATGAGTACCTAAAAAACCTGGAAGGCGGTCATTGTACAATAATTATTGTAAATAACTTTAACGACAGGACCAACACTGAAATCGTAAAAAAAACAATCAAAAGTACAAAGTGATGATTATATTTATTTATTTACCAAGTCACCAAGTGCCAACATACAAATCACAAACACATAAAATAAATTGAATTCAAATTAAATTAATTATATCTTTAAAATAAACTATATTTAAAAATATATTCAGGTTTGCAGTCATTTCAATTACCTATACCTTGTTTAATACGCTTGCGTGTATATTGTATGAAATGCACCTTCTGTTCTTACCTAGTTACTGTGTCATACTCGTACACAAGCTTCCCAAACTCGTTGATTTCGAAAACTGTAAAAAAAGTGGAAAAGTTTAGTTCACATTGATGTCGTCCTTGTTTACTTAAACAAGCAAAATACGTAAACAAACATTCACCTTGAACTTTTAAGTTTGTTTCTAAGAATTGTTCTACGAGTAGTAGAGTAGCTGTCAACATAACGTTTTTAAGTATAAGATCTAATTCTTCTGGCGAGTGAAGGTTGCTGAGTCATCCTCCTGTGTCTTACCTAGTTTGAGGTATTATGGTTTTCTGCACATATTCTTAGCATATCCCTATAAGCTATAATACAATTTCGCAATACCATTCCGTAGACATATTTTTAAGGAAGAAGGCCGTGTTGATGTTTTTCTTATATTAACATGAATCCTATGTACGGACGCCAGCACATCAAGTTACTATAATCTGTCAAATTTCTTTAATAGAACTTTATCGCTAAAGCATTAAGTTTCAAGGTTGATTGAGAAAATTTGACAGTTTCGGGTAGCTTGACCTGCTGGCGTCTGTACCTAAAAGTATAAATAACAGCTGTTTGTTTCAAAATATTGATATAATATTTAGCGCTATCCATATTTTTCTTTCTTTATCATCAAAAAAAACCCTTACTTTAAAAGTATTAAAAGCTAATTTAACTACTAGGGTAGCTAGCCTACGTGAACATGCTCAGGAGTGAAAGGTATAATTGATACATTTCATCAATCACTATTACTTCTCGTTACACGCATGCACATACTATAGGCACTAAGTATAGTGAAATACAAAAAAAAACCGGAAAGAACTGCACAAAGTAGACGAAGGAGAGAAAGTCTTGGAACAAGTTGGAGGAGGCTTATACCCAAACGGGGCCTTTACTAAATATTGTTCATTATATACCTACCTATAAAATGTTTTTTAAAAATGTAAATATGTAAGAAGGCTATTTATTAGTATTTATTTATCTGTGGCAGCTTCAGATGCAAAAGGAGGTGGTGGTATCATCTTGTCCTGTTGCATGCAAATGGAGACCTTACCATTATTTTTTTTATGTAGCTTAAACCTAATAGTTGCAGTTGAGCTGATAGTCCATCAAGTCATTGTTATTTGTATTTATAGGCCTCCAAAATACACAAAAAATACTACAGCCGTGTTCTTTGAAAAAGTAGATTGTATACTTAACTTATGTAGCCGAAATATTGAAAAAAAAGTTTTACTATGCGGTGATTTCAATATTGATATACTCCAAAATACAAGATTATCTATATAATTCCAGCATCTACTTTTAAACCACAACATAAAGTCAAGTACATAGAAATACGACTGGGTGCTGCGCGCCGACCTCCCTAGCGGCGTCAGCGTGGTTTGCTACGCTGACGACACGCTGGTCCTGGCGCAGGGGAGGTCGCACTAGGCGGCGGCCGAAATAGCGACACGCGGGGTTGCGACAATCGTTGAGAGGATCCGGCAATTGGGACTCGAGGTGGCCCTGCACAAGTCCGAGGCCATGCGTTTTCATGGTCCTCGGGACGCGCCACCGTCGGGTTCCCAAATAACGGTAGGAGGGGTTCACATCGGCGTCGAGTCGACAATGAAGTACCTGGGACTCGTCCTCGACAGCCGGTAGAACTTCTGATGATGTTTCACCGGACGACGTCATTATTAAGCAAGTTAGAACGCTATGGCATTAGAGGCAAGATGTTAAAATTGATTGAAGCATACTTAACTGGCAGAAAACAAGTGACTGTCATAAATAAAAAAAATAGACATTGCGTATATGTCTATAACTAGATTAACAATATGTGGGGTTCCGCAAAGAAGTGTCCTTTGGCCCCTGCTATTAATTATCTGTATAAACGATTTACCAAAATGCACTGAACATCAAACTATTATATTTGCCGATGACAGCACAGTAATCGTGCCATGTAAAGATATAAAAACATATCTTTCGTAGGGAACTGTTTATGTCATATGAAAATGACATAAACAGTTCCCTACAAAATATAATTAATTGGTTAAAAATAAATAATAGCCCGCCAGACACAACACCTGTTTGGTCGGAGGATCCTCCTTTTTCTATGGAGGATGAGTGAACTTTACACCCTGTTCCTCATACCTCTAAACTGGTGACCCCGACGTGATGAACGTCAGCGCAGCCTTCGTGCACCTACTTCAGCGTGACGTCATTATCACTCCCGCAAGCTTTAGCGGCGAGTCACCCAGCCAGCCAGCACCCACGGCTTCAATGGGTTCCTGACCACCAGCAAGCAGCGTCCGCGCATACCTGGTCATCACCCTCAGCCTCATCAGCAACCTTGGTACAGCACACTGCACTTTCGGCCGGTCAACAAGCAGAGCACCCTCTCCTGGTCGACGCAGCAGCCAGCCTCAACCCGGCGCTGTACGACATCCGACGCACTGGAGTATAACGCAGCGCCATCTAGAAGATAATGCAAGATATGTGGATAAATATGTGCAGTAATAATTAGTTATTTAATTTGTGATTATGTTTGTCAGTTGTAAATATGTTTAAAATTTAATAGTACCTAATACTCGTGCATAAGAAATTTTATTATGTTTCTAACATTTTAAATGTTCTAAACAAATTTTGTAAGCAATATTGTTAAGTTTGATAGAGGATAGTTTACTTTGTTACTCGTAGCTTGTCATATAATTTTTGAAAAAAAAAATAATAATATTTAATTGTAACTTTGCATGCTTTAGCGTAAGTTCCCTACTTTATATTTGTACGCCGTTAACGGCAAAACATAGATTACATGTACATATTCTATATCAAACACCTATTTTTACACATATGTTTTACAAATAAAAACTTTGACTTTGACTTTGACTAGGTTGACAACCATGATTTTATCGACCTCTAAAACCGAGCTATACAATGGATGCATGAATAAATTAAGGCCTGCAGCCAGGTCATGCCTTTTCATTTCAGATTCGGAAGTAACTATATGTTGAGAGTACCCGGAGACTGTTTAGTTCTGTAGATGTTTATTAATTTCTATAATATGATAATACTCCAACAATAGGATGTTGTATCAATTACACCACCGTGGAAATTACACCTGCAGCATCCGTGTTACGATTTTAATAACTACTGATAGCGATATGGTTTCCTTATGGGTGCTGGAGGTCAAGCGTTGAGAATTTAATAATCTGTTAATATTGTTTTGTAGATGAAGTAGGTAATTAGTTAATAGCTAAAAGTGATGAAGATGGCTAATATTACTAAGAGAGTTACAGAATAAGAATAAGGATGGGGAAAACCATCCGTCTACAGCGAATGAAAGTTTAACATGACTTACATATATATCAACCAATCAACTCAGCCTATCGCAGTCCACTGCTGGACATAGGCCTCTATCAGGCTGCGCCACAAAACCTGTCCTCCACCTTCCGCATCCAGTCTGTCCCGGCCACCTTCTTAAGGTCGTAGCTAGGGGGCGTCGCACACTACGCTTGCCGATACGCGATCTCCACTCCAGGACTCGTCTGCTCCACCGGCCATCGGTCCTTCGACAAACATGGGCACTGCAACTTCAGCTTGCTTACTCTGTAAGCTATGTCAGTTACTCCACACATGACTTATAATGAAAAAGCGTTATTATAAAGAAGGTGCATGGCGAGTTCTTTGTGCTAGCTCCAACAGCATCTTGCGCGTATTGGCAGATCGATGGGACTCTCCGATGATTGAGCGCTGGATACGACTGCATTCAGTCAAGTAAACAAGTTTACTGGTGTCAGAATTTCCGAAAACTTGTTTTTAATTTTTTTAATGTTTATGTTTTATATTTTTAATTATTTTTTGTTCTGTATACTAACTTAGTTTATAAGTATTTTTGTACTACTAACAATAATATGGATGTGTGAGAGTCCGACATAAATGATTTATGATTATTATTATTTAAACAAAAGTGAATTTAACAAGTTTAGTCACCATTATTACACCACCAAAATTATGAAGCTCAAAGAATGTAATAAGTAAATAAAGACGTAATTAGTGTGATTAGTATGCGGCGTGTATGCGACGGTGAGACGAGCTTGCAGTCACCGCAGAACGGAGTGATTATATATTGTTTGGTCACTGCCAAAGTCTCGGGAAGGTCACTTTGAACTGGCGCCGGCGCATCTATGGTCTATTCCAAAAGTATCTGATGAATGTGTAAACAAACCCTGTTGAAGTTAAATTCTTACACAATCACTCACTAAAGGGAATTAGGAACACATTCATCTTTATTTAGAAGCTTTATTTTAACTTTATATCTCACCACATTTTCTCAACAATTATTGTTTGAATAACATTATTAAATTGCAATTGAAACATCATTGACGAAAATTTAAGTTATAAAATGTAACATAATCGCCAAGCGTTTGCTCGACTCATCACGTGACCAGAGGGCTGGCCTATTTTTTAATCAGCATTGCCATACAACGTGGCAGTGCTGCCAGCCTTTTGGGCACGTTTCCTGTTGACAGCGATGCGGACGAATTTTTTGATGACCTTTGATTGTTTCCCCTCCTTTTTATATACTTGTACGTATTATTATTTTAAGACTGTTAGCTTTTTAAATTATGTAAATATTTAGTTGACAAATAAAAAACTTAACTGTCGAATGAAAAACATCTTTAGGGTGATGTAAAATAAAAAAAATAATCAAATTTCGGTTCGAGTATTTTAATACTTAAACCAGAAATTTTTATTTTATTCATGTACAGTAAGAGTCAGAAGTGGAGTGACATTGTCACATTTGTCACGAAGCAGTAGATTGACACTTCTGTTTAACTTACGACCTTCTTCTAATGAGTAATTTCTATACTATAGACACACACTCTCACATTCGTTTGCAACTGATCGTATTTCACAAATTCAACCATTAGGTTGTATGGTATGATAGCCTAGCGGTTATCAGACGTCAGTAAGCACGTTCATGCGTAGCGAGCCGTGAGTTTGAATCTCACGCGCGGTGATAATTTTTTTAACGTTTTTATAATTACCTACTCGAATAATCACGCTATTGAAAGACGAACAAGATACGGAACAAGTATCTTGTTCGTCTTGTTCACATAATTCATAAAACTTTATGATTATAACCACAGAAATCTAAATAAATAAATTATAAGGTAGAAAGATGTTTGAATTTTGTTTCAAAATGGTAATATTCGTATTTTGCTAGTAGCCTAACAGTACTCTTTTTTTTGTTTTAGAGAAATACCTACTGTGAGTCGGAGGGTCAAAAGATATAAGGAAAAGGGTAGCCTTGCCAGTCTAAAGCAAAGTGGGGCCCCAGCTAGTCAGTGAATATGAAACAAGTGGTTTCATAGGAACGAGATATTTTGCCGAATTATTCGACACGTCTTTACGAATCGTTCGCCGTGCAAACGAAAACCAGCTTTTTGAGCTGGTTTTCGTTTCGCCCATATTTGATTGAAAAATATAAACAAGAACGTTTACATTTTGCTATACAGCGATGGGAAGCACGGAATGAGAGATCTGATGAGCAGTTGAAGTTGCATTGCATGGAAATATGGGAACATTTAAGAGGAACAGATATATGTTTCAATATTGTTGGATCCATGCGCCAGCGTTTACTTGATAGCATTGATATTTATTGTATTCAATAATCGGGGTGACATATTCTTTATAGAAAAAACCCTGTAAATAAATAAAGATTAAAAAAAAATAATGGGGGTTATACAAAGTATTAAGTTATAAATTACAATTTGATTTTAGTAATATTAAAATAATGTTGTGTCATATCCGTAATAAGGATTATTTTGAGGTTTAGTTTCAATATTCTTTTCATAATTAAAATTAATACTTAAGTTATAACCGCAATAAGTCCTAATAAATACGATTTGTTAACTTTGACGTTTGAGATAGGCAACTAAAGTTAAAACGAACGCACTGGCAGGAAACAAAAAGTAGTACTACTGAGTATTTTAATTGTAATGTGACAAGGTGTTCGCACTTTTTTTATTTACGTGGGTATCTTTGCTAGTTGTGATTTCTTAGAGTACTCACACACATTAGTAATTTAAAGCACAATATAATATTACATATATTACTAAGATATAATATTTTGAGTCTAAGGGTCGTAGTTCACTGATTACCTGATTTACTTCAATAAATTGTTCTTTATGAGAAATTAAACTGTTTTGATTAGAAGTTTATTTATTTCTAGTTTATAAAATTAGAACGAATAAACATTTTGAAATCACTTATAAAACATTTTTATTTTTAACCCCGTATTACAATAGCAATATAATCATAAAAATAAAATAATTATTACATTATTATTCTCGTTTATTAATCTATAAAAACGAATAACAAAAAAACCGATAAAAATTATTGTTGGAAAAGAAAAATAAAAATCCCAACTCGAGCTTGGAACCCGTACCTATGCGTTCAATAAACCAAAACGTAAGACTACCAGCTATCGGTACTTGATGTAACGATTTCATTTTTAGCAGTGGTATGAACCAACCAAGGTCATACGTAATTACGTAGTCTGTGTGCAAAGGCGACGGTATGTTTTTTGTTTCGTTCGACGCCAGCCAGTGTGCGAATTCTGAGGTGAGCGTTCTGTGTTGATACATCACTTATGCACATAACCGTACATAGGTACGGCCTTTACCGCGCGTTCACAGAAATACAGTCCTTAGGTCTTCTTCTTAGCGTATCGTTGGTAATAAGTCAATATTAAGTCCTTAAGGTGATAATGGATTAATGACCCCTACTGTATATATTCGGATCCGGTTCGACTGGAAGCCGATCCCAACATAGTTGGGAAATGACTAGGCAGATGATGATGATATTCAGAACCATTAAAATTTGTTACATTTTAATGAGATACTTTAGAAGCTGACAACTCATGCGTACTAGTTTATGGTCTATTTGAGTATTTCGTTGCTTAGTAACATGATGCAACTCACGTCCTGGATGTGCACTATTACGTATATTTAAATTGATTTGATTGTGAACTGAATAACAACTAAAGAATCCTTAATTAAAAGTTGTTACCATGGCACAAATACACATTGCTTATGGTGTTTTCGGACGCGTTGCCAAGCGCCAAGGCAAAGTTTAAATGCCCCATGTGTAAAATTTGCGACAACTATGCAAGCCTTTTAAAGCGGGACATAGGAAATTTGCTTTTTGAAATTTATTACAGAGACTGCGGCTGCAATCAATTTGAGAATGAGTTTTTTCACTTTACTACCTTACTTACTTTATTGTATTTTAACTGTAATTTGTTGATTTCAGTTTAACAACAATATTGACCCATATTCAACCCAAAAACAAGATGTTTTCAGTTGTCTCCTATGATCGAAGACAATACTAAGTTGACCATTACTGATCATCTCAATCAGTGCGTCGATTAGGAAGTAATTTATTAATTTATTGACATAACGTGACCGAGACATTGTATTGAGTATTGACTTAATAAATTAAGGCTTGATTATATAACATAAAAGCTAAGCCCCACAAAACCGTTAGATAATCAGCTTCAATGCTTCATAACCATGAAGATACAAGAAATACACAGTCTGGCCAAAGATTATATAAACAGTATTTATTACTGTTACAATTAAAAATAAGAAAGATATTACATTAGAATTTGGAATCTGTTATTTTTATACAATTGTTCATTGAGTTTTCTAATTTTGGCGCCAATACATTGTACAATATTTTGCGATATTAAAATGGAGTGGGGTGATTAAGAGAACCGAATCGCTGTGATTGCATTACACAAAGTTGGTATGGAGCCAAATGCAATTTTTAAAACTCTCCATACACTTAGTATTAGTCAAATATTTGTGTACCGGGCTATTAATAGGTACAATGAGACCTCCTCTGTTTGTGACAGAAAAAGATCTGGCCGTCCACATAGTGTTCGTACGAAAAAGGTGGTCAAAGCAGTAAGGGGAAGAATTCGAAGAAATCCTGTCCGAAAGCAAAAGATTTTATCTCGGGAGATGAAGATAGCACCCAGAACCATGTCGCGTATTTTAAAAGATGACTTAGTACTTGCAGCCCATAAGAGACGCAATTATCATTTTTTAACTGATAATTTAAAAAGAATAGGGTGTTAAAATCGAAACAACTACTGAAGCGGTACGCAAAGGGAGGTCACAGAAAAAAATTGTTTACGGATGAGAAAATCATTACAATTGAGTAACATTTTAACAAACAAAATGACCGTATTTATGCTCAAAGCTCTAAGGAAGCTTCCCAATTAGTCGACAGAGTGCAACGTGGGCATTGTCCGACTTCAGTGATGGTTTGGTGGGGTGTTAACTATGAAGGAGTGACTGAGCCATATTTTTGTGAAAAAGGTATCAAAACATCGGCACAAGTGTATCAAGATACCATTCTTGAGAAGGTAGTTAAGCCCCTTAACGACACCACGTTCAATAACCAAGTATGGTCCTTCTAACAAGACTCGGCGCCGGGTCATAAAGCTCGGTCACGCAGTCTTGGTTGGAAGTGAACTTTTCGGACTTCATCAGAGCTGAAGACTGGCCGTCGTCTAGTCCCGATCTTAATCCGCTGGATTATGATTTATGGTCAGTTTTAGAGAGTACGGCTTGCTCTAAACGCTATGATAATTTGGAGTCCCTAAAACAATCCATACGATTGGCAGTGAAGAATTTTCCCATGGAAAGAGTGCGTGCTTCTATTGATAACTGGCCTCAACGTTTAAAGGACTGTATTGCAGCCAATGGAGACCACTTTGAATAAGCATTTTATATTTTAAATTCTTTTATATTTAACACACTGTAAAAGTGATAAATATTTTTTCAATAAAAAAAAATTTTTTTTCTTCGTGACAATATTTATGGCAATACTAGGTATATATTAGTTACTGAATACCGAAATATATATATTTTATTTTGTTAATAGTTTTAGTTAGGTTAGGATAATATATTTATATTCTAATAGCTTATTTAGTATTACAAGTTTATTTGACTATAGCCATCAATATATATTTATATATACGCTCATCATCTGCCTAGCCTATTCCTAACTATGTTGGGGTCGGTTTCCAGTCTAACCGGATGCAGCTGAATATCAGTATTATACATGGAGCGACTGCCTATCTGACATCCACAACCCAGTTACTGGGTAATATGTTACCCCTTTTTTTTTTCTGGTGGGAAATCATTAAATGACCCCTCCCGCTCTGGGTGGAGCGGAAGGGAGTGTCAGACTCTTACTGACTAAAACCCACCCATGTTCCTTCCTTCGCCCTTTATGTTCCGGGGTAGCGGTAACCCTTTCGGACAATCCCGCTGACCCGGCAGGCTTCGGCCCTGAGGGGCCCCTCGTTATGCTGACATCTCTTTGAGGCGCGCGTGGAACACTTACGCGCCGTCCGGCACGGGCCTGGTCCTGATCGGGCGGTGAGCTACCCATTGCTCTCCGCCCGCAGGCCCGCGCCTACGGTGGCCGGTAGTCGTCACGCGACTCCCGACGCCCGGAGCGTCTCCCGCGGCGGCTGGGACGGGAGGCTCTCTCCCTCATCCGTCCCGCCACCTCCTTCGCTAGCATGACTGCAGGCCGCCGCCGCTGCCGATCGCCTCTACGAGGACACGGCGGTGCTCCGCCCAATATAATACCCCTTGGAAAGACTGGTTCTCAGACTTTCGGGCTTCTGACTACCCGTAACGACTGTCAAAGATCCACGAATGACAGCCGGGACCAACGGCTTACCGTGCTTTCCGAGACACGGTGGGTTCTCGGTATATAAAATGGTCACCCATCCACAGACCAACAACGGCAAGCGTAGCTTTACCTGATTGATCGACCTATGCGGCTGTTATTATTAAGCTACGGACCCCTCCAAAGATACGTTTATACGCTATTATACAATATAACATAAAAACACAACAATAACAACATTTATATTATACAACTAAATCAATCTAATATGTAATACCGAAATAAAAGCTAATATAAATACTTGTGGCTGGAAGAAAAGAGACACACTCCAAGTTGGAAGAAGATAGGATGCTGAGGCAGGTTAAGTTTTTTTTTTTTTTTTAATAACGTTGCCCCACACTAGGAATTTCTCCTGTATCGTGGGTGCGTTTACAAACATTTAAACTCACATACACAAACAGCCAGACCCGGAACAACTACTTGTAGGTCATACAAATATTTTTGTTCCGTGCGGGTATCGAACCCACGACACGCAGCGCAGCAGTCAATCGCTTAACCACTGCGCCAACCGTGCCGTCAAGTTAGTTTTATGTCTTCGAATTCTCTCTCTGACGTAATTTGCACTTTGGTATCAATAGCGGTTGTGTCGGTTATGTTTCGTTGAGTGTTTACTGATTCGTGGAAACCCAGAAATATGGTAATATTAAGCAGAAGTGGAGAGCTATTTAAGTTTAAGTGTTTATGAGTTGCTTACTCTGTTGCGTAACCACAAATATGATATATAATATTTTGTTTTGATATAAAAAACTGTTTACATCCTACTAGCTTTATGTTTATATCCTACTAGATTTATGACTGTTTCATAGAAGCAATTCTAGCTTCGGACATTATAAAATTTCTGAGAATTGTGAGAAAAGCGTAAAGCTTTCACGACATGGCGGAATATTCCTGGTTTTTTTAAGAGCGTTCGCATTGTAATCTCATTCTCAATCTGTCAAATTATGTTATATTATCTCATGTATAAGATTAATTCATTTTGACAAGTTTTTGACATTGATTGTTGACGCTGAAATTAGACTGCGACTAGATTTTGAACGTTTTTAATAACGAGAATTGGCAGCTCGAGGGTGAACCCATTGTTAAGTACCACAGTTGGGAGGGCAAAGTTCAATCAGTGTCACTGTCTACTGATATAGGCTTCTTGTGTCTTTTGGGGGGGTTTAGTCCCAGACTAATCTAAATTTCCAGATCCAGCGGTATAATGGTAGTCGTTAGCTGTTTAATGAGTCTTATCATGTATAGCGGCGCCCCGACCTCGCTCGTAACTGCCCTGAACTGTATCGCATTACATTAGCCCTGTGAAGGGCAGGGCATGCCATAAAGTAGTTGTTCATGTAGCGTATGCTCAAATCTGACGTACCTAATCTGAATGTGAAGAACCATTTTTAGGGTTCCGTAGTTCACGTCTCGGAACCCTTATAGTTTCGTCATGTCCGTCCGTCCGTCCTCGGCTTACCTTCCAAACGGTTAGTGCTAGCAAGATGAAAGTTTGCACGGATATGTGTATTTACCACGTCGACAAAGTGCTAAAATAAAATAACGAAAAATTTTTTTTTTGTTGGTACCTCCCCTTTTTTTGGCTTCTCGCGTCTACCCCGTACTGTGGGGTATCATTAGATAGGTCTTTTAAAACATTGAGAGGTTGCTAAGACGAATTTTTATTTATGTATGCGTTGGCGAGAAATTCAACTTTAAAACGCATTTTTTCGTTAAAATAGGGCATCCCCCGGCCCCCTTTATAAGCTAAACGGCTGGCTCGAAAAATCTGACACGTGCTCTACACGTGTTTGATTCACGAATCAAACACGTGTAAATCAATCTTAGATCACAGTCTGTGGATGACTCATGATCTGAAAACCAGTTGGATTTTCACAACTGACTAAAACCGCTAATAAAAATCACGAATCTCGAATAAAATACATTTTTAATTACTTCTTGATATTTCTATCTATACTATACATTTAAAAAAATCAAGTCACGAATATAGTTTCAATCGATCGATACAAGAAAAGACTTCAACGCGTTTGCGGCACTTTTTGTTAAAACGTTGGTAAACAGAAAGCCATTTCTCGTATTTAATAAACGCTCAGCGACAGTCAATCTCAAAAATGTTGGTAAATTGGTACCTATTTTGACAGAATGCGACTGAGATCAGAATGTGAACGTTCTTAAATACGAAAATTGCCCTTCTGACCAGTCATTGTAACTTTTTGCCTTATTCAGAATAGGTCAACTGGGTCAAATAATTTAGTATGTATGTAAAACTAGATCATGGCTTAGTAAAAATAATAGCTAGTCAGCAAAGTGTTTACTATGAAAAGTACAGGGGTAGTAGTGTTTAAAACCAAAGCATATGGAAAATAAACATGTACCTATGGGGACACGACATTTGAGGTCAAAGCTGTGACGCCTGTGACCCGTCGAGTGCACTGACTCATTCTCTTGACATTGACTGAAACAATGGATTCTTGTCCTATGGCTATTTTTGTAGGACAACTGTGTAGGATGATGATATGGCTAGAAAGGGGGTGACTACCGAGATGACGACTAATAGAGAAGTATGGAAGAAAAAGACATGTTGCGTCGACCCCAAATAAATTGGGATAAGGGCAGGAGAATGATGAACTGTATAAGTTTTAAATTGTTACGTCTTTTGCAGCTTATTAATATGTACACTTATATTATATTTATCAATCAAAATAGCAATTGATTAATGACTAGAAAGAAGCAAGATATTGAATACAATTTTCTGTTAATTAAATGTGAATAAGTTCTCAAATTAAAGCATTCTTAGAAGTCCCGTAAACAAGGAGGAAATAATAAAAGATTTCACGCAACGGAAAAAAGGGGCAGAAATTTACAATTCCTAAAACATAGAAGCTATTTTTGTGACTTTAAATCGATTTATTCTCAGTATCTAATATTAAGGTACTTTAAAACCATGTCATGATCGTGTGGTGAATCCAAGGGAGGATCTCCGTCATGTGTGACGTCAGAGACGCGTAGCTCACTGGGCCTACGTGACGGGTAAGTCATTATCATTCAAGCAAAGGAATCACTTACGATTCCTTATCACGCATAGTTGGACGACATTGATACTACTTACGGAGCCATTTTTCTTTTATAGTTTTTAGGGTTCCGTACCCAAAGGGTGCCTGGGTCAAATAAATTTATTTTCTTTCTTTCTTTTTTTTCTATTTCCTACAGGACCCTATTACACAACAGAGCTGTATCTTTTGAACCGTAATTTGAAATTGTTACAGAGTGTGTACTACTGTGATCGCTATAATAATAATAAATACTAAAAGTAAAATTAAGTTACCTAATCTTGCCATAAATATTGACACGAAGAAAAAAAAAAATTTTTATTGCATATAATATTTATTACTTTTACAGTGTGTTAGTTTAATACATAAATATAAAACAATTTAAAATATAAAAAAGCTTATTCGAAGTGGTCTCCATTGGCTGCAATACAGTCCTTTAAACGTTGAGGCCAGTTATCAATAGAAGCACGCACTCTTTACATGGGAAAATGCTTCACTGCCAATCGTATGGATTGTTTTAGGGACTCCACATTATCATGGCGTTTAGAGCAAGCCGTACTCTCTAAAACTGACCATAAATCATAATCCAGCGGATTAAGATCGGGACTAGACGACGGCCAGTCTTCAGCTCTGATGAAGTCCGAAACGTTCACTTCCAACCAAGACTGCGTGACCGAGCTTTATGACCCGGCACCGAGTCTTGTTGGAAGGACCATACTTGGTTATTGAACGTGGTGTCGTTAAGGGGCTTAACTACCTTCTCAAGAATGGTATCTTGATACACTTGTGCCGATGTTTTGATACCTTTTTCACAAAAATATGGCTCAGTCACTCCTTCATAGCTAACACCCCACCAAACCATCACTGAAGTTGGATAATGCCCACGTTGCACTCTGTCGACTAATTGGGAAGCTTCCTTAGAGCTTTGAGCATAAATACGGTCATTTTGTTTGTTAAAATGTTGCTCAATTGTAAAGATTTTCTCATCCGTAAACAAAATTTTTCTGTGACCTCCCTTTGCGTACCGCTTCAGCAGTTGTTTCGATTTTACCACCCTATTCTTTTTTAAATTATCAGTAAAAAAATGACTAGTGCGTCTCTTATAGGCTGCAAGTACTAAGCCATCTTTTAAAATACGCGACATGGTTCTGGATGCTATCTTCATCTCCCGAGATAAAATCTTTTGCTTTCGGACAGGATTTCTTCGAATTCTTCCCTTTACTGCTTTGACCACCCTTTTCGTACGAACACTACGTGGACGGCCAGATCTTTTTCTGTCACAAACAGAGGAGGTCTCATTGTACCTATTAATAGCCCGGTACACGAAAATTTGACTAATACCAAGCGTATGGAGAGTTTTAAAAATTGCATTTGGCTCCATACTAACTTTGTGTAATGCAATCACAGCGATTCGGTTCTCTTTATCACCCCAAACCATTTTAATATCGCAAAATATTGTACAATGTATTGGCGCCAAAATTAGAAAACTCAATGAACAATCGTATAAAAATGACAGATTCCAAATTCAAATGTAATATCTTTCTTATTTTTAATTGTAACAGTATTTATGGCCAGACTGTGTATATACTGGGAAATTTTTAAATAAAAAAACGTGCTTTTGTTTAAATATATAATGCTACATATTTGTGTTGTTTGTGTTGTTTTTTATAGATTTTCTTTATAGGCTGTGTGGTAGACTGACACAATTTTCTTAAGGGTGGGGATCGTTATATCCAACTTTTTTGTTAGTGTTTGTAAACAATAATTATTTATTTTGGTGTTATCTGCAATATACAATTGGTTCTATAAAATGACTTAAGTTAAGACCTAAGTTTCAAAATTGTGTTAAAAAAATAAAAACAATTTTGTGCTAGGAAATGACATCCCCAATCTCTCTAAAAATGGCGTCGTTCCTTCTACCAAGCGCCCTGTATAAACAAAAATATTTCAAAAACGAATTATAAAATGCATACATGGCGACGCTTCCTTATATCCAGCAGTGGTGAATAAATAATTGTGCAAGAGACCGTTGGCGCACCATAAAAATCAAATAACATGCGCTTAAAAACATGATCACAAAACCTACGTGACATGGTATCAAAAAAGAAAAGAACTATAAGAAAGATAAACATGCCTACGTCATATGCAGTGGTTGTAACGGCAGTCTGTACTTTATACGGGCTACGTGATAGACATGGACATGCAAAGGTCGGTCTGGTAGGCTATGTTTACTATATGAAAAATGTGAATGTGAATGTTTATGTTTTTTCAGTTTAAGCAAATAAATTCGAATATTTCTCGGAATATAGGCGCCACCCAAGATTATGTATACTTTTTGGCTGTCGCTAACGGAAATGACATCTTTAAATGATGAACATGCACTTTTGCATTGTCAAGGAGTCGGTCAGTTAGGCAGAAAGTCGAAACAAGATCTGTCCTCGTCATATTCATTGCTAGAACATCATATTTACCTGATTACAGGAAATAGGCTTGCTCTTTAGCATGCCGACGACATTGGTTAAGCTAGCTATTAGTTATAAAGTTTAGATGGCTATTAAACGAAATCTAATTGTTAAAAAAAAATCCTCAATTAAAAACCTAAATTTTTTGTTTGTATGTACAAAAAAATTTAATTGTCTTGTTAAAAATCTTCGCATTCCGATTTGATGAAGTTCTTCATAACTTTAATAGTTTTTGTTTTAAAAAAATGACGCACCTGTCGTGAAAAAAAAAGTTTTATCATGGTTTGATTATTATAATCGAAAGCCATTAAAAATATAACTTTTTCTTACGATCGCGTTTGGTAGCTATAATTTGAGAAAAATCTAGCTATAAAAGTCATTTTATTTTAAACGATCAGTTGTGCGTTTTTTATTTATAGGCAGTAATCGATCATTTTGGGTAAGCCCGAGTCTCAATATGAAAAAACAAAACAATAGGAATTCATGACCTGCGTGTCCTGTCAGCTGCATGTACAGGAACTGATGGCCGCTAGTGATGGCGTCAAACACGTAGCCAAAATCCGGGTCGACTCCATTTAGGTTGCACACGCTAAGAAGATGAGTCTCAATGTTTGTATCTGAAATCCTAACAGTTGTTGAAAACCTGTGGCTATAAATGAACTATTTTACAACAAGGCTATTTTTAATGACATCGTACGATGTCATTAAAATCATGTTTTGCATTACTGTTTTCAGTTACTGGTTTAAAGTTACGTAGATAACCTATTGCTTCTTATGTAGTGATAACATGATAACGAAAATGCTATAATCATTCTTGATTACAGTTTTTGGTTATCATCATGCGTCAGAGGCAACTGCAGCGCCGACGGCCGCCGCCGACAAGGTGACGCGTGCAGCTCGTGTGTGTGCGCACTGAGGATGGTAGCAAATTCAATAGACTGGATATGGACAGGATCATCAAATTATAATGGACGTACATACCTACATACTGAGTATATACGAAATTACGAATGTAGTAACATAAAAACAGCTTGCCGCCACAATGTAAAAAAAACCTAATAAAAGCGTTTTTATAGAACGAGTTCTGGGGTTTTTAATTAATCTAAGGCTTACGTGCGGAGGCGGGCATACTCACCATGATTTATTATCATCAAAGCATTTATTACAAACAAAAAAATCCGTTAATTTGTATCTACATAAAATCCACGAAGTTACGCACGTCTGTGCGTGACTAGAGGGGGTGAAAAAGGATAATAAGCGATTAGCTTCTGTCTACGACTTCTGTCTACGTGGAATTCTACTACAGGTTCTATTATAAGGACCCTGTGGTACTCTACAATATCAGTGAAATATTTCTTGTAATTGGATCAGTACTTCCAGAGATTACTTCTACAGACAAACATACTTTTTTACCTCTTTACAATATTACTTAGTTTATATTTCCAGGCCACTCGTGAGATTTATTTTATTTTAGGTCTGGGTAGCTGGACCAATGTACTCATGCTTTAATGATGCATTCGGAGATACCATATGCTTAATTATGGCTACATGAATGATTGTAGTTCAAAACAGACGCTTCGCAACTGGTTGCGTACGGGAAACTTAAAGAATAATGGATAGGTTATTCTACGGTAAAGTTACTAAACGGGCTGCTCACCATGGAAACTCTTTGCTTGACGTAGATCGAGCTGAGCACGCAATGTTCAGCAACGAAGAAAATTGAATGTAGAAGGTAAATTGAATGTGAAGTGAGTTGATGAAACCAACGAAGTCGTCATCTCTTCTGCCTGCCTTTTCCCAACCATGTTGGGGTCGGCTTCCAATCTAACCGGATGCAGTTGAATACCAGTATTTTACATGGAGTGACTGTCTATCTGACGTCCACATCCCAGTTACTGGGTAATGCGATACCCCTTGGTAAGACTGGTTGTCGGGCTACTGATGACCCGTAACAACTGTCAAAGATCCACGAATGACAGCCAACAACGGCTTAACGTGTTTTCAGAGGGACGGGGGCTCTTGGTATGTGAAGATGGTCACCCATCCAACGAAGTAAGTAGTTAAATTTGCGATGTAAATTAGAAATTAATGAATGCTCTTTATCAAACTGGTTTTGTAACAAATTACCGTTTTCCATTCTATATGACAACAAAGTATAATAAAATCATTAGTCACTCATTAGATTACGTCTAAACAGTCACGTACGCCGATGATATGATATATGATCTTGATACAGGTAGTCACTGTTACTGGATAGTTGACTCGTTATAGTACCTACTTTGCTATAGTTAAATTATGGGCATTCCTTTATAGTTTGGTGATTAGGGTTCATTGCCGGCTTGATCGATCGATCTTAGTGTCTGATAGTATTATATATTCTTTGTGTGATTTAAAGTTAAGTAAATATTGAGCATGAGGTCTCGGGTTCGATCCCCAGGTCGTGCAGTATTATTAGGTGTTTCCATCAGAAATTTCTCAGTAGCAGCCTGGAGTCTGGATCTGTGCTCATGTTATAACATGTGACGTTAACATAACTGGTGGAATGAGAGTGTGCTACAGGTACACCTCATGTATAACCCTTCGGGGATTACATGCGGTGTTATATTTTTTACGTAAATATTTCACTGAATTGCTGGGGCATTGATTAGGTGAATGCATATCACAGCATTCAATAATGTTAAGAGTTGACAGAGAGACTTTTTATTTGTAGAGGTGTAATTCGGGCTACCAAGCGAATGAGCGAAATGAGAGATAGAGGTGTCCGTCATAGAAAATAGGTTAAAGAGTTGCCATCGTTTGAGATAATCCTTAGTATATCCTTGAAAGTGCTGACCGATGTCCAATTGTCCATACATTGGACAGCACTTTCTTATGTAAAAAATACACACAATCTTCTGATGGACTAATCTAACTACTGCAATAAATTAATTATCTGTTGTCTTTATATATATTTTATATATCTTATCTTATCTTATCTTATCTTATCTTAGATAGTAAAGGGTCGTAAATTTTTACTTAGCATTTCTTAGAATAAAATTCATATTCTATCACAATTATAATAAGGCCACTAAAGTGAAAGTAAGCGTGATAAATATTTGAGTTTTATAAAATACCTACGTCCTTAAAACAATTGAAATATTTTTTAAGTCCTGTTCATTTATATCCCAAAACTTATTTTTTCAAATGATGGGATTTATAATCACCTTAAAGTTTTATTTATACTTAAATAAAAAACATATTTTTGTACTATGATTTGGTGGCAAATCCTTTTCAGGGTTTATTTTTGTGCTTGTTTTGCTCACAGTTTAAAAGTGGTCTTCAGGATTTTTCGCATTAAGGCACCCACTTATTAAATGTGGTTCTATCCCACATTTTTTAAGTTTGGCAACAGATTTGAATGAACAAACATTACTTACCACTAATTTTCAATGTTGCAAGCCCCCTAAAAAAATTAGTAGCTCCGAAATAGTGACAACCACGGTTGTAATTAATAGGTAGTAGATACCTAGTATCACGGAAAATTTATATATTTTTTTCGTATATAAAAACTAATCTTGCCGATTATATACCGTCCCAAGTAACTTGATAGTTGCCGTTGACAACAAGTTGCTGTTTTTAATAAGTTGCTAATTAGCAGTCACTTTTAAAACTGGTCTATTATGTTTTTTTTCCAAGTAGCTACATACATAAAACCTCATAAAACCAGTCTAGTGTGTAATTGAAGCGTGATTTTTAGGTAGGACACTGTTTTTTTGGAAGTTGAAAGGTGTGTTGTCAAGCTCAATAGTTGGTATGCAGGTAACACATCAATTCTCGTGTGATCCGCTGCTAGATATCGAATCTAGACGAACATCGATATCGAAGGTAGATAATTTAATGATAGATATTAAATTATGCTATGATGATTCGCTTTGTAGTTTCCTGGCTGGAAGCATTAATTTATTGAGGCAACCACAGGCAAGCCCGGTTAAGCAGCCGACAATCTCCTGGGTTGAAGTATATATTTAATAAATCGAAGTATTGGCCATTATTTTCGATGCACTTTTGGCATTTTAATGGAAGTTCGTTAATGCCTCTATTAAAGAAATCCTGGGGACAGGAATCGATGAACTCTTTAGAGGCGTTTTTCACAAACTTGCTGGATTTGAAACTTTTCCCACGTAAAAAGTTATCCTAATTCCGAAAGAAATGGAAATCAATCGGAGCAAGGTCTGGAGTGTGGTGTTTAACGGAGAGTTTCCAGTCGTAACTCCTGTAGTTTTGAGACGGTCCGTTGTGAGGTGCGTGGACGAGGATTATCGTGAAGAAGGAGTGGACTGGATCTATTGACCAGAAGGCCAATTCTCGTAATTTAAAACGTTCAAAATCTCATTCTCATTTCGGCAACAAACAAATGTCAAAAACTTATCAAAAATGTAGGTAAATTACGGGATTTTTTCGTTACGACGCATATTGACTAATTCGCATTATGACCAATGATGGTTACCGTCATAAATACGCGAAATGACCAATCGCTGAATGACCAACACGCTTAATGACCAAAACGCTTAATAACCAACACGCTTTGACCAATACACTTAATGACCAATACGCTAAATGATCCACAAATGAAATGACAGGTGAAATGACCAATTAATGCAATCTATAGCCTACAGTTGTCCACTGTTGGACAATAGTATTGACATAGCCCGAAAATCTGACAACCAGTCTTACCAAGGGTATCGTATTACCCAGTAACTGGGTTGTGGAGGTCAGACAGGCTCCATGTAAAATACCTAATGATATTCACCTGCATCCGGTTAGACAGGAAGCCGACCCTGAAATTCCTCTAATGTGTCACTTTGTTCGACAAAATTATCAAAGATTTCATGAAATGTATTGTTGTATTGTATTGTATTAGTTAATAAGTGTTTGTAATAATCAATTCGACGGCACGGTTGGCGCAGTGGTTAAGCGATTGACTGCTGCGCTGCGTGTCGCGGGTTCGATTCCCTCACGGAATAAATATTTGTATTGCCTACAGGTAGTTGTACCGGGTCTGACTGTTTGTGTATGTGAGTTTAAATGTTTGTAAACGCACCCACGATACAGGAGAAATTCCTAGTGTAGGGCAAGCTTATTAAAAAAAAAAATACTTATATTCCTAACATTTTAACAAACACAATTTTTCGAAGAAAATCGACAGAAGCAATTTTATTATTTTTAAAAATACCCATTCCCATTTGATCAGTTGTATAGTTGCGTATGGAAAAGCAACCATGGAGACTTTTTTTGGACGGAGGTTTTTTTTGCGAAACCTACACGGCTCCGCCACTATATACAAGTAACGCCATCTATAAGTCCGAGTAAACACTACGTTGATGTTTTGATCAACCACTGCTGATGACGATCGATAAACAAGGCTGTTATGTACATACGAGGTTTATGGTGTCATACATAGATAGAGCTTTGTCTGATATAAAATTGCAGTTTAATACAATTTTCTTTTTTTTTTTTAATAATCCATTTATTTCAGGCATCAAGGCCCATATACACACATACAATACAATATTAATATAACTTAAAAATACTATAAATACATACAACATTATAATTACACTAAAAAAACGAACTAATGCACACGAAGTGTCTGCGTCGTGTTTCGCTGACTGGTGTCATGTAGCCGGCCACGAAACCGGCGGTACACAACACCCTTCGGCCAGAACTCTTCCTTGAGGAACTTCTCGAGATGATGTGTCGGAACACGCACCACGAACGACTTGAAGTTCGAGTTGTGACGCGACTCCAACTTCTCGACCCTCAAAGTCCAGTTGGTCTTCACACGCATGTACTCCACGATCTCCTCAACCTTCGTGGAGTGGTGCAGTCTGGACACGTACAGCTGCGTCGTCGGGCGTCGGGCGTCGGGCGTGATAAACAATGTTTATCACGTTTGTATTAACAGCAGGGGCAAGTAAATATTGTAATATTTCTACGTGCCTCTTCTCGTACTTATAGCATAAGCAGCCTATAATATTCCCACTGCTGGGACACAGGCCTCCTCTCTGTGAGAGGGAGTGGGCCATAATCCACCACGCGGGCACAGTGCGGGTTGGTGGATGTCACATTTATCTTTAAAATTTTTGGTTCTAGGACACGCCGGTTTCCTCGCGATGTTTTCCTTCATCGTTTCTCGTACTCATACTGCCTACATAATGTCATCAATCTCTAGAGATTGAGATTTGTTTCAGCGATCGTCTACTAATGAGACAAATTCGCATAGGTGAAACAAACCCTTCAATGGGGATCACGTCGTTCCCAGCCTTGCTCTTTGCTTGTTGGCAATTCTAGCCAGATTATTAAAGACCAGTCTTCCTTATCGATGGAAATTTTAACTTGTCTTATCTTGTTTTTCTTCTTGGTGGATGTTTTTCATTGGATACCGAAAGCTTATAGAAAGCTATGTCAGGTTGCTTAGTTTTAAAATTACATTTGCTTGAAGCATTTTATGAATTTCATTTTTTGTAGTTGTGGTTTAGTAGGAAAGATCGGAATACTGATCGATACGGAAACAGTCTACATAAGCTTCTTTATCTTTCGAGTTTATTCACCCAGCTCTTCAATACTTGGCACGAAGTCTTTTATTGCGTTCCAAACCAATAGTGGAATGCAATAAACGATTTAGTACACATAAATACTTAGTACACATAAATACTTAGCACCTACACATAAATACTTAGTACACATAAATACTTAGTACACATAAATACTTAGTACACATAAATACTCAGTACACATAAATACTTAGTACACTTAAATACTTAGTACACATAAATACTCAGTACACATAAATACTTAGGCGGTAACTTATATGTTTATGAGATCATCATCTGCCTGCCTTTTCCCAACTATATTGGGTTCGGTTTCCAATCTAACCGGATGCAGCTGAATACTAGTATTTTACATGAAACAACTCCCTTTCTGACCTCCACAACCCAATTACTGGGTAATACGACACCCCATGGAAAGTCTGGTTGTTAGACTTTCGGAACTTTCTTTTATTATCTTGATCTTGAGAGGCTTACGGATAAGTAATAACAGCTGCACGGGTCGGTCGATCAAATTAAGCTACGCTTTCCGCGGTTGGTCCGTGCATGGGTCCATCTTTACATACCAAGACCCCTCCGTGCCTCGGAAGCACGTTAAGCCGTTGGTCCCGGCTGTCATTCGTGGATCTTTGACAGTCGTTACAGGTTTTAGAAGCCCGAAAGCCTGATAACCATTCTTACCAAGGCATATCGTATTACCCAGTAAGTAACTAGGTTGTGGAGGTCAGATTGGCAGTCGCTTCATGTAAAATACTGGTATAGAGCTGTATCCGGTTGGATTGGAAGTTGACCCCAATATAATTGGGAAAAGGCTAGGCAGATGATATGCATTATTATCTATTTTCAGTTAGTTCCTTTTTTATATCTAATGTAATCGTAGCCGTCAAGTAGGTATAGAATATATATTTTAGGTTCCTGGATATGATCAGACAAATGTTTTAGCCTTGTACTTTACAAGGCTAAAACATTTGTATTTATGTCAGCTCGTATTTTTGTTAAGTTTTCCTTATCTTAAAAAACTCCCGTGTTATGGTAATACCATAACATTATTAACAAAAAATATTCACTGCAGCAGTGCGTGCGAGCTTCGAAGGAGAATTCCACATTTAGCAACATTTTCCCCAAAGCTAACCTTCATTGCTCCAAACTAAAAAAAATGAGGAAAGTTAAATGTTCTCGCTATGGGAACACCTTCATTCGTCCCTGGCTTTACGTTTTATTCTATATTATTTAACTAATATTGCACGTATTATCCTATAGTAGTACTAAAGGAGTACTATAGGATATTACATGGTATGTAAACCTATGGGATCAACAGCCTGCAATGAAGGACGACAGATTACCTACATTGTAATTTGTATTTTTTTTTTATAGCTGTGTACAAACCATACACACTTTTTTGTTGAAGGTGCTCAATAAGTAAATAAAATAAAAATCTTGAATGTCTTTGGCTGGAATGGGTCTTGGTTTCGGTAATCAATGATATTTTATATCTCTGCAGCACATGCGTGAAATCCAAAATAAACCTGCGCCCTTCTTCACAGAATTCACACTTTCTTTCAAGGGAAACCAACAACGGAACCATTTTGATTGAACCAGGAAGACTTACTTACCCTTTAACGTGATAATTCCGTACCTACTGCTGACGATGACGGTGTAATCGACTCGGTCGAATTATGAGCGCTCTTTATGGTATTAAGTTCGGCACTTCCTGGATGCGTGCGGTGAAAACTGTCGTCACTCAGCCTTTGTTTGTTTTTAATACTTTTATGATGTGGTGGCACGTGGTCAGAATAATGTTAAAAGTACCTAAACAATGTTAATATTGAGTTTGGTAGCCAAATCTGCTGATCCACACAAGGTACATACTAACTTACTTGCAGGCAGCACTCGTATCCTAACATAAAATATGTCCCATATGTGATCTTAAATCCATAGCTTGTGTCTCCAATCCTGCCTTCAGTCCCATTAGATAATACTTGGGTTAGAACATGACCTTTAAAAGATACAGATGCAATATAGGATATCGACACGTAAACTGTGACCGTGAATGGTAACAGATTGTGCATCGATAAGTCCTGTCTTCGCGATGTTCACCTTATGTGTACCTAAGCCCAGATTAAATCGCGGGCCTGCGGGCGGAGAGCAATGGGTAGCTCACCGCCCGATCAGGACCAGGCCCGTGCCGGACGGCGCGTAAGTGTTCCACGCGCGCCTCAAAGAGATGTCAGCATAACGAGGGGCCCCTCAGGGCCGAAGCCTGCCGGGGCAGCGGGATTGTCCGAAAGGGTTACCGCTGCCCCGGAACATAAAGGGCGAAGGAAGGAACATGGGTGGGTTTTAGTCAGTAAGAGTCTGACACTCCCTTCCGCTCCACCCAGAGCGGGAGGAGTCATTTGATGATTTCCCATCCCAAAAAAAAAAAAAAAAAAAAAAAGCCCAGATTAAATAAGTAAGTAATTATGATCACTAAAACTAAACAGAATAAAAATATCGAGTGCACTTAGTTGATATTTCTGTTTTAAGTAATTTCGTTTCCTTGAATAGAGTCAGAAATAGGTACATATAATTTACAGGGCAGAATAATTTGCGCAAAAAACTTGACATTCGAATTTGACCTAATGCGTATTTTGATTGAACTTATAAATAAAGCACGCTCGAGGATGTTTCTTTACCTACACATTCATGCATTTTTTGTCGACGTACTCATTATTATAGAATTACGTATCACTAATTAACTAATATGGTCATAAAATCATGACCACAGTGACATCATTTAATATCTGTCCATTATACACTCAGCGGCACGGAATGTGGCCCAAACATAAACACACCGATAACAGGCGATTTCGATATCCCGAATGAGAATTTCAAGTGGCAGTTTGTCAGGACATTTGTTTTTGTTAATTTAAGAGAGTAACCGGCCTACACACGAGGAGACCAGGAAGTGGCGGTATTAGGTGTACATCAACGCGAGATGACCGATTTATCGCTCTCGCAATTTTGAGTAATCGGTTCCTTACTGCGGTCGAAATACGGCAGCGGCTACAAACGGCAAGAGGGGTAAACGTATGTGAGCGGACAATAAGAAGGAGAATGGAGGAACGGGATATGCGTGGCGGAAGACCAGCTCGAGGTCCAGAACTGCTCCGGCACCATCGCGTAGCTCGACTTCGGTTCGCTCGCAAATACGCAAATTGGATTCACGAGCAGTGTAGTAAAGTTCTGTGGACTGACGAATGCAGAGTGGCCTTAAGAGCTCTAGATGGCCGCGCACGTGTGTGGAGAAGGCATGGGGAGAGGTTTCTGCCAATCACTACCAGGCAAACCGTCAGGTCCAAGGTGGATCAGTTATGGTTTGGTGAGGGATCTGTTCAGACGCACGAACAGAGTTGGCAGTAGTTGTAGGTCGTCTATCGGCAGTGCGATACATTGAAGAGATCCTCCAAGAACACGTTTTACCATTCGTGGGATTCATCGGTAGCGAAGATTTTATCTTAATGCAAGCCACCCTATAGCCTGGACTTAGCCCCGAGTGATAACAACGTTTGGAATAAAGACATTGCACAAAACGTAATTTAAAAGAAATTAAACTTACATTAGCATAATTACAAGTGGCTTGCTAAACATTTTAATAATTTAATTTCAGAATAATTTTCTTTATGCATTATATGCATATACATTCCGCTGCTCTGGATTTTTCTAAAAAAAGAGAAAATAAATGAATTTTGTTTTCTATAGGCACAAATCCCTCAAACAAACACACATGCTGACAGAACCCTAACCCTGGACGGTCGATGTCAGGGGCACTCCGAGGTTCGGTTGGTTAGGTTCCTTTATACCCTACAGACAAAAATAGGAGCCCCGCGCAGCGGGACTCCGTCGACCTGCTGACGGAAACCCTAACCCTTGACGGTCGACGTGATTTATCCTAATGAATCTAAATGAGAAACGAAAAATGTGTAACATAATGTACATACTCACAGTTATCTACATTCATTCCTCCAGGTCAGACAAGCATTCCGTTACCGTTAGACGCTGATCTGACTATTCCTCACGACACCAGGCCACGTACATCCAGTCCATACGTCCATCAGTACACAGACACAGTCATCAAACTTTAACATAACACTACGATGATTTAATGACATCCAAGGGCTGGGAATTTCGCCCACATTGATTGATATCATTTTTCTACAAAACTAATACTGGCCATCAGCATATTTCAAATTCATATTTATTTCTACATGGTGCTATTCTACGAGTTCACCTTATGAATCCAAGCAATGCAAGGATGAGTTCCAGCTTCGCCTCTAAAGCGAACACTTTAAATAGGCCTGATACTCCAGAGCCATCTATCCAGGGAACTCAAAGCGTGTGCCTCTTAAAAGACTCCGGTACCTGACGGACTCTTCTGCTACACCTCTGTCCTCCGTCCTCCGTACAAGTCGGACCGCTGGCGCGCCTCGCCGGAGCACTCTGAAGCACTGAACCTCCTGAAACTACTGGGCCGCGCCTCAACCGAGGGCCGCCTCACCTGGCGGGTTGACTGCGTCCCCGCCGTGCCTGCTCTCTTGTGCTGCCGTGCTGCGTCCTACTCCTGCCGCGTGGGCCCCCTACGGGTATCCTCCGTGCCGCACACGCACCAGCATCTGATCTCACCTGCACCTGTCACCGGCACCTGCCTCGCGTCGGTCTCCATCTGCAACTCCTCCACAGCCTCCTCAACCCACCTATCACTCATCTTCATCTTTCCTCACCCACACACTACACACCACTGACCAGTCCATCTCCATCTTTTATATATCTTGTGAATAAAACTTTAATTAACTTTAACTTCCCTTTCTTTACTTTCTTAATTTAAACTTGGTTTCTTGTCGCTACACGACAAATGTATAAATAATTAAATATCATCTGATGCATTTGTTAAAAGAATTGTTTACCAAATAAATTTTTGTATAACGAGTGTTTATAAAATAAAACATTTGCGGAATAAGTTGTTTTCGAAATAAATAGTATACGAAACGTTGGGTTTAAAATGAAAATTTGTCAATGGAGTTTTGGTGAAACTTTAGTGAACCCTGTAAATTACCTGTCGGAGGCGAGTATTACAAAATTGGATTGGCCGGCACGAAGCCCAGACATGAATCCCATAGAACATGTCTGGGACATGCTTAAAAGACGCATCCGGACCAGTCCCAACCTCCCAGAGACTATCAGTCAGTTCAAAACCGCTCTGGTGGCCGCCTGGGAAGAAATACCCCAGGTGGACATTAAAAACATAATCCACAGCATGCCTGATCGCATGCAGGCGGTCATCAGGGCCAGAGGTGGAAATACCCGCTATTAATTTTAAGTACCATAGTTTTATTTTGTAAATTTCATTCAAAAACATTTTTTTAAACTTAGAGCTTAATGTCTTTTTTTGTAATTTTATAAAATTTTAATAAAGTTAACTCACTTTTTTGTTAATCATTCGAATTTAATATTCGAATAAACATACAAGTTTTTAAACAAAAAAAAACCCTGTTTCGCGTTTCATTTTGATAATAAACCACATAACGCGCTTGGGCCACATTCCGTGCCGCTGAGTATTTCAATATTTCGTTAAGCGTGAATCGGGGGCTGATGTTAAGGGTTCTGCGCCATACTATCATATTATCTCAAAGAGCATTAAGCAGCAGTGTCTTCAACTGCTCTACTAGTACCTATAATATAATGTAACTTCGACCTACATTACGATACGTATGACAATCGTTCGCATCGCTACATAAGTAAGGAGAGGACAATCAGTAGGTAAGCCCAGATTCGTTCAATCGTCTTTTCTTAATTTCGATAGTTGAAAATATTTCATAGTTAAAACTAATATTTTAGCTGCATATGATTTTTTATTTTATGATAAACAAGTACTAAAACATAACACAACAATAACTAGGCAAGTGCGCTAGGCAGCTGAAAATAGAGTCAGAAATACATATAATTTTCATGACCAAACTATTTTAGACCTGTTAAAGTCTTTACAATTTACTTAACAATAAGGAAATGTAAACCAACACACATATACATGTTGGATGGACGGATGGAAAAATGATAGATATGTACGGTACCCTCTTCAGTTTTCAAAACCAAACCAAAAAAGCGTTTTACAATTTCCCACTCCACTCCATAATAAATGATTTTTGTCCGACCAAATTTCTAACAATAATTATCTAATCATTAAAAACATTAAGGGTCATTTAACCGTAGTATATAAATTGCGAGTGCACCGCTGCACCCACACATTAACGCGCCGTCTTTGATTTAGTGATGTTTAATAACATAATGAAGGGCTATGTGGTGGTCGTTTGTGTGGCGCTCTATGGGCTGGCACAATGCAGTGATGGTAAGTGTAGATTACGTGGAAAATGGATCTGTATTAATCGAAAACTCTCTAGACTACTAAGGGCTGATTTTTCCAACGCCAGATAATTTTATCCGATGAATAATTTTGATTTTTTGACAGTTCTTCCATAAAAAAATCTGTCAGACGTCAATTTTATTCCACGAATAAAAATTACCTGTCGGTTGAAAAATCAGCCCTTACTCGTAGTCTAGAGAGTTTTGAACTAACTTAACTTTAGAACTTAACGTTAACTTTAGTAAGTAAAGTCTCTAGTTAGTATACTTAGTATATGTTAGTAAGCTCTCTGACTGTATCTAAACGTGTGTGGCAATCTACCTCTGCCTACCCCTTTGGGTTTACAGGCGGAATGTTATAATGTGTAAATTGATCTCGAAATATCTCAAAAAGAATAGAATCTCAAAAAGAACTGTCAAATTGTAAATGACGTAACATAATTCGAGTACTCATCTTTAATTCAATCAGTATCATCATGAAAGAAAAGGGTAATTTCAAACAGCTTAGGTATTTGCGGTATTTTGACTTCAATTTGTGTTAAGAATTTCGTTGTAGTCCCTTCCTCTATATTTTTTGTATATTGGGATATGTACTTAGCATCTGTAAGTCCACTGAAAGTTTATTTTATTTGTGATTGAGTTTTATTAGTTTAATTCTATAAGATCACAAGCAACAAGTATATCGGTTTAATTTCACCGGGCGTAAAATGTTTTCTTTCTGACTGAAAAATAATAGTCTCAACTAGTATGTACAGACTCGTACTCATACTCGTTCAGAGTATTATTTTGGCCGCTTGCTCATTAGCAAGCGAGACGATATATGCTTATTTCTTTATACGCAAAGAGGCTTTCACAGCCCATTTACATCTATTTTGCGTCACTGCCAAAACCAAAGTGATCTTAGTTCTCGTTACAATAAGGTTGCTGTTGGGTTGCTGCTGTACTTTGCAGTGGCACCATTTGTTGCATTACAGGGTGGTATTCGGAATCATAGTTTGACCATTACCGCACAAGATACCAAAAGTAAAGATACCAATGTTATAAACTATTTTGTTGCGTTAATTGCTGTAGGTATTTATTATACGTAGTTAAAACGTGGAAGATAGATTTCCAAAAGAGTGTTATTTAAAGAAACGCTAATCGATAGAAACGGTCATCGGATAACGATGATGACCTGGACGGTAATTTGCTTTTGTTATGTAATGCGTGTCAACATGACAATAGAAGAAGTCTAAAGAACTTTCCTTAGCCCTTGTCATTAGTCAATAGAATTACAACAGTATCGGAAAAGACGCATACTATGGAGTTTATTTACGAACGATTTAAAGTTAAGTAATGAAAGTCAAAAATATACGTTTAAACATCTCTTAACTTTAAGCAATGTTTATAAATAAACCCCTTTGATTGTCCTTATGTAAAATATTATAAATCAGAATACCAGCGCTTTGACATTTATTTTTTTTAAATGTCGCAGCATCGCGCTGAAATAGGAGCCTTTTGGCCTCGTATAGGACTTACTGTTTCATTTTTCTTTTTGTTACTTTTTTTCTTTATATAATTTAGTTTATTTTTTATTTTTGATTTAGTTTAGTTTGTGATCTTCCTGTTCGAGTCGCAAAAATAGTTTTTCTTTCTTTTCTTTAAAGGTTTAATTGTCAGTTTCAAACTGAGATTTATGGCTGTATTCCGGTATGCAGTGCCTACTAACCTTCAAAGTAAGGTAGTAGTACGATTGTCCGCTGAACCTTGACTTTGACCGACACTACCGTCTGTCCTGGGTGTCCATGTCTCACGTTATGTTCTAATCTTAAGTAATCTTCCAGTACCCACAATCACGCCATGTCGGAACGAAGATACAGCCTGCCTGATAGCCTCGGCGCAGGCTGCAGTGCCATTGCTCATTCCTGGCGTGCCCAGCATGGGCATCGCTGTCTTGGACCCCATGCATGTGGAGCAGGTTAAGACCTCGCAAGCTGGACTCGAAGTGGACTTCAGGAACACGTCAGTGACAGGATTGAAAAGTTGCAAAGTTTTGATGATGAAGTGAGTATAGAGTATGTTTATTTCATCTGTAAATTAAGTTTCTTGGAGAAGAGTTTGTTTGGGAGTTTACCATCAAGCTTGTGCTACCACCATACTGCATGGTTGGGCGGCAGTTTGAAGATGGAAGTTGGTTTCTTATGCCTATAAAATTACGGGCACATGACACTTTTCGGTATTTCTAAAAGATCACTATGGAATTTCACTCTATCAGCTAGCTTGGTTAGTTGTAGAATATCTAAAAGTCGTAGAATATTGTAAGAAGACCATGTGATTCGTAGACCCTTCGAAAAATGACTAAGTATGTTGCTGGACCGGCTTTTTTTTTACTGTTTTTTTTTACTACCTCGTTTGTCTAGTGGTCGCAACCGCTACTGCTGAGCATGAGGTCCTGGGTTCGATTCCCGGGCAAAGTTTTATTGGGTTTTTCCATTTGGAATTTGTCAATAGCAGCCTGGACTCTGGATATGTGCCCGGTTAATGGTTGACGACACGGTTGGCGCAGTGGTTGTGCGATCGACTGCTGCGCTGCGTGTCGCGGGTTCGATTCCCGCACGGAACAAATATTTGTATTGCCTACAGGTAGTTGTTCCGGGTCTGACTGTTTGTGTATGTGAGTTTAAATGTTTGTAAAACCCTCATACAGTCGTGATGTTCTATTATGTGTTATGTTTATGGAATACAATACGATCGTTTCCATACGTATTAATATTATTTGCTTACAAAAAAGATAAACACAAGGTATTTGCATGTTTAATAACAGATCTAAGTCATCTAGTTATGTAAAGTAACTTGTCATTTGCTTTCCAAAACCTATTATCTTATTCCTTTGGACTATTATTAGTATTCATTTCATAGTTTTTAAATAATAGTCTAATGAATAGTGGACGATTCCTATTTCATTGTAATCATATTTTTTTTTTCAATTTCTCGAATTCTTTAACTGTAGGTAATGATGTATTAATACTTATGTAAATTAAAACCCTATTAAATGGTTACTTTCTTGAGTGGATGATAAAAATAAATTTGATGCTAATTGATGATTATTAACTTTGATAACATGATTCTACTTTGACACTTTTACTCATCTGTTAGAGGTAAAATTATAAAATTGTCAGAACAAAACATTTAACCAAACTTAAATAAGCAGGTTCTTTAAATACCACCTGTTAGTGTGGTATCTCCCTCGTTTATAAGAACAACACGCAGATAACAAGAAATACTCCTTCAAGTAGCACAATCATATTTTAGAGAGAATCAGAGCAGGACACCATCCTTACAGAACATAAAATCTCACCGGACTTGGTAACTAAACTTATATTCAGCAGCTAGATGAAAGTGGCTCTGGATCGAGTTCAAAGGCGTGCATCTTCGAGAGGAATATGTCCAGTTGTAGTCTGCTATAATCTGATTATGCATAGGTACCTAAATTGCAAGATGCGATTTATTATGATCGTATGCTCTTTTCCAGACGTTACCCACAATTGACAAAACTGGACATCAAGTGTCCGGTGACGCTGGTGGGAGACTACACTCTCGGGGGGAGTCTGCTCATCATGCCCATCGAGGGCAGCGGGAGATACACCATCAAGATCCGTGAGTATCTCATATTATTATAAGTCGTCGGCTATCGAAAAAATACATTGAAAAGTGCAACAACCTACGCGGTTAAAATCTATGGAAGAGCAATTTTTTTGAATAACTGACGAAACATTTATATTCTAGGGGGTTTAGAATCATGTACTCAATCCATGGTAACAGGTTGCGCGTCGATGTCCCTGCCTCCCTGTATATTATGTAAATATTATCTATATTTAAAATTAAAATATCAGTTTTAAGAGACTGTAGTACTCAACTTTTACTATCGGATAAACAAAAAAATATGACAAATATGCTGTTCTATACATTTTTATCGGGTTATATTTAAGAAAGAAAAGACAAGAAGTCTATGTTCTGAGGAAAAACATAGGCTACTTTTTATTGACATACTACACGGGCGAAGCCGCGGGCGGAAACAAGTCCACACTAAACACGAGGCTGTTAAAATTGTACCTTAAAGGAGCACCACAGCGGAGTGATAGCTTATTATCACTCGCAATAGCTCTTTCAATGCATCCCCACTCACATCCCCACTCACTCCCTCTAAATTCCAGATGAAATTGTGGTCAAGCTCCATTTGCCATTGGGCGAGAAGACGAGGAACGGCGAACAGTACTGGGTGCTGAAAAACTGGCACTTCACCTACGAGGTGAATAAGGGAGTCCAGTTCAGGTTCAAGAACTTGTTCAATGGAAACAAACAACTTGGTAAGTACACCAACGTAGATCCTAACTAATAATATACATATATACGAAAATGGGTTGGTATGTTTGTTTGTTACGCTTTCACGCTAAACGAAATTTAGCACACAGAAAGACCATGACCTGGGTAAGATAGGCCACCTTTCATCCTGGATCGCAGAGGAAGTCGCGGGTAACAGCTAGTTACTCTTATTTATGTAAAAACATTACCAATCTGGAGAGGACGTGAATCGTGAAAACAGTGAGTGATATAGATCCCAGTTAAGAATATGATCGAGTAATGCAAACCATAATGCATCTACGGACCTTCTTCACCATAGGGAAAGACACTAAACGCTAAACCAAAAACCGCTCTAAATGGTTTTATTATTTTCATGCAAAAATGCAGTCTCCGTTGGAAAAAAACAGAATACATTGTGGCAGGGACATCGACGCGCAACCTGTTACCATGGATTCAATACGTCATGATTGATGCGACAGTAATTTTTAGCCGGTCATTTAAAAAAAAATTGCTGATCCATACATTTTGTCCGCGTAAGTTTTCGTCACTTTTCCGGAAGGGTTCCGGAATTGGTCTTTTAAAAGGAACAGGGACCACCCCTATGTGCTGATGGTGATCATTGGGGTGGTTTAAGTGAGGTAAAAATCCCACACTCCCCGATTTCCCTCCCCGGAGGTTGAGTGCCTTTTGATGGTTTCCATCCGAAAAAAAATAAAGTTCAGTATCTAGCGTCGGTTCAACACATCACACACACATCATTAATTTGATTTTTTTCTTTTCAGGCAACGCTGTACATCAATTTGCGAACGGCAACTGGCGCGAAATCTTCCAAGAGGTTGCGCCACCTATTGTCAAGGCGATCGTTTCCAAGCTGGTCATCGAGTCCACCAGGCTGTTCGACAAAGTGCCCATCAATAAACTTGTTATAGAATAGAGCTGTTACATTTGTAAAAGTCAGGTAAATTAATTGTTTAGTTAATTGACTACCTACTTTGATTGTCCGTGATTCAAATCAAAACTGTCATTCTTTTACAGCTATATGAAATGACTTCAAAGCCATTTGCGGCTTTGTAGCCATTTTATACAGGCGTAGGTAGCGTGTAAATTCAATAAACAATTAATTTCCCTGACTGTACCTATTCGTTAATTATACGGTTGCCATTACTATTGTTGGAGTTTTTTTTTAACTAGAGTTCATCACAAAAATATGTACATAAATTAAACTGCCTTGAACTATTACCTACGTACGACGCACTTAGATTTAATAATTAGGTATGATGTAAACAGTATTACTGTTTACATCATACCTAGTTAGGTAAATTGCGAGAGTATAATCTCAAAATAAAAACATTTGTTTCAACTAAACCAATTACAGGCACTTTTGAATTGCCAAGGGGTCGGTCAGTCAGAAAGAATTGCCAAGGGGTCGGTCAGCCAAAAAGAATTGCCAAGGGGTCGGTCAGTCAGAAAGATGTAGCTACTCATAGTTACCCATTCCAAAACATAGTAGGTTCCTATGGAGAAGAACGGGCAAGAAACTCCACGGAATCCTACTTCCTACTATCCTACTTACTCGTATCCTATTAACGTGAAAGTTTGTATGGAAGGATGGATGTTTGTTACTCTTTCACGCAAAAAATGCTGAACGGATTTGGATGAAATTTGGCACACAGATAGTTTATAACCAGGATTAACACATAGCATACATTTCATCCCGATTTTCCTACGGGATCGAAACCTATGCGGGTGAAACCGCAGGGTACCGCTACGTAGTAAAATACATACCTACATACAATTAATATTGTGCCAAAATTAAGTTTAAATACTTCTTTTACCTCCTTTGGTGTGAAAGGGGAAAAAAGTTATGTTTGGTAAGAAAGAGGAAGACACATTTTGCTCTGCACAGCAGTAGACAGGTAGAAAAGGGTTAGGATGATGACGATCCTATCATCCTACCCACTACTGTTGGAGAAAAAGAGAACCTCCTCACTACTTATTAAAGGCCAGGCCGCAGAAGGAACGAACAAATTTTTCGACCACTCGTCTGTCTCCTAAAGCCAAAATAGGTGTAAGGTTGAGTGTACGTGACAAAGGCACTCGCTTATACCTAACCTATACGCTGTTATCTAACCATAAGTAAGTACATAAGTAGTTGAAGTTGTATACTTCACAAGTATTGTTTGCCCATTCACGAGTTAACACAGGCAGACATAGTAGCGAATATCTAATGAAAATGTTAGAAAACATACCTACATAGAAAAAAATAGAGCCAAGTTTGATTTATTCTACTTTAATGTATCCATCCCAAGTGAGGGCTCGTGGCTAAAAATAACAGCTGCACGGGTCGATCCGTCAGGCCGTAGATGGGTAGTCATCTTTACATACTGAGACCCCCTCCATGTCTCGAAAAGCACGTTAAGCCGTTGGTCCCGGATGTCATTCGTGGATCTTTGTCAGTCGTTACGGGTCGACAGAAGCCCAGAAGTCTGACCACCAGTCTTACCAAGGGGTATCGAATTACCCAGTAACTGGGTTGTGAAGGTCAGATAGGCATTCGCTCCATGATTCAGCTGCATTCGGTTAGATTCGGCCGACCCCAACATAGTTGGAAAAAGGCTAGGCAGATTTTTATTTATTTATTTATTTATCCTCACCCTGGAACGCTATACAGCAATTACACCAATGGAGCAAAAAATCAATTCATCCGCTGCTTTCCATCCATCCTGTGCGCGGTGGTCATCGAACGAGTGATAAAGTATCCATTCCAATTAAACTATTAAAATTGAAATAATTCCATAACTTATTACGGAAGAAAAATGTGGGTGGTTTACGTGATGACTTGCACGCATTCATATTTTATTACTGTGTCGTCCATCTGACGCATGATTTTACCTCAATATAAACACTTATGTGATCGCAACAAATGCTCACAAGGCTAGTTCAAAATTACACCTTAAAACATTGAGATAACATCATTTAAGGAGGCTAAGGATTTTTGAAGATTCTATCTGTCTTCGCAACCTCCAACTTCACCAGGTATTTGTGTCAACTATTTTAGTGTATTTTCAAACTATAATAAAACTACATACCTAATTAAAATTACAATTGTGTAATTTTTTCACAAAACCTACATTTTTGCCGTCTACTCAATTGTATATAATGCTCAAAATAAAATTCTTTTGACAACACTGACGGACTGACAGCCAATGCACCACCACAAAAATATAGAGGATAAAATTTTAACCAGTGCGGTAACTGAAACCATGAATTCAGCATATGATTGTAAACCCCTTTAGGGTAGAAGGTTTCATCCTTTATAACAATAACATATTAGTTGTTCCATTCATTTTGACTTCGTAGGTATTGCACTTTTCTATGAAAGAGCAGACTTTTTTTATCTTTTACCGACGTAAAATTACTACGCTGTCTAGAATCACGTGCTGAGTTCATGGTTACAGTTTGCGCAGTGGTTCATTTTTAGGGATCGAAGCATGTAGGTAAGGAAGACGAATTTCCCATAGAGGTTTTCGACTTGCCTTAAGAAAAGTTTAACCGACATTCAACTCCTCGTAAGTCGGAGGCTACCAGTTGGGTGAAGTTTAGGTATAAATACCTAAGCAAGCGAGGTCTCAGTCAATATCTAGTTTTTTCAACCTTGGCAGGGCACACTACCGTGCACACATTTAATGATTTAATATGTTTATGACTACTGTGAGTACTATGACGTCACGACGTGGAGTTCAGAGAGACCTATGTCACCTATGTACCTACGAGTAAATATTGACAATACCTACGTATACGTGGTGCAAAAAACTTTAACAACCGCGAACTTTGTTACTTACAAACAGAAATAATGGTGTTTTTTAACATTAAAATCTTTACTGCTTCACATTAAGTTCAATGTGAAGTGTGATTTTAAATAAAGGATGGTTATGGCCATGGTATTAAGGCCGCCCCTGTACAGTTACGTGCTTAAATTGTTTTTTTTTTGTTGTTTAGCCTATACTGTCCCACTGAAGGACAAAGGCCTCAAAACCAGCATTAAATAAATAATAAATAAATAAAATACACTAATGAGTTACTCTGAACTACATTTTATTTATTTATGTAATATATGGTAAAGTATACAACATACTCAGCCTATAACGATCCCACTGCTAGTGAGAGCTAGGTGATGATATAATTTACACAAAGTAAAGCGCCTGACTGCGTTCGAACCTGTGACCTACAACTCGTAAGTCGTGACCGTAACCATTGGGCCACTACTGCTCACAAGTATAACATTCGTTAATAATTATATATATATTTAAAACACAACATACCCCATCCGAGTAAAGTTAAAATGATGTCACTCTTGAAGGCTAATTCTCGTAATTTAAAACGTTCAAAGTCTAGTCGCAGTGTCATCTCGGCGACAAACAACTGTCAAAAACTTGTAAAAGGGTAGGGAAATTTGAGGTATTTTTGACAGATTGAGACTGAGATCAGACTGTGAATGTTCGTAAAATTACGAGAATTGCTCCTTTTTTTTCCGAATGGGAAATCATCAAATGACCCCTCCCGCTCTGGGTGGAGTGGAAGAGAGTGGCAGACTCTTACTGACTAAAACCCACCCATGTTCCTTCCTTTGCCCTTTATGATCCGGGGTAGCGGTAACCCTTTCGGACAATCCCACCCCGGCAGGCTTCGGCCCTAAGGGGCCCCTCAAATTATGGTGAGGGGCCCCTCAACTACGGTGACCGGGAGTCGTCACGCGGCTCCCGACGCCCGGAACGTCTCCCGCGGCGGCTGGGATGGGAGGCTCTCTCCCTCATCCGTCCCGCCACCTCCTTCGCTAGCATGACTGCTTCGCAGAAGGAGGCGACTGCCTCCCACTCCCTCTCGCCCCGGACCATGGCTTGCACCAGGGCCGGGCGCGAGAGGCCGCCGCCGCTGCCGATCGCCTCTACGAGGACACGGCGGTGCTCCGCCCAGAGAATTGCCCCTCTGGTGTCATAACATGTACCACAATTACCTTCGTGTTAACATCTAGAACTGGATGGGTGCATTTAACATATCTGTGTTTTTTTTTAAACATATCTACTTATAAACGTAGGAAGCCAACGCGACCACGATTAGCATATGCATCGTTTATGTAGATATCTATTTGGATATCAATTCAAGTTTTTGCGCAAACACTTTAAAGTGAATTGTTTAATTAAGAACAACTGGGGAAAAACCTCTCAAGGTAGTTACAGCACAGATTCGCTAATAAATAAATATTTACCTAAGTAGGTACAATTCGACACGACCGGAGAGAGGTCAGGCGCAGGACCAACGGCGTGCGTTCAAAGACGGGTATCTCACCGCCATCTTCCAAATTCCAGGCTGTTACTGAGAAATTCCTAATGGATAAACCCAATTACACTTTGCCCGACCTGGGAATCGAACCCATGACCTTGGGCTTGGCCTTTGGCCTTGCTTTTGCGGCAGTTAAACCGACACATACAATGATGCTGATTAGTGATCAGCTCTACTATTCACGAAGTGACCGGGTTTTCAGGACCAAAGGTTTTGCTAGTCATCAGAGAGCTCACGAAAGAAATAAAAATTCGCCTGGGTCGCTGTCACCGGATACGGAGAAGAGGACTATAGGTACATACTATACGTAGCATAATAGTAATAAGTTGAACTTTTTAACTGTCACTTACATAATCTGAGTCACAATACATGCAAACGTTATGCAAAATTACAAACGCGTTCACAACAAATTATAATAATTGTTTATAACTACGAGAACTGCTATTATGACTAGATGACAATGGAAACAAATTAATGTTTATTGTAGATCCAATTTGAAGATCAACGTTTAATTATAAGCAAGCCTTACCTGCGCTATTTATAGTGAGCTAATTTATTTTATAACTTTTTCTGGTACTTGTTTATGAATAAATGACTATGACAATCATAGTCATTTATTCATAAACAAGTAACTTGTATCTGAATTTACACACAAAATTACACAATCACAGTATACACACTAGGTAATATAAATTACATTTGAATATCATAAATTATATCAACAATTTAAAATTAATAAATTTACATTTCTTCAATATTACTTCGACATGTCAATTGAACAATATGGCCAACACCTTAAAATTTAAAATAATAATAATAAAATAATTATTTAAGTAAAGATAAATTAGCATAGATTGATAGAATTAATTAAAAATAATAATATTAAAATCTTAATTAGGTCAATAAATCAGAATGAACAAAAACCAATAAAATTTAACAACCCATGATTATCTCAATAAAATTACAATTCAATAAAATTAAAGTTCTTCTACAGCATATAGACACTTATTAAATAGAATTTTTTTTTTTTTGTTTTATCGATGATCTATCCACGTACCTACTACATGATACATGAATCATCATGTATCATGTAGTAGGTAGGTAGGTTTCTTTCAGAGCTCCTGAAAGAGCTGTTTCACACTTCCGCATCACTTTTCAACCATGTTTAAAAAGTGATCAACCAGCAGTGTCCGCGATGGTACCTATAACCACCACTTTTTGGAGGTTTTATTCGTAACTTTAACAGTCTCAGTTTTTAGTCAGATATTAATGGGATATGGATAGTAATAGGGAAAGGAAGTGAATGATAACCTGAAACTCGACAGATGAAAAGGGTCGAGCAAAGCATTTTTCACTATCGAAGCAACATAGGACAACGTGAAGAAGAAGAAGAACTCAGTTTTAGAATTATATGAGGTGAACTTCGATTTGAAATCAACATTAAATAGCTTTTATCGTACAAGTAGTAATA
Source organism: Apamea monoglypha (assembly GCA_911387795.2). NCBI lineage: Eukaryota > Metazoa > Arthropoda > Insecta > Lepidoptera > Noctuidae > Apamea > Apamea monoglypha. The sequence goes on along the minus strand of OU426926.1, from coordinate 19,018,322 downwards.
GTCTTAATAATGTACAAGTATAAAAAGGAGGGGAATAACCAAAGGGCTTAAAAATTCTTCCGCATCACTGTCAATAGGAAACGTGCCCAAAAGGCTGGCAGCATTGCCACGTTGTATGGCAACGCTGATTCTTTGGCCAAAAAATAGGCCAGCCCCTCTGGTCACATGAACAGTAGACCAACCGCTTGACGATGTCCTCATTAAAATTAAACTGGAAACATCGACTGCTGAACTTGGGTTTTACATACTATAGGTCACACAATTTTATTACGGGAATTGGGTAGTTGCATGATATTGAATAATATATACTCTAGTGGATAATATATTCACATGCGTGATACGATAACAGAATTCGAAATCAAATTTGAAATCGGTCGAAAAATAAAAAAAAATATAACTTATAAAACCTTTTTGTCTATCTCTTTCTCGCAAAACGAAGTTTTGCATGTAATTTATATGGCGATAGTGAACTATGATGTCACAATTCAGTATTTCCCTCTCTGTCTAATTGAGAGTTTTGAACGCTTATATCTTTTTAATTTCCGAAGATATTAAAAAACTGGTTATACCAAGCTATTGGTGAGGTAAAAAAGCTTCAATTGAAATGATAATAAAAAATTAGTCAATTAGCCAACGTCTCGTAACTTATGTTACTGAGAGTGATTTGATGACGTATCGACAAAAGTGCGCAGATTACGTGCAAACATCAAAGTCAAAGTCAAAGTTTTTATTTGTAAAACATAGATGTAAAAATAGGTGTTTGAAATAGAATAGGTACAGAGATCTCTGTTTTGCCGTTAACGACGTACAAATATCAAGTAGGGAAAATACGTAAAAGCATGCAAAGTTACAATTAAATACTAACATTTATGTTAAAAATTAAATGAGAAGATAACAAATGAGAGAGAGGTTAATAGGGGTTCATCCTCTATCAAACTCAACAATATTGCATACAAAATTTATTTAGAACATTTAAAATGTTAGAAACATAATAAAATTTCTTATGTATTAGGTTTTATTAAATTTTAAACATATTTACAACTGACAAACATAATCACAAATTAAATAAGTAATTATTACGTGCGGTAATAATCAGTTCTTTAATTTGTGATTATGTATATATATATGATTATGTATATTTATCCACATATCTTGCATTATCTTCTAGGTATTCATTAATGGAATAATATGCCATTTGAGTTAAGAAATTATTTAAATATTTCTTTAAATCATTTAGCTCGTGTTTTCCTCTAATAGGGTCCGGTATTTTATTGTACAATCTGGGTGCCATGCCTACAAAACTTTGTGTAAAAAGCTGTGTTGTGTATATTAACATGACATGCACGTGTGACATTTTTCAGTATATACTAGAGGTATATGTAATATTACCCAAATAACAAGCTTTGAATATCAGAATGGTTACTAGTTAGTTATTTACTGTATAGGGTTATTATTGAATATGGTTTGTAGGGAAAGGGTTTTATGAAGTAAAGCACAGTTAGACAAGACTAAACATTTATTTAAATTTAGGCTTGTCAGTAATTAATCAGAAACTTATTCGTCCGTTCGTAAGACTAGGTCATCATGGAGAAGAAGGACAAGAAACTCCATGGAAACAGTAAAAAGTATTCTATCATTATCTTTCTTACGTTGTCATAAATTATCGTTATCTTTAAAAATAATTAATTCTATCTCTTGGACAACGGTCCAAGACTCAATCCCACCCCTCCTCCACCTATCACCATGTTTGGCAAGCCGAACCCTTGGGAAAAGCGAGCCAAATACCTAGGTGTTATCCTCGATCAACACCTCACCTTCTCAGAGCACATAAAGATGGTTCGCTCGCGTGCCGCTTTCGCTCTCAGTTGTCTCCACTCCATCCTCAATGCTCGCAGTAAGTTGTCACTTAAGTGCAAAATGCGCTTGTACACAGCGTGCATCCGACCAATAATGACATACGCCTGTGTAGTCTTCGCACACGCAAAGCTCCGTCTTATCCACAGGATGCACACCTTCCAAAACCGCTTCCTCCGCAAGGCCACAAATTCCCGTTGGTTCGTTCGAAATGAGATCCTCCATCTAGATCTCAAAATCCCCACTATCCAGCAGTTCATGAAAGGCCTCTCCAAGCGTTTCTTCAATAAAGCCGCCAATCATCTCATCCCTCTTGTTGTGGCGGCCGCTAGTTACACCCCCTCCAGAATCAGTAAACTTCGCCGCCCAAGGCATGTTCTCGCTGACCCCGATGACCCCATAACCCTCCTTCAAGAGAGCAATAAGGCAACCAGTACAGCATTCAAACACAAAAGACCGACATTCCGACCTCGCGACGTCCCCAAATAAATTCTCCCCCGACCCTTGCTCGATGAAGTGCCAGCCCGCGCCGCAGCTGAGCCCGTAGCTTTAAATCCCCGACTGTGACTTCTGAGTTTGTTTCGGCCTTTCTTCTGAGTTAGTCTAGGAAGCGCATTGCTCATCAAAGCATTAATAATATTCGATCCAGCCTGTCCCATCTTGCTGCCCTCTTCCAGCGACGCCCTAAGCCGAGGTTCGTACCCCACAGGGGGTGCCCTTAGCGTGCAGTCGCTTAGTTTTAATTAGTTTTAAGCCCTGGCTGGAGGCTTTAAGTTTGCTTAAGGCAACCACAGGATAGTCCGGTTAAGTAGTCACGAAACTTTTTTTTTTTTCCGGGCTGGAAAATCCTCATGGATGTCCGCCGCCCTGGGGCGGGCGGCGGCGTCTGTCAGACTCTTACTGACTAAAAACCACCCCAGTGTTCCATCTCACACCTACGCCGGGGGTCGCGGGAACGTAAGATCCTTCCGCAACCTCTGACTGGTGGTCAGAGGCCCGCCACCGGGGGCCTCCTCGGGTCAGGGGGGGAGTGAGGTGTTTGACTCCCCCCGCGACGTCTAAGAGGGGCGCGCGTAGAACACTACGCACCGCCACCTCGCGTCCTGATGTGTGGGGGGCGATGGACGTCCCCACGTCCGTCGCCCCTGGACCCATTTAGGGGGGCTGGAAGAGGGCGTTATCCGCCCTCCGCCGACGCCCGGTGCGCCTGTTGCGGGCCGGGTGAGAGGACGAGACCTCCCTCTCCCTTTCCGCAGCCTCCTTCTGCGAGACGACCGTTTCGCAGAAGGAAACCACCGCATCCCAGGACTCTTCGCTGCCGACCATCGACTCGACCACGGCCGGCAGCGACAGGTCACTGTCTACTTCTGAGATGAGGGCACGGCGCGGCTCCTCCCAGGCGGCACACTCTGCCAGCGTATGCCGCGCTGTGTGTCACGACCTCTCTAGGTCAACTAAGAGATGCAATTTATATAAAAAAAAAAAAAATAGTGCGGGTCTTCCCTTTTGTTGCTGGGTCGTCGAACGGTAAGGGTGTCGGGTGTCGGTACCTAACAGTAAGCTCGTTCCATATTTTATTTTTAGTGGTTTTTATTGTTTTTATGATTTTTGTTTTGAATATTAACGGTTGTTTGTGATTGCTTGAATTTTGATGATTAATTGAATTATTGTTAAAATCAAGTGTATTTTAAATTAGATGTAAGTTGTTTGAAATTGTTTTTTTTTTTATTTGATTTTCCTTTTTGGTCGCTAAGATCAGAAGGGATTGAACATATTTGCTCTGATCCTACACAAACAGCCGTTGATTTCAAATAAGAATGCCTCGTTCAAGGTCACGCGAAAAGCTAGTTAGGACACTGTTTCGCTCTGGGGCTAGGTCTGGTAGTCGGAGTGAAACGCGACAAGACCGTAGGCATGGTTCACGATCGCCTCACGGTAGAACATATTCGCGCCGTGATAAAACTCGTTCGCGGTCGCGCCGTAGTAAAGCTCGCTCGCGTTCACATAAAGATGATCTCGGTGAAAGACGCTCGCGTAATCGTGACAATAATAGTTCGCGTGAAAGACCTAGGTCACGTACGGTCAAATCACATCGTCGTCGTAGTAGATCTCGATCATACCCTCATGTTTCCGTGAAAAATGTGTTGGGCACTATTATGTCGCGACTGACGGCTATTGAGGAAAATACTGCTAATGGTTCGCTTGTTACGCCTTCAGCGTGTGACAGCACACTTCCACTAGATAAAAATGTATAAACAACCCAAGCGCTTGTTCATGCATTAGGGGCGTTGACAAAAAACAAATCTGCAAATTATTACGTTTCCAATTTTGATCCAGCTATAAATAATTTTGAGGTGTGGTGTAACGAAGTGGATAGGGCTAGGCATGTGAACCATTGGGACAATCTCGAGTGTTTCTCGCGTGTGGCTCACTGTTTAAAAGGTGATGCAAAGACCTGGTTAAATGAGTGGGCGATAAATGATCGCTCATGGTTCAATTTCGTTAAGGAATTTAATTCGTTGTGTCCACAAAAGATTAATTATGCCCAAACTCTTCATGAGGTTATAAACACTACGTCCGACAAGTTTTCATCATACGCAGGGTACGCACGTCGTTCTTTATTAAGATTACGTGTAGGAAGAACTTATGGTTCAAATAGTGATTCACGGTATCAGTGATGTACAGGTACGCGCAGCAGCTACGAATGGTGACCTAACGACAGAAAATCTAGTTTCCTTTTTAGCTACGTACGTAAAGCCCATTCGTAAATTTGATAATCGTAACTCCGATAAATATGCGTCATCCAGTAATACGACTAAAAGGCGTAATTTTAACGGTTCTAATCATAGATTTATAAACTAAAGGAGATATGCCAAGGGGGCGTGGCGCGTGCGAACAATGTATGCACAAAACAGAAACAAACGCGGGCGCCGTTGATTTGTCAATAAGAATTGTCAATGTAGTTATGTGTCTCTCAACGTTGCGATCTGCGTTACGCGATTGGCTCGCGTTGAGTGTGGTGACTGTTGTGGTGTGAGTGAGCGCGTGTTCGTATTGTAGTGCATATGTAGTTGAAGGCGACAGTCGGACTCGAACAGTTGGGCAGCCACACCATATCTCCCTTTAGTTTATAAATCTGTGGTTCTAATAGATCTGAAAACAAGTGTTTTAATTGTGGCCAAACAGGGCATTATAAAGATAAGTGCCCCAAGAAACGTAATGTTAATGACAAAGCTGATAGTAATAATGCTAGAACCGTGTGTTCTTTCTGTAAGAAGGTAGGGCATAAAGAGAGTGACTGTTTCGCTAAGGCTCGATCTGATTCTCAGAGTAACAATGGCAGTCAACGTAAAGTTAACTTGTGTAGCGAACTTTCAAACGCGAAGGATAACAATGACATAAGTATGGCCGTGATACAGGGTATACCGGTTGACATTCTTATAGATAGTGGTACACTCAATGTATCCTTGATATCGTCAGCGGTGGTAAATCACTTTTCCGGTTTGCGTAAACAAACTAAATTTTCTTTAAAAGGATTATTCCTTTTCACAAAATCTACTTCAAGCGAGCAACAATCTCTTTATTGCTTATGCAATAAAGAGATTGTTGCTCGCGAGTACATCACTTTAACTGTCGAGTTTAGCGATATCGCGCTTGAAGTAGATTTTGTGGTAGTACCCGCGTCATGTATGAATACGCCCATTATCATAGGGACTGACGTACGGAATCGCGATGGTGTCACGTTTATTCGCACGAAACACGGACAGTACCTGACTCATACACCGGATAGGGTACTAAAAGTAAACGCTGTGAGTGCTAGCGAGCCTGACAAAATAAATACGCCCCTCGAAGGGGCGGAACTTGCTAAGTTGATGGCTGTGATAGATGAATTCTCTCCGTTTTTAATAACCGGCACAGCCACCACAACCGTAAATACTGGCAAAATGCGCATCAGCTTAACAAGTGACGTACCTGTGGCATACCATCCGTATCGTTTGTCATATCAAGAGAAACTTATGGTTCGCGAGATATTTCAGGATCTATTAGACAGAAAGATTATTAGGGAGACAAATTCCGAGTACGCAAGCCCGATCATTTTGGTGAAGAAAAAGGATGGCTCGGACAGAATGTGCGTAGATTTTCGTGCAATAAATCGCATTACTGTCAGGGATAGGGGGTACCTATCCCAAAATCAAAAGTCATTTATTCAAATTGGGCTGAGAATCAGCACTTTTCGAACGTCATAATTACAAAAGACAGTCCCCCAAAAACGCCCGCCCTTCACCACTTCCTAGTGCTATCGCTGGGAAGAAGAAGTGGCGCAACAAACTCCCCAGCGCCCCCATCACCGCGTAATTAAAACCTAATTTTAGCTGTAGTTAACATACTTGAAATATTTTTCTTTTTTCTTAGTCCGTTTTAATATAATTTCTTTCCTTCTGAGAATATTACATATCCTCAAAGCCGGGCAGGATGCTTGCGCAAGTTTTCGTAACATAAATTTTTACTATCATGTTTCGCATTTTAAAATGCAGGATTCCTATTCGACCGCAGTTTTGAGCTAACTATATTTCCTTTCCTCCTATCCCGTTCCCATGCAACAGAGAGAAGAAATGCTCACTGCAACGACAACCAATCACTGCACAGCGTTGTGATTCGAGAAAAGTGTCGCCATATTGTGTTCTGTACTTCTGTTATAACCGCAACGCAAACCGCACCGCATTAATACCGCGTCGCGCCGAAAAAAATTACAAGCCGCTAATATATCTAAAACTTTCTATTATCCGTGTTGGCCGAGACACGTGTGACATAAACAGACCAAGTGAAGTGAACAGCAGTGAAAGGAAGAAATCAGCGAACACGTGCTTCATTCAGAAGACTCCCAAGTAAGTCCTTCGTTCCCTTTTCCTACCCTGGTCAGCTCATTACTGGGTGTCGTCAATAGCTCACCCCTGCTTAAATTACATTACCGCAACGGTCCTTCGAAGTCGCATGTAGATACTTATTCACCAGGCTGATTATGCTTATGCTGTGTCCCGGAGTCTTTGTGCCAATGACATGTAGGTACTCTTTCGTCGGAAAGCAATTCGATGTGGACGAAGACGGGTAAAAACGGTTATGTGAGATTTCTTCTTAAAGTTATAAGTGACTACCCTGTCTCTTTGTGGTTTCTATAGCTGTGGGAAAAGGTTAGGAAACTACCTAGAAAATATCATATATTATAATATCCTCCTCAGCTTCTTCCAAATGGACACCAGCCAAGGATTTCCGTGGAAAAAGGTAGTTCGCAAGTGACCGTTATAGGTTTTCCTTAATCTTCATATTGATTCCATGAATATTCATACGAATACGAGTATTCTTGGTAAATATAGTCGCACAGGTGAAACGGTGGCAGCCGCCATCAGGCAGCCATAAAATCACTGTAAAAAATAATTTATTTATATTGGCCGGGCACCTGTTCTCACTACTTCGCCAGGAAAAGGTTTAGGTTAAGTCACGAAGTCCATAGTCCATATCCCTTTATGCAATTAATTTTTATTGACGACAGGCAGAAGTCGGTCAGAATCATGAATCTTTAAAAACCGGAAAAGTGCGATTCGGACTCGCACACGAAGGGTTGCGTACACAGAACAGATAAAAGAGGTTGCGTATCACCGTACAATATTTAACACTACTTAATTTTTTTTTTTTAAGTTTCTTGTATGGGTCCTTTAATTTTTGACTTTATTTTAATTGATAGAGTTACGGCTCTTGAGATACAGCCAGCTGACAGACCGACGGATGCACTGTGGTTCGCGCAGAACAAGCTAGCTGGACAAAATTATTTGTTTCGATTTTTATTCATAAATGGGGTTATTAAGCATAGATATGACATACTATACATACATATATGATATGATATACTTTTTTGAGGACCATTGCTGGTTTGAACAGGTATAGTCAAATAAAAATATAATATTTTTTTAAACAATTTTTTTTAAATAATTTATCTATAAATGTAACTATAAAATCTAATAACAGATACCTACATGAACTATCACTCATTATCATCACTATCATCAGATGAATCATCCATTGAATAGTCATGATCATGAGTGGCAGAACTATGGAAACTAGAAACTATATTAACATTTTGTTCCTTACAGCTAGGTTGAACTATTAAATCTAGGACTTCGGTAGGGAACGAACCTAATTTCTTTCGGGGAACTTATCTTAAACCATTTATTACAGGGTCAGATGTTATCAATAACATATTAAGTAAATCTCTATTCGTAGCAATTCGCGATCGTTTTCGTGTGTTGTGTTCACGAAATCTTCTGCAGTCCTTATTCCGAGCTTCCTGTGCTTCCTCGGAAAGTTGGCCGATAGGCAAAAGTGATGATTTAATTACATCACCACTGTGCAGAAATATTTTGTGAACAGTCACGGGCATATAATACCATGGTTTGAGATTTACGTAAAGTTGTCTGGTTTCTTGAGCTAAGGTTTCAAATTTTTCAATATTTACACATCATATCCTGATGATAAAGCACGAAGCAGTATGCCAAATTTTTGTATAAGTGAAAAATCTGACCCTGTAATATCGGCACTTGCCTCGGGATTTTCAAAAAATCTTCACGCGGTATTGCCGTCATTATTATTATTATTCATTTATCTCAGAATCAACAAATATTCCATACATTGTTAGTAAATCATACTTATAACTATGTTAGTATATTATTATTGAATGTCAACATTATTAATTATACATTATTACACTAACACTATTTTACATTGAAAAGGACCCCTCCAGAACCGTGAACGGTATTCCAGTGCCTCACAACCGGACAATCAACCCTTTCCAATATGGTATTCAGAAGGCTGCTGGTGCTGCCCCGCACGCGGCGCATCAGGGAGGCCACGCACAGGGTAGTGTTACCGAACCCTGGTTTTGGTTTGTCTACAATCAAGCCCATTTCACTTTTAAAACGTCTTTTAATGTCATCTGAACATTGCTTCACACTAGCTTTGTCTTCGTTCTTTTTGTTTTGTTTAAGAAAGAAAGAAAGAAAGATAATACGTTTGGTTGTACATAAATAAACGGACACATCGAAAGATATGTCAACTCCCTTTAGCCACCTTGAATTCTTCTCTAGGAACCGCTCTCGATTTCTTCCACAGCTGCTCCACTTTTCAGCTAATTTTGACATGATGACCTTGACATCTCTCAGGGCAGTCCAGATGTCAAGATCATGTCTCAAAGATATAAACCGAAACAGCAACTCATACCGCGTTTCATTTGGGTGTTTTAGTCATTCTTCGAAAACATCCATTTTTGAGACGGTGAAAACTGTTTAATGAAAAAAATTTGTTGTGCAAATAATTCGCAATATTTTTTTTTACCAATTACTACTAGATACTTGTGAGAATCATATAAAATAGATTCTACAAAGTGGACATGAGTGGACATGTAATTTTTTGACCATTGAATTAAAAAATATGGGTGAAAAACTCCACTTTTATCTAAACAATTAATTTAATAAACATATAGAATGAAGTTCCTGTGATAAAAATGAATTAAAACAAAACTACTTACCCTTATGTACACAATCCATCACAAAAAAACTATCACAGATTTCTTTTAGTTAGGTACTTAAATAAGTAGTGTTATCAATGATGGTGTAAAAATGCAAACGAATGCACTTTGAATTATCATTCTTTAAATATTACCTTAATGACGGTCCTAATGAGGGTAGTTACGAAAATTAATAGGTGTATTCCTTAATGTACACTAGGAATTGAAGAGTTGTTTTTGTCCAGCTAGTTTGTTCTACACGAACCAATGGGACGGACCGATAGCGGAGGCTAAGTTACTAATCCCTGGACCCACAAACCTAAAAAAGAATTTAACGTTGGAAATATAGGAAGTTGCCAAAAAATGAATAGAATCTACTAAACTATAAATTACTATGTTTAAATACCTAGTCCTACTAATATTATAAACGTGAAAGTTTGTATGGATGGATGGATGGATGTTTGTTACTCTTTCACGCAAAAACTACTGAACGGATTTGGATGAAATTTGGCACACAGATGGTTTATAACCAGGATTAACATATACGATACTTTTTATCCCGATATTCGCACGGGATCGAACCTTATGCGGGTGAAGCCGCGGGGCGCAGCCAGTATTATAATTACCGATTTAGAGTGCTTGTAGGTAACAAACTCGGTATACTTAGCTTTGAAGTTCCGTTCCAATTCTTCCATGTATTTCTAGGTAATACGAGTATATATCTAAGTAATATTTGTTTTTATATCTTTAGGTTTTTCTTGGACCAGAAACTGGCCATTGTATCTCCCGTATCCTGTATGCCAAGAAATAAAATCTGAAAATTAAAAGTAGAGTAATCAGAGTTAAGTGCAGTTAATCTGTTTCGTTTGAGCAGTGATTGTTCGCCGCAGCCGCAGTTCAAATTTCAAGATCAAGGTGACGCGACCATGTTGTGTTTCGAAGTACTTGCTTATGTTTCTTAAGGGGAAGCCAGCAGCGTGACTAATAGACCGAACGGGTCGCCAGATTTCGGCACGTATAAAGAGGGAAAGGGATAATAGGCTCGGACTCCGGTAGTAAGACTTGAATTTTGTAGCATATAAGCGTAGTGCTTTCTTACTCTCCTGCATTCAACTGTAAGGCCCAGTTGTACCATTGCGTTTGGTTCAATACGAATTTAAAACATCATTCCATTTCTGTCAATCGTTTTAAGATGACAGAGACAGAAAGATGTTTTAAAACGTTTAGTGTAATGCTAAACGTTTGCAAGTGGGCCTTAGAGTAGAATGCAGGAGAATAAGAAAAGCCTAAATTCAAGTTAATTTATGATTGTGTGCTTTTGTTAGGCAAAAGTATTTTATTTTTACCGGATGCATTTCCCTAGAGCGGTTTTTTCTTCGTGAAGAGGGAACGACAAACACACTATGGGCCCAAAAGTTTAACTCAAAACACTAGCTGGATTATTCGAAACTGGGTCTTTAGATATAATCAAGTTTGAATATCTAGGTACGTACCCACTTGTTTATCTCAGAAAAGGGTGAGGGGGAGAGTTTGTCAGAAAAGAAACTTTAAAAAAAAGAAAAAACCTTACCTCTTTTGTGTAAAGTACCTTTAAATGGTTTAATTTAAATAAATGCTTTGAGTTTTATTTCAGTTGGATCCCAAAACTAGCAGTTTTCAGAGCGATAAGTAAGTATATTTGTAAGATAAAAATAATAGGTACTCAGTTTTATTCTGCACAGAAAATCATAAACATCCCCTTAATGTAGTGAGAGCCCAGTGCTGATGACAATGTACGAATGACGTCGAGCGCGTGCCTACATCTCATATACATAAGCATGGGCCAGACTTGGCGGCAATCAGACTTGCGCAGGATTCCACTGTGAACACTGAGATACATCGAGTGCAGTATCATGAGCAAGCTGACGTATTTGTGCTTCCTAGCTGTTATTTTAGGCGCTAAATCGGGACTGGGTAAGTAATTTTCTTTTAATTTCTGGATTATTTTGTGGTTTTTAAAAATAATGAATTTTTATTGTGATAAAATCAAATTTATTGTTTTAAATAGGAACTCATAATAGCTACAAGTAGTTCATGAAAAATTTACACAAATGACTGCATAAGTAGGCTATATATAACGTCTATATAGATGTATGGATAATGGCTTTTTTCATAATATTGAAATCACCAAAGTAATTGTTTTTCATTAAACCGCCCAAAAACTTTCTCACCAAACGCTTTCTTGTGTATCTCTATATACTCGTATTCTATGACTTTATCAAATTCGCTACATAATCAGCAATCAACCTAAACTTGCCTTCGTTAAAATTGTTTGATAACGCAAAGGTAAACACTGTAGTATTGCCACGGCCTAGGTGTTTCTAAACTGTCCATGAAAACCTAATTACTATGGCAATGCCACCTTCTTAACACTATTAGTATAGCCTATTGCATTGACATTATTTGTAGACGTTTTTTTAATGTTAAACTAAAATTCTGAATATGCTACGGCCACTACGGCGTACCAAAAGAAGGATAGATACTTAGTTTCTTCTGTTTTTGTAGCGTTTAAGGGTGCTACACACTTGTTCAGGTTGGCATGGTCCGGCACAGCCGGGCGGCGAAATTGAATATATAGGGTGGCAACAGTCGACGCGAAAACAGTAACCATACATTCAGCACAATTCTAAACACCCTAGCCTAGAAATTGTTCGTCAGTTATCAAAAAGAAATCTGCTGTTTCATAGAAAACTGTAATGCCTAACCTACGCTAGCTATTTTTCTTTTTATAACCGACGAAAAATTTCAACGCAAGGGCGTACAGAATAATGTACTGAATCTATGGTAAGAGGTTGGGCGTCGATGTACCTGCCACCCTTCGGGTCGGCTTTTTGTCCAATAAATGGTAAATTAAAGTCATTTGCTTGGCTAATGGAACCGAGGAATAGATTTCAGTGACTTGATCATAACGTCAGATGGCGTCAGGTATTGATAAGTGATCAGATGACGTCTACGTTCTGCCTATTAATAACGTAATCTTCATAAAATCTGTGTAGCTGATACTGTATAATCTTACTTCCAAATGTACGTTTCTATGATTATTATTGTCCATTTACCTATCAATTATAGGTTTTAACCGGTGAAGTATTTTGCTGGATTTCATCTAAATCGTTTTAAGGGATTCGCACCCAAAGGGTGTCAACGGGATCCTAATACTAAGCCTAAGGCTTCGCCGTCTGTCTGTCTGCTACAGGGCAGTATCCCTTTAACCGTAAATTACTAGTTAATAATCATTTATTAGTTTTGGACGGATTAAAGTATAGTCGTTTAAACGTCACAAACAACATAGGTACTATTAAGTTCATATTTGACCAAGAAAAATTCTTCAATCATTTTTATGACTATCAAAATGCCATTCAGGCACTCGGCAGTCAAATAAGCCTTCGTTTACTAACGACTTTACCACATTTCTTTCCGACAGCTCCCTTCATTTCACCATGCAAGTCTGGAGACAACGCCTGCATCCTGGCATCAGCACAGAAGGCCGTGCCCTTCATGGCAGTGGGCATCCCCGAGTTGGGAGTCAAGTCCCTAGACCCCATGCAGTTTGACGTGATCAAGGGGAACCAAGGGGGTCTGTCGCTGACCTTCAAGGATACCACTGTCACTGGCATGAAGGGGTGCCACGTTGATGCTATTAAGTGAGTACAAGTTACATTTTTAAATGTTTGACAACATTACACCTGTAGATATTCTCCGTAAGGTTAGACAGAGGTGTTTAGTTCCCCATTTCGTCAGTTATTTGTAACAGGCCGTGCGCCTGGCCGATGGGATTCCCCGTCGGCAAAAATGACGAACTTCCATACAAACATTCAACCACTATTACCTCTTGGGTAGCCCACGAAATTCGAATTTTGCGGGCTACCCTTGGGGATGAATATTCAAAAATCTTTCCTTAGTGCTCGCTATAGACATAAGAAAATATATTTCTATGGTGCTCACATTCGTAACAAAAGGAGTTCTTGTGCGATGTTTCTAGACCCAGTAGATTAAGCTGTGTGTTGTTTGTGTATCAGAGAGTGAATTTAAGATTTTTGAATGTTTGATGATTGATGAATGTCTCCTATCTAGTAATGGACTCAGTGGTACAGGGCATCGTGCCTATATGTAAATTTATTAGGTTAACCACAGTTCCTAATTTTAAAGGTGAGCTATTTTCCTGTAGACATTTCATTGTTCGAAACGTGTGTATAAACAAAAGATTTGTACTTTGTAATCTTGCTTGCTTCTATTGTTATGTGCAATACAATAGTTATTACGAGTCTCATTTGAAATAGGATGTATCTTAGGTAGGGTTATCTGTAGGTAGGTACGTAGTAAGTATGTAGGTAGATTCTTAATAATAAACTAAACAAAAAACAATTTAAATGGCGTCACAATTCAGTTGCCAGAGGTTTAAGTCGAGGTAGCAAACCTTCTACGTTGTATCTAATTTCGGCTTTTTGTTACTTTAAGTTATACAGAGAATCAAAATAATGTCTTTCTTAATAACCAGAAGGAAAAACAGTAAAGCATACATGATCGGTATAAAAAATCATCAGACATTGAGCAGCGGTATTTATTAGGTGTTATTGCTTGCACGCGTTCAACAGTCTCAAGATTTGTGTGACAAATATAATTTTATAGTACCAACATAAATATTTTGTTTCGAGCCTAGTTATTTGCGTATAACGTGTCACTGAATCGGCGCACATGTTATCCTTGTATCTACGAGGTAACGAATTAAATTAACAAGTTTATATTTCTCATCAGTACATATTTATCGGAACTTTCCATTGTAGTCAACAATCCTATAGGCAATTAAAAGTTAGGCGGTTATCACACTGCGCCGGCCACCGCACGCCGCGTGCGGTGCTGTGGTTTTTAACTTTGACTGTAGACTGCACGGAGATGCGGTGTCAATGTCTTATACCCTGCGCATTTTGTATACAAATCAAGATTCTACGGTCAAAGTTTAAAACCGCAGCACCACTCCGGTCTTGTGTGACAACCGCCTTGCCTTTAGAGGTCTTGGGCCTAGAGTCGATAAACCGGGAAGTGACGCATATTCACACAATGTGACCTTTCCCAGAATTCGCAGTCATCACGAAGCGACTGGTTTCCGATCTTCAAGTTATTTGTATGGCTAATATTGATTCGTCGATTAGACGCGATGGACGCTGTTTATCTTTTGTTTAGCAGTATTCTTTGTGGAGTGTTTGAGTGGTTTTATTCTTAGATTTGGTTAAGTAATTCCATATTTTATAGATAGTGTTTGGTGGCTCTTTAAAGCTAAGTATTTTGGATCCAGGTTCACCATTGTGGTGATTGTGATTCTCTGAATACATTAGATAACTCTTCTCAATATTTGATATATGTATAAATAAATGGCAGGGACATGGACGCACAACTTGTCACCATGGATTCAGTACATGATTCTGTACGTGCGTTGAAATTTTTCGTCGGTTATTAAAATAAAAGTCAAAATAAAATACACGAAAATCATAAAAAAATAATACCGGAACGGTTGTCGGTGGTCTTCATTTTTCATCCGATAGTGCAGTCTGACTGCTAACAGGTGGAGCATCACGGTAACTCCCTAGGAAACTACCGCGGTGCTGGAGCTCGGTCTCGACCGTAGGTTCGTAGCATTATGCTGAGCGATGGCCGTTTCGCGTGGATACCTACTCGTATGACGCATATTTTCCCGCAACTTCTTCTTTTTTTTGTGTTTGTGTTCTTTTTTGCGTAATGTTTAACGCAAATAAACGTATTTTCTTTCTTTTTCTTTAACTCAGTTTCCATTTTTACCTAGGAATTCATTTTCCTCCTTCAGTTGTCATGTCCGGTTGTCCTAGAGCATGACACGCTACGATGTCGAGGACAGCCATTGTGACTAAATAAAGCCATAAACTAACCATAAATATAAAAGATAAAATAATTTTATTGTTGTTTATGTAATTGTGTATCAGAATATTGTGATTTGAGTGTAGGCAGGGAGGTACTTCACTATGAATAGCCTCTTTAGTTCTTATGCTAAGTTGGTAGGTGAACCTATATATGTATATATTACAGGGTCAATTAACGCAGGGGAAACTTCGCAGAGGTGACGGTATACCAAGGAAAGAAAGAACGAACAAAAGAAAAACGCGTTTATTGGCATAAAAGAAAAAAAAACTCTTTACCTATAACTAAAACAAAGGTACCTATACGATATTTATATGAGTGTAGGCCTAGAATTATGTTTGGGTGGATAAGAAGTCGAGACAAAATTCCATCTTCGTATAAGTAGTTCTCTACTGCAAAAATAGAATCATAAAAACCGAGTTTCTTGGTCTCTTGATTTTGGCGCGGTAAAACAATAGTCAATAGTGTATAGTTTGTTAGGTGGTATTCCACCCTTCAGCAGTCGCACGACCACGAGACCAGCGGGCAAGTACCGGGGGGTTCTAGGTCAGTGTTATTGGGTTTTTCCATTAGGAATTTCTTAGTAATCGCCCAGAGTTTGGAAGATGGCGGTGTGCCTCGGAAAGCACGTTAAGCTATTCTCGTAATATAAAACGTTCAAAATCTAGTCGCAGTCTCATCTCAGCGACAAACAAATGTCAAAAACTTGTCAAAATGTAGGGAAATTAGAAGTATTTTTTGACAGATTGAGACTGAGATCAGACTGTGAACGTTCTTAAAATTACGAGAATTGCCCCCTCTGATCTCTCTTCGGTCGTTTCGGATTTATTTGTTTAAACTTTTCGCACAAAAAGGTACAAAGGCGAACTTGTGCCTTAGGCATTCTCTACCAGTCAACCAAGGGTGGTGAAGAGATTAGATGGCAGGAGATTGCCGTCCCATCGGACTATGAGAGTGAGAAAAGAGAGAGTACAGCTGTGCCTGCGCACACACTTGTGCACTATAATAACTCCCGCTCCGTAGGCTAGTCTCCCCTGAGATAGGTCGCCATGGCCGAAATTCGATCTGGAGGACAATTTTTTTTTTCAGCCTAGTAGAATAACAGACTGTTGCCAAGACTCGAGAGTGAGACGGATTAGATCAAACACTCCAGCTAGAAGCCAGGTGCGATATGCTTAGTGGAAGTAGGTAGGTATCTAGACTTGAGACTACAATACCGGATACTAAAATGACGGTGTAAAGAGAGAGAGAGAAAAGAAATTCAAAGTCCTGACTGACGGACTGACTGACACATCAACGCACAGCCTCAACCGCTGGTCCTGGAGGGTGTGTTCTTAGTGAAGAGTAGATATCCACTAAGAAATGGTTTTTCGAAATTCCACCCTTAAGCGGGTGAAATGGGGGGATTTTGTTTGTTTGGAAAATCTTATTCCTTGAGTTAATGAACTTGAAACTTGGCACCAATACTAATCTAAGTAAATTATGAAGTTTGCCATTTTATGTTTTTCTAAACTACCCTCTAAAAAAAGAATGGGGGGTTTCAAAGTTTGTATGGAAGAATTTTAGCGCGCGGTGCGATTAACTCAAAACTCAGTATTTATACCTAGGATCGAAATGAAAGAATAATGTGTATCAGAGTTTTTCGAAAATCTACCCCTAACGGGTTATACCAATTTTCGAGTTAATCAAGGCAATAATGCGTGGCTTGATTAACTCGAAAATTGGTATAAATAATCTGTGAATCAAGTTAGGAATACATCCCAAACGATTTTTCAAAATTCCACCCTTGTGGGGGTGAAAAGCGGGGATACAGTTTATATGAAAAGTCTTATTAATTTAGTTAAAAAACTTGAAACTTGGCAAGATTACTCGCCTAAGTAAGTAATAAAGTTTATAATTAGTTTTTCAAAACTACACCTCAAAGGGGGATATAGGGGTGTTGAAGTTTGTGTGGAAGTAATTGAACGTGCGCTCCAATTAACTCAAAACTCAGCATTAATACTTTTGACAGAAAATAATTAATAAAACGTATAAGTATGTAAAGTTGACAGGCGCAGGTCGGGCTGCAGGGGAGCAGTGGTGGTCCAGTTGTAACGGCCCCGACTTACGAGTTGTAGGTCGTGGGTTCGAACCCAAGCAGACGCTTTACTTTGTGTACCTAAATATTTTCATCACCACTGCTCTCAAAACGTTGAAGGAAAACATCGTGAGGAAACCGGCATATCCTAGAACCAAAAAATCGAAGACACGTGACATCTACCAACCCGCACTAGGCCCGCGAGGTAGATTGAGGCCCACATCCTCTCACAGAGAGGAGGCCTGTGTCCCAGCAGTTAAAACATTAGTGGCTGAAAATTGACCCCTGACGGGGCTAAAAGGGGTAATTCGATTTTTAAGGGGAGTATTTGAACATGAAACTGTATGTTACATTTTCACACCTAAACCACTGAACTTCTGATTTGAAGAATCTTCCCTAGGAAACCATCTATCTCAGATGGCATCCTGGGGAAGGACATACTTTTTATCCTGGTAGCACGTTCCCGTTGGATAATTTCCGACATCCACGCCGGCGAAGCCGCGGGCAGAAGCACTAGCTTCTGCTTGCGTCTAACATTACAATAGTAAGAATAGTAACTAGGTACTAAGCTACTATTCTTACTATTGTAATGTTAGGCTTTAATAACATTAATGAGCAACCTAATTAGAGATTTAAGTACTTCCTAATGAATAGCAGGTAGATAAATAAACTTCCTTTGACAAAAGATCAAGGGCGTTTGAAAACGTCTTGAGTCGCAAGTTTCGTGTAGGTACTTCCTACGTCATAATAAATAATTATATAACAGATACCGATGTGATGACAAAAAAACTAGATTTGAGCTGCCGCTGAAAAATTATAGAGAAGAAATTGGGTACCTAAGCCAATTTTGTTATTCCAAACCAGTCGCAAAACACGAAGAAAATTGCTAGTTATCATCCTAAATTAAGTGATTTTTTTTACAGGAAGACGTTTATTTGTGAAGTTTATGAGTAACTAGCTATTGTTGTTAGAAAATTAACTTGTTTATTACTTAATGATATTTGTATGGACTTGGGAACCTAACGCACTACGTGTCTGAAACAATTGACTGCGTGTACAAGTACCATGTTTTACCCAACTTTCGTTGCTGACCGTACTTTAAAGATACAATTCTAAAGACGAACGCAACCGCAAACCGTAGCGGCAAAGCCGCAAGCGCTACGACAGAGGACAGACCGCAGTGACACGCCAGATTTCTATGTGTTTATGAAAAAAAAATGCTTCCGTAGATGGCGACATTGCCGCCTATTGTCGTTTTCATAGAATCAGTTCCTATAGACCCTGCCACCCCCAGGCAGTGACATCGACGCGCAGCCTGTAACCATGGATTCAGTACACGATTGTGAACCCATGATTATGTGCGTTGAGATTTTTCGACGATTATTAAAACAAATAGTTTTCTATACATTTTTGACAGCGTAGGTATTTCAGTGTACTATGAAACAGCTGTTTTTTTTTTTGATAACCGACTAAACATTTCTACGCTTTGGTCTAGAATCAACTGCTGTATTCATGGTTATAGTTTTCGCATCGATGTCCCTGCCACCATGTATTGAAACCAGTTTCCTTCCTCCAAATTGTAACTATATCATGAAATACCTTTTGTTTTCACTTGACAGGCATGACCTGACAAAAGGCAAACAGACGATAACGATCAGATGCACCGTGGAGCTGGTTGGAGACTACAAGCTGGATGGACAACTCCTCGTGCTGCCCATCAGGGGCGAGGGCAAATACCACATTAATATACGTAAGTCATTCATACGTCACTCAGTACCTAAACCTTAAGTAGCGGGTGATATAACCGACCAATGTTCTTTTTATTACTGTTCTTAGTTTACTGTCACACTAATTTACCAACCGCCAAAAAATAAAATTACTGCCCGTTATTTTTTTTCAATTGATCATATTTATTACAAGCCTGTGATGTCCCACTGTTGGGCAAAGGCCTCCCTACTCTCTTTACACTTCTCTCTGTATAAAGCTGTTAAGGACCCTAATATTTATATAACAGTTTTTAAAATCGTTACCCATTTAGTTCCATTTTTTTTCCTTACATGGTCACCCTATTTTATAAATGGCTGGCATCAGCCAGCGAGTTCACTAAATGTTGTATTAGACGCTGCTGCGTAACATTCAGGCCACTAGTTGAACGGCGCTGTTTAAGGCTAGGCAGTTAACTGAAAGTCTAATTAAGCTAATTGGCGGTGAGATATTCATTGCTCATTCCTACAGTTTTCTGCTTGGATTGGCATTGGTTGACCTGTCCATATGGGTTAATGCCAAAAATTGTACGACCCCAAACGTTCCCTGTTTCTTCATTCGGAGTTGTATTATAATCACTGACAGTTTGGATACATAAACAAGACCATGATCATCATCCTAACAATTTGGTGAACAATGTTCCAGGTGACATAGTGATCAAAGCCAGCACGACACTGGTGACGGTGGACGGCGACGATGGCAAGAAGCACTGGCACATCAACAACTGGCACTTCAACAGCCAGGTGAAAACCGGTGCCAGGTTCAACTTCGACAACCTCTTCAATGGCAACAAGCTTTTGGGTGAATAACGCCTTTACCACATGAAATTTATAGCAAATCTTTTTCTGCTAATAGTGCGCATTTCCAATATACGCAGGTGTGCCTAAGCAGTTCGCACTTCCAATTTTCACTTAGGTAACTATCCCGACTTATTCTTATTTCAGCTGGACCTGTAGAAGGCTTCCTAAATACAAACTGGCGTGAAGTAATGCAGGAGATTGCCCCTCCAATAGTTCACGCCATCGTAGCACGCACCGTGGAGGCGGTCGAAGCCTTGTACAAGGCTGTGCCCGCAGAAGAACTGTTTCTCGAATAATAGGTTATTGTGGTAAAGAGTTGATCAGAAGCGATCGATAGGGTAGACAAGCAAAGTGATAATAAAGTACCTAGATTAAGTTTAATATTTGTTTGATTTCTGTTTTAAAAACATCCATCCTCCATGACTGAAAATGGGAGAGTAATTCCACTTAAGCCTCCCCGCCGCCCCCTCCTCACTCATACCAGTTTCACACGGTCCGGTCTGAAAAAAACTTTACCGGAAGGACATAATTTAATACAAGAGTTTTATTTTATCGTGTATCGTCGTACCCCGTTGCGTTCCGGTAAGCAAGTTGCCTAACCTGTTGGACCGAAGTTTGTGACGATGCACTCGGTTTCAAGCAGACATTAAATTATTTACTTGACAATAGACGGGACATTGCGAACAAAATCATAATCCGGTACATTTGTCCTAGTGGTCAAAAGTCGCTCAGTCTAGTGTGGTACGCCTGCGTGTCAAGTCGTATTTGTGTCCACAAAAAACAAGTATTTTCTAAGGAAATATGCCAAATTGCGCATTGCGATATTGTAAATCTCGTTATAGTAAAACAACTGGACCTAACTTCCGTTTATTTTCGTATGAATTATTTATATTTACTCAGTAATTAAAATTAAATAATTTTCATAAATAGATTTTGCGCTAATTTTGTAATAAAAGCCCTCTATTGCTGAGTAGTTTTACTACTGCCTTGTTGAGATGTGATGTTGTTATCGATAATATTTATTAAGGTAAATAATAAATAACACTTAAAATATAATACTGTTAGAAAACAATCATGCCATTTTATTTAAATGTCAATAAATGAACAAGTACTATTCGTTCATGTAGGTTTCTGTTACTTAATTTATAAATTGAACGAATTGCCCTTTTTTGTAAAACAAAAATAGGATAATATCGGCGGCATATCCCCACAACAGAATACCGTACGACCGAATTAAAGCATAGTAAATGGGATGTCTCTAAATCAGTTAAATCACAATTTTTTTATACGGCGTATGCTGCAGAGCTAAACTTTTTTGACAACCTACTTATATATACTAATACTAAAGCTGAAGAGTTTGTTTGATTGTTTGTTTGAACGAGCTAATCTCTGGAACTACCAGTTGGATTTGGAAATTTCTTTTTGCATTTCAAAGCATAATTCTTGAAAAAGGCTACCTATATGTTATTTAGAGGTATGAGGAACAGGGTGTAAAGTTCACTCATCCTCCATAGAAAAGGGAGGATCCTCCGACCAGACGGCTGTTGTGTCTGGCGGGCAATTGCCCAACGATTGATGTTGGGAAATTGTATCTATGCTAATTGCGCGGTAAACTCTGCTTGCGAGATGCAGGATTTGCGTGACGTCAGTATGACGCGTTATTCGCATGTGGCGTTGTAGATACCGCTACAGTTATTTATCATTAAAAAAAAACTAAGAAAGAACGCGATGTAAACCGGTTAAAAATTTTAATGATCCTTTATTAAGTGGGAGTTTGTTAACAACTTTTAAAAATTCGTCAATGGATGGTAGGTCTGACGTTGGGGACATAGGCAGCATGGCAGCAGAGCGCCCGTAATTTCCTCAATATAAGTGTTTTGACTTTTATATTTTGTACGTACGCAAGGTCGACTGATCTGTTTGCTTCAAAGAGCAGAGCTTGTACTACGGGTACTAAACAATGCATATAATACTTTCTTTTGTAAATAAATACTTATAATACACACCCGCACCAACACAAACACTTATATTCATCACATAAATATTTGTGTCCTGTGGGAATCGAACCCATATCCTCGTGATCACCAGACCATAATAACGATAATTTATTAATTTGTATGTAAAAAGAATTTTATAGATAAATAACTTGTAAACATTGAAACTTTAGGAAAGCAAGAAATTGATTAGTATCAATTTATTGCTTTCCTAATTTTTTGGCACTTGTTTAAAACTATTCAAATGCGAAAAAATTGTCTCGTAACTTTTTCAATTATCGATACCTATAAATCTAAATGATAAAATCCCTAAAAAGGTTTTATAGTTTTACTTAGCGTCACTCCGCATTGCCAGACCGAGAATTTATTCGTAGTTCTACGGATTTTTTGGACCTCGCCGGATATACGTATATCGATATAATAAGATTTACAATTATTTGCAAACAAAAGTGTAAAAATAATTATTTTTCTAAAAAGGCAACGCAACAGACAATTGCAAAAAAAAAATACGCTTTATGACATGATATTTTTGTGTAATGTAGACCACATTACACAAAAATCATAATAAACTGAGTGCTATAATAATTCGGAGGCAAAACGCATTTAAAATTATTTTATTTTAAAATGTACAGACGCCAGCAGATCAAGCTACCCGAAACTGTGAAATTTTCCCAATCAACCTTAAACCTTAATGCTTTAGCGATAAAGAAGAAGATCTACTAAAGAAATTTGACAGATTGTAGTAGCTTGATGTGCTGGCGTCTGTACATAAAGACACACTTGAAACTGATACCTTAACCTAGCCATAGACGGTGACACAGGCAATGAGTAGTAGCGAATAACATTCTAAAATAGTTTTTACTGTCTGAGAAAAGTTTTGCTTAATTTGTTTAGTTTTCAATATTTATTTACCTGATTGAACAAATATTAGGTTTTTCAGGCTTAATGCACGGATTGAAAATCGGATCTGGCAACACTGACCACACTGGCCACCTACCGGGCGATAGCTGAATATATTTTAATAAATTTAATTAATTTTTACTATTTGATGTTCCCAATTGCCGCTCTAATTTTGATATATTATGCTAGATGGCGTCACTGAGACATGGGATCACAGTTTTTCTATGACATTTCTTTGCATAGCCTCTCTATTTTACAGACGCCAGCAGGTCAAGCTACCCGAAACTGTCAAATTTTCCCAATCAACCTTGAACCTTAATAACTTAGCAATAAAGTTGAAAATCTATTAAAGACATTTGACAGATTGTAGTAGCTTGATATGCTGGCGTTTGTACAGACGCCAGCAGGTCAAGCTACCCGAAACTGTCAAATTTTCCCAATCGACCTTGAACCTTAATGATTTAGAGATAAAGTTGAAAATCTATTAAAGAAATTTGACAGATTGTAGTAACTTGATGTGCTGGCGTCCGTACCTTTGTAAATCTCTTTGGTTTCAAGTCTTTTCTTATTACCGGTCCGGTTGAAACCGTTATGTAGGTGAGGCCCTTATACGTCTATTATCTCGACCCGCCTAAGCGACGGGAACTTAAAGCTTATGATTTTTATGGACCGCTCAGGAATCAGACCAATCAGGTATAGATAAAACCGAAATTATGTAAAACATTAGTCGATGTGCGCTAAGGACATAGTCTGAAATGAGAAAGGTCATTTTCGTGCTGTCACTGTCAAATGTCGCACGTTTGTTTGTAGGTTATGTGTCAGAGTCAGAACGTCATGTTATTATTGACTGTATTCTTGAACTTGTGAATGGTTTTACGTTTAAGTTCATAAAGTGAGTAACGCGAAGGTGAAGAATTCTAAATAAATCTACAATATGCTGTGCCCAGAAGTATGGAACTTTCCTCCACCAAAAGTAATAGTGGATCACAGAGAAAATCAAGATTTAGAAACAGTAAACAAAACAGTGAATATGAACAATTTCTATAAAAGTTTGATTGTAACATGCCCTGATGAAATACAGACGCCGAGTTTTATTCAAGATATAATTACAGAAGACACAGATTATTATAAATTATCGAATTGTTCACTAACAGAATTTGTGGAACCAGCTTTCATTGAAAGTTTTGTAAAAACTGGAAAAGTTCACTGTTTGTCAGTAGACAGAAATTGTATCATACAAAATTGCGCTGCTATAACTCCAAATGGACATCTCATACTTAACATTCTCGAGTATACATATCAAACATTAGGATTGGAAGGAACAAAGCGGCCTCATGGCTTCTATGAACAAAATATAGATCTCAAAACAATAAAAAACTATTCCAAAGTTCGATCAGGGCTTCAGAAACTAGAACAATTCGATTTTAACATAACATGGGAACCAAATAATGAAGATATTTGCCCGTCATCAATAGCAAAATATTTTAGTGAGAGGAATATCAATGTATCAGTTCATTCCCTGAAAACCAAGACTATATCGCCATCAGTAACTGAAATTCCTTCAATAAAAGATGTTGATGCTGATGAAATGGTTGAATGGATTGGTTTACTGGCTCATGATGCAGATATTTCTCCTACAGAACCTTATATCAGCACTTACTGCCAGCCAGATAGTGAGAATGCATTAAAAACTGGAAGAATATCCATTCAGATAACCAGAGGTTTTGTAACTCCGTCCCTGATTAGTAAGTTATGTAAGAAATTGTCAGTGTATGTTCTGGCTAAGAAGTCTGAGAACTATTGGGCATCAATAAGTATACAAAGTGATGATAACAGTTTGTGGCGATGGAATACAAGTTGCCCGACTATGTTTCAAGCTCATGATTCTTCTTGCAATGTATTCTTCACTCATAGTGGTCATGTATTGTATTCAATAGGTCAATTAAAGTATTCATAACAATAAAGCAAGTAATTATTCTTTCCATCTCAAAACCCTTAGTCGTTTAGCACTTTTAAGTACTTCAGAGAGTGCACAACACAAGTTTGGAGTGAAAAAGGGGAGGCCTTTGCCCAGCAGTGGTACACAAATTGGCCAACAACAGGGCCTTCAACATGTTTTATATTTGAGGTTCAATAGCAGTGTCTGTTGAATGACTTATTATGAATTGCCCCAAAAGGATTTTTATTTGTAGGTGATAAAGGGAAAAACTAAAATACTTGGAACTATTTAATCTTAAATATAGTTACCAAAGCTGATCAAATCACAAAATTGTATAAAAATTATAGGAATGTAAAAGTTTTGTTACAATAGTTGGCTATCTGAACATATTTGCAAAGAGGATAGGATAAGGGACTCAGAAGAAATGCTGGTGATCCCCCCCCACTTTAATGATGATTTTGTACAAAAGAAAAAAAAAAAACATCAATTTAGATTACTTTTATTGAAACAAACCAGTACATACGACATTTACATATCATGTGCCCTGCACCAATAATAACATAAAAAAAAAAACCAAAATAGCAAGATTCCAATAATTTGTTCACTGAGATATGCCAGGAATGCTAGTAAATACATCACAACATCTAATAACATAGTCTTACATTCTATCTACATAGGTGGACGACCTATATTGCATTGTTGTTTTGCTGGACTTACAACCCTGATACATAGACTCACACAGTATTAGATACCCAAATTATTACATTTATAAAGAGGCACAAACATCACTCCAGGTTAGAGGCTTCTTCTTGAATCCACCTTGTACTAAAAGCACATTTGCAAAAAATGTGCTTTTAGTATTGATAAAACATCTGATGGAGATATGGAGCCCAGAACAAAATCAGTATCAGAAGTAACCCTTTACCAGAAACTTGTAAGCAGATGCATAACTAATACTACAGCAACGATGAAGGGGTAGACTGAACTGTAGGTTATTCTAAACCTTAGCGAGTCCGATGACGCCGCATGCGATGCGGGCGCCAGCGTTGCCCGTCGTCTTGCTCAGGTCGTGGCCGCCGATGCCGAGGTCATCGGGGTCGGCGTGCACGACCAAAGTGCGGCCCACGATGCTGTTGGGGCCCGACAGGGAGATCTGACTGTCCTGGATGCATACCTGGAATGTTAAAAGTTGGTAAGATTTAAATTGTAATAGGTTTTATCAAAAATGATATTGTTAGCAACTGGACTGCGCAATTATAGTCATTTTCACCCAAAAAAAAAGTAGGGTGCTGTTGGATAGGTTGTTTAAAAATACTTCAGATGTCTACAAACCATTTTCCAATTCAGGGATCCGTTTGCGAAGTACTAAGCTTTAAAGTGCTGATTTTTGTTAGTCATTGTTTTTGGATTTATGAAAAAAATAACGGCAGTAGTATTTATAACAAAGAAAGGAAAACTATCACAGCTAAGTAGGCTTTACAAGTTAACAATTAATCGGGAAATTATGAAACCCTACACTGCGCTTGACCCGACATGCACTTGGCAGGTTTTTCTTTTGTAATTTCGGCATTGACTTTGTATTCTGTGCGGTCTTGTGTGATTTCGCACTCTTTACTATTTTGTTTTTCTCCGTAGCAGGTACATATTTTAAAGTGAAAAACATCTCAATTTAAAATGGCACATACTAAAAATATACCACACGACCCCAAAACACATTTTGCGTAATTATTCATAATTCTCCGTACTTTAAGAGTTACGTTTTATACGATTTTTCTACACCAAGCATGATAAGAGGCTGACCATTGCTCTTTGAGAAGTTTTGCCAGTACTGCTGACACCTACTTTGCTAACAGCATTACCTAACACATTAACACAAGCTTGCATTTTGAAAGTTAAACAACATTCATTGCGTTATCTAAATTGTTGAGCAGAATTTTTTTTCGAACATATGATGAAATTGATTGACAATATTCTTCAAAATGATTCAGATTGTAATTTATAGTGTGTTACGCAAATAGGGTTCTGGTTGTTTTGGACTTTACCTTAGTGTTATCGCTACCGCCCGCCTCAATGTTACCGAGGTCTCCAACGTGGCGAATTTCGCTGTCTGGTGCACCATGGTCCATCTTCTTAGGATTGAAGTGGGCTCCTGCTGAAGTGCACCCATTTGTGTTGTCTCCAAACTCATGCACATGAATGCCGTGTTTACCCTAAAAGAGGAGACAATGAATTTAAGAATTGTAAATTATTTACATAGGGAAGAAATATAACATATAAACTAAAGGAATACCAACGCAACCTTCAGTCATGTTGACAAACTCACACACATAATATTATAAGTTTTCTGTGGTGTCAAATAAATCATATTAATTTAAAAACTAGATGAGGTTGCGTTTCCTATCTGACTACTCTGAGAAGAAAGACGAAACAAACTCAGAGGTCACAGTCTCTTTTAAAGCCCAGACATAATCTTGGTCAGATCATGTGAAGGCCATGTAGATTGGTGTCTGAAATGGTCTTTTGCAGGAAGAACACAGGAACATTCACAAGGTTCTCTAATGAAGAGTTTTAATGCTGTTGTAGAGGTGTGCCCTATTCGTTATTGAGTCTAACTAAGGCAAGAATATTATGTGAACACGGGTGCTTAATATAAGAATAAGGTGTTGTAATTAAGGAAGAGCGGGGTAATTGCATAACACTATCAGTAGCAATGTGTTTCATTTTGACAGTTCAACAACATTCATTGCGTTATTTATGTTGTTGAGCAGACATATTTTTAGAACATATGAAGCAATGGATTAGCAATATCCTTCAAAATGATTCAGATTGAGACTGGTACTGTGTTACGCAATTAGGGTGCTGACAGTTATCATAAAGTAAATCAAGATAACTTTGCAACAAATCAGAGGTTATGTAAGAACAGTTATCTATTTAGCAAACATTACTTTTTTATTGTTATTAAAGCTTTGTATAAGTTCAACAATAAAAAACGGTACTAGACCTAACCTTTGATAACATATCACATAATTCTTTCAACAATGCATGTTTATTGAAAGGTCTTTCTGTTAATTATAATTTTGTTGAATCATTCATTTGGTTGATTATATGAATAAGGACTTACATCGTGACCTTGGACTGTTGTACTGCATACTATATTGATAGTCATTATATGTTAATTTATGTGCACACACTATGTGTTCATGTGAACACAAAGTGAGTACACATGCGAGTTTGATATGTTTAAAACTTGCATTGTCATTCTGGTTTTAAATGTTTGTTATATTAGCTTCTGCTCGCCACTTTGTAAGCCCGAAATTTCATGTTTTAACATAAAAATTTATAGGCAATACTGAAACTCGAAAGCTTCTAGTACCTCCGCAATACTGTAGCTTTACATTAGTAAAAAAAAATCAGAATCAGATAAGTAGTTCCAAAGAGGTACAATTTGTGAGTTTTTATGTAGTAACCTACATAAAAACTCACAAATTGTACCTCTTTATAATATTATTATTTGTACAGATGCCCCATGTAAGTAAGTATCACACCTCCAAACTGGATTCTACACAAAGGCCTTTAAGTGCAATGGATGGAATGGATAAATAATTAATTTTATTTATATTCAAAATACTACATACCTTTGAAAGACCTGTCACAGCACCGGACAACACTACAGGTCCTTTATCATCCTGGAAATACAAAAAAAGAATTAAAGGTTTGATACCTACTTACATTTAACGAGATAAATTAAAACTAACAGTTTTTTCGTAAGGTTTTTTTTTTAAGAAAACTCAAAAAAAAGAGCTGCGTTATGTAACACATTTTCAATCACAATCTTTCTCATTTTGAAGGATATTGCTAATCCAATGGTTCAAATTATGTTCAAAAACTTGTCTGCTCAGCAACGTAAATAACCCAATGTTGTTGAACGTCAAAATGAAAGCCATTGCTACTAAGCTGTTAGTGTGTTATACCTACTTCTTTTCCTACATAAGCTACTTTTTAAATTACTTTGGCGCAGTAGGTTTGTTTCTATTCACTTATCCTGCTATCAGTTTAATAGGCTCCAGTAAGTGGCCAAGTAATTAAAAACTTAGGGAAATCCAAATAATTGGGGTAGCCGAGGTCTGAAAGATACTGTTTCATGTAGTCATTGTGATGTTGTGATATTCAGTCAACAGAAGTAAGATAACAAGTATGAAGCTCTTAGGTATGTAAAAAGTACCTAATCATAATCATACAAGTAGACTATTTATGTTGAATTTTTTCCTTGTCATGATGATGATTGTTTTTCAAATCACTACATTTTATCTGCTTAGAACTGATCCGAACATCAGTCGGATTTTGTAATATCAATAAAGTTGTCATGCTGCTAGGCACTATTCCTGCCAATAATCCAGCTTACGATGTTTACCTGATCAATAACATTACATGATTGCATTCACAATGATAACCCATCGTTCCAGAATTATCTCTAGACCCATGATAAGAATTATTTATACCTAGGTAGGTAACAGCCTAAGTGGTTAGTCAACATTTTATGTCGTAAAAACTACTACAGAGTGCAAACTAAATAGGTACTAGTATTTCAAGGTTATATAATAAAGGCAATCCTATTGCCGGTTTGTACAAAAACGTTAAATAATTACGTTTTGGTCGAAGTATATGGTTCCGCTGACATCGCCCTTGAGAACACAAACAGCTCGCGTCGGCATATTGAATTTCTGCGTTACAAAATTTTACGGTTAGAAAATAATTAGGACACTGAAAAATTGGTTAATCACTAAGTAATAACTGACGATTTTTAGATATTCACGCTTTAATTTCTTCTTGAGTACTGATTTTTTTACCGACGACACCAGTCACCAAGCTCGGAAGGGTAAGGCCGATAAATTTTTGACGTTTCGTTTCGTTTCTCCGCAGCCCCGCACCCGCCCCACCCGGTATAATTATATTATTATAGAGTAGTAGCTTGTCATTTTGCAAATCAACTAAACGCATGAGCACTGGCAAGCGTGTATTCTGTCAAATTTTCCCAATCAACCTTGAACCTTAACGCCTTAGCGATAAATTTGAAAATCTATTAAAGAAATTTGACAGATTGTAGTAACTTGATGTGCTGGCGTCCGTACATACACCAGCCGGAAACCATGCGTGTGTGTTTCAAAACATGTCATGTTCGTGAACGGGCGCCGTCAGTAGGGACTGGTCATCTCTTTGCTGCCATGGCTTATTTTAATTTAATTTAATATTTGGATTGTTTTAAACTTTTCATTACGGACGCTTTTAACGTTCTGCATCGTTCTCACATGCATAATTTTTAACATGAATGATGTAACTAATACTTTGTAACCATATTTTGATTTAAAAGAGTGTCCATGGAGTTTCTTGCCCGTTCTTCTCCATAGGTACCTACTACGCTTTGGAATGGGCAACTAGCTTCATTTTTCTGACTGACCGACCCCTTGACAATTCAAAAGTGCCTGTAATTGGTTTAATTGTAATAAATACTTTGATTTTGAGTTTGAGTTTGAGTTTGTCTTAGAAAAGGCTTATGGCTGTGCACACGGCACAATACAGCACAGCAGTCCCACTGACCAGTGATACGCGGACTCTCTGATATGGGTCTAATTAGTGCAGAGTACCTTATTCAGAGAGAGTGGCTTATGGCTAAGTAATAACCGCCGCACGGGTCGATCGATCAGGTTAAGCTACGCTTGCCGCGGTTGGTCCGTGGATGGGTGACCATCTTCACATATCAAGACCCCTCCGTGCCTCGGAAATCACGTTAAGCCGTTGGTCCCGGCTGTCATTCGTGGATCTTTGACAGTCGTTACGGGTCGTCAGTAGCCCGAAAGTCTGACAACCAGTCTTACCAAGGGGTATCATATTACCCAGTAACTGGGTTGTGGAGGTCAGATAGGCAGTCGCTCCATGTAAAATACTGGTATTCAGCTGCATCCGGTCAGACTGGAAGCCGACCCCAACATAGTTGGGAAAAGGCTAGGCAGATGATGACCTTATTCAGAGAGACATCTAAATGGAAAATAATATTATATTATACATTATACACGAAAGTCGCATTAGGTTATTTGCCCAGAATATCCAGGATCCCAGGACCTATTTGTATGTATGTATGACTTGTATACTAAAACACAAGTCCCCAAAAAACAAGTTTCTCCAGTGCTGTCCAAATGGTAAATTTTACCACCACGTAGATTCAGACCGGTGAGCTCATAGGTAGCTAGAATTGGACTACATGGAAGTATAAAGTATCCATCATGCCCGGGGCACAAAGGTGCCATTGAGGCGGCAGAAGGATAACTAATAAAGCCATTTTTAGGAACAGGCGATGGTGCGCTAATGACCTATAATGCAGAATTTCTAAAGTATAGGAAGGCAGACTAACGCTATAATTATAAGCAACATGACCGAAAATAATCTAATTTCATGCGTTGACGGCACGGTTGGCGCAGTGGTTAAGCGATTGACTGCTGCGCTGCGTGTCGCGGGTTCGATTCCCGCACGGAACAAATATTTGTATGACCTACAAGTAGTTGTTTCGGGTCTGGCTGTTTGTATATGTGAGTTTAGATGTTTGTACGCGTCTACCATGATGTCGAAACTTAAAAACATTTTCAACAATTTGAATGCAGAAATTTTGAAGATCGACCCTAACATGAAGTTACCTACCGGAAATTATCTGTAAAATCGATTTCCCTCAATGAAATTTTTTTACGTACTACAATAGATGCTATACAAACAATAGCACTGACAGCACAACTGTGCGGGTACGAGATGGCGCTAGGTGGTTTATTTTGAAGAGACTCAGAAAGTGCTTACCTTTATCTCAAAGGTGCAGCATAAGTCACAGCTAAGAGACGAGAACATAAGATGCAGGTACTGCTCGAAAATAGGCCACCGCATTAAGAGACTTTGCAAATGAGTTCATCAATGACTTGAGAAAGATTTTGCTGATCACAACCAAACCATCTTCATATTATCTCGGGTTAGAAATAGAGCAAATGGAAGATGGCTCGATTTTAATAGAGCAAGAAGCTTACGCAAGAGATGTCTTGGAGAGATTCAATATGAGAGACTCCAATCCAGTGTCGATTCATTTACAGAAACAAGGAATTATTGAAAAAGGGAAAGCTAAGAATGAGTCACAGTAATTTCCTTACAAAGAAGCTCGCTCGCAGTGGCAACAATAGGGGGGCAGGAGTGGCAAAATGGCACGGGTCCCCAACCAGAGGGGGCCCCCGGCTCGAGAGGGCCAGGAGTACAGGCGGATCCTAACATACCTAAGTATAGAAATGCAAACTTTTTTCGACCACTAGACAAAAGAAGCAGTCAGGTATTCAATTTTGTAGGGAAATTACGAAATCGATCATTACGAATATTTATTACTTTTTTATCAATAAATTCTTTCACACTATAGAAACAATTACCAAAATAAAAATATATAAACATCCGAATGTGAACCTCCTCCTTTTTTGATGTCGGCTAAAACGTCAGTCCCACAGTCGGCACCATTGCCATAGAGGAAAATAGAGAGAGAGTACATTTTTTGGTCAGTCCCTTTGACATTGACAGTCCAAATTCAATTTTCTGTTCTGTGCTCGTGGTGTTTCTGCCCCAGCCGCTTCTCTTGCGTCTGGCTTGTGTTGTGCTTTTGTTAAATATTTACTATTTGTGTTTGAAACTTAGGTTACCTACTGAAACATATTTGAAATTTGTTTTTCATATAGTGTCATATTTCAGCTTATAGTGCTACATAATTATTATTAATTACAACGTTAACAACAAGGTTAAGCATGACTGAAAACGAATTTCAATTTCAAATTCCAACAAGTTCGAACGTAAGTTAAAAATATTATTCTACAATAACCACAGAACCGTAATTATCATTGTTATTCATAATTCTGCGCAAAGTTCGGACTGACCATGATTTATTAGCCGTAATGTACAATGTTATTAATCTAAGCTACACTGTAGGTTTGTAAAATCCATGCATTTGTGAAGTGCTAATGAAATTAATTCTTATATTAAAACCATTAATAAATTATATTAATAATAAAATATATTCCCTATTAAACCAACAAAAGAACAAAATTATAAGCATACTTACCAGTATTTTTTTTAAAATGTATTCCTCTCATTATGCTTTGAGTAATGCAACCTCCTTCAACTTCTAGCAAGGCTACACATCCATACTTAAAGGTTAATAAACATGGATGGCATACAGCTAAACTCAATCTCATAATGTATAGTAAATCTGTGGCGAATTCTGGCTATCACTTTACACCGCAGTTATTTTAGTAGAGGGGGTAGGAGATATTAGCTTTTGTCCTGAGTTACTCTCTTGGCTTAGGTAGTGAGAGTCTACTATAATTTGCAATTTGTGGGTCAGTATCAGGTTGTATGTTGATCTAAATAGGATTTACGGCTGTTACAAAACAATATTTTTAGATTTATAATCATAAAAATCATCAATACATCTCGAAAGTTCACATTACCCCATTGAATGACTATTTCATTAGGACAATTTTAACTTAGGAGTTGTTTTGATCATTCTAATGGTCATAATTCTGTAAAGTCTGTCTGTCTCGGCGACATTCACTACTTCCCCTAAATAAGGAAGGTTTAAATAAACGAAGTGGTGCACTTGTTTGCCCCTCTGTGCGGTGTAGAACAGCTTTCGCACAGCGACAATACAACGCATTGAGTTCCAGGCTTTACAATGAAATAAACAAAAGGATCTCACTTTACAAATTAAATAAGCACAATTTCAAAGAGAAACTAACTAATTGGTTAAAGTTGTTAAGTTATGATGAGACTGAGAAACTTATTGAAATAGTAAAATGAAACTCAGTACTTATTTGAATTTGTATTTGAATTTTTTTAAAAATAATTTAACACGAAACATGCACAGTTTTGTTTAATTTTTTGTAAAAATGCTAATTTTGTAAAATTGTTATGTGTAAAAAATTTTAGCACAAAATAAGCCGGTGATATGTATATGATATGTATACGACATCTAAAACGGCTGACCGCCGACTACCCAAGATACGAGCATGTCTCAGTTTGGGAGTCGTAGTCTTAATTTAAATTGCCTCGTACTTTCACCTCGCTAAAATAGATGAAAAACTTGTTTCTTGTAACGCTTTTGTACTTTTTGAAGAATAAATTAAAAATTAAAAATTATTATTATCTGTGTGTGTTTTGAGGTATCAGCAGGTGACTACATTTGCTTAAGCGAATTGATATTGTTATTGTAGGACCCGTAGGATACAACACACATACAAGAGATTTGCTTTGTTACATTTTATGTCTTTTGTTTATATTATTATTGTAAAGAATTGTAGTGGGTTGTAAAGTTTATTGCTAAGTTATTTCCATTTGTTTTTAACATACTACTGTTTGTTTTCCCTTACAAACAAATAAATAAATATGTCATATTTGTTACAATTGCGAATCATATTTTAATACACATAAAATTTCACTGAAAAATTGAATTTTGCAGGCTACCTTAGCGCATCCCCCTTGCTTGTGGACTTTATATTATATAAGTTAACTAAGTAAGTACTAATTCGTGTATTTTTTCTTTGCAGTATGCGACAGATATTACTAAAAATAGTACTATCATAGAGGAGGGTCCGAGGGTAAGTTGTTGTCATTCACATGGTAGCACTATAGCACCTTTAATAATATTTAAAATAATACAAATTTATAAATAATTTAATTATTTGTTTGCAGATTTGTCCTCTATGCAGCTCAATAGTGCGAATGTTCTATTTAAACTTTTTTTCGAAAGTATTTATGTGCTCCAACACAGAATGTGTATATCCGTTTGAAGAAAATTTCACAGTATATTCCAGTGATGATGATGGATTGTATGCAGGTGAACAATTTACACGTGCGTCTCGTAAACGATCAACACGTTCAAACAGATCAACCAAGTCAACTAGATCTACGGGACAAGGTTCAAGAGGTACATCAACTCTTGGTACTAACTCTAACTTGTCAGGATCTGAGTGGGCTGAAATGAGCCAATCGAGCCAAGCTTATGATTCTGATGACAATGTCAGCATGGCCTCATCGAAGATGTTTTCAAGAAAATTAAGCCAAAGTCAAGTGGACAAAAGAGTTAAAAAAAAAGAGGATGAACATCTTATAAAACAAAGTGTTGAAAAAATAAAGGAATGTAATAAAGTTTTATTTGATGGCATGGACGAATTAGGAACAATCTGGAATGAGAAATGGATCACGAATTTATCCACAATGCAATCTTCATCTGGAATGAAGTTAGTCAAAGACCATGAATTGTACAAACTGAAGAAAATACAAAAGAATATTTGTCACAGAGATGTAAAAATTGACATAGAGTCTAAAAAAGATACCATGTCTTCAATTATAATTGAAATTGATAATGTTGCCCTAGATGACAAACAAATCAAGAAAAAGTATTTAAGGCATTGACTGCCACTGTGGTCACCAGTGACCGTCACAATAGATTTTCTATTGTGTCTGTTGTTTGGCAGTCAACGTGTTAATGATACTTGAGAACATGGAATTGATTATTTTTTAGTAAAAAGTAATCTTGTATGTAGCCTGTGGCAATAAGTTATTGAATATTATATTATCAATATTTCATAATTATTTGTATCCGGCTTGTAAGAATGGCGCTAATCAATTTGGCTGATCCGAGATTCCATAAGTAAAGTGAAACAATAGCACATTTATTTTCACTTGTATTTGGGAGGTCTGA
Organism: Apamea monoglypha; assembly: GCA_911387795.2. Classification (NCBI taxonomy): domain Eukaryota; kingdom Metazoa; phylum Arthropoda; class Insecta; order Lepidoptera; family Noctuidae; genus Apamea; species Apamea monoglypha. The sequence continues at coordinate 18,982,746 of OU426926.1, read as the reverse complement.
AAGATTGAACACACCTACCCTCCTGGTTATGTCGGCCGAAAAATAATGTTCATTTTATGTTGTGACTTTTACTTCGGTAACTACGAAAGATTATGATAGAAATTGTATCAGTTCTAAAGATTTGCAATCTCATTCGGAGAGTTTTATCTTCCGAAATGGACTTTTGCATTTAAATGTATGGAATGAAGAGCAGTGGTGGCCCAGTGGTAACAGCCGCGACTTGCGAGTTGTAAGTCGTAGGTTCGAGCTCAGACAGGCGCTTTACTTTGTGTAAATTATATCATTACCACTGTTCTCTAAACGGTGAAGGAAAAGATCGTGAGGAAACCGAAATGTCCTAGAACCAAAAAATTCGAAGACATGCGATATCTACCAACCAACACTGGGCCCGCGTGATGGATTAAGGCCCGCGTGGTGGATTAAGGCCCACTCCCTCTCACAGAGAACTGATTATGTTATGTATTTAAATGTATTAGTGTTCTGTGCTATACCGTGTAAGTTAGGATATTATATTTTAATGATTACCAAAAAATGTCTGTATTTTTTTTCGTGATAGTTTGATTTTACTTCTACATGTATCATTAAATTATGTTAAAATTATAAGGTAATTTATTGCGTCTTCTGAATTTGTTTTTTCTTCAGTTCCCCTATCTAAAGTCATTGTCCGTCTCAATATTTCAACATGAGTTCCAACACGTGATCATTTAAATGAGTCTCCAGGTGGGACAGAAAATAAGAAGCGGCTAAATCAGTAGGTATATAAAGCAGAATTACTTGATACGTTCTGTTGGGGTACTTGGGGTCATTTTTATCATCCAATGTTAATTCTGTGCTTAACCGTCCGATCTACTTCGCCATTGCTTTGCACGAGTGAACCGAAACTGAAAGTCGGAGCAGACTGGGAGAAGCGCGCCGTCAAGCGCTATGGCTCTAGAACTGGAGAGACCGCCAAAATCGCAGAACATATGTTCAGTTTTGGTTTTGCTGATTTTCAAGCCAACATACACTAGCTTCTGTTGCCATTTCTCCAATCTGGTCTGGATCTCAGAACCATCTTCACCGACAAGAACAATGTCATCGGCAAACGACATGCATCAGGGTGCCTCCCTCTGTATGTCCGCCGTCAGAGCGTCCATAATCATCTGTATTTATTGTCCTGTCTCGGGTGTGCCGGAAGAGATTTCTTGTGAAATAAGCATCACCTCTGTATATTGTTTATGTTCTGTTTTTTCTTGTCTGTTTATATATGTGTGTACATAAATGGTAAAATAAAATAAAAATAAAACTAACGGCCCGTGACAATTACCATAACTGTGACAACCGAAAGTTGCGCTCAGCGCAGCTTGTGTGGGCAGAAGTAATAGCGTCTTTCATCGCTGACGGCGCGGCCATTTTGGAAACAAGCGAAGAAATGATGTGATCATAACGCCTAGTGCCTGCCTATTTCATAATAGCAAATTGTCTTTAGCTAATGACAAAAATAAGCAATCACTCAGGCTTATGCCCGCGCAGTGGTCTCACGGATGTCCTTCGCCCTGGTGCGGGCGGAGAGGTCTTTCAGTCTTACGGACAAAAAAAGAGTACATAGTAATTCCCCAATTAACTTTGACCGGGGCGGGGGTCATTCCCGCATTCATCCTCTTCTGTAGGTAGTAGGAGTAGGAACCTATACAGCGCGCGGCGCGCAGCTTATGACGAGCGATGTCCCTGCCACCCAGTGTATAGCTAGATAAGGTAAAGTAGTTCAATTGAAAATGACTTAATTAATGTTGAACATATTCGGCGGGATTTCCTAGTTTCATAATGTTCCTTCCAATAAGGGATTATTGAATAGATAGGACGTAATAGAGAAAATATATCTAGTTTCTTACTATTTAAGGTCATCCACCACTCATAACCGCACCGCTCCCAGCGCAGTAACGGCTCGGCACCGCCTCGGAAAAATCCACCCGCTTGTCGTCAACGCGCCATCAGCAAGACGACCGCTCGCTGCTGGTGCGCCACCTGTGAGGTGACAGCTTGTTGTAAAGGCGTTTCTTCGCCGGGTAGCGGGCAGCGCGTTGCCTGGATTTTAACAAACAAAATGAGGTATACTGTGATTTGTTTAATGTCAGCCGCGACATCAAATTTTACGCGGAAGTACCTACGGTACGCTCTAACATCGCAATCTCTAAACCGAAGGCCAATTCCCAATAATTAAAATCGTTCAAAATTTAATCGCAATCTCATTTCAGTGACAAAAATTTAGGGAAATTAGAGGTATTTTTGACAGATGAGTGAGTCAGGGAGTGAGATTGTGAACGTTCTTAAAATTATGAGAATTTCCCCCTCTGGGTTCGGTGCACAATTACATGCAACGAAACACGCATTTGTGATCACAGTTGCATACTAGTTACCAATAGACAAAAATAATATTTAAAAACTCGACTGCAACTAAAAAGTTCAAAACAAGATACCTAAGTAGATCACTTAGAGCTATTAGGGGCAGTAGGGTTTAAAAAAAATGTATTAAAAAATACATAACGTTGCCCACACTAGGAATTACTCCTGTATTGTGGGTGCGTTTACAAACATTTAAACTCACATACACAAACAGCCAGACCCGGAACAACTACCTGTAGGCAAAACAAATATTTGTTCCGTGCGGGAATCGAACCCTCGACACGCAGCGCAGCAGTCGATCGCTCAGCCACTGCGCCAACCGTGTCGTCAAATATTGGTTCCTTACCCAACAGTTCAGTGTTTACAAGTGCCAAACTAGGGGTAGGACTGTTGGTTCGTTTCCCAACGGGCAATGAGAGGGTACAACCTAGTATTCGGCAAAGGCCAGGGTACATCCTTCGTGGGTAGGGGAAGCTTTGCGTAGAGAGATCGCCAGAACATCATTATTTTAAGTCAAAACAAACTGTTGGTTAATTGAAAATCGTCAACTTTACATCAGAACCGGGAAAAACAAACTTTCTTTGCCAAAAATTGCGGCGTTGAATAAAAGAGGGAGTATGAAGAGCTTTGAATCCACATGACACAACTCATTCAGAGATGGCGTTATTCCTTTCAAAGTTAAGGTTGACCTAAGGTCAGGCGCGGTCGCAGCCCAAGATTGGTGGGAATGGGGGGGGGGGGTCACCATGGGTGCCGAGGAATATTAATAATGGAGGTACATCTCGTTGGTCTAGTGGTCGCCAGCGTTACTGCTGAGCATGAGGTCCTGGGCTGAATTCCTAAGTTGGGTACAGTGTTATTAGGTTTTTCCATCAGAAATTTCTTAGAAGCAGCCTGGGGTCTGGATTTGTGCCCGGTTGGTGGCAGGAGGCTCACCTCCTATGACATGGGACTTGTGACGAAATGGGGGTGTAAGTACTATATGAAGGTACACCCCTGCTTAACCCTTCGGGGATTGAAGATTACGTAGGGTGGGAAGAGCGAGCGAAGCGAGCTTGAAAATTTTAACAACCCGGCTCGGTTTGGTTTTATATTTTCAAGCAGAAATAGGAGTTACACTGTCGACTTATGCAGGTAAGCCTAAGCAAGTATTATAATGTAGAATGCAAGAGCGAGCTCGAAAATTTTGCACACTCTCGAATAGGTTCAATTTTATTTTGATCATTGCAAAAGGAGTAGGAATTACTTGCTTTGTCAAGTTATGAAGAAAAGCTCAAGAATCAACAGAACGTGAGCGAGCGAAGCGAGCCTGAAAATTTTTGCACTCCACCATGCAATAGGTTCAGTTTTCTTTGACCATCATACAGAAAGAGAACTGAACTAAATTATCGAATTATGACGAAAAGCTTAAACTCGTTTCCAAACCCTAAACTGCTGTACAGTTTAGGTTTTGGAATCAGGAGTTAACCTAAGCCTTTCGAATCTTTTTTTTTTTGGGTGGGATATCATCATATGACTCTGGGCGGAGCGAGAGGGCGTGTCAGACTTTTACTGACTAAAACCCACCCGTGTTCCTTCAGTTGCCTGTGCCGGGGGCCACGGTATCACTTTCAAACAACCCGCGTCCCTGTCATCGAGCTGGCATCGAGCCTGGCGGACCCCGTCAGTTCGTGCTGACATCTGTTTGAAGCGAGCGTGGAACACAACGCGCCGTCGACCCGGGCCTGGTCTTGTCCTTGAGCCTCTCGACAGCTTGAATTATTGGATTTGGGGGTCATGGCACCCACGACGCCCCCCCCCCCCCGGACCGTACCTACCTAAGGCCAACCTTACCTGCCTTTCCCCTGTGTGTCTAAGTATGTAGGTAGGTCTAAGTACATGTAATCTAGTATTGATGATACTCTAGAGTCTAGGGAATCGAGTGACGTTAGTGAAAGCTAATGCGGTTGCTGTCTCATATGTTTTGAAATTAGCTTGATAACATTTTACTTAGCTATAAATTGTTACTAGGCACTGGCGCCGATTCCCTTGTTCACAAACTAAACTAAATTTAAGTTCAGTGCATCTTTTTTTTTTTTCTATTTCACTAAGAAAAGGACAGAAGATAAATTATATTACTTTAGTCCTGTCAAATTAGTCAGCGCTTGACGTAAATTGACGTATCTTTAGTAGCCATGTTTTTAATCACGTCTAATTTGTCTATGGAGTATCTTATTTTGACAGGACTAAACTATTATTTAAGTTCTGTCCTTTTCTTAATGAAACAAGGGAATCGGCGCCACTGTCTGCTTACTCAGAGACCACGAGTATTGTGGTTTTTGTCGGAACGTTATTTTGACTATACAGAGTCAAATCAAATTAGCTAGCGAAACTCCGCAGACGTGATGGGTACCTATCTAAACACAATCATATAAAAACAAATAAGATTCCAACTTGTGGGAGGCCTTCCAACACTCTTCTGGTAAGCGGTTGCCACTCCAGAACCTTTCGGCCTCATTGGCCATCTGTTCTGCGAGCAATGTGCCCTGCCCACTGTCACTTAAGTTTGGTCATTCGGGCTACGTTCTTGACCTTGGCTGTCCTACGGATCAATTAAGGGTTAAAACACGAAAATTAGCCAAATAAGCTTTGGAGATCTGGAAGTAGGTAAACGTAAGTAGATACTAGACTTGTCTGTAAAATTTCTTGCGGTCTTCTTTTACGAGGATGGTCTCGATAGCAGCCTCAGCCAAACAACCATTGCATGCAACGAAATGGTGATGACCATGAAACCCTGGATTAGGAACATAATTGACGGCACGGTTGGCGCAGTGGTTAAACGGTTGACTGCTGCGCTGCATGTCGCGGGTTCGATTCCCGCACGGAACAAATATTTGTATGACCTACAAGTAGTTGTTCCGGGTCTGGCTGTTTGTGTATGTGAGTTTAAATGTTTGTAAACGCACCCACGATACAGGAGAAATTCCTAGTGTGGGGCAACGTTTTATAAAAAAAGAAAGAAAGAAGAAAGAAAGAATTGTTGTAGTTATTAAGGAGCAGGTAGGCCATGTTCCCAATGGTTAAGTCCTCGCCTCTCATACAAGAGGTCGTGGGTTCAAATCCGGGCAAGTACCAATGTGACTTTTAAATTCATATATACTTTCTAAGTTTTTCTTGGACATCACTGACATCGGTGAAGGAAAACATCGTGCGGAAACCCGGACTTAACAGGTATTACTCTGAAATCGCCAATCTGCCTTGAGCAAGCATGGTGATCAATGCTCGTGCCTTCTCCGTATGAGAGGAGGCCTTTGTCCTGCAGTGGGACAATAATAATAGGCTGGTCTTATTGTTGTCCATATTAAGTGCATATTATATGGACTTTAATAATTGCAATGTGGACGATCAGGTACACCCAGTGGCTGGTCTCCACAGGGCGTGGCAGGACGTTTCCCGAGGAGCTTGAACTTGACTTTCTTTAACGGACGCTAGCCGTTGTGTGCGCAGGGCTACCTACGACGAACTTTAGCAACTTGATCTAAGTAGAAAACTGGCGACACAGCTGATTGATATTTGTGTACCCTAGGTTCGATCCCGAGGTTGGTCAGTGTTATTGGGGTTTTTCATAAGTAATTTGTCTCGCCCCTATAAAGTTAAACTTATCTGGCGAAAAGTGGCTGTGCTTGTCCGCCTACCCTTTCGGGGAATACCTACTTATATACGTAGGTAGATACTAAGATACGACTGCCTCGATGTTTCAGTGGTCGCAAGCGTTGCTGTTGAGCATGGTCAGGTAAAGTGTTATTGGTTTTTCCATCAGGAATACGCAGTAGCAGCCCGGAATCTGGATTGGTGCTCGAATGGCAATAGGCTCTCCCCCTATTACATGGACTGAAACTTAACTAGCGAAATGTGAGTGTACACTTTACTATAGGTACACCACTGCCTAACCCTTCGAGGATTACAGGTGTGATGTTATGCTATATGCCCAGTCCTCTCATGCAATTTTCAGGTATTACATTTCTACTATATTCGTCGCAGCGAGTCCGCACTTTCTCTGCCGCCGGTTCGCCGTCCCGAGCTTATATAGAATGCTGCGGCCTGCTCTCATCTTACTTTCATTGCGCCAGTGTGCAGGGAGCAGCAGTGCAGTAGAGCCAATGGTGTGATACAGTGCAGGTTGGTCAAGGTACGTGCTTTTGTTTATTTATTTACTAGCGACCCACCCCTAATTCGCACGGTTTTTACGACATGAAAAAAAAAGTTTCTTTGACAAACTTAATTAAATATTTATGTATTATACACATAAACCTTCCAGAAAAAATTACAAAAAAATCTGTTTCGTAGTTTAGAAGGACAAAGCGGTCACAGAGACAGACACCAAAGATATTATAGATTATGGAACCTTTAACTGGAAGAAATTGAAAATAGGTTTGAAGCGTGCAGGTAAAGGTCGAGGTTTTTAGTGTCTTGAGCAGGGGAAATTAAGGAAAATATTATTGGGTAACATCTGGCTATGACACTGAATTTTTATAAATAATACCTACCTTTTAATGTAAAATATTGCCACTGTGTGGAATGGGTGCACAGGTGGTTACGATAAAATGTAATGTGCATCGTTTGGAATGGCATATCTCATATAAAATGAAGGTTGACCCTGGGGCCTGGGTTCGGATGGATGTGAGTCTTTTTCTACCAAACGAAGTTATATATGTGTATAGGTAACTACTACGAAAATATCGAAACTATAGGCACCTACCTACTTTTATCTTTGCCAGACACAGTAAAAGTTATGTTGTTATAACAGCAATTTATAGCCGTTCAGTAAGCATAACATGTAGGAATTAAAAAAAAACCAGTTCTGCAGATAGTTTCCAACAAGGATGATAAATTTATTTTTGAGAAAGTGCAAAACATTCACTTTTTCGATGAATTCAGGGTAAAATGTTATGTCCAATAATATTACTTTCTGTTTCCACATAATATTGAAATATTTTGCCTCATTTTTTAATTATCAATAATTTTTTTAATAAGGAAAACTTACAGCATCAATGAATGGTTATAGTTTCTAGTAAACATATGGCCAAACAAGTTTCCACGTATCAACCACTCCTTGGTCTAATGTCGGAAGCGAGTTCGAAACGTTGTGGTCCTGGATTCGATCCTGAGTCGAGCAGTAGCTGTTGCAGCCTGGAGCCGCATCTGTGTCTGATTTATGGCAATATCGTCGCCTCTTGTAACATACAAGGTGTAATGTGAGTTCATCATTATCATCCACAGCCCGACTTCACCCACTGCCGGGCATAAAGCCTCTCTTTTCTTGTGCCAATCTCCACGCCCCTGTGCCAGCCTCATCAAGGTTCTACCTGTGTGAGTGTGTGTGTGCTGTGTGAGTGTAAGTTAGGTACCTAAATAATATACATCTGCATATTTTGTAAGACCGTTTTCCATATCATCACATCACACATCATTTTGTGTTTTGAACGTAAGTTCTATCCGATCTAAAGGTTATGTTTGGGGTTCATCTATGACTTTTTTTTTTACAAAGGAAATCCACTGTTTGCTTTCAGATGCAGTGGCTAGCGATGCGGACGTGTATCCTGCTGGCTATGTTTATATACGGTGGGGGTGGAGTTACTAAAACATCAGGTTAGTAAACTAGTACGTAAATAGTGGGCTTTGGAGCTGAGGATGCGAGAGAAAAAAAATCTTATGATGTAGGTTTAGCACATTTCGCAGATAATACTGTTGCTGATCTTGATAATTGCGTAACACACTAACTGTAGGAGTGGCTTTAATTTTGACAGTTCAACAACATTCATTGCGTTATTTACGTTGTTGAGCATTTTTTTTTTCGAGCATATGATGCAATAGGTTAGCAATATCCTTCAAAATGATTCAGATTATGATTGATAGTGTGTTACGCAATTAGGGTCATTTTAGGCAGTTGTAATTTTAATATACGTATAATTTATGTTGTTGTCAATTTTCTTGTAATTTTATTTCCCTGAGTTTACCTGTGACGTATGCTGTCCAGTGTCAGTCTTTGCCACAGCGTCAGCTTAGGAAAACACATTTGAGTGTGAGTTACATGTCCTTTCTACAAGCGCATAAGCTTTCTCTTCCAAATTGTTAAACAGTTAGGGAGCGGTATCAACCTTCCATTGTTTCACTCTCTCCTTCATTCACTTTTCAGTCTCGAATCGTGAGTCTTCATAATGGTTTGAACCGGAAATTGAATAGAGTAAAACGATTACTTGGTCGGCAGAGCAACCTAAGTACTTACTCCCTTTCTCTCGGCGGCTGTAATTAAGTTGTGAAAAGTCACGATTCATCCGCTGTGACATAATCGTCAAGGGGAAGGGCAGCATCTTCTTTTGGCTTAGAAAGAACAACATTTGTTTCGACGAACAGTTGACTGCTGAGTCAGCGGTGGTTTCATTAATTAATGCCATCATACAGTTATGAGCTTTCTCAAAGACATACCTACAATACTTTACATGTTGGTATCTGTTTACAAGTAGATAGGTAGGTATATATTTGTGCTAGGAGCGGGTTCAATAGTGCAACTTGGGAACGAGTTTGCAACCTCTCGTTCATCTGTCTTTCCGCTTCGAATTCCTCTCACTAAATTAATCATGTAACTTCCATGAGTCGACAATTTTGTCATTTGTAGAGATTTAAGTTTTGTAAGCGATATGTTCGGAAGTAACATGTGTGTGGTACAGTTTGATGTAATTTCTCTTATATAGTTATGTGTACTTTCGCGATTTACCGGTTGTGAAGCGTCACTGTTATTTTATCTCACCTCGGAGTCGAGATCACACTTTATTGCAACTTTCTTAAGCGGACAGTGAATCTACAGCTCGTAATGGACAAAGGTCTGAACATACCTGCCTGCACCATGGCAGATTACTTTCCCTCGGTATTATTTAATGATCACTGTTCTCACATAATGTTCAATCTATTAGATAAATCCACGTGGTTCTAACAAATTGTTTGTTTGTTTACTAATCTGCTACCGTGGTATTGCCGAAGTAACTTTACTTTATATTATAATCTGTGCCTTTGCAGGAATTGAACAATTTTGGACAGACGACTACAAGATATTTGAACAAGTTTACGGTAAAACTTCAGACAGAGATATTTATGGGGAATCTCTACCACCGAGCATAATTATAGGCACCGACCATAAGAAAGAAGCGTCACAGAAGAACGAGCGGTATCTTCTAAACCTCGACGAAGATTCAGACGAACTTGAGGCATTAAACTTCGGGGATCGATACAAAGATTTGTTTAGCAAGCAAGCTTTGAAACTCTTCAATAAGAAGAAGCCATCAGCAACATCAGCTATTAACTTCGTGAGCTACTCAGACTTCAAGCCAATAAGTCAGAGCAACGATCCAGAAACATACAGCTATTTAAAACACTTAGAAGAAATGAATAAAGAAGAAAAGTACGCGTTTCCTGAAACTGTAGGGGGATTTAAACCTTATTTAAATTACTTAAGACCTAAGCCAGAAGAAAGTGAAGCTTATAAAAGCATCCAAGAAATCTTAGATGCTCACGAAGCCAACAAAGAAAGCAGTTATAAGAATGAAGATGATAATAATATGAAGTATCTTACATATGGGAAGAATAAGAGGCAGAAGCCTCCACGGGTTTACAATGACGTGTCGAAGCCCAGATGTATCTCCGGCAGATGTAGGAAGAGGGCGGCAGGGTCTTATCGTAAAAGGAGTAGGCCTCATACGAGGAGCTTGAAAACACTATTTGTTGTTTGATTTTAATCTTTGTTTTTATGTAGGTTTAGCTACTGAATTAGGTTGATAGAGTGTGTATTAGATTTTGTTGTCATTGATACCACTAATGTCGTGCAACGTGTCTATGTTATTTTGTGTAGTCATTATTAGATCTTGGTTTTCTCTTACCGACGTCTTTAACACGTTAACTTGTATCCCACCTAGCATTATTTCCGATTCATTTCAGTTTTTTTACTTGTCTCATTTGTAGATAGGTTTGTTTGTACCCTCGCCATGGTGTCCAGTGTTATGCTTTATAACAGGTTAATTAATGATTAATTTGTTACGTACATATTCTATATTGTTTGGAGATTAATATATCTAGAGGTAGGTAACATAAGTGTTGAGTTTGTTAAATTATTGTTGTTGTTTTAGATTTTAATGTAATTAGTACCTTAGTCTATTTTTAGTACATAAACTTAAGTAGCGTTAATAAAATAATGCATGTTTCGTGAAATAAAAACGAATTTATATTTAACGTAATTTTAATACTTATCAAAATAAAGCAATAATCATACAATTACGTTAAGTAACCCTTTTCAATCCAATTTCCGAATTAAAATTAGCTGAAAAGATTACTGCATTTTCACTCATACGCCTTCCAAGAACATTTTAATAAATTAAGTACCAGGTGTCTTTACCTTACCAGTGCGGCCGTGAAATAAGAAAAGGATAGAGGAAATTATCTAATAAATAAACAACAATTTGCGTCCTCTACTGTTGCTTAAATAGTAGACATTTCCGAAAAGAAAATAGAAGAATTGCTTAAATATAATTTTTAATTCATCATGCACAATCAACAGTGTTATAGAAAAGTATTAAATTAGAAATAATTGGTCCCAAAATGGGACAAAAATATATCTGAGTAATGGTCCACGTTGTTAGTTTATTCTCATGCAAGATCGTAAAATATCTACATTCATGTCCTTCACAGTGTTCGGACTTTTGAGTAAGACGATATTTTGATAAATTCTCTCTTACTCTGTATTCTCACCTTAATCTTATTTAAAAGCTTTGACATTCAGTTCACCAATCAGATTGTTTTCAACCTTTACACTTTCACTATTACCTTCTTTCTCAAGAAAGGTCTTCATTAAGATAACTAGGATAGATTTTGTACAGGTAGATTATCAGCGATGGCATTCATGACTGAGTGATTTTGTTCTCATTTAGCGTTGAAGATGCGCTCAGTATGATCTTGGCAAGACGTTATAAGCATCTGTATTCAAACCATTTCCTCGACCCTATTCAAAGAGTCGTTGTCGAGAATACGGATGCAAGTTACAAAGTTCTGACTAACGCTGTTGGTTGTCTTTGCGCTTGAACTACCAAGGTATATGCCAGGCGCCCTGCAACGGTAATGCACCGTTTTCTCACTCAGTTCTGACCATCATCGCCTAATAATTCACCTGTAGCTAAAAGTTAATAGATGAAGTTAGGGTTGGTATCGCTCTGCCTGCCATTGGCAACTGGGTTAGCAAGACTCCTGGTCTTCTTTTTACTATCCTGGATGCTCTGCAGCAGGAATGGTGGAGGGTTACTGGCCCTCTGATTCCTGTTGTCGATCTCTCGCGTCAGCTCGTCGACGAAGTGGGGAGCATTCTGCCTTTCGTCGAAAAGATTGGTAGGAGTTTGCCTTTCTACGAAGTGCCCACCCGTGTGCCTGTCCACGAAGTGCCCACCCGTCTGCCTGTCTACGAACTGCCCACCCGTCTGCCTGAAAGAATACGGGGATCAGTAAGAGGTTATTTGAAATGCTTTCTTGGAAGGAGCAAGCCTTGTCGCAGAACCCTCAATGTTAGGTCTGTGATGCTTTACACCCAAAACATAGGTAAAAATTATATGTTGAAATTGGTTCTGCGATCATCCTAGGACAAATTCGGAGGACCAGAAACGAATTAAAAAATACTTGGAATCTAACTAACTAAGAAAGATTTTCTTAATTTTATTATCCGAGCATTTCCAGGATCTTTGTAATCGTACTTTAGGATGTCCACAAATATTCGATTTGTCCGATTATCGTACGACACATGATAATGTATGTTATTATTATGTGTTGTTGTTGTATGCGTGACACTAAAACTTAAAATAATTAGGAGTCACACTTAAGACTAATCTCTGGAGTATCTCGGCCTTATCAACGAAGGAATGTAATCTTTACAGCGGTATGAAAGCTGACTAATTAAACGGAACAGATAATGACGCATCATAAACTAAAAATAAATGAAGTCGTCTTATTGGAAGCAGGTGAGTGTTGTTTGGGTAAAGATAAGGATAGTTTTAGATAATCACCCAAATTAAAAACAAAGCTTAAGTAAATAAATTAAAAACGAAAGTGGCTAAAAATATTAATCTATGAAAACTTAAACTGTCATTGGAATAATCTATTCAAAGTTATGCAGTGTCTGAACTTAGAACTATTAACAATTTGGTTTTATTTTAGGTGAGACAGGTCACTGCACTGCACTGTCAGGCACTGTCACTGCACTGCACGCACTGTCAGGCACTGTCGGTTTGAGAAACATTTATTTATTTATCTACTGAATGGGTATATTTATCAGATTTTTACTTAGACTCAAGCCTTTTTAGAACAAAACAAAAGCTACTTTGAAATAGACAGAATGTGGCAGTGTCTTCCCCAAGGTACGATCATGGTAAAGAAAGTGGTTTCCCCGAGACCTTACTTCGTGCCGTGCCTGCAGTCCACCAGGGTTACCTAGGAACCAGACCAGCCGATTTATTCTGTAAAAATCTCACCGGGAAAACTTAAGTGAAGTGAGCGTCAATAGTGCCAATCCTCAATATCAACCGCGCTATTCTGTAAAAATCTCAGCTGTCAATGGTGTCAATCCCTAACATTAGTTGGAATGACAGCTCACTCCACGCTCACTTCACCTAAGTTTTCACGGTGAGATGCTTACAGAATCGCACTGCAGGTGAAATGACAGCTCACTCCACCTAAGTTGTATCAGTGAGATTTTTACAGAATAGACCGTCTGCACGCGTGATTACTTCTATCTAAACTATATACAAAATTAGACATTCGAGGGTTTATTTATAAACGTTGCATAAAGTTAAGTAATGATTAACGACTGTTTAACCATATATTTCTGACGTTTAAACGTCTCCTAACTTTAAGCAACGCTTATAAATAAAGGGGAATATCTCTTTCTACATACAAAGTGACATTTTTATGCTTCATGCTCGCTGAAAGAGTTGCTGTGTGTGGACCTTGTAATAACTTTTTACCACAAATGAGTGCAATTAGAAATGTTTGAAATTGAATTCTTTCTACAATCTGTCATTTTGTCTTTCATACCTTCCGTTTCTACAGTGATGGTCATGTTACGCGTGCAGGCTATCTATTAGTAAGAATAAGTCGATTATACACGTACCGCTCATGCCTGCCACCCTCCACATCTTCGTTGCTCTGGTACATGGAGTATCCACGACGGGACAGCTCCTCATCAGGCACCAGCGCAGGGTTGTGGAACGCGTGGTTTTTATCGTCTTTGTCCAACTTTAGCTTTCTGAAATTTTGAGGGTTTGAAGGTTAGTGAACTAGACTAATAATTTCACAGCTGTTTATAAGCCAAAATACAAGTTTTTAAGGCACATATAAGTACGTGAAAAAAGATGTTCATGCCAGCATCGATTCGTACCATATCTATTGGAAATTTTCATAGTATGTATGCCAATGCAAAAGTTTGTCGACTGTTGTGCTTATTCGTTTACTTTGTTGACCTGTTTAATTAAAAACAAGATTATTATAAATGGTGTCTATGTTTATCGACTGGACGTTATCATACCCTATCGTATCATCAACTGCACGTGGTGGCTTTTCTACACGCTTCACATTCAACGTTCCACAAGTGTCCTATTGTTTCGTCTTGTCCTAAAACGTGACCAATCGTGGGAGGTCCTGGTTCACCTACATACCTTTTTAATGAAGTAAGACAACTTATTGTAAAGAAGCTAAAGCTGCTTTAGTTTCGTCTAGATCCATGATATAAGCAATACAGCAGCTGGTTGCATGTAACTTATAGCATTTATAAGTCTTTAGCCTGTAGTGTTTCCACAGCAGGGACTCGGGCCTTCTTTCTGAGAGGGGAAGCGGGCCGTAGGTTACTTTGAGTTTCTGCTTCTAGGACTTTTCGGTTTCCTTGTAGGGTCATAACAAAACTGGCTAAATGTAGGTGAACTGTACCCCTGTGCCTACTTTTTCGGGGAATACAGCAGAAATAGTTACATAAATTGGTATGTGTAAACTAAAGCATACGTACTGTATCCTCATCCGCCCCGAGGCCTGCATATCTGCGACCTTCTTGCGAAGACTGCGCACTTGTATGAAGAGCACGATGGCTACGATGAGCACCGCCAGCCACGCGCACGCGAACACGCCTGCTACTATGATGATCTGGGTCTCTGCGTCCTGTGTAACAGTGAGAACAGAGATGTTATACTTACATATAATTAACTGATGAAAACTTTTATTCACTTTTGGAAAATTGGTACACAGTTTTATTTAAGTAACTAAGACGACTGAGAGGAAACACCGAAACAAACTCAGAGGTCACAGTCCCTTATTACACAAATAATCTACGTCAAGCTATATGAGGACCATGTAGATTATTATCTTTTGAGGAAAGAATGTATCCAGTCAGTGCACGCATTTGTGGATAAAGTTGACACAATTAATTATCTTTAGTTCGCTACTCTCTTGGGCGTCAGCGAGTCTCAAAAGGTTGAATACGGAATAGAACGGATGATTTTGAAGCAGCATTAATATACACACTAAAAGCCTCCTGTTAGATGCACACTTATCAAATAAACGACCACCTGTACCGTTTGAGTAATATTAAGTCAAATTACTTATTTAAAAGTAACAGAAAATCAATTAGAAGCTTACCATACTTAACAATATCAATAAGTATGTAGACAACACCGCAATACCACTTGAGAGCACTCAATAACTAATAAGCATTGTAAAATGCAACGAACACAAGAAACTTTAAACACACAACATAAACACTTCGAGTAATTAACGCGAACTGACAGCGACGAATTAAAACGAGGGTAGATAAAGAGAAGTGGGTGAATGATTGTGTATTTGTAGATAATAACCACTTACGAAATTAGTGACGATGACGTATCGTTCTTTTCTTTAGGTACTGGGTGTACAGATATGGCAAGAGTTTGAATAATTATTGATCTGAGTCTCGAGTGTGAATGCGATGGATGGATTGGATTCTGTGAAAGATGTTATGCTTAGAAAGGGGAGACTTCTGAAATGACGACTAATAGAGAGTTGTATGGAAAAAGAAAATATGCTGAATCGACCGATATTGGGATAAGGGCAGGAGGATGACGACGATTATATCTTTAGTTACATTTCATACATTGATAATTCTCACGTTCTTAATAATAAGATTATTTCCAGTCAGTAAACAAACACTTCGAACTTAGATAAAATATTTGTACCTTAGCTTCCATCGATAACGAATCGAAATCTCCTCGTCATGACTTATTTATCGTTTTATCTCAAAATTGTATGAAATTCCGATATTAGATATTTCTATCACGATAGAAGCGGCATGTTTTTACTCTCAGCAATAAAATTGTTTTATTAATTTATTAATATATGCAAAATATCTTATCGAGATGTATGCGATTGTTTCAGGAATATTTTTTTATGATGACATCGACATAACTGACGTAAGATTATCGATTATCAGAAAAACGGTTATTCCAGTTAATGACGAAATAAATAGCGATAACATTGTTTTGGCAAGTACTCAGAAAGAAAAGTACATTTCGTTATTATATATTATATATATTACTGATAAAAAGCCAGAGAAATGTAGCGAGCTAAAATAGACATACGAATTAAATGTATTGTTCAGATTAGAAAACAAGTATTCTATTGTTGAAACGTATGTTTACATAGTTGTTGATACACATGACGCTGGACATAACAAAGAAAATATAAGTAGACTGAGTAATATTGAACTCGTCATTGTGCCAGTGAGTTACTCAACAACTACTGTTGATCCTGTTCTTCACAAGTGCGAATTGTTATTAGGGAAATCCCAAGGTTACGCTAGCGATGAATCATCCTTGAAAAGAAGAAATCCTGAATCTATCAATGAAAGTTGACTGCTTATCTACTATCCCATATAGCCGATTAGCTGCACCCCGCGGTTTCACCCGCATAAGTTTTGATCCCGTGGGAGTATCGGGATAAAAAGTATCCTATATGTTAATCCTGGTTATAAACCATCCGTGTGCCAAATTTCATCCAAATCCGTTCAGTAGTTTTTACGTGAAAGAGTAACAAACATCCATCCTTCCATCCATCCTTTCACATTCATAATATTATACATAGTAGGAAGGAAGTAGGATAGTAGGATTAGTAGGATGTAGCCACTGCAAGTACCTACTTATTTCTTTTCTTTTAGAACCATTTATCAAAATCCGAGACTGAGGTTAACAACAACTCTCATCTTCATCAACCTTCAACCGTTAGACCAATGAATAAGTCCAGACAGACTATTCCAAAGAAAAACTGAAAGCAATCGAACGAACTACATAGAACACATCCCTTTAACAATACTCACAGATCCTTTATAGGGCACAACACTCAATTATACACTAATTAGCTTCAAATACTGTACGTACCATGTTTTAAGTTTGTAGAAGACACATCGTTGAGCTGCGCTGCCGTTGATGGCTGTGTGCACACTGACCGTTATCACTAAATATCGCTGATAACGCTGGCCATCCAACTTTATCACCTATTCACTTTGTTGGAATATTATTAACATGCTCTAGTGAAACTTGACTGTGATCTGGCAATAGAAATATATTAATATCTATATGTTGGTAAGGATCCCACGCAAATTTTGAAAGGTCATGTTTTGACCGACTCCTTTTTGAGATGCCTTATGTAAATATGGTTGCATTTATATTGCTGCAACATGCCTAAATGCGGTTAGCAATTTGCTATGAATTTGCAGGTCAGCTATCAACTTATACGTGTAGTTTATTCGATATTTAAGTTCTATTAAAGCTGTCACAAATTACTACATACTTACGGGTAGTAATTAGTAGGTTCGATTTTCTTTCAATCATTCGCGGTCGGTTCAAAGATTTTCTAGTAATAGTGGATATTTTTTTAAATAGTTATTTATATCCTATTTACAGTTAAGAAAATAGATGTCGAAACAAAACTATGCGGTATCTACAAGTAGATCAATCAGATATGATTAGAATCCAGTTATCAAACAATGGCGTATTAAAATTAATAGATTTCAGTCATAAATACCGTTATTATATTAGGTAAGCTGATATTAATAAAGTACCTAAATACCGTATAAATTGCACATGGTAAGAATTCCCTTCATATCTAGATTTACAATATTATGACGTCGCTATCTTCAATTAGATTTTCAGCTGATTGGGTATCTATATCCGAATACAAAGTCACTTTTTCCAAAAAAATACGATTACATCCAATGTGAACCTTTATCCCCTTTATTGGAGGTAACACGTTATTTTAATCTGAGGAACGGCCTTAGCTTAGTATAGAGCATAGCATAGAGTAGAGTAAAGTAATTCTAAAAGTGACGCTTCCACGGCCTTCGAAACCTATAAAATAAACTTTAATTCTGGAATCGCAGGAAATCGTTTGGAGAAAAGTTATGCTAAATGGCATCACATAAGTTACCATAGTAGATATAGCCAGAATGCATATTATACAATGTTAAACAACAAAATACTGATCAATAAACCTGGTGTGTCGCAAGGTTCTATAATGTGACCCGCAAATTTTTTCTATATTATTTTCTAATCTAGCTTCTTCATCTTTTTGACTTACCGACATTTGACAATTCAAAAGTACCTGTAATTGGTTTAGTTGAAATAAATTGTTTGACTTTGAGTTTGAGTTTTCCAAAAAAGCTTTGTTAGTTAGGGTCAATTGGGTACATCAATGGATATCGGATTAGCAATGCAATGCCAACAAATGCCAGCAAATGCAATGTCCTTATTGTGTGGAGTGCTAAATAGGGTTCTATTTAGCACAATAACTACTGTACTTTACTGTAAGTATTCCATTATTGAATAGCACTCGATGGAGAATTAGAAAATCCAGCTGGTGGACGAGTGGTATGTGGAAGTGGTATAATGATTAAGTGGTCCATATTTTGCAATTTTACACGCTTCTGAAATATTACTTATGTAATTTGTTAACATAATTAATTCGAGAAGTGCGGTGAAGTGTCTCACAGTGGAATTATTTCTCCGTTCACAATTGACAATATTTAATATTGAATTATTATCTTACGAATACGAAACACGATGAGCGATTATCGATTACGATATCACATGAAAGCTAATTAATAGACTTTATAATTATCTGATAACGGACAGAATGGTATGTTACGAAATTAAACCTAAATAACCTTTTCGTAATAGGTGTAGGGTTCATTTTTAATTGCAATTATATATTTTGTATTAATATTATAAGTGTAGTGTGTTAGGGCAGGATATCAGTTTGGTCATGCGTATTTATTACCGGATATGAAATCTACGTAGAGCTGCATTATTCATTTAACGAAATTATATTTTTAACTTGGGTTTGTTCCCATATTTGTACATAATTCATTCATAAAAATAATCGCAGACTCGACGTTTCCTAACATCTTAAAGCGCCTGATCGAAAATGATAACCGCGAGACTAGCAACGTCTACAAAAGTTCTATTTCGGTAAGGGAGTATTTGCAGGTAAGTTTTAGTATGCTTCGAAAGTCCGATGGGGTATGAGAATTTGCTGGTATATGTAATAGTTTATAATCTGGCTATAATAATATTTTTTGTCACCTTTCATTGTTTCCCTATGCTGGGTTAAGGCATCCCCTTTCTCTTTCCAAACCTCTTTGAATAGATTGAACATTAAAATTGATGCTGAAAATATGACCCTCCTGTGCGTCGCGCAGTCGGGTAAAAAATAAAGTGGCTCATTAGTAGACAGTAGAAGTTGCGTAGGAGTTTCACATTTCTTATTTACTAGCTTCAGGTTTCAAAGACAATTTAATTATTCCAAGTAAGTAGGCCGTTAAAATACACTTTTGAACGACATTTACATGAAAATAGAATTGATTCTAGACGGTTCCAAAAGGTAGTTTGGTATGAAGAAGAATGGGCAAGAAACTGCATAGTTACCTACTCTTGTATACATTAATTATAATTATATGTGAAGACGAAACGATACTGGCGAAATGTAGGTGTAGGGACACCTACAAAAATTCCTTAAAACCCTTTGGGGATTATCTACAAGCGTGATGTTGTTCTGTATGGGAAGACAATGTACCTAGAATAAAATTACTATATAGCAATAGGTACAAATTAAAAAAAAATAAGCAATGATAGAAAAAAAATATTATGTTGACAGATACGAGTACATAGTGCCCAGTGCCCACATGTATTATTTACAAATATAAAAACAAAACAAAATCTCACATAAACCAACATGGGCACTTATGAAACGTCAGAAGTTTGGTGCACGGCGCCAAGTAGTCGTTTCCTATGGAGAAGAGCCGGCAAGAAACTCCACGGTTACTCTTTTAAAATAATTGTCTATTACAATGTTTATATGTTGGAGGACAGTGTAGGCATGTCAACAAATACCAGGTACTTAACAAAATAAAAGATGGTCTACAAATCTACAGTCTACAGCCTACAACGTTCTCACATTCCTCATCATCATCATTTCAGCCCGGAATCACCCACTGCCGAGTGACCACCCCTTTCTTCTTGCTTTCTTTCTTTTCTCATAATAACAAAATATAAAAGAATCAAGATAAATAAAATAATAAAAATAAAAACCTGTATAAACCTAATGATATGATTGCCATTACAACTGTCACAAATCTGAATTAATATCATGTTCACAAAAGCCACTAATAGAGTTTAAATTAGAATGAGAAGATTATGTCAAACAAGTACGGTAAGGTACGTAAAAAAACCTCGTAATTTAGGAACAGTTAATAGATATTTACATAGTTATGCCGTTAATGAGGTAGGTACCAGGGAAGCCACATGTGCGAAGGAATGATTGCCAAACTTCCTTGTCTTTAACGTAGCCTTTAATCTTAAAATATGCTTTTTGTCAAGGACACGTTTGATATGGGTTTTGAACTTTCCATCCGTTCTGTAACCGACTTTGGCAACTTGTTATAAAAGCGGATACTGTAAGAAATGACTTGCTTATTTTAGTATCATAGTTTCATGTTTGCTACGTGTATTTATATCGTAACCGTAGACGATTTTTCGCAATTAGGTTGGTACTACTAGGTAACTTCAAACTCAATATTATAGCGAACAGTTAGTTCTTTTACGGGCTCTTAAGTCACATCCGGAGCTAACAGCTATCTAATTTTAAGATGGTCTCACTGGAGAAACGTAGAATAATCATCGATTCCAGCTTCGTATAAAAGCTACTTCGATGCAACATTGATTGTCCCCTATATTACTATCCAAGTTCCAGTTTCGGGCTCCTGATAGACTCCCTCGTGCTCCTATTACTCCTTTACACCCTCCTCTCCGCAGAACAATACTTGGTGCAAACTCTGTCGTTCCTCGTCTTTGCAAATTGTTAAATAGCTGTAGCGATCTTGTTGTCGTGCATTTTGACTCATATGCCAAGTTTCATAGAACAACTATTAGTAATGTTTAATTCCGTTTTTTTTTTAATTTTTGTCTCTATTTGTTTTGTTTTAATTAATAACTTTTATTGCTTATTTTAGTATTATATTCCATCATGTAATATCATTTGAAACTTTTTAATTTTAGTTAATAAGATATCAATTTAAATTTTATAGTGTGCTGTGTGTGTGTGTGTGTGTGTGTGTGTCAAGTGGCACATCTAATGTTTATGCGGTGGTAACCTGTAAGAAATTGTGACATTAACCCTAGATTATGGTAGATAGGCATTTTAAATATTTACAGTGTAAACAATTGTTGGTTGGCCAATAAAGGAAAATAAAATAAAATAAAACATGCCTATTATTAGAACTACCAAAATATAGTGATTTTCAAACAATATTGATCGGTATTCCGTTGACAATAGAAAAACCTTGATTCAGCACGAATTTGATAGAACCTGAGGATCGGCATTCAATAGATTTGGCAACAATGGTCGTCGTGATTTAAGGATTTCACATTGTTATAATTTATTGTATTATTCTGTGTGATTAGCATATGCGGAAAATGGTGATTATTCGCGTGGGCGGTGGCGCGAATTAACAAATATTATAAATGCGAATATTAGTCTGATTGCGTATTGTTAACTGCTAGATTGTTCAATCGGTGTTATTTGCATAGATATTAATATTTTGCATATCAATGTAACCTAAACTGCCAAAGAGTCAAAAAAATATGAAGTTTAAAATAAAAAAAAAAACTAAAGAACACGCTTTTATCACACACTAAAAAATATAAATTCATTACCTTGACTTAAATTGAATTCGAAAAGCGTGAAGAGGATAATAAAATAAATATTTACCTGTAGGAGACAAATATCTACCTACTCATAGGCTCTTAAAGCAATGCTTCCTATAGCAAAAATAAGTTTAAAAAAATACTACAAGGTACTTCTACAAGCACCAGATAGGATCTCAATTCATAATATAATATAATTTATTCATCAAAAACATTGCAGTACATGACGAAAATTTACAGAATCGTTTATAGTGTACAAAGACTACAATAAAATGGTGGGTGAGGTGCTGTATTCCTAGCTAGGTTATAAGATAACCTGTGTTAAGGAGTACAGTGCCGGTCCCCAAGGAAAGAAACAATAATATCGTACACAGTATACATTAGAGGACATTATGATGTGCTTACTACAAAACATTCTAGTGTATAAGATTATTTTTTTCCTATCATGGCTTAAAATCAAAACAGCAAAACAACAAGTAAAAAAAATTGGATAATGGGGTAAGTATACACAGTATAAGTGTATACTTACTTTGAATTACTATTCAAAGGCACCTTCACCAGATTTATTCGATGGCATTTATAACAAAACAAAAATGTGGACTCATAAATCTTAACAAACCCATAACATTGAAATAGATCAGCTACTCCGTCAGTATCTGCGGCAGAATGTGGTTGATTTATGTTATTTGACTTAATGTAACCTTGTCCGGGTAATAAAAACAACGACTTGGCTAATCATGTAATCCAATTATTTTTTTAAACATAAATCGTACTTTATATGTCCAGCCTTAAGAGGTTTAGGTTGTGAGTTCGAACCCAGACACACTTTACTTTGTGTAATCACTCGCTCAAAACGATGTAGCAAAACATCGTGAAGAAACTAGCATGTCCTAGAACCAAAAATGTATAGACATGTGACATCTAACAACCCACACTGGGTGGATAACAGCCCATTCCCTCTCACAAAGAGGAGACTCATGTCCAAGCTGGAATTATTAGCATGTGGAAACTGATGAGCCGAAACATAGGTATGTCTACAACTGAAAAATAATACCTTGTGGACTACCTCAAGTAATCATTTACAGAAAGCTCTAAGCACTATTAGATAGGTACACATAATTACATTAGATCGTTTTTTTATGTAGCTGAAAATAACCCACACGTGTGCAAGCGATCAATTAAATTATAAAAGTCAGCGCAGAAAAAAATTAGGCAACATATTGTATCTAATTTTAAATTGACGAAAATTGTATGGCCTAGTCACCCCGGTTTTTAATTTTCTAATCAACATGGGGGTCATTTTAACAATCGTAATTAAGCTCAAATTAAATCAAGCGACATATGAATAGACATTGATTATACGTAGATAATTAAGACTCAGATTCAAAAGAATTCCAATTATATCTATTAATAATTCAAGCTTGTATCGACACAATGAATATTATGATGATCGTTCAATTACTATAACAAAGTATTTGCATATAAACGTGGAAACCTATATATATAATAGGTGCAATTATTGTTTCAAACAATGATACCGATACGAATTTTGCTTTTAAAAACCAAATTGCCAAGCAATAATCGATCCTATATTGATGAAGACAAGTTTAATAAGTATGGGGATAGCTGTAGCAAAATTGGTGAGGATCGGTATGTAGATTGGTCGCAGATGAACAAACAAAAGATCTTGCACCAAAAGGGAGCCTTGAACTTCTCAACTTGAACAAGGGCATTTAATACTCGTATTGACTATTATTTAAGTTTGAAGAGCTCTCAATTTAGTACTGATTGTACCAGATGTAATACCGGTGAGTCATTCTTTTGTAATGGTATCAGAAAAGACTTAATTATTAATACATATATGACAATGAAAACGTAAACTGTCAATGAAAGGTTATCGGTTTAAATACTTTGAACTTCACACTTGCATTCCTTACTCAAGCTTTCTAACGTCTGAAACAGGACTTCCACTGCTGAACATGGCTTCCCATTGAGACTAACAGTGAAGGGATATTGGTGTAAGGTGAACCTAACTGATTGGCTGAATACAGAGGTTCCGATCAGGTGATAATAATATTGTCATCAAAATGGAGACTAAGGATAAAGTAGGTCACCCAACTACGATGTGTGGCAAGACCAAGAGCATACACGCGCGAGTATAAAAGCAAAAGTGAGTCTACTAATTACCAAATCAATAAAATGTGCATGGTGTAAATAATCTTAATCAGTTAATTTGGTACCTACTAAAAAGGCACGCGGTTTCACACCCTGAAAGTAGGTATGACCGGATATATGAACGTAAACGGGGCAAAAGGAGTATGTATAGATTGGAGCAGGTGGCGTTCTGTAGTTTCTACCTACCCCATGTGAAGAAGGCGTGAGTTTATGTATGTAGGTACATTTCTGAAAGTTAAACAAACACCGCAGCCACGGCTAGGCTACCAAAAATTCCATCGTGATCCTCTTAAAAATAACAAAAGCTGAACAACAAAGCGACCCTGTCAATCACATCTGACCCCGAATCGAGAGCACTCCACAAATATGCGCTAATCACGGCAGCTGTCCATCAGAAGGTGTCAATAGTCTGACCTTTGGGGAGGCCTTGTTCAGGACCAGAACAATCAGATCAAATGCTTAAGAACATGATGCAATAATATTTGGACACCATAGGAGTGCATTGGTCCTTGTTAAGATTGACAGATTGGATGTAGAAGGTGGAGAACTGGGTGCGGTCGCGTAAGTCGTGAGGGGTACTTGATTAGCTGTGCATAGGTTGAGTTGATTGGTTGAGTGTAATTAGATTCATAATATGTCTCATTTTATGATTAGCAAAGTTTGCAATCCATCAAAGATGCTGATAGGCTGCATGGATGTAAAACCGCGACGTAACTAAGTTTGGTCCTTATAATAGTCAGGGCTCAGTTTTTTTTTCAAAGGTCTTCGTGACTTTTCTTTCATGGCTTTACCTAAACGAAAAAGAAAATGGCGACGGTTTTTTACAGTGTTTCATGACAAGGACAGTAACAGTCGTCATTTATTACTCAATCCGCTCGAGGGTAGTTTTCATTTTTATCCAAACGTTATGCAACTGAAGGCAGTTTATTTGTATCTACTTAAATATCGTCGCCTGCAGCTTAAGACCTAACGTAACATGATTAAAAGTAATGTTTATGTCGGTCAGAGGTTGTTCCATACTCGTCACTTCGTAACTTATTATTACTGTATTTAAAACCGTTGCTTCATACATGGCTTTAGGGAAGTGCCATCATTTTGATAGGTTGCTTAACCGATGGAGAGTGGCTGTAATGTGATATTATTAGTAAGTACTTTTGTATAGGAATCGTCTGCGGGCAGGTTTTGAAACTTCTCATCTTATTGTAAGTATAATATTCCAGCTATTTAATTTCTTCATTAATCCATTAAGAAGAAGCATTTAGATTTGTATTGCAAGACCAAAGAAATGATGGATGGACTGTGTGAATGATGATATAGTTAGAAAGGGGGTGACTACCGAGATGACGACTAATAGAGAAGTATGGAAGAAAAAGACATGTTGCGCCGTCTACATATAAATTAGGATAAGAGCAGGAGAATGATGATGATTTAGATTTGAATTCCAAAACTATGAGTAACGTGAGAACTCAATACTCCAAAAACAAAAGAAGAAGCTGTCATATTAATATAAATAATCGTTACTTCCATGTAGGTATCATTATGTTAACATGACAAGTAACAAGGGTATTTTGTTTTGAAGGTAGCCATATTACAATGGAGAATCAGCGTGGGTGGACCATTTGACAGATAGACACCAGCCTAGGTATGTAAAAAGATGGATGGATATTTGCAACTGTCAAACTTGGCCCATTTAATATGAGCTCATTATTGTGTTACAGATTTCTGCAATTTTCCAATAATTAATTGTTTTGTTTCGCCATGACAGGACGAATTTTGTCATACCTACAACATCAACAATTTATTAACTTTGGCTGTTATTATACTTGATATTTTAAATAACTATGATTTATGTAACTACCAATTTTATTAGCTTTATTTATTTAATTAATGTAATCAATAATTTTGCATGCTAGTTTTAGCGAATTGTTTTAGAAACTGTCAAAAAAACCCAACCATCTAGAAAAAAAACCATTTGCCTGATTTTATTTTAGTACTTTGTCGACGTGGTAAATATACATATCCATGTACAGTTTCATCTTTCTAGCACTAACCGTTTGGATGTACTATAATGCTTGCAAATAAATTTCATTTCATTAACACATACTAAACAGCTATTTCATTGATGTTTTTATAAATGGGTGCTTTTAAGTCGAAACTATAGCTTTTGTTACTCTTTCACTGTTCTTTTCGGATTCATTGTGGGGGGGGGGGGGGGGGGTTGTTGTGTAGTTGAGTGGATGAGAGGGTATTGGAGTGGGTTCATGTCCAACTAGACGATTGGTTCCTATCATATTACGTCATTATGACTAGCAGCTCTTCTGTTTTTGTGTAGTTCAATTTAAGTAGCCAATTAGTCACTATAAGTTCACATTAAGATTTATTGTAATTAAAAATACCAATTTCTTTATTCAACTTATTGTAGAGTTCAGGTCCTCGGAAAGTATACAATTTTTGTGCAAAAGCTGTTTTAGATTTGATTGTGCTACATATTGCATACTGCCTCCTCGTTGTTAATTTAGAAAGATCAAAAGAGGATGTATCTGAATGTTGCCGCAGAATAGTAAAAACGATGTAAAGTTGCCTAACCGTTAACACCTCAGCTTCCTGATATAGTGCGTCAGTGGGATAGAGTCGCGGCTTTGAGAGACCAACTTTTAAAATCAACCTTTGGGCTCTTTCTATTTCCAAAATTTTAATTTTACCAGCACCTCCCCAAGTTGTTACACAATATATCAGTATAGATTGAACAAGGGCAAAATATACCATTTTAAACGTTTCACCATTAGCTACCTGTCTAAGCTGCTTAAAAATATAAGTCAATTTCCGTACTCTTTTACTTATGTTGTGAATGTGCTGATCAAAGGACAACCTTTCATCAACCGTTACACCCAAGTAACGAATGCTTTAGGTCGGCTGTATAGTTGAGCAGCTACATTGATTCAAGGGAGGAAATGAGCACTGATGAACAAATATGGGAGGTTTATCTTGTAAGAAAGTTTCTACGCTCCTGATTGCAAAAGAAATGTATTTTGTTTTATCTGCGTTAACAGTAAGCGAGTTTGCAGCGAGCCAGTGGCAGACCGTGTTCAGACCTGTTTGAGCTAAGGAATATACTTCTTCCCAAGTATCGCCCCTGAAGGTAAGAGTTGTGTCATCTGCATAAGCTATTATTTTGCAGTTTTCAAGATTAAGTTGACATAGCTCATTTATGTAACATAGAAACAAAGTGGGGCCAAGAACACTTCCCTGAGGAACTCCGTGCTCGATAGGGAGTTCATCACTCAAGTGGTCCCCGATCCTTACACGCTGTGTACGATTGGATAAATAGTCAGCTAATAATACCAGTTCATTACCCCGTATTCCCATATCGCCTCTTTGCGAGAATACTGTAACATCTCAAAAAAGGCAATTTTACAGGACGCGTATTTTAAACTTTCGAAATGTTATAAAATCTAAAATAATAGAGCTAAAGCAACAAAACCTTCTAGTGATTTATAATTTAACTATTAATTCATCTAAAACTATAGTAATTGTTGCGCTATTGGCTATTTTTCGGTATAAATTAACAGGATTAAAAAAAAAGGGATATTTTGTCACACTATTACTGAAAAAGTTTTCAAGGATCGATGTGACATATGAACTTGTCACATTGTTGATAATATATTTTTTTGTGTTGTGTTAGGTTATATGATAAAAACACATTTTAGAAATAAAAATGTTTATTAAATCAATGAAAAATTTGTAGGAAAAGAAAATCAAGCATAAATATTAGTCATTATAACGTAGGTAGGATATACAGTTACCTACTTAAATACAGTAATTCAACAGTTAACAATCAACAAAGTTAACAAAATGAAACTATAGCTATCAGTTCTTAATTAAAAGTATACTGTTATTACTAAATTTGTTATTATTATTTTAGATCTAGCTAACCAATCAGTCTCTTCGTAACATTAGTCTTTGTAAATAATCACTAGGTTTATTCTAAACCTACTTTAGGTGGACCATAATCTATATTTTACGTCCATTGTTTCTCAATTTGTCCTAAACCCCAATATTCGTTTAAAATTTTCTCACGTTCAAGCTCTGAGAAGTTAGAGCTACATTTAAATTTACAATTTTCTCTGCAAGGTGGTTTAAGCTGGCGTTTTGGAAAGGGCTTATTAGTTTTTGTTGAAATATATGATAGTCCACTATTTCTTAATCGCTTAGCGATGTTCTTCTTCCAATTTAACTCTTGCCTTGGTCTTTTTTTTCCTACTTTAGTTGGGGTGATGTTGGAAGTGGTTGGCTCTATTGGCATAGTGGTATCATTCCCAACTACAAGCGAATTATTCTCTGTTGCGACCAGATCTATCTGATTTGTATGGTTAACTATTATGTCTCGATTTTCTGCTGAATTACTTACCAATAACATGTCAACTTGCTCTATGGTGTCAACTGAAGCAATATTATTATTTAAATTAAACAAGTCTTGGTCTTTTGAGAAGTTGTAGTTAGTGCTGGCACCTTCTTCTTCAGAGTCTGAAGTATGTATATTATTACTTTTTGACTTCTCCTCTTGATAATTGGGATCCTTTACGGAATCATCACTATCTGGGGAAAAGTTAAAAGAAAATTAGTCCCAAATAATTACGTTGCAAACGTTCGGCATCCGAAATGCACAGAATTGAACACAAATTATTACATAAATTGAATAAGTGCATTTATTAAGAAATAGTAGTCTCTGCCTACCCCAATGGGAAAAAGGCGTGACAATAATAATGTATGTATGTATTAAGAAATATAATAAATGCATTTATATAAAAACTTACTACCTTCATAAAAAGATGGTCCACTGCTTGAGGAGGAACTCGAAGAAGAACTCGAAGAGCTACTTGAAGAGCTACCGGTACTACTAGTTGACTCACGTCGACGATGTTTTGAGTCATCGTTACTTTTGTCTAAAAGAAATATAAATAATAATAACTTAAACAATAGAAAAACTTTATGAAACATAAGTACCTAATAGTTTAAATTTTTGTTTTAAATTCTTAATTTAAAACAAAAATTTAAACTAAAATCGAGGTGTTTACATAATTATCTGTAGAAAACACACTAAGACTCCTTATAATGTTGCTCAATTTGTTTCTTCTTCTCAGCCGATGGACGTCCACTGCTGGGCATAGGCCTCATGTATGGATTTCCAATATTGGAAATCCAATTTGTTTAAAATCTATGAAAATGTAAGCACCTAAGTTCGTTTCGTATTAATAGGTACTCATTTTAAATAACTACATGACAACAGGCTCGCCCCTTGTTAGATGGGACCGAACATAGGTGGCATGTAGTCTTTACAAAAATATTCTTTAAAAAACAAAATTATTAAGTCTTACCTTCTGGAATCATTGCGTTTATATTAGAGTCATCAACTTCCTCGGCTTGGATACTGGAACTATCATTTAAGTTACTATCAACTACGTTTTGCATAGTTGCTAATTGTACTAATTTTCTGGACCGCGATCCCATCTGAAAAAATAAATATTTATAATTCATTTGTTTTAGTATTTACAACGTGACATAACGATTTAATTTACAAAAACACTTATAATTTATCTAGAAAAAAGTAACATTACAAAATACTCCGAATCCATTTTATGGTTTGTAAAATATTTCATTGTCAACAACGCGTCATCTTATGATGTTACAAAACAAAAACGATATCTTTTCAACGAAAACGTGATATCAAAAGTAATAACAAGTTAAAATTGCATACTATTTTCAACAAAACTGTGTCAATTCAACATATCACATTACTTAATAAAAAAATATCAAAGAGTTCAAACTTACCTTAGCAATCGTAATGTGGTATCTTCGTGATGTCACGTTTTTGCACAAATACGAGAGCGCCCTTCCCTCCAAATGGCACGCGCCGACTGATGGGACACGTTGTCGAAACAAATCACGAGGCAGAAAGAGACAGCGCGACAACACAAAATATTGCAGTTGTCTTGTCTCTTTCGCTCATAGACGCACCGTTATTGTCGAAAAAATACCTCGTTTTTATCGAAAATAAAGTTCAATACGGCGGTTTTGATTATGGAATAAAAAAAAAATCGATTTTTCTGAAATATCACAGTATTCTTGCAAAGAGGCGATATTATTTAATTTACGAATTAGGGTGGGGATAGAGACTGTGTCAAAAGCTTTGGCAAGATCGAGAAAGATGGTTAGGCATTTCTTATTTTCGTCTATGTTTCTTACCACAAAATCAGTAAAAGTGTGAACCGCCTCATCAGTGGATTTGTGTGCTCGAAATCCATATTGTGCTTCAGCCAGAATTTTATTTGACTCTAAGAATTTTATAAGTCTATTATTAATACTACGCTGAAGAAAGGATAGAGATGGGCCTATAGTTGTTGACACAGCCTGTATCCCCAGCCTTATATATGGGGATTACAATTGATTTTTTTAGTGGTTTGGGAAAGACACCTGTATCAAAGCAACGGTCTATAAGGTCAGTGATAACGGGAGCCACCACATCAACAACATTTTGCAAGAGCTTAGATGAGATGGTGTCCCACCCAGGTTAGCATTCACTCTTTAAATTTAGGATAGCAGTTTTAACTTCCACGATATCGACTTTGAGTAGTGCGAATGAGTTGCTAGGGGAGGCACTCCCAACACAGCGGTGTTATTGAAAGGTGGAACATTCGAGGGTATGCGTTGAGCTAGTACTTTTGAAATTGTAGAAAAAAAGGTGTTGACATTATCAATAGATGATTGAGGACTCAGATCTGTATATAGTAGCTCTTCAGGAGATTCACGATTTTTATTGTAATTTGTTATAGTTTTAATAGAGTCCCATAACAATTTGGAGTTACCTTTAGCCATATTTAGTTGGGTTTTGTTCATACCGTCGTTTTGTTTTTTTAAGAATATTGATCCAATAGTTCCTATATCGTTTGTATGTTATACTTAATATTTCATTACTTGGTTCTTTTTTGGTTTTAATATGCATATTGTCCCTATTTCTAATGTATCTTAAGAGTCCTGGCGTTATCCAGGGTTTTAGGGTAGTTTTATTTCGTGGCATCCTAACTATCGACATATGTTTTAATGTTAGATTATACAATAATTCGATAAACACACTGGTAGCTAGATTTAAGTCGCTTTCAGCATAAACCTGACTAAAATCCAATTTTGAGCAGTCAGAGATGATCTCAGTCCAATTCAGCTTCTTGATTTCTCTACTCTTTAAGGGTTTTTTTGAACCCCCGTACTTGAGGCAAAATATAATAGCATCATGATCAGTTATTGAGGTGTGAAGGTTAAATGTATAGATAGGCCTGTAACTTGCTCTTAACTAAAACATGATCCAAGCAGCTATTCCCTCTAGTTGGAAGGTAATGTGCCGGAAGTAAACCATGAAATGCAGCAATATCTAGGTATGACGAAACGTTAGAATCAACATTCAATATATTTACATTAATGTCACCCACAATTATTATATTTTGAAATAATTGCAACTGTTCAAGAATGTTGTGGAGTGATTGCATAGGGTATCCAAATTTTTAAAAGATAATGATGTCTTTGTACAGTCGCCAGCACATCAAGCTACTACAATCTGTCAAATTTCTTTAATAGATTTTCAACATTATCGCTAAACCGTTAGGTTAAGATTAATTGGGAAAATTTGACAGTTTCGGGTAGCTTGATGTGCTGGCGTCTGTACAAGAGTTTCTCCTTTAGAATAGAATATAATACTCTTTATCATATATATCATATAAAATAAAGATATAAATGTAGAAATTTTACATCTAATAGGCAGACAAAATGGGCGGTCTTATCGCTGGAAGCGATCTTTTAAAGACAACCTTTGGATGGATTAAAAAGGGGGACCAGAGACAACTTCTTTATTTCGTTTGTGTGATAGAATAGACCGTGTATACGTGTTCTGAGTTGACCCATATTTGTAAATTAGTGTTATTTATAAGACATTTTTGTGTCATGAGTCGCCCGCGCCCATAATCTGAATTTATAGACTAGCTTTTCTAGTATCCACATTTTTATGTAAATCTTGATGATATTTTGTCATTGTTACGAAAAATGCATAGTTTTGAAGAATTATGTGCATAATAATACAAGCCTGGCTTAAATCCTATCAGTGTTATTTAGGAGCCCATTAATTTTAGTTTAGTTAGTAGAAAATACGTACTCAGGCAATTATTAAAGACTAGAAATATCAGCATGAAATAGTTAAAAGGATTTCTCCAAGAAGTCCTGTTCGTTACTTATTTTTCGATACTTACACGATCCCCAATCCATCTGCCAAGTTCTATGATTGTGATAGTCTCTTCATTCTAGTAGGGCCATGCAGAGTTGTAGGTATGTATCTAGTTCTCAACTAATCAAGTTTATCAGTTGACTTTTAAAGATCAGCCTTCGGCCAAAATAAAGAAGTGTGCTCACGTACTAAAAATGTCATCTATACCTTGCGGCCGTCCGTCCGATTATTAAGCCGTATTTAAGAGTAATGGTCGCCGCCTTTCAGAGATCTGTTACACTGATTGACAAGTTCAATAATGGTTCTATAGTATACATACAGTGATAAATAGGTGTGATAAAAAACAATGCTGGCGACATGTGGGTGTACACCTCTCCTGCCTAACCTATCCGGGCTTACAGGCATGCGTGATGTTACGAGTATTTTAAAAAAAAGAGTATGAGTAAGTATGAGTGAGTATGAGTTTTTTTAATGAAAAATTTGATAAATGAATTGATTGTTTTCTATTAATTTAATTAAATTTTATTCGAAAATATCCATCGGTTTCTTACAAAACTTCAACTATATCCGACGGCCCCGGTTACTTATCTCCTTTAGTGACCGTACATACAGCTTTAGCATTATCAGCCTATAACGTTCCCACTGCTGGGACACAAGCCTCTGTGAGATGGAGTGGGCCGTAATCCAACACGCGGGCCCAGAGCGGGTTGGTAGATGTCACGTCTTCGAATTTTTGGTTCTAGGTGATGTCGGTTTCCGCTCGATGTTTTTCTTCACCAGAGCAGTGGTGATAAATGGATTAAACTAAGTAAAGCGCCTGCATGGGTTCGAACCCATGCCCTACTCGTAAGTTGGGGCCGCTACTACTGCGATACAACATACAAACAATATATTGCTGAAACAGCAAGGTAGGTTGGATAATAAGAGACTAACTGCAGAGCAGCAGTAATCCCTTTCAAAAATATACATCTCTGTGATACACGACTCGTATCTCAGACTCCAAGCTCGCTGGCTTATGTATCTCGCTGTGAAACGTAACCATACCGCGATGTAGAAAACGGCTCCTGACGGTACAGCGCCATCTATCGAGCCAGAGGGTAGACAAATGCTGTTTTATTTCTTTAGTGGAATGAAACATATTTTTGCTATTGTAAAAATAATAAATGTATATGCTTAATGTTGTATGATGTAATTAAAGCTGACTGGGCCATTTTTTTAGCTCATTATTACAACTATACCGAATTATTCTACGTATCGAATATTATAAAACAAAAACTCTATTTTACCTACGTAATTTTTATGGATCCTCTAAATGTCGTAATAAGCTTTTATTTAACCAAGCACTGATGATCATTTTCATGGCTCAAGGTTGGTGATTCGACTGAATCAAAAATAGCACAACCATTAGCAATAGGTATTAACCCAAATTGTTAACTTTAATACGATTATAATGATCGTCTTCAAGGAAAAGTTATTCATATAACAGCATTCAATAAAAAAAATTAAAACGGCATTGTGCATAATAATAATTATATTAAGAATCTAGAACCACTTTTAAAAGTTGAAAAAATATCACGTGAAATGCTAAATTAATGGCAAAAAGAAGATATTGGAGGCGCCGGGTATCGATCCCGGTACCTCTCGCATGCTAAGCGAGCGCTCTACCATCTGAGCTACGCCCCCGTCCTGATAGGGATCGAAATTACTGTTCGGTTACTAAAGCTACGGCTCTTTGGTAACAGGGAGGACGATCGGTCTTGTTTTAGGTTGCCTCGTAATTTTACGATACAAAACAAGTGTCCGGATGGAGGAGCCATCTCTGCTAATTTGCTACGAAATATTGGTACTAGTATTAATAGTATTTAATAGATTAGTTACTACTATACGATCCTTTGAATTTGCAATAAAACTATTAAAAATTACCTACAGGGCGTTTAAATTGAGACGAACAGAACTCAATTTCAGAACTTAAGAACTAGCCGATGGATATTTTTGAAACTTTTGGTACGATTTAATGGTAGTAGATGCGTAATCCATACAGAAATGGGTTTTGTACTAAATCAAAGATTAAGGTGTAATTTTTATGACTGTCGGCTCTTACGTCTACTGCCTTCCTTTAATTATCTATTTCCTAAACCTACACCATGTTAATATGCTTCCTGGATGAGAACATCCAGGAAGCTTACATTCCAAACAGAACGTACCTATGGAACAATTATTGAAATTTTATAAATGCGTAGATAATAAAATGTTTATATTATTTATGTAATTATCACCACGCGTGTGCGTATGATACATCCTCATAAGTTTAGTGTTACGGCCGTGTCATCGGTAGGGTTAATTACATTAGTTGAATCTAGGGCCGTCAGTTTCATAAAGTCATTTTGGGAGTGAAAATACGGTGTTCTTTTCACTCTCAATATTAGGCCACTTCAAAATTGCACTACGTTACCCAAACATTTGTCTTTTACAGACAGAAAAATATGTTTGCGCTGAAATCTGAAATATACATTTTTTTTTTAAATACAGTTCACTGTTGCTCATTCTTAGTCCTGCTTGAACGTCCATGCAGACAGATTAAAAACGTATGCCACACAGTTGATACCTTATTGCTTTCTATCTATGTAGGTACTTAAGTTCCAGGTGGCCTTAAACTACTGGTATTACATAGACAATGTAAGAATGAATAACTATTCGTTTTCTGTCAAGTAATATAACTAACTGGTGAAATGTGGTACTTCACGTCTGCCTACCTTGCCGTCACGTTTCGAGCTTACTGCCTCTCTAAGTATATCTTTTATATCTTTAATCCTACTATAATATTATAAACTTGAAAGTTTCTATGGAAGGATGTATGTTTGTTACTCTTTCACGCAAAAAACTCCTGGACGGATTGGAATGAAATTTGGCACGCAGATGGTTTAAAACCAGGATTAATATATAGGATACTTTTTATCCCGATATTCCCACGGGATCGAACCTTATGCGGGTGAAACCGCGGGGCGTAGCTAGTACTTAAATAAAGCTGAACAGTTTGTTTGTTTGGTCGCGCTCATCACTAGACTTGACCTTTCGGATTTGAAAAAATCTTTTTGCATTTGATAGCCGCATTCTTGAGGAAGAAGCTACGTAACATCACGCTAGGACCCTTGGGATCCGAACAAAAACAGAAAATCAGTCAATACCGTACGACGTCATTACGTCGGTGCCGGCTGTCGCTGAAAACCAGCGCTGGGGCTCTGTCTTGCATAGGGTCGCAGCATAATGCTGAGCGATAGCCGTTTTGCGTGGATGTGACGCATGTCAACCTTTTCTTATTGTTTTTTTTTTTGTTTTTTATGTTCTTTTTTGCGTCATGTTTACCGCAAATAAACGTATTTTCTTTTCTTTCTTTCTTTTCTAAGTCAGAAAGAACGCGGAGCAAAAACGAAGTAATAGCGCGGGCAGGTGTGGGGCATAGGTACAAGACATTTCACGCGGCCGAAGTCGAATAAAGTGTCAATCGTCATCCCTATAATCAGGATACTCATCATATGTCATCAGTCATCACCTAAACGGACGTGGGTGGGTATAAGTATCATCGATTAAGGACACATCAACAACCCTGCTAACCTGTGCTCACCCTGCTAACCTGTGCTCCGCCGCCAAGGCCGGATATATCGTCGATATATTGTAATAGCAACAAAAACCGTAATTAGCAACGTCAGCGGGCGCAGGTTACGTGTCAATATTGATAAAATTGATGTTTGGTGTGTTTTCTGAATGTGGGGACTTGGTGAACATTTTAAAGACGTTGATTGTGAAATACCGATTATATTTTGGTTAAAAAAATCAGACAAGAACGCTCAGTTAAAATAGTCAACTGGTGGTCTTGTGCTATGTAGCTGAAAGCAATTTTTTTTTTTCGATATATGATTGTTTGATTGTGATACCAAAAAATACCTGTTACCATGGATTTAGTACCTACATGATTTTTGACGGAGGGTCTGGAGTTGAAAATTTTCGCCGGTTATTAAAGAAAAATCTGCTGTTTCTTACGAAAGTCCAATAACTACGCGGACAAAATGTGTGAAACAGCTGATTTTAAGAATGTTACATGTTACATGCACTGAATCTATGGTTCTGCGTCGATGTCTCTGCCACCCTGTATACCAGCCAGGGCCTTGTAACACTGCGTAAAATAAGGTACCATATACCTTCAGAAGTCAGACTTCATGACAAAAGTTATCATCATTTCAAGAAAACAACATCCACTTTTAACACACCAACAACACTATGTTTAAGGCAAATAAAGACTTATCTTATCTTATCACTGATTTACTTATGGATGGTCCTAGGTTCAAAGTTTCAGTGTGCGTACTATCAACAAAGTAATTTGATGAACTGACAAATTGATAACAATGTTGATAGATAACTCTAACACTGCGATTAAATACTCATACATGTTGTATTTTTCAGCTAGTCACTATTTGAGTTAAGTAATTGTTCTGAGAGGTGCATGCGTAAGGTCTGATATCAACTGAGGTGTAACAAAACATTCACGATTGGGTAGGCAGATCTCTGGCTTTATTTGTAAAACTGAAGTTATCTCTCTAGGAACTGAGAGAGAGATGAGACTAAAGGATTCGTAATCCTATTTTTTGACTTCGCCAAAGTCAGCTAAAACGGGTGCGACGCGAGTTTCAAATAGTCCGATTACTGTGAGACTTAGAGACTTATAATTATTAGATAATTTGAGACTAAGAGAAATGTAATGACCTACTTCAGTATCCTCCTCGCAAGAGTTCCTATTAGCTTATTTAGCAGAATAAACAAAAATGAATTCGGTGCCGAATTACGAGTCGAATTTCATGCAGATTAGGCTCCTTGGTAGATAGTGCATATCCGTACACCAACATTCTGCTGCCGAACAGTTAAGATATGCAGAATGAACGTATCCCCTGTGAAGCTTTTTATTTATACTGTACTACTTATTTTATTAAAACATCGTGAGGAAATCGGTATGTCCTAGAACCAAAAAATCGAAGACATGTGACATCTACCAACCCGCACTGGGCCCGCGTGGTGGATTACAGCCCACTCCCACTCAGCGAGAGGAGCTGACTATCTATTGAAAGGAACTTCATGATTAATTGCGTACATATTTCAAACAAAAGCACAATTAATTAATAAACATAACACCATGCATTAGTCTAATACACGACTTACCTTCCAATATTCTCTAAGTCTGTCCTTCCTAGCAAAAAGTTAATGAGTCGTCTTGAAGCTAGTAATTACATTGTGAGTGACGCCACGGTGATGGATGACTGTCCATACATGTCGTTAATTATTATCCACTTGTTACTTGTAATTACTGTCTACAGTTTACATACGTGTCTGTTTAACGTTTTAAATTAGAATGTATTCTATTACAAACCGTGCACCCGCCCGATGGGATGTCTCGTCGGTAAAAATGTCAAAATTCCATACATAAATATACCACATTCGACAAAAAATAACGTCGGTTATTAAAAAAAATATCAGCAGTGCGATTCTGTAACCATCTCACCGTGAAAACATAGGTGAAGTGAACGTGGAGTGAGCTGTCATTCCAACTAATGCTAAGGGATTGACACTATTGACAGCTCATTCTAAGCTCACTTCACCTAACTTTTCACGGTGATATTTTTACAGAATCGATCGGCAGCTATTCCATAAATTTTGACCGCACAGGTATCGATAATAGTATAATGTCA
The DNA here is from genome assembly GCA_911387795.2 of Apamea monoglypha. Taxonomy (NCBI): domain Eukaryota; kingdom Metazoa; phylum Arthropoda; class Insecta; order Lepidoptera; family Noctuidae; genus Apamea; species Apamea monoglypha. The sequence continues at coordinate 18,944,908 of OU426926.1, read as the reverse complement.
ACTAACTTTTGGAGGCCACTGTATAATTAAAACCGCCACCAACTGCATCAGACTGACCATATCTGTTCTGTGAGACTGACTAATATTATTCAGTTAAAACTATATAGGAGATGGTGACTGGAATGTTGATCTTGAACATTACATAAGATTTAATCCATCTTCACTGATTTGCATACTGGATTGCTTACATGGAAATAAACTTTAAATTAGCATCCGACTATAAATCAACCAGTTACCATCCACAGGAGGAAAACAAAAGTGAGTACTATGTATGCTACATATTAATAAGGTAAATCATACTTAGCATAATCAGCCAATAATGTTCCCACTTGTGGGACACAAGCCTCGTCTCTTCGAGAGGGAGCGGTCTGTAATCTACCACGAGTGTTAGATTACAGCCCACTGTGGTTCATAGGTACTTGTTGTATATAAAATGTATTCTCCGTTTCTTAATAATAAGGTTTAAACTGCTTTACCAGCTGAAAGCTTTGTATTGTCTTAAAGTTAATGTAAACTCGGTGAAATTTATTGGTAAGCAAATTGACCACATACTTAAAGTATCCGTGTATTCAAATCACAGCTGTCATTCTTTGAGAGTTATATGAAATGTCTTTAACACGACAAATTGACGTACGGTGTCAATTTGCATTTTTATTTAACAATTAATTTCCCTGACTGATCAATATGGGAAATCTGCCTAAATTAGATATGTATTTTTACGACAGCTATTATTAATAGCAAAGCGAATGATAATTACAATTTTCATACAGAAAATTAACGGATTAGGTAGGTATCAGATTTATCCATCATTATGTAAAAAATATGCACAGTGACCCTTAGTTTCCAGTGGGCAACGAAGTTACAAAAATAAATTCGTTTTTCAAAATATTCCTAAAGCGCTGCCATACGAACATCTATTTTTGAGCGTAGCAAACTTGAAGTTGTAGCTATTTAGAAACTGAATTCAAAATAGTCAAAACTCGTAGAATATATAAAACTTCATTTTACCTTTTGATAAGTGCTGTTGAACTATCTAGATATTATCATTCTTAAATCTTCTCCAAAACCGACCGTCGTGGACCGACTTCCGATGATTGCAAGTGAGCATATTTTTATTGGTTTACTTACCTACATAACTTTTACAATATTTAACACTATTATACAGTAAATTAAATGACTAACTAACTATACAAATAAGTACAAAAACAAAAGAACACGCGTCGAAGTACTCGTCCGCATCGCTGTCATCCGGAAACGTGCGCAGAACACTGGCAGCATTGCTAAGTGAAGATGTGCTCCAGGGCACACATCCAGCGTGTACAGGCTGTCATGACGATGATAATGCAAGAAAAATCATTTTTTTTTCTTATGCTGTCCTTTGTGCTGGATCAGTTGTCCTTTCGTTCTGTCCTACACAACAAAAGCACAAAGTTAGCCAATTACCGATCAAAAAGTTCACCTGACCACCTCTTGCATTAACACTTAAGTAGGCACCTATAAACTGTACTTTATTTATGGATCCCAAATAACATAGGCGCAGTTTATAGCTTTTAAATTTAAACTGAGTTAGCAATCACACGCAAAAGTACTACAACATTCAAACTGAAACGAACGCTATTTATTGAGAACCAAAGTTCATTTTGTATAAGCACTGTTTTTTAATGGGTGACAATAACAAGATTCCCGCGTAAAATAATAGAGGTGCGTTTGCGCTTACAAAATGTTGCAAAGAATAAGTTTAATTGACATGGCATCCGCCAGCTAATCAATAAGATGAAAGATCTAATAAATTGTCATCTTATAATCGGTTTAAATCGATATTGCGTCAATAGTGTCCAAAATTAGTTATAAGTTTCAACGGTTATAAATTAGCTTTATTTAATAAAAAGCGTATGTAAATCCGAAAATCTAGTCTAGATTTACAATAAAGCAATGAAATGATCTTAAATACTTATATACTTTATCTGCTTATATACTTATCTGCTCATATTTAACCGACTTCGAAAAGGAGGAAGTTCTCAATTAGACTGTAATTTGTTTGTATGTATGTTACGCGTTATCCACGACAACTGATTTAAAAAAAAAAATTAAATGGATAGAGTATGCTTCAGGGGTAGTCACATATAAATTTTATTAACTTTACTTAGGTAGTTTTTGAGTTAGCTTCAATACTTAATATAGGTATATAGCAAGTAGTGTTATATTTCCAAAAAACACTACAAAGTGAAAAATAACTTTTATTTCGGAACAACACTTTGTCGTGTTGTTTTTGAATGGCGGTTGTTTTTTTTTTTTTGTAAAAACGGTTTTAAATATTTAAAAGGTCCCTTCTAAACCGAACATACTCTATGACCACATCTGCTGCGTGTACGCACATTCACGACCACGACCGCGTATCAGCGCAATGATTTATGACTACCTCCGTTTATTTCGAATTATTTAATGATACTACCGTCATTCTCCTCAAAGTGATTGTTATCTGTGAATTATCAATTATATGGATTTTTAGAACTATTTATTGTAATGTATTTTAACTGTAATTCTATTATTTGTAATGTTTAAATTGGTTAGGATGTTAGGATTATAATGATTGCTATGTTGACCTAAAAATTGCAGTATTTTGTTGTGTAATATCTGTAATTTTGTAGTTCTTTAGAAGCCATATTATTTGAATCGATTATGGTTATTTTCAGGGTCCACTTAATTGACTTAATAAGCCTGCCTGTAGCTTGTTAGTGTATCAAGATATTTTTTTTAGGGTTAGGCAGATGTGCACCCACACTGTCAATTATGTTGAAGACCCATGCAATAGTGGGCGAGTCTATTGGCAACTACCGGGCATAAATCCAGACTCTAAGCTGCTTCTGGGCAATTCCTGATGAATAAATACTCACACTATGCCCGACCTGGGAATAGAATCCAAGACCTCATTAATGCCTTCTTTGTAAATAAGTAGATATAGAAACATAGGTTTGTAATCTATGAAGGTAGGTCTATGGAGGTAGGTTTGAAATCTACTCCATAGAGTTCTTGAACAACACCCACACAAACCTATAGAGGAAGATAAGCATCTGGTACACTTTCCCTGCATCCCATGGATATTTCCCATAGATGTTGTAAACAGAATCAAAACATTAATTACCGACATAAGTAACGTCACTTCTACGTGTTAGTTGGGAAACCCTTTTGTTAGCGTGAGAAGTACGCTGCATGACAGTATAGTCGGTTTAACTATCAGTGTCCGACATTGTAAACATGCAACTTGTGGAAATTATCCAGTGTAATGGCTTATTTAAAGCAAGATTTAGTTAGGGTTCATCGCTGTCTGGCCATCATTATTTTTAAACAGACTCAAATCTATGAAACGTTTTCACCCAGACGCAGAGCTGGGGTTTTGCGACGAGTTTAAAAGTAGTTATCACCTTATTGCTTCAGATAGGCGACGGAGCAACAGGTCTTGCAATTTTTGTCTCATCTTAGCTAGTACGCAAACTACGCGCTTTGACGTGGAGTTGCGGACACCAGCGCGTATTACCTATTACATCGTCTTAGCCATTCGTCAGTAGGACCGCGTTAACTCCACCCTCAACACAACAACAACTGGACAACTGTTGAAATAGTTTCTCTCAATCTCACTTTATTTACTTTAGTGCACAATGATATTATAACCTGACTATACATAGTCGCAGTAGTGGACATTGGACATAGTCATAATTTTAAAGCAGGGGACTGCGATGAGCTCTGTTTACATAGCTAAACGATGCATTATATGGCTCTTGCATATGAGAACCATAAATGGTGATGAGAATATAGCGTGCTTGGGCAAGTACATATATCAATATATCTGCACAAATATGGTTAGACAGGAGGTATAAAGGATTGTCTCTTGGCTTAATAGAGATTATATCTACTTGGCTGCAGCGTTTTGAGTTATAGGATTAGTAATTGAATAAACTACAGATATTGATAATAAGAATAAGTAAGAAGGATTGGAGGACTATTAGCCTGCTATATATATAGGTTGAGTAGATTTGTTGAATGATTCAGTGAAGCCTTTTGCATAATAGCCCTTGATGCCAAGATCTGAGAACCTTAACTTAATTTTAAGCAATCTGTAACACCATAGCTATTGTCATAGTAAACTTTTAGCAGGGCTCTTGCCAATGTATTCACGCTATTGCATCAATAAGGTAAGCAGAGTCCAAAGCGGTTACACGATCAGCTAATCTAATGGTCCATCTGAAGGATGTTCCCATACAATGTTGAAATGAAAAAAAAATGGCCGCAGTTGCGATACACTAGCATTTACTTCAATTACGTTAAAGGTAATTGTTCAACTACCATTTGCTTCTGAGTTAGTCCAAATTGATCGTTTTTGCACTGAAATGTGGAGAAATAATGATGTGATTATTGATTGAATTGCGCTTAATATTATGTTGGATTGGATTTATTACTTGGTATGTAACCTTATCAATATCATACTGGTTTAAATAGACTGTAAGCAAATGTCTTGGTCTCTTTGTGTGTCCTCATATTACTTGAAGGATGTTTAATAATTGGACAGGTAATTGATTTTAATAAAATTTATTATTTACCAACAAATGTTTAAAGAGACAACTTAAATAAAAAATTATCTAAGTTGTCTTAAAGGAGAAATTAGAATTAAAGAACGATGAATGAGAGCAGTGGTGGCCCAGTGGTAACAGCCGCGACTTACGAGTTGTAGGTCGTAGGTTCGAACCCAGATAGGTGCTTTACTTTGTGTAAATTATTTCACCACCACTGTTCTCAAAACGGTGAAGGAAAACATCGTGAGGAAACCGGCATGTCCTAGAACCAAAAATTCGAATACATGTGACATCTACCAACCCGAACTGGGCCCGCGGTGGATTGCGGCCTACTGCCCCTCATCGAGAGGAGGCCTATATCCCAGCAGTGGGAACATTATAGGCTGATTATGCGAATGAGAGAGAGGGAGATCAGAGAACTATCCTATACGATTAAATAGGTAGACATATACCCCTTTATTGATTAACGTTACTTAAAGATAAGTAGTGATTAGCGACGCTTTAACCATATATTTTTGGCGTTTAAACGTACCTTAACTTTAATCTCCGTTAATAAATAAACCTCATACATTAAAGAGCCAACACGTTTTGCAGAAGCAACTCTTAATCTGTTTGCAACAACAGCTGACAAAGAGGTACAAATCCTCGCTTGAATATAATGATTCTCTGACAATAACAGTCATTAGGAGGCAGTAGGAGAAATCTTCGTTTTGACAAGTCTTACCTTATACTTTTCGCGACCCCGTGAATCCAATCCACACCCTTGACTTCTGCTATTTCCTAGCTAATGAGGCAGTAAGCTTAATAAGTGGTTTGTCAAACACAATGCTTACGATAAATCCCTGTACCATTGTGCTAAACTTAATACTTACAGAAACATACTATATCCATATTTCAAATCGGAATCATCCATTTTTCTTCTCTGTTAGTGACGTGTTGCCTTGACCGGGAATCGAACCGCGTTGTGGTTCCATTGTTTGAACAGGACGTGAAGCAGATTTATTTGTTTTATCTCCTGACGAGGCAAATGAGGTACAAGGTGAAATTGAAGTACCTATGTAATCTGTTTCAAGACTTTTTTAAAAGTTCCTAATGTTAAGTACTAATAAAAATTTAAATTCAATATTTATATACGAGCACCGAGTAAGATTATATTTACATCCTACTTCCTACTAATATTATAAACGTGAAAGTTTGGATGGATGCATGGACGTTTGTTACTCTTTCACGCAAAAACAACTGACCGGATTTAGACGAAATTTGACACACAAATGGTTTATAACCAGGATTAACATATAGGATACTTTTTATCCCGATATACCCACGGTATCGAAATTTATGCGGGTGAAACCGCGGAGCGCAGCTAGTATTCAATAAGCTAATAGTCCTAAAATATTAACTATAATAATATATACATCTTGCTTTCATAAAAAGAGGAGAAAGAATCAAAGAATTCGACCACATCGCTGTCAACAGGAAAAGTGTCCAAAAGGCTGGCAGGTTTTTACTTTGTGGTCAAGTAAAGAGTCGACCAACAGCTTGGCGATGCAAGTGTCTCGAAAACCAAGTGGGCACTCGGACCCCTCGGACCCAGTGTTTCAAGTTTTCAAACCCAAACGGCATAATATTATAACTCCCAATAAGATTGGAATATTTTCGTCATTTTGAATTAAATTTTAGTAGGCATCACAAAACTTTGTTTAAATCGAGTCACAAGAATGATTAAGTTCTCGTGTGAAAAGTTTCTGAGATATAAATCATTCTCCTTTATACAGAATCGCGCTCATGAATTTGTGATTAATTTTTGAGAACATAAATGTCAGAATTATTAATTGTTGAGTATTCGCTAAATTCAGACAGAAGTATTTATTGGGTAGGTATGGTATACTCTGATTTTTAAATTGGCTAACTAAAATGACACCTGCGATTGATCTTTTTTGTCAACATGACATTATTTAGTATTTATTAGCTGTCATTTTGGTCTAGTAAATTAGAAATCAGAGTTTATGTATCAAAGTGTTAACAATTAACTAGTTTTGGAGTTAGAATTTTAAGTTTTTTTTTTGTTTTCTCCGCACGTTTTCTCATATCACATCTGACATTGGCAGAATTGTCGACATCGGCACCATTGCCATAGAGGAGAATAGAATAGAGTTTATGTAGGTACTTTTTTGTTCAAATGTGTTTCTTGGTACCGTGTCAAATAAACAATTTACTGCTTTCAAATGTGTTTCTTGGTACCGTGTCAAAATGTTCAAATGTGTTTCTTGGTACCGTGTCAAAAATGTTCAAATGTGTTTCTTGGTACCGTGTCAAAATGTTCAAATGTGTTTCTTGGTACCGTGTCAAAATGTTCAAATGTGTTTCTTGGTACCGTGTCAAAATGTTCAAATGTGTTTCTTGGTACCGTGTCAAATAAACAATTTACTGCTTTCATGAACAGAATAATTATCAAAGTTATATCAGCTTTTCATATCATTGCTGAGACTCGCTAAATCAATGAAAAGTTGTTGCTGCCCCATTTAGCTTTGAAGTAGCACAGCGCACTAATAACTACTAGGATCTAGTTAATTAATGCAGTAATAGAACAAAAGTCGGATGCTTAGGACATCGCCTATTAATTAGCTGCCAGTCAGGGTCAACTGACGAGTCAATAAAGTAGGGTGGCCATCTTACTTCCATACTAATTTCATTTTTCTCCTACTTAGTTAACAGTAAAGCCACCATCATATATAAGTGCTTCTCGAACTGCCAATGAGCTATCAGAGGGCCTAGACAAACTGACATTCTTGCAATGATAATGATGATGGAAACGTCCAAAATGTATGTATGCGATTGAAAGTCGTTGTATAATTAATTCGAAACGCTTTGAAAGCGATTGCCACTTTTCTAGGCAATCGGCTCCGCTAACAAAAGTTGCTGTCAGGCTAAACTTTTGTCAGCGGGATTGTCCGAAAGGGTTACCGCTACCCCGGAACATAAAGGGCAAAGGAAGAAACATGGGTGGGTTTTAGTCAGTAAGAGTCTGACACTCCCTTCTACTCCACCCAGAGCGGGAGGGGTCATTTGATGATTTACCATCCGAAAAAAAAAATAGGCTAAACTTTTAACCATGGCATAAAGTCTGTTTTAAGCTCGCGAGTAGATCATTTCGATCATATTGATATGTGGCTTGTCCTTCTTGGAATCAAATAAAAAATACATAGTTTTCCAGGCACTTCACAGTACCAGCGGGGTTATTCCGTAACACACTTACAATGGCAATGCCCTTCAATTTGACAGCTGTTACTGCTGACAGCTGCTTGTGTCTTGGAACCTTCGTGAAAATAAAAAAAAATCCAGGCACATATAATAGTGCCAGCCGGCGTAATTACGGAACACACTTACAATGGCAATGCCCTTCAATTTGATAGTTATTTACGTTATCGACCACGCAAGTTTTTTAAAATATACGAAACAAAATCCTTCGGATCGTGATAGAAAGTTTGTTACGCAATTAGGGTGCAGGATACCGTTTATAAAAAAGGTTAAGGTAAATCCATTGAACTATTATTAGCCGGGAAGTCGCAGGACCTTCAATTATCAACAATTTTGTTAATAAAAGCGTAAACACCGCTCAGTGGATATGATAACGATTATTGTGTGAATTTTAAACCACTACAAGAGATAAGAAGACATAAAAACGATTATTTTTTATAATCATAAGTTCGACCTCATTGTTGTAAGGTTAAAGGTGTGAAAGACGCGGTTATTTATATCGTCTCGCATTACATTGTTCGCATTGAAGCTTAATAATTTGGTTAAGGAAAAAAAAAAAACGTTTATTACTTTTTTATTCATAAGAGGCTTTGTAGGTTAAAAAAAATATCATCCTATGACCTGAGGGCTCGGTTCGGTGTACACCAATCCATGATAGTGACAGCTGTAGTAACTTTAGCCTTAGAAGAAGCCTATCCAAATACAATTAGCAGAGATTTAGTCACCATCATCAGCCTACAGAAGCTTATGTCCAGCAGTGGCTGGACATAAGCTTCTCCAATTGCATGCCATTTAGCTCGATTCTCGGCAACTCTCATTCAGCTACCAGCGACCCTGCGAAGATCGTCCTCCACTCAAGGACACGTCTACCCCAACAGTTTGCTTATTCTGTAAGCTATGTCGACAGCTTTGGTTCTCTGCCTCATGCCGGTTTCTGTCCTCAAAGGTCTCTTTGACTGGACTCCAAGTATAGTAATTACCTAATACTAACTGTGAGATTCTCTCACAATCTATGTTATTTTTGTTGATCATCGATGGGATTCTATCATGTATCAATGGCAGACAGACCATCCTTTGGCGTATCACAGAGAATCACAAACATTAGTTATGTTATAATATGTTATAGTTATGTTTCAGGCTTTACTCTTAAAATAGCAATCATATTGATTTGAGTCTTGACCTTTTCCAGGCACTTCACAGTGCCAGCGGGGTAATTCCGTAACACCCTTACAATGGCACTGCCCTTCAATTTGACAGCTGTTATTTAAGTTGTCGAGCAGACGGTTTTTTTAAACATATCAATCGCAGTTGTGTTTGTGGATCTTTGTGTTGCGCAAGAGTGGTTTGAAGTTCCAAACTACTGTTTACTTCAGAAGTTTGTAATCATGTTAGTTCCCGCTTACTGACTTAACTGCAAAAATACTCATGAACTTTACTTTAAAGTAGGTCGTACTACACATAGTTTGAATTTTTTCCCTCAAAGGTCAAACGCGTGGAGTGCCTAGCGTTATTGTCAATGACTTGCGCAAGAGTTTAATTGTTCCATTATTCGCGGATTCGGGTGGCCTCAAATTTGGTGCGGATGTTAGGAAACGGACCGTTTGTTTCTTAGGAGATCCGTGTCCCGATAGCGTGGACACCCTATTTACGCCACCGCCCTTTGTTTGGTGATCGTGAAATTCGATTAGTGATGCGCCTTTTTTATTATATTTGGATATTTTCTTAGTGCAATGTTTATTCGGTATAATTTAGTGTTATAGACATTAATCGAAGTGAAGGACTATTGAGATTTATGATGTTAATCTGCTCGGCGGTCATTTACCTTCTTGGAATAGATATTGTCTTAGCTAGACAAGACAAGGTCACACAATCTTATAATGACTTGGTATTCTACTGAGTCCATATCGGACAAATAGCTATTTATTTCAGGTCGCAATTACCTACTGCCTACTAATTTGTGTTAAAACTGCGTCTTACTTTAGTAGATAGTTATGTCTACAATTAAAATAGCAGCATTTAAATACAATAAGGACGAGTCTCAAATTCTCACGCAAGCAAAAAAACTGAAAAACCCCATTTTAAACTAAACTGGACACAATTATTTACAGTAAATTAGACATTTCCTGTTTCAAGCATTTTAATTCGAACATACCTATTCAAAATTATAATATATCTTGGCTTTTTTACACAGGCTGATCGGAGATGTTTACCAATGTAGTTTGTATTTTAGTAGGTATTTGTTAATCGAAAACAATTTTTTTAAATCGAGGTTATTAATAAAATGTTAATAATTTAATACTTATATATTTATTATAATATAATATATTTTTTTATATTTTGGCGAAAGGGAGTGTCAGACTCTTACTGACTAAAACCCACCCATGTCCCTTCCTTTGCCCTTTATGTTCCGGGGTAGCGGTAACCCTTTCGGACAATCCCGCTGACCCGGCAGGCTTCGGCCCTAAGGGGCCTCTCAAATTATGCTGACAACTCTTTGAGGCGCGCGTGGAACACTTACGCGCCGTCCGGCACGGGCCTGGTCCTGATCGGACGGTGAGCTACCCATTGCTCTCCGCCCACAGGCCCGCGCCTACGGTGGCCGGGAGTCATCACGCGGCTCCCGACGCCCGGAGCGTCTCCCGCGGCGGCTGGGACGGGAGGCTCTCTCCCTCATCCGTCCCACCACCTCCTTCGCTAGCATGACTGCTTCGCAGAAGGAGGTGACTGCCTCCCACTCCCTTCCGCCCCGGACCATGGCTTGCACCAGGGCCGAGCGCGAGAGGCCGCCGCCGCTGCCGATCGCCTCTACGAGGACACGGCGGTGCTCCGCCCAAGTGGGGCAGACCTCCACCGTGTCCTCTGGGCGATCCTGGCAATGGTGACGACCGGGCGTTTCCTCCCGCCTAATGATGTGTCTCAACAAGGTTTGAAATCTATTCAAATGAACTACATAGCTGTACTTAATACAGAACTAATTATTTATGATAAAATATAGTAACGATGCAGCCTTCTTCCATAGGCACAGCCGGGGAAATTATTTTTTTTATCAAATTGACACACTACGTAAATTTGTGTGTTATAGCCATTTCATACAACTGTCAAAGAATAGCAGGTGTAATTTTATTATATGGACAATTTAAGTGGGCTGTCAACTTAATAACCAATTAACTCCCTGACTTTACATACCGGCTAACTTAATTGATATAACTTAATCAACCAATCGCTGCATTACATAAAATAAAACTCACCGAGTAAGATAACTAAAATTATCGTCCTAAATCACTCGCACTGCATCCGCCTACTTTTCTAATCAGCACACATTTCTAATCAGCACACATCTTGCAGCCCGAGGCATCGAATCACCGATACAGATCGACGATAAGCGTTGTCAATTGTGTGCATACGTCCAGTTGATTTCTTGCAGCTATCGAGATTGCAAACTGATCATTATGTTAGTGGTCGATAGACAGCTGAGAAGGGAGTGGGTAAATTGATGAAGGATACTTCGTTTAGTCTGACATCAGGCTTTGTAACAGTATTGCAAATGTAGCTCGATATTTTGATGTAAGTAGGTAACCGTGGGTACAAAATAAGTATGATTACTAACTATTTACACTAGGTGCTAAATTAAATGGCTAGAGCTGACTAACTATACAAATAAATACAAAAATAAAAGGACGTTAGCCGTCGAAGTACTCGTCCGCATCGCTGTCATCTGGAAGCGTGCCCAGAAGACTGGCAGGCCAAAGTCAAAGTCAAATTCAAATAATTTATTTCAAATTGGCACATAAAAGGCACATTTGAACATCAAAATTCACAAAAAATTGAATTGATTCTATTCGCCCCTTCTAAAAGGTAGTTTCGTATGGAGAAGAATGGGCAAGGAACTCCACCGTTACTCTTTTAAAATGTTTAACATTATTTTGTATATATTCATTATATAATTATATGTGAAGACGATGCACCTATAGTAAAATTACTCTACCACAAAAGGTAAAAATAATTAAAATAACGCAATGACAGGTAAATCAATTATGTGATGGATACACATATATTCACAAATATTGTACAAGTAGATGATTTTCGTAAACATTTCAGGATTACAATGTTGAATAGCAATGCAAATTTTTTGGCCAATGAACCACCCAGTATGATTTGTATTTGCTTATTGGACAAAATAACATAGGTGTATCGTCGATCGATCGATCTTGTTTTTTGATTTCACCTTTACCAAAACAATGTATTTCTAGCAAATAAACTTTTAATTTGATTTGATTTTCGGAAAGTTTTCAGCCTTGTCAAAACGACAATTTATCATCGGATCACACCGGCGAAAATGGATCTTAATATTTAATGAATTAAAAAATCCCCTCGACTATTGCGTTAATATAACAAACAAAACTTCTTTGTTTATTAATTCAAAAATCAAATTAGATGCAACGATGCATGCCAGAATGTTTGCGCATTAACATAAAAAAATGAATAAACAAATACAATCTAAAGAAATGAATTTAATAAACAAACAGCTGCGAGTGATTGTCCAACCCCAGTATTTGATCAGCACTTGATAGGTTTGCTTAGAGTTGGCCTATTTTCGCAATGATGTATTGAAATTCGTCGATCTATTGTATTTTGATGAAGTTCTGATGCAGTTCGTGCGTACGCGCAATTCTTTACGCACGAACGTATAAAATGCAAGGTCTGAAGCTTATTACTATTACAGTTATTTCTGTAAGTTCTCATTTGTTCTGTTGAAGTTATTGCGATTGCGATTGCGATTGAAACAGTTTTGGAAAAGTTTGCTGGGAGGAGAAAATGGAGGATTGTGTAATGTCGGTGATCGTATCGTATTGTGTAGCGACCGCATCAACTATACAATATATTGACGTTGCTAATAATGATTAATGGTCTGTGTGTGATTTCTTAACTCTGCGATTAATCAGTATTTTTTGTTGATATATAAAATTCCTTACAATGTGCTTCATGTATATTAGTCACTAGCTGCGCCCCGCGGTTTCACCCGCATAACTTTCGACCCCGTAGGAATATCGGGATACAAAGTATCTTATATGTTAATTCTGGTTATAAACCACCTGTGTGCCAAATTTCATCCAAATCCGTTCAGTTGTTTTTGCGTGAAAAAGTAACAAACATCCATCCACCCATACAAACTTTCACGTTTAGAATATTAGTAGGATTATTCTTGCAACATTGTTGGAGCAGATTTATTTTAGCTCTTAGTACAATTTAAGACATTCACAAATGCTTTTCATGTGAATAAATAAATTATACATACAGACATTAATTAAGTTCCTATCGAAATCTCGCAAGCATCATTCAATTACAAAAATCACTACTTACCAAAGACGATATCATGCTTGCCCTTTGTAATGTCGCAATGTAATTGACAAGTTAAACACTCGTCGATACGCCGCGTGGGTACAGGCACTTGTGTCTATTACTTACTTACGACTTGGTCATCATGGACGAGCCTTAAAGGGAGATGCTGCATGCCACGCATTCTGGGTTAAAGGTGACGAGCATTTCATGTGTTTGTTAGAATTTGTTTTCTTTTTGCTCGGCTCCTAAGAGTCCTGGCGTAATTTTTAATAGCCTATAGCCTTCCTCAAGAATTGGGCTAACTAATTAGAAATTTTCAAATCCGCCCGTTAGTTTCCGAGATTAGCGCGTTCAAACAAACAAACAAATTCTTGAGCTTTATTATTAGTGGAGATAATGGATAAACCACTTATTGTAACTCGTAAACGTAATTTCCTAAGAAAACACACGCACCGATCATTTCAACGGTCAAATGTAATTAATAACAAAAGTGTTACACGGAGTTACATTGATGAAATACTAATTGATTTAGTTTGGCCACTTTAGCACTTATGCGATACGCATCTGCCCAGCGGCCGCCTGATTGATGGTATTAGCGTTATGTCTTAATAGAATTGTATAATCAATTTAATGTTATGCGTGTTAAAATACGTTGAGGATTGCATTGTCTATGTATCGTCGGTATTACTTGAAACGTGTTTATTTTGAAGTTTATTGTTTATTGTTATTGCTGTTAAAGCCGTTTTAAATGTAATGTTTCACAACACAGTTAGAGCCTGTTTTACTGTGTAAAAACAGGCTCTAACTGTGTTGTGAAAAAAAAAACATATATCATAATATTGTCATTTATTTTCAGACAAAGTGCATTCCATTACATTACATTAAACATTCATTAAATTAAATTGAAACATAAAACTGATATAAAAATCACACATACACAAAAATAATACTCAAACATTTAAATCAAATGTAAAATACATCCAAAAGTAATAAAATAAAACACATTATCCAAAAATATTACATAATACGAGGGGAGGGCGCTACTGTGGTGAAGCTGCATCCACCTCTGCAACAGGAGCAGATCCCATCGCTCGGACAATATCTTTTTTTTCTTAGCGAAGCGCTCCGATTTTACAGACTCCATTTTGTTTTGTTCGACTTTCAAAATGGACGTGAGAAATCGACACATCGTTAGTTCCAAGGACAGTTCATGAAACACTTTTCCACTGAAGTGTCCTCATGTCATCATGTACTGTCAGTGACAGTGATACTCTTGACATTATTACCTAGGGATAACGAGATAAACTGATACTCTCACGAAACTCATTGAAATATTTTTCTATAATTGGTTCGTGGGTGTTATAATGTCAGAAATGTCAAGTTGTGATATAGATTTTACATGTGGGTCAAGTAGGTAACTTGGGGGCTAGGATTGCTAAATTAAGTTTTGATGCAAGAATATAAAGGGTGACATTCAGCGTATTCCTTCCAGGAGCTTATAGTATGACCCCTTTGCAACAATTAAGCACGTATATAGCCTAGGCAAAAATCCATGGGATTCAACAGAATCCAAGACTTGTGTTTTTCTGAAGATTTCCCAAAATTCGTCAAGTTTCAGTTTTCTTTAAACTTTGAAATTGGATCGCCAAATATGGAACTCAGTCATCATAGTTAAAAAAAACAAACAAACAATATCTGGGTCTTTTGATGAATCAACATAATTGCTAATAGTTTTCAACGAATTTATTCTGATTGAAGTTTTTAGCGAACTCCGAGTTATTAGCAGATGGAAATTCCTGAGGTTTTCATGAGTTGTTATTGATATTAGTAATTAAGTGACTCGTAAATTATACCAATGCAAAAACTATAGCCATTTTAAAACTAACCATTACGATGTTTCCGTAGTTTTTTGGAACCCGATCTATAGGGGTCAATTCTAAAGGAAAAAGCATGTTCCGTCACATTAATAACGATTGTTTTTACCTATGGGGATGGGAACTCAAGCACCTTAAGTCAAATCATAAGTCAACGTGCATATGGCAGCTACAGTTAGTAGTTGACAAGGATGAGAACCTACAAGTACAGAAAAGGGACGAAAAAGAAAAACATACAATAAGGAACAGTAACGGATTGTTAACGTTTTCAAATCTATACAAATAATAATAAACCTGAAGAGTTTGTGTTTTTTGTTTGTTGAACGCGCTAATTTCTGGAAGTACCAGTTAGATTTGCTAAATTATTTTAGCATTTGATAGCCTCATTCTTAAGGAAGGTTATAGGCTATTAATATCACGCTATGACGCTCAGGAGCCGAGCAATAAGAAAAACAAGTAAGAAAGAATGTTAAGCAAAAACGTAATAACATTGCGGGTGCAATGGGATGGGTTGGGGGTCAAAATTTCACGCGAACGAAGTCACAGGTAGAAGCTAACCAAAAATAATGAGATGCCTAGTAATAAATATGTTTTTATTTATAGCAATTATCACAGTTAATAGACGGTAGCACATACAGCGGCAAAAACCCCGGTTTTCCTGATCTACAGACTAAAACACGTCCACATATGGAATGATGACTTAACTATATCGCATGAACTATAACCATATATAACGTATAATTACGGTCTCCTTAAAAACGAAGCCATGTTTAGAATCACTTAATTACTCAAACTATTATTATTTCCTCGAACTCCTACGCATCTCCATAATGAAATGTGGTAGGCCTTTTACTGGTATGGCCATGTTTGGCAATATCTGGGTCCAGTTCTTTGATATCAACATTTATAACGTGGTATCGCCTACAAATAGAGCGGTCTGAGTCGTAAGGAATTTGAGGACTAATGACTGTTTGAGTTTTTTGGCTTTTAAATAATTTGATTGTAAAAAAATATTACGTTATTATTGCCTTTATTTCATTGAAATACTTAATTACATTTTTAAATATTTTTATAAACATAAAGGTAAAAAAAAACGATGAATAAATTATTATTAAATTTATACAGGAATGCTTGAATAAATCATTTTTAAAAATTATTAACTTTACATAAAAAACTTAATTAATAATAATTAGTTCCTCAATTTTTTTTTTTTGACTAAGAATTAATCACAATAATAATGATTGTTCTTTTTGTTACGGCTGATTAATAATAAAATTGTACCCCAAACTGCAAACATGACAGTTGAGATCAGAAAACTTTGGGTTTTTAATTACTAGTTATCTTTTACCTCTTTGTTCTCAGAAAACTCCAAATGACACTTAAATATTTGAGATTGAGGCCCCTAGAAACATTGTTACAATTACATTGCCAGTTTGCACACACAAGTCAAAGTAAATGGTTTAATTCAAATAAATGACTTGTTGTTACTAGCATCTGCTAGTAACTACAATCCATTTGACTCGTAAGTGGAGTTCAGTGTATCTACACTGCACTCCACTTACGAGTATCATGCCTGAATTTTAATCATTTTATACAAAGCTAGCTTTTGCCCGCGACTTCGTCCGCGTGAAATGTCGGCCCATCGCGTCGCGTCCCATCGCTCGCCCGTGCTACTATGTACTTCGTTTTCGCTTAGTGTACTTTTTGACTTTTTTATTTTGCTCGGCTCCTAAGGGTCGTAGCGTGATGTTAGATACCTTATACCCTATAACCTTCCTCAAGAATTGGGCTATAAATGCAATAAGAATTTCTTAAATCTAAATGGTAGTTCCCCTTCATACATACATACAAACAAATTTTACCTCTTCATAATATTTGTGTACATAGATCAGGAATCAGGAATGTTCCTTTCAGTAATTTTATGATTGTGTGTGACAGATGCGGTCATTGTCAACGCTGATGTTGAAAAAGACTTATAGATCATCTAGCATACGTTGTAAGTGTTACAATTGTCTTCTGTCAATCACAATAACTGATATTGTTCTACTAGATGGATAGTATTGTTTCAAAGAGGCACCAAGTGATACCTGTCACTACTAGAGCACGATCGTGGTATTTGAACTTAACAAATTAACACTGAACGAAATTTCAACACTTTAAGCTTTGTTCACTCTGATGAAAAGAGTTAAAACAAAAGCTGTTCGGTCCTTCCCACGCTGCAGTTCTTTATAAGTAGTTGATAGGTACTTGACGATTAAAATTAGTCATATGACTATGGCAAGTTTGTGTCATCATCTGGAATGTTTGAGGAGAGGAATATGCCGAAACTGGGTGGTTTAGTCATACAATGACATGTCAAGTTCAAAAGAATACTGTCGTTTTTCTATACATATTTTATATTACTATATAATTAGCCTATACTGTTCCCACTGCTGGGACATAGGTCTCCTCTTTGTGAGAGGGAGTGAGCCATAATCTACTACGTGGGCCCAGTGGTGGTGGATGTCACATCTTTGAATATTTGTTTCTAGGACATGCCGATTTTCTCACGATGTTTTCCTTCATTGTTTTTGAGCAGTGGTGATGAAAAATTAAATACATAAAGTAAGGCGCCTTCCCCTATAGCACTTTTGAAATCAGGCGTTATGTTGCTACTGGTCCTTCTCACGTTGATTAGCCTTATCAAAACCCTAGTCTTTACCTGACTTCCTGAGTCTTGGGAAACTGTCCTCAATTATACGCCTGAATTTACTATCGATGTCGTCCAATATCACCAACACAATTTTACACAAAGCAACTGACCTCTCACCTCAACCAATGAATAGGATATCCGCCAATAACCCAATTCTCTTAACAATAAATGTCTGGACTTTCCAGACAACAAAAGCTATCCATTGTTCAGTAACAAAAAGAAAAGTTTTACAACAATTACACAACTTGATCCAAATATTATGTAACGAGAACAAAAGTGATAACATCTTTAGCTATCTCTGTTCCATCGATTACCATACTGGGATCGAGATCATTATCGAGTATTGTATCGAATCGAGTAACATCGATTAGTATCGTATGTTTGGAATATTAGTGCTGTGATTGTTTGTGGGTAATGAATTTAGTTGGTTTGTATTGTAACATCAGTATCATCGTCATTTGTTACTCTCGATTCGATTGAATATGGACTATCACCATTTATTGGGTAAATGTTCGGAGAATTTATTTTTCATAGTTCTAATAAATAAAAGAAAAAGACGTGCTCTGCCGACTCCATTTAAATTAGCATACGGGCAGGACGATGATGATGAAGATTTAATGTTCTTAACAAGTGTTTTGTCACTGTTTTATTGAACGTAAGAAAATTAATATACATTATAATATGTTAAATTATTATTTTATTATTATACAATTAACTCTTCTACGGAATAGGTTTATTTTATAACAGTTAAAAAGCATTAATTACAATATACAAGCTAACACTAAAATATATACATTATGTACAAGTATGTAATAAAAAAAGGGAGGAGCTCATTGAGCATCAAAAAAAAATCGTCTGCATCGCTGTCAATGGGTTAAGTGCCCAAAAGGTTGGCAGCATTGCCACGGTGTATGGCAATGCTGCGGCATCTACATCCCTTTGAGAAATAACCCTGATTGTCTGTCTAAAACTCAAAATGTCAGATCGGTATCGATTAACTTATGGATTGTTCGTGTGATAAGAAAATTAATGATATACATATGTAATTGCTTGAAGGTTTTGTTGCTCTGCATTACTTATCTTTACATTACATTGTGATTCCCGTGCGATTAGCACCCTGTAACCTTCAACACTATTTCAAAGTTCATAGTTAACAAGATTTTTATCTAGTTGTCGGATCGCAAATATTAAATATTATGTAGCGATTGTTTGAGCTGCGTTGGCACCGCAACGGAACTCGTATTCGAAAATAGCGCGCAATTTCGATTTTCCCATGGTTACAGAGACAGCGATATAAAAAAAAAAAAACAAACGGCGCGAAAACAAACGAAAACAAATTGTCTTGCTAAAATATTATATGTAAAATTAATTTGAATTCAAAATAGAATGAAAGATCTTCTCACTGGTCAGTATCAAAAATCGGAAATTTCATAGGTTGATTTTAAATAAAAGTTGTAGACCCAGCCAAGCCTGATTGTTCATCAATGTTTCAAAATAATGTTTGCAAAAAATATGCATAAGAATGTCAGCATTGTAGACACTCTGTTGCAAACTCAATAACTTATAAAAAAAAATCTTGAATTCAAGTCTAGTGGCCCGGAATAAACGTTACGAATACTAGATATGCCATTAAATTTTCGTTATTGACGATGATCATATCCATTCTCTATCCTCAATCGAATATTAATGTTCTGTTACACCACGAGCAATTGTGTCAAATTAATTGAATCTCCATATACTAGGTATATACACGATACATTCACACACGTTCACAAACAAATTGAACTGGATTCTTAGAATAAATCATTTTAGGTAATGCAATATTTATCTCAGTTGGATCTGAATCAAGATAATCGCTTCGTAAACTGGTATTTTATCGTTAATTCAGATTCTGTGAAGAGGAATGCTTTGCTCTGGATTTGAGTGATTGTTCGGCGTTTACAGATTGAATTGCTTTATATTGCTTAATATGAAGCTCTTGCTAACTTTACGGAATTCATTCCAAGCAAATTATCGAAGATTACCTATATTTCTAGAATAAGTAAAACCTTCCACTTATTTATAGTTAATTAAAACGGTACCAATCATATTAATTAACATAGAGACAATAATATATAATATAATTTAAAACTAACATGGAACAGTGGACTCCCTTGCATAGATGGCATTCAGCACCTTTAGAGTACTACTGGGGATTTGGCTCAGGCTACAGTTTTGGCTGGCAGTTGCGCAAACTGATTGTGCCGACGGCTCTGACGGTGTCTGATGTATTATGTCGGGCACAAATACTCGACAGAAAAGACTATGGAGCTCTGGGCAGCCGATACGTCCCCGTAAGGTCTTACAGTCGTCCTTCATTTCATTAGGGATGAAAGAGTTTTAAGATATTGTTACGTAAATAATTTAATGTTCTTGTGAGGGACTATGTTGACATCAAAATACAATATGGTGCAGATCATTGTGATTTTTCTAGGTATTGTCATGCTGGGATCGGGGTTGAAAGGTTTTCATTGAGGGTTAAACTTTTATCATTTCTACCATACATTTTACAAAACAACGTGCCCATTTCGGGGCCTCTTGGCAAGATCATGTCATGGTATTGAACCATGTCAGACCTCTTGACATGCTGCCATGTTAGTGACAGCCCGCCACAGAGGTCTGTTAGGACGGAGGAGTTTGTAGTATCCTAATTTAGGATTTATTGATTATTTTATCCCCACCCACCCACCACTCACGATACAGGAGAAATTTCTAGTGTGGGGCAACGTTTTTATAAAAAAAAAGGAAGAAGATTTGACGTGGCTCTGTTTATGATTGCCTGATGAATTACCATGCCATGAATTGCGCGGTTCAATGGTGTTTTGGCAACGGTAAGGTAGGAGAATAATAATGACATTAATTATTTAAATTTATTATTTCAACAGAATGATTAATTACACTACGCGAGTCTTGATAAGTTCAATGAGAAAAAGTCCATTACAAATATCCCTGAAATTACTAGACTTGGAATCCTCTTTACATCTTTGATTAATTCATTGAATTGACCTAAGTGGCACCACTACCACTACCATTTCATTTAAGCTAACCATTCTCATAAATAATAACTCATTTGTCAATGAACCTTTACAAGTTACGTCATGATCATTACATATCTTTCAAGAAACAGCTTCACTTTTATCCCATTCCCATTCATTAAGACCAGTTGGTAACCCATTAAATATGATAGTTAATGAACAGTTAATAGTACACGCCCTATTGGTGATAGGTAAGTCAAGGATAGTGTACGTTCTCTTACGCAACCGATGCGCAGGCGCAAGCTCTACATAGTTTATTTAGTTAGGATTACAAATAGTTTTGGTATCGACTTACTTTAGTAAAAATAAAAAGGTAAGGGTTCGATTTTGACTTCTACTTTAATTAAGGATATTATCTAACTGTTTACAAAAACCGCATTAACATTACTAGCTGTGCCTGCGACTTTGTTCGCGATACAATAATGTGTCTCTTCACTAATTCTTTTTCTTTTTCTATAATTAAAGTAGCCTAAGTTACTCTTTATAACATCAGATATCTGCCAGAGATTAGCTGGAACAAACAGACAGACAACAATTTAAAAAATTGTTTTCTTGGTATAAGCACCGTATATAGTTTAATATGCATTTAGTAAAAAGTTGTTATTTTGACATTTCAAACAGACACTTAAATTTTATTTATTTGTATTTGTATAGATATACGATCGAAACTTAAGCTAGAGCTTCCCAAGTTCGCTTATTTCTGTCTCTTGACGGTAATTTTATTTTTATTTGTAGAATGGTCATCACATAAAAGGATATCGTTGTAAGCGAAATATGATGAACTAATACTTGTACCCAACTCGCTATAAAATCCTAAATACATTCTGTTAGTCCAGAAAGTTGAAAGAAAGAAAGTTGTCAGTAATCCCATGTCGAAGGAGCTATATCCTTCGACATAGGATTACCGACAACTTTCTTTGATAAAATGAAAAATATATCTCTAGTCTTCTTTAAAAAACTTACCCTAAACAAAACACTAAAACCCTTCGACCGATTTTGGTCACGTTGGCCAATCTCAACGAAGATTAGCCAGGTACGCAGACGATATTATAGTGCTCAAATGTGTGCGTAAACACAGGTGCACTCTCTCTCTCATAGTCCGATGGGACGGCAACCCGACACGACCGGGGAGAGATCAGGCGCAGGACCAACGGATTTACGTGCTTTCCGATGCACGGGGGTAATAAACCGCCAACTTCCAAACTCCGGGCTGTTACTAAGAAATTTCTAATGGAAAACCCAATAACACATTGTCCGACCTGGGAATCGAACCCCACGCTCAGCAGTCGCGCTTGCAACCACGAGGCAGTCATAACAAAACACTATCGTTAAATTAAAAGACACTGGGAGACAATTTCCATTGATCCGTAGTTTTCCTCTCATAAAGGTAATCAAGCTGACCTGTCAGTACCTACTAACATTATAATTATTGCACTCAACCTGCCCCTGACACTACTTTTGCATATAATTGATTTGGCGTGGCTCTGTTCATGATTGCCTGGCTTCATCGCGATGACAGCGCTAGAATAAGTTTTGGAGTACAATAATTATTGTTCGTTTTAACATGTATATTTTTGATTTTAATTTGAATGGGCAATTAACGCTTGGTCGATTTCTTTATGTGATCTTTAATAAGTGAGGTATTTGGCCAACCATTCATTTATCATTGAAAAAACAGCTTGAGGCATAAATATCTATGTACAGGATGAAATTGAAAACTTGCGCCATATCGAAATAGGAGGTGCAGTAACTGTTACATAATCATTATAAATGGTCATTTCCCAAATCTAAATTCTAGAACAAATCGTGTAATTATCGCCTTAGATAGTGCAAACTAAGTTATTACCTTCAAGTAGGCACGAAATATCGTCGTTGCAGTAAAAATACATTTTTCTTCACGATTATCAAAACAAATAAGAAAATTAAAGTATCAATTTTAGCGCGCACCTCCATTTACCCTACATTTATGTTCGTCTAACTCGTCAAAATGTAGGGAACAGCTGATTTTTTTTTCGCGATTTCTGGTTTGGTCCCATAGTAAAAGTTGTTCATAATGATGAGTACAATGACCTCTTAAGAGGTTGTTGGTGTTCTACCAATAACCCTGTATATTAAGCCTTATTTAACCTTTCAGAACCATATACAGGATAATAGGTAAATAAATCTCTTGAAATCGTTGTGGAATTTTATTGTTTCTTTTGTATGACGTTTTTCAAGATAACGTTAATATTGAACAGTCATGTCCCTGCCACAGTTAAGATTGAAATATTAATTTTATTTATTATTAAACAGGAAGCCTGAATGTAGTAGTAAAAATGTTTGTCGTTGTGTATGTGTGTGTGGTGTGAGTGTGTATGGTGCGTGATGGCTATAAGACTAGGAGAAAACCAAAGAAACGATGTATGGACTGTGTGAAATATGATACGGCTAGAGGAGGTGACTACCGAGATGACGACCAATAGAGAAATATAAAAATAAATTGGAATACCTATTTTAAAATGTTTTTATATTCTAATATATAAAAAAATTGAATTTATATGTTTTCATTGAAATAAAGGAGATAATTGGAATAAAGGCAATGATAATGATGAAATACTAAAGCATGCTTATATTCATGGTTCTTGCAAAGTAAATCCACTTAACAAAACATCCACACGAACATCATTAATTTGTGACCTTTCCTTGACAATGCCCCCCACATGGAAATACGAAAAAGATAATCATTAAATAATTAGACTTTAATAACAGTTATATAAACAAATAACACTATTAATAATTATAATTATTAACGCTGTCCAGCTGCGCGCGCGCATAGCATCCGGAAAACATAATAATTGTCACAATGATGACTGAAGAATGCTCATAATACAAGCCGTTTGCAAGATCCGTGAGAAAAACTTACAAAGGATCATATTATTGTGATCTAATTCTGAATCATAGTTGTGAAATGTCAAATTAAATGTAGACAATCCTGCAAAGATAGTGGTATGCTGAGAGTGTCGGAGAATATCTATACTTCATTCAAAACACAAAATCAAAATATATTATTTCACATAAACCTACACGTATTAAACGTCAGAAGCTAGGTGCACGGTTCCAATTGGTCCTATGGAGAAGAGCCGGCAAGAAACTCCACGGTTACTCTTTTAAAAATAATTGGCTTTTACAATGTTTTCAAATTTAAGTGTTAACAGGTATGGGAGGACAGTGTAGACCTGACAACAAGTGTTAACAAAATATGGAAAGCACTAGGAAGTGGTGAGGGGTGGGCGTTTGGGGGACTGTCTTATGTAATTTTGACGTTCGAAAAGTGCTGATCCTTAGCCTAATTTGAATAAATGACTTGATTTTGATTGTACATCAAATTGTAACACAGCCTATATGCAACAATAGCTGTTGCCAGCGGCTTCGCCCGCTAGGAGATCTGAAGGCCAATTTTCGTAATTTAAAACGATCAAAATCTAGTAGCAGTCTCATCTCGGCGGCAAACAAATGTCAAAATGTAGGGAAATTAGACGTATTTTTGACAGATTGAGACTGAGATCTCACTGTGAATGTTCTTAAAATTACGAGAATTGCCCCTCAGAAATAATCTCACCAAAAGTATCCTATATCCTAACCCAGGTCATGGTCCACCTGTGAACGACAATGTAATGCAATTTTGATTCAATTTGGCGCATCAAAATCCGTTCAGCCGTTAGGGCGTGAAACCTACTGAAAAAGGATATATCAGCAGCCACCTGAGTATCACGACAACTTTGCTGGGAGGTTTTCGTTGTATTACCGAACTATGAGACAAAGTTGAAATGAAACATAAGCTTGTTACACAGGTACTATAATTATGTAACCTCTCAGGCTATTAACCCGACATCCTTCAAACACACTGCCGATGGCTTTTTAAAAGCAGAAGTAACAGCCATAGGTACATGTATTATGGCCCAGTATGACTTTCCTTATAACGCTTACATTCAAAGGTGACCAAAGGGCATCCAAAAATAAAGAATTGTAAAAAAGTTATTAGTTATAAACAAAAGTTTTATTTACGTACTAAACTTTTTGTTCAGTAGTTAGTTCGTCCGATTTGTCTGCAGTGATAATTTGATACGCATCATAAACTTTTATTAACCTAGGTGTCATCACTTTTATGAGTTTTGTAGGTACGTATGTAATCGTATTGGAAAAATACCTACTATTTATTTTTGTCTATTCTGGTTGAACATGTCGGTGCTTTTTTTGTTTTAAATCATCTTTGCGCCATTAGTTCTGTGCTCTATATTTTGTGTGCCTAGATCATCGCATACCTGTGTCAAATACTTTTTATTTTCATTCTGTTTCAGCCTTTTCC
This sequence comes from Apamea monoglypha, assembly GCA_911387795.2. Taxonomy (NCBI): domain Eukaryota; kingdom Metazoa; phylum Arthropoda; class Insecta; order Lepidoptera; family Noctuidae; genus Apamea; species Apamea monoglypha. The sequence goes on along the minus strand of OU426926.1, from coordinate 18,919,757 downwards.
TTTTTATGATTTTCTGATAGTCTTGATGAGGACAGAGGTTGAGGTATGTTTCTCGTCTTTGCATGTTCTGCCTTTCTCCAATCTACAGGCTGCATCTGGTTGTCCTGTCAAGCAGTGGACTACTATAGGCTAATGATTGGTCACTGATTGTCTCGCCCTCAGCTTACTAATTATACATATATTAATTAATTATATCATGTGAGATCTCTATTCCATTTTATTTTTCAGTTTGTCATCAGAATTCTGAATAACATTCGTTAAAGCCGGATGAACGTATGTGTAGTGCGGGGGAGAAATGCGCCTGCGATCCTTCCACGATATAATTTATACATGCTTTACTTTACGTTGCTTTTTAGATTCGCCTTTACAACGTTCGTTAATTCACTTAACTATGTCAGGAAGTCAGAATAAATACATAATTAGCAAAATCCGCTGATTCAAACAACGGTGGTAATAAGACCACATCGAATTCATAAATCGAGAACAGTATAGTACGTTCAAGGACGCACGTCAGGTCGGGTAGGGGGGCATCACTAACTCGTGACCGGCGCGGCCAAATGTCAAATAGTCTCTCTTGATACTGCGCTGAGAACGCGCGCGCAACAACCGAGACACGAACACGATTCGAAATAATCGAACACGAGAAAAAAAAAAAAACGATACTAATTCCTAACTCAAACATTCAAAACAACCGACCTGTGATAATAGTGCTGCAACTTCCACAAACATTTTTATTGATATCGATTCGGATTTTTATCGATTGTTTACAGTGCAGTTGACATTTGTATATCTTTAGATAATTACAAGGAAAGGTGAAGCCGAGTGAATGTGGTTTCATCGGCATTGTATCGACGATTAAATAGTGGGAATTGCTTTTCGATGCAATTGTTCGTTTGACAATTTCCGTCGTAATTAGTATTGTATCGATTGTTTGTCGATAAGTGAGTAATGTTAGTTTGAGGTACTGTGTAGTGCATCATGAGTTGTTTACATTTGTTGTTGGTGTGTGCTGCGGTGCTCAGTTTGCTGTTTGTTGATGTCCACACGCAGGTGAGAGATAGTTTTGTAACTTTCAGCGGTTGGACGAGTATCTAATTAGGTGCGGCAACAATTTCCTATGTTACGACAACATGTTTTGTCACTGACAAATTTTACTCTACCTAAACGTTAATTACATCTAGTATGTATTTAATAAAAACTAAGATTGATAACATGCGTTTTGCGTAAAATGTATGCACCAAGAGTTTCCGCAAGAAAAAAATTCTATGGTCGGTTCAAAAACCGCGCGAAAAAGTGCTTGTGTTCAATATGAGGTACTCTTTACATGCCATAGACGAAATCTGCTAGTAACTCAAGTACCTACATTTGCATGATACCTGAGACTTACACACATAAGTTTGGAGTACCTTATGTAGTTTATTGGGTCAGTGGGTCGTCTTAGTGGAGTAATAGTATAATATTTACATAATTTTAAAGCTAACAGTCTATATAAAAGGGCGGGAAGAATCATAGGGCATCACAAAATTCATCCACATCGCCGTCAACAGGAAAAGTGTCCAAAAATCTGGCAGCGTCGCCATGTGTTGTATGGCCATGCGGATTCTTTGGCCAAAAAATAGGCGTTATGTACTTGATACAATTTAATTTATAAGTAGTTGGTTCTTTTCCTATTCAACGTATGAGGATATTTTGATTCATTTCTCGGCATTCAACCTTGCTTCTTGGTTATAAATATAATTTATTATATATAAAAAAAAAAAACGATAATTACCTGTACAGTACTTACGAACTTACCTGTTATTGTTAACAATTAAACTCAAGTTAAAATATGCACATACATTATAAAACCACTTCACTTCCAGATTTATATTTAAATTATACATGCCTAGGAATATGAATATGTAAACATAAAAATGTACATTTGACAAACATTAATAGTCATAAAACTATTTTAATTGTGAAACTATCAATATTTATATAATATTAATCTGCCTGTTTAACCGAATAAGAAAAGGAGTCTAAAGCAGAAATATGATTATTTTATGAGCTTGTAATTATTCAATGCCATATATACCAATACCATACATATTTTGACACATATCATAACAATTAACAGTCAATAAAAATCTTAAATTCATTCACTGACGTTCAACGCGTAGCCCAAAACTAGGTCATGAAATGCACAAGATTTATTTATTTAATTATTATTCACAAATCCATAGCTCTTTGAAATTTTGATTTATTCTTCGTACGTCCTGAAGTTTCGTCCCACATTTCTTAAAAGGTATAAACTAGTCTTAGTTGGGGGCGCTTTGGAAAAATGATCACCATAAAGGGGTCAAATAGAGGATGAAAGTTTGAATGCGAGTTCGGAATTTTTACTGATGGTGAATTCCATCGGGAGCATGGCTTTGTTGACAAAAAATTGATGGCCAAAATTATCATTGAAATATATATGGAGGCTGGGAATGGTAACATTTCGCATAAACACGACCATCTTCTCCATAGGTACCTCCTACGCTTTAGAATGGGCATCTAGCTTCATATTTCTGACTGACCGACTCCTTGACAATTCAAAAGAGCCTGTTGTTGGTTTAATTTGAAATACGAGGGCAAGGGCTGGTTCGAGGTGGCGCGGGAAAAGAGTTCCTGGAAGGACTTTGGGGAGGATTTTGCCCAGCAGTCAGACAGTAAAGGCTAAAAAAGAAAATTGAGTGACATGCTTTAAGTTTGATCTGGCACCTAATTAAATAGTAATAAAAGATAGTTGTAGTGAATAATAATTTCATAAAAACACCGATTCACTTCATCAATAGATTTTTTCATCCAAAAGATCGACCTTAGCAAACATCAAGCTTACGTTACGTTACAAGTCCACAATCTCCTTTCCCGATATTTTACCTATGTATTCAATTAATCATATATATGTTGTAGTTAAGTTAATGCGTTACCTTCGCTCAGTGTTGGTGGGTGTAAGTTCAAGATCTGCTATTAATTTCCATATTGTCATTAGCGTAATGTATTCAGGCCCACTTGGACCACAGTAAGTATAGCCTTAAGCATTTTCAAAACATAATGTATGAATGTATTCCTTCATACCCTGAAATGAAATTGATTACTGCTCAGGGTTCAAACAACTATCTTCAATCATGTGACAATATTTTATTTTTTTGTTACCACGCGAAGGTACGAGACCTTATTTGCCACTGATTATAAGTAGCTTTAATATTATTTTCATAATAATTCTTATCTATTTAAAAAGCTAAAAAGTCTCTGAGAAGATGAAGCCTGTTGAGACAGTAGCTCCATTTAAGTTCAAAACTAGTCAAGTAAACCGAAAATCAAGAAAAATAAGACCTCAAACATGAAATAATTATAAACTATAATGAGTATCGTCCAACAAAAGCCAAAAAAGTAACAACTTCCTTCCCCTAATGATGTTACAATGTCACTTTTATGTCACCGTATCGCTCCCCATACAAAAGACATCAACGCGTCACAGTTACCTGCTACCCACAAAGGCACCAACCTACTACGGAGCGTAACGATGGAATCATTGCCACTAAGGTTAACGACACCTCCGCTAACCGCTGTTATGATGCTATGAATAATGTATTGTCTTGTAAGTTAATAACAGGGTTTAGTTTAGCGAGTTGATCGTAATATTAGGTAATTTATGTCATCTGCATTTCTAAATGGTTGCTTGTTTTATTTAGCGTGCGGTGGTGATGGTTATAGTGGTAGTGCCATGATGTTTAATTAAGTGACCTTGACTCTTCATTGGTTTACGTATTAGCGATTTCTTCTGGAGACTTTACTGCTGAGTAAGGTGAAAGATTTGGGAATTTATCAACTAAATGAACTACAGTGCGTGAACTTGATTGTGCTCCGGGATCTCCCATGTAATGTAACAGAGCAAATAGTTATCGCTGAATCAGGGTTTCTTATCAGAGGGGCAATTCTTGTAATTTAAAGAACGTTCACAGTCTGGTCTCGGTCCTAATCTGTGAAAAATACATCTAATCAATGCGACAATCAATGTCAAAACTTGTCAAAAATTCCCTACATTTTTTACAAGTTTTGACATTGATTGTCGCTGAGATGAGATTGCGACCAGATCATGAATGTTTTTAATTACGGGAATTGGCCTTCAGAGGTTGTAACAACAAAGAAATAATATCGCACATGTTTACGAAATGTGTCAATTGTTAGTATTCTACCGTGGAGATAAACAAATGCTACGAATATTATAAACGCGAAAGTTTGTATGGATGGATGGATGGATGGATGTTTGTTACTCTTTCACGCAAAAACTGCTGCATGGATTTGGATGAAATTTGGCACACATATAGTTTATAGCCAGGTCTAACACATATGATACTTTTTATCCAGATTTTACCACGGGATCGAAACTTATGCGGGCAAAACCGCGGGGCACAGCTAGTCGTACATAAATAATTTACTTTTCTTCTTACAAAACGCTGTTCTCTCACTCTGCTCTTGATTTTGAATCAATCATAATGATGCTTTGAGAACTTGTATAAAAGCTAAAAGAAAAAAATAAAACACAAGCAGTCGTACAACTTGTTACTGAGACATTCTTTAATCACAAAGACTTGACATTTGACATTACATTATAGTCTGCTGGAGTATTGACACCGCGACCTAGATAGATAACATAGTGTATAATGTATGTATGTATATCATCTGTGGGACTGTAATACGTATTATTCTGACCTCTGATGTAATTTGTTTTTATTTATTCCATTTTATTGCCAATAATCTTTACACGGCATGAGCAGTGGTGGCCCAGTGGTAACTGTCACGACTTACGAGTGGTAGGTCATAGGTTCGAACTATCGGTATTTTTGACAGATTGACACTAAGATCAGACTGATTGTTCTTAAATTACGAGAATTGAGAGTCCTTTACGTGGAATGATTTTCATTAGTATAAAAAAATAGAATAATCTGACTTAGATTTGATTTATTATTGGCAATGAAATCACAGCACTGTGTTTATAATATTATGTAATGAAATCATGTGATGCTCTTCTGTTTTATATTTTGTTAATAATAAATAAACATTTATATTATTACTTATAACGCCGTCACGTGCATTCTTTTTTTATGTTTATAATGAAATGATAAATATTTATTATTTTACATCTCTTCACTGAAGAAGAGTCGACTAACCGCTTGGCGATGTCTCAAAATACTAAGTGGGCACTCAGACCCCATTGCCCTAGTGTTTCAACCCTGTCCATTAAACTATCTGTACATTCCGTTTTCAACCCAGTATAGAACAAAATATTAACTTTCAATTCAAATACTCCACCTCATTAATCAAAAGTTCATCTCCTCATTGTCGCCTGTGCGTGGGCATACCACATATTCACTGGATGACATAACGAGCAGCCATTTTATAGAATCCTTTTACTTTCAGAATGTGATTTATATACCCACGATTGTTATCTAGAATTCTGAATAGACTCTAATGAAATCTATAGACTATTATGTAAGAGTTTTGATAGATTCGTCTCTTTAGTAGTCTAAATATTGCAGGATTATTTGAACTTCGTTATGTTCTATTCAAAGGGTTATATATTGGTTAAGATTGTGTAGGCACAGTTGCAATAATACTACGATACATTGTAACTTGGGACGTAGGTACATAAAGTTTCGAATGTCCTTAATATACACCCACAGTTTTGGCTACCGTTACACTACCTACTCCTAGATATTCGCCTAGGTATAAATTAGTGTCATTTGATTTTTCCATTGCAATTTCTAAGCCCGAAGTTCGGAAGTTGGAAGGTGCCTCAGGAAACACGTTGAGATGTTGGTCCTGCGCCTGATCTTCCTCTGGTCGTGTCAGATTATCGCCCCATAGGACTATGAGAGTGAGGGAAGAAAGAAAGCCCCTGCGCACACACTTGTGCACTATACTCGTATGTCATGCACCGAATTCTGGTTTCCGCTGAGGTTGGTCGCTATGGCCAAAATTCGGTCTGGAGGACTATTATTGCCCCAAAGGGGTATAGGTCCCGGGCCGGGGCTGCCTTGAGGCGGCTCCTGCACAACCTAGGGGGTCCAAATGCCTCCTGCCGGAGGCTCTATGCGGGGGTCGTGCGGTCCATGGCCCTTTACGGGGCACCGGTGTGGGCGCATTCCTTGAGGCGGCGAGCAGTCCGCCGGTTGAACGTGTCCCAAAGGGTCATGGCCGTCCAGCTGATTCAAGGATACCTTACGGTCTCCGCTGAGGCGGCGAACCTCCTTGCCGAATTGCCGCCATGGGATCTGGAGGCAAAAGTCCTCGCCCACATATGGGAGTGGCGAGAGCAGGCAAAACGCCGGGGCGTAACTCTGCTGACGCGAGAAATCACGGTATAGCGGACAGAGCTCCGGCGGGATCTCATGGCGACATGGAGAGTGCGATTCTTGCAACCCAGTGCTGGGCACGCTACAATTGCGGCGATAAGTCCCCTCTTTGAGTGGCTGGAGAGGCGCCACGGCGCCCTCATCTTCCGCCTGACACAGGTCCTTACCGGACACGGTTGTTTCGGGAGGTTCCTGTTCAGGATAAGGCGGGAGGAAACGCCACGGTGTCACCACTGTGTGGATCGCCCGGTGGCCATGATGGAGCATACGGTGGAGGTCAGCCCGGCTTGGGCGGAGCTCCGCAGCGTCCTCGTGGCGGCGATCGGCGGCGGCGATCTCTCGCGTCCATGCGCGTACCATGGTACGGAGCGAGAGTGCATGGAAAGCCGTCACCTTCTTCTGCGAAGCAGTAATGCTCGCAAAGAAGAAGTGTCGCGAGTTTTATCTATACTATTTCATTTCAATGAGAAAATTATTTTGAATTCGATTATATGTAGTTCGGTTATACGTGTCTCCTTAACTATAGACCATAGGCAAGTCGAAGATTTAAAACAGGTTCCGAATGATGATAAAAATTTTATATTGAAAAACCATCAAGGTCATTCAATGTCAAACTCGTGTCACTACGGACGTGTTTCACTGTCACCATGTCTACGAGTTTACGATACGACATTGTAATCGGACGTACGATATTGTAATCTTTATTGCACACGATATAATGTTATTATTTCGTAACAGTTGTGGCTGAGTTATATATTCTTAGTTCTTAAACAGGTTGATACAAAAGAGAAGCAGAAGTAAAGTAGAATGTGGTGATTACTATTTTATTTTTCGTGACTAATGGCGGTGTCTCACGGTCACGCATTCTCTACATTCACTCACTCGGAAAGCTAATTCTTGTGCTTAAAAAACGTTCAAATTCAAGTCGCAATCTCATCTCAGCGACAATCAATGTCAAAAACTTGTTACTTGTTAAAAATGTTGGGAAATTGATTGTATTTTTTACAGATTGAGACTGAGATTAGAATGCGAACATTCTCAGAAATATGAGAATTGCTCCTCAGATGTCATAACAATCACGCATGTTTTGGCTGAAGGGATAGGCTGAGGAGGATAACAGGCCTAGTTACCAAAGTCTTCACATATATACACCCATCAACTTTTGAAAAAAAAATCTTTTTTATTATTTTTTTTGCTAAATGGGCCGCCTTCCATCAGGCGTGATCAAGATTAAGAAACCTTGATCACGCCTGATGGAAAGCGGAACGAGGTCTATGATGGAACGAGCGTGCCCAAAAGATACCTGTCCACTCTTGCTTTGAAGGCAGAAAATTTTTTATGAACAATAGTTTTATCAATTGGACGTAGTTAAGCAGAAAGGACTCAACCCACATTCGAAAGGACTCAGCCCATGTTCTTCACAATAACTCGAAAATTGCGTTAGTCTATGCAATACAACTTAACTCATAAAAATATTGGTATATTTGCCCATAAGTGACAACATTCCATATACAACATCATTGCAGCAATACACACCTAAACTTAAAACCTCGATAACTCAAAAAATACTTTTTGTGGGTCGAGTCCTTTCTGCTAAACTACGTCCAATTATAATGATGTTAAAAAACAAAATCTTGAAATAACAAGGTTGTCTTAAATAAAACTTATGTTCTGTTTTCTCTGACCTATGTACAAAGACCATAGCTCAACGGGAAATAATCCAGCTCTTCCACCTTCCACGTCACGTAACCGGAATGGCTGCAGGCAAATTAGGTAAATTAGCTAACAGAATTAACATTAACATTACCGGTACAATACTCTCACTATGTAATATTATTTGGTTTTACTGTCCATCCGTTCATTTTTATTACACCTACCTACTTATTATTACCATAAGCGTTTGCATAATGTGACCATCCTCTTCAGTTTCGTAATTATTTTCTGTCGAGAGAAAGAATCTAGAATTTGATCTAGATCATTGAAATGTTAGGGGGGCATTGTACTTGATGTTATTTCGTATTGAAGTTGAGTAATTATTGTAAAAGTTCACTTTAACATTTTATGTCTTAACATTCATTCATTGAAGCAAGTTCAGGAGGATTTTGGGTCGTAATTGTGACGTAAATGACGCTGCCTACTCACATACACTTCGTCAGCCATTTTTGGTATTCTACGTGTTATCTTTGTGGCAACGTTTATCACTATCAACACACCACTCATCCTGTCCTACTCTACTATCCCTTTCTGTGATAAAAATATTTCTAACTTAATTAAATTTAACTTCAAACAATGACATTGGCTAAACTGTAGCCATTATTTACGTTGTTGACAAATGTTCGATCATTATGAAGCAATGGATTAGCAATATCTTCCAAAATGATTCAGATTGTGATATGTGTGTTACACAATTAAGGTGCAGACAATGTAGAATCACCTTGTAGGCTTCTATAAAGACCGCCGGACATGGGCACTCTGAAAACAAACAAGCATCATTTAGGACATTTTCTAATTATATACGCGGAGATGCTTCGACCATGTTGGCTGTTGCACAATAATTACAAAATAAACGCTCGGTCTCGCCAATTACTGACATTGTGCCAAACTATTGAGAACAATAGTCTTTTTGTATTACGTAATTAGGAGACGATACCATAATGTAAGGCTTAATTGAAGGCATTTGGTGTTCTTACTTTTGGTTAAGAGTTTCAATTGAACTAATTTATGAAGTAGAGCGTTGCTTGTGACTAAGTAAGATCCAAGTTTCTAAGTATCTAAGTATAATAAACAGGGTGCCAGGCACATCGACGCACAACCTGTTACTATGGGTTCAGAACCGAACCGACGAAAAATTTCTACCCTAGGGGGTCTAGAATCATGTTCATTCATGGTTTCAGTTTGGGCGTCGATATCCCTGTATATCTACCAAGAATTTATGTTTTTCTATCTGTACTAAGCATCGTTCCCTCTCACCGAGAGGAGGCCTATGTCCCAGCAGTGGGAACATTATAGGCTGATTATGTATCCTACCTACAAAGTTATTGTTCACTTACAACATGGTTGTTTTTCTTAACTTTCTGTGTGATAGTTATCTCGCCAGACAGCAATTCAAGAATCATCTACTATGGGGAATTATTACTGATTCTGGCAATATGAAATCACCGCTTTAACTAATATTATTTACCAATTTGTGCATGGAAGGATTTGGGGGAGGCCTTTGCTCAGCTTTGGGACAGTGCAGGCTACATACAAAAAAATGTACATTATCATTTAACAAAGCTCACTTTGTAGCTATTAAATAACTTCTAGTAAGCTGTTAACCTCGTGTTAGGCGCCACTACAACAAGTCTTACGAATTACTCGTAGTAGAAGTAGTGGGCGTCACTAATAGATATATTGTCGATATTGACACCTGACTCATTGCCCGTGCCTACGCGTGCTTGAGAAAAATCGAAAGCGTTTCTTTGATAGTTCAGAAGGCCAATTCTCATAATTTAAAACGTTCAAAATCTTTCGCAGTGTCATCTCGGCGACAAAAAAAATGTCAAAAACTTGTCAAAATGTAGGGAAATTTGAGGTATTTTTGACAGAATTAAGACAGATCAGACTGTGAATGTTCTTAAAATGCCCTCTGATTGATTTGAGTCTTTTGTTAGGATTGTTGTACCTACAACAATTAATACAAAAGACTGCGAGTTAAACAACCTACAAACACACTTGTTTGTAGGTTGTTTATTTAAATCCGTTCAGACGTTTTAGCGTAAAAGCGTTACTAAAAACATAAAAAAATTGAAATCTTTTCTCTTAATCTTAATAATATTATATTATTGTTTAGACAAATATCAAACTCAAGTCAATTATTTCATTTTAACCTGTTACAGGCACTTTTGAATTGATTGCTAAATTAAACTTGTATATAATGTGGATAATGAAAATACTGACAATGCATAGGATTATTTTGAATCTGTCAAATAAATCCTTACATCGTTTAAAAAGTGTTTTTCAAACAAACTAAATAGTAGTGATTGGTCGACTATGGGTTTTGCCAATCGTTGACTAGCTAAAGTGGATATATTTGACTGAATTTTTGTATGCAGACTGGGAACGTCATTTAAGAAGTTTAATTTATTGTTGTGTCCACCTTGTATAGGTATTAGCTAGAACATGGCAGATATAATTTTGCGGAAAAAGAGGGATTTATGATGAACTTTCTGGCAATAAAAATAAAGTGCAGCATCATAATCATGCACGAAAATGCGTCAGAATATGAAATGACATTACTTTTAATATTTAAATTATAGACTAAACGATGACATGATTGTATCTACTTTGCATAACTAGAAATCTTGTTTAAGTAACGTGTCAACATAACTGACGACTTTGTCAGCTTAAGCTACGGACAGAATGGTGTGACTCACAGACTCACTGTCAGAAACTATTATTTACATACATAACTATTCTTATTTTATGATTTGGACACCATCGGATACCATGGTTTACATGTAAGATAAAGTTTACATAATCAGACTGTAATGTTCCACACCTCCTCTCGGTGAATCTACCACGCGGGCCCAGTGCGGATTGGTAGATATCACATGCCTAAGAATTTTTGGCTCTAGGACATGCCGGTTTCCTCACAATGTTTTCCTTCACCGTTTTGAGAGTATATACTTAACTATGTATATACTGACTTACTCTCGCTCGACCCAACAAATATGAAGTAGTCCCTATAGTTCAACTAAGGAACCGGCTCTTACCGTCCTATACTGCAAGCTGAAGGTTCTGTGAGAGCTTTACGAGATCTCACTCCGGGACGAGTAAGTAAAACCACAGTTTGTCATATTACTTCAATAATTATTTCTAGATGCTTCTACGTTTTTTTCTTACCTTTTTCCTTGTCACTTGGCTCGTCAGCCAAATCTGCCCCCTACTTTTTTTTTCTATTCTTTTTTACAAATCAATGTTTGTCTCCTATTTCTGGCATCTACTTTTCAAAGTATTCCTTTTGCTGTAACAATATATTATGCTGTAATCTCTACAGTACCTACGGGCGTAAGGACCAACCCCACATTAAAGAAGTCGCATATCTAATTTCTCATCTTAGTTTCTTCCTTTTTTACCGGAGTATTTTTTTTATGTATAGACTTGTGTTTGATCGCCATGGTATTGATTTGAAGTATTTAGGCTCTTTCAGTAATATTCATGTCAGATCAACATAATATGTTGATGTGATGCTTCTAGAGGAGGTAGTTGTAGCCTGAATACAGCCTTAGACATACTTTCAAGTAAAATTAACTAGGAAGCAACTCAAGTTACGTAAGTAGGTAAGTTAAGTTAACTGAATAACTTTAACGATTAAGTTGTGATGGACGACACAAACCGGTACGAAGATTAGCTGAAAGCTCATCAGGTGAATGCCTAGTTGAACAATTAAAATTAAGATAATTATATTTACTCAACTTTTTGGTATAAAGCACACAAAGTAATTATTTCATTTTTGATTACAATTCATACTTATTTACTTATAATAATAATAAAATTGCGAAAGTAAATCTGCCGGCCTGTCACTTTTTCACGCCTAAACCACTGAACCTATCGTTATGAACTTGACAGGTCGGTAGCCTGTAGAAGGACATAGGCTACTTTTCATCCTCGATCGCAAACAAGTCGCGGGTAATAGCTAATATTTTAATACAATTCGTACCTATTTACCTACTCGTTACCACATGTTTATTTAGCAACGACTATCCTCTAATTTTGTGGTAAATAACAACACGAGCAGAAACAAAAAATAATTGAATGGGTGACATGAAAAAGTTGATGAAACAACTTGAGCTACACAACGGTTAAGATTTATAGTGGCACCTCGTAGCGTTTTTTTCCTCAGCTATTTTTTTTTCTTTTATTTATTTTGACTCATTTTCAATTAATCTTGTCAAATTCTGGACAGTTTTTTGAAAAAGGTGGCTTGGCTTGTTAATTTTTGAGTCTATTTGCCTTTTTTTCTAAGAACTCAAAATGTCGTCGACTATAATAATATACTTTAACTATGTTTTTGACTCTTCAAATATCGATTTTCTTGTCCTTATTAACCAACATTCTACCGGTTGAATTAGAGTTTCTCTATTCCTATGCCTATCGCAGTCTACTGGTGGACATAAGTAGGCCTCTCCCATATTGTGCTACAACGATCTGTTTTCCGCCGTCCGTTTCCAGTCTATCCCAGCCGCCTTTTTAAGGTCGTTAGTCCATCTAGCTGATCCTAAAATAGCGGGCCTTTGCATAACCTCATCTTACATCACACAAAGTTAAGTTAGCACAATTCAAAATCATAATTATGACCCAGTCTCCGAATTGAGAGCGACACACTTAAAAGATTCGCACACGACCAGACATTCAATTCATTCGATTATTTTATTGACACAATTGCACGAAGATGCACGTGTCATAACTGTGTGTAATTGTATAATGACATGTCTGTTGCGAGCGAGTGTATCAGTTGTGTCAGTGACACCCTGACATTATGGACGAGTGTCTGGGGAGTTTTGAAAATGTTTTGTCAGGTCATGCGGTTTTTGGGTCTTTGCACGCTGCTAATTTTCAATTACCTTAAATGAATTTATGCATGAGTAGTAACTATTGATGGCATCCATATCTATTCCAGAGAATCAGAGTAGGTATGCAAATTCTAAATTACCACATTATACCTTTGCAAGATACCTAATGCAGATTTGCAAACATAGAACCGCTCTAAAAATACTTTAGCCTATACAACTGCTATGGCAAACAAGTAAATCTGCTCTAGTCGACCACCAAATGAACAAAACAAGCTAGCTTTTTTTTTCTTTTTTGAAGTGAAAACTTCTTTAGCGGCGTTGAACACTTTTTTTGTAATGGGTAAAAAATGTTAAACTCGCGTCAGGACACGTGACCTGATCGAAAATTCGTAAGACGGGAAGTTTTCACTTCTGCCGGCACTCCCGGAGTGCAACCCGTCATTTTTTTTTTTTTAAAGTTGCCCCACACTTGGAATTACTCCTGTATCGTGGGTGCGTTTACAAACATTTAAACTCACATACACAAACAGCCAGACCCGGAACAACTATCTGTAGGCAATACAAATATTTGTTCCGTGCGGGAATCGAACCCGCGACACGCAGCGCAGCAGTCGATCGCTCAGCCACTTCGTCACCCAGTTCACAAATTCTGATTGAATAAGTCTTGCTGCCAAATCCTAAGTCAGCTCTTGTGATTCATTGACCGAGTTAACATCAGCCAATTAAATCACAAATAATCATTAAAAGCCTTTCAGCCATCGGGTGTATTACACTTAGGATCATAACCACAATAAAAAAGTTACATCAACAAATATAGGAAGTTTCATAACGTGCAACTAGGAAACGGGCTCAACAATTAATTCGTTAGACATGGTTGTACGATCGACGATGTCATAGCGGTTATCACAATAATTGTCGAGTTAGGACATATCAAAGCTTGCGCACATGCACTAAAGGTTATCAAACGCTCTCGCCCGACCTTGTACGAAAGGTTGTGGTTTTAATAATTTTTTTGAAGATAATTATACTGTGCTGTATTTGCACAAGTTTATGGATAGGTACATGATGTTCAGTGACCTGTAACTTCAAAGGTCAACCATCTTTTAACACGGTTCAGTAATTTTACGTGCAGGTCTCTTTGGTTCTCGTAATGTTACTATTACCAGAGAGGTCTTGAAATAGTATCGGTTTTACAAAACATCTTGGGTTAGTTGTGGGGCTCACTGATCAGGCGTGCTGTATTGACTTTTTTTTTTCCGGATGGGTAATCATCAAATGAAGGGGTCATTTGATGATTACCCATCCGGAAAAAAAATGCTCTGGGTGGAGCGGAAGGGAGTGTCAGACACTTACCGACTAAAACCCACCCATGTTCCTTCCTTCGCTCTTTATGTTCCGGGGTAGCGGTAACCCTTTCGGACAATCCCGCTGACCCGGTAGGCTTCGGCCCTAAGGGGCCCCTCAGATTATGCTGACAACTCTTTGAGGCGCGCGTGGAACACTTTCGCGCCGTCCGGCACAGGCCTGGTCCTGATCGGGCGGTGAGCTACCCGTTGCTCTCCGCCCGCAGGGGCGTGCTGTATTGACTTACGTATCGTTCTTTTGTGAAGGCAGTTTCAATCAATCAATCAATCAAAAGTCATTTATTCAAATTAGGCTGAGAATCAGCACTTTTCTAACATCTTACTTTTATTATTACAAAAGACAGTCCCCCAAAAACGCCCGCCCTTCACCACTTCTTAGTGCTATCGCTGGTAAGAAGAAGTGGCGCAGCGAACTCCCCAGCAGCAACAAACTCCCCAGCAGTTTTAATAATAACTCCATCTTCGTTATATTGAGCTAGACATACTAACAAATGTCTACCTCGCTTATGATCAAGATATACTGTGAAAATAACACATATGCACAGATACCTATGTTTCCGGCAGTAACCACATGTGACTGTTCCTAAATTACCCTAGGCTAATAAAATTTTCGGTTTTTCTAAGTGTAGGTACCTACTCGTATATTTAGATCGGCTTCCCCACGTGTGACGTGGGGTCGGTTTACAGCAGCTGGCGAGTCGTACGTCTGGCGGCACTCGTATGAACCGAAACGTGCAGACGACAGTCCTCACGTGCAAAGGCCTAGAAAGAACCTGCTGGAAACTCAGGATGTAGGTATTAAAATACTGTTAAATATAAGACTCAAGCCGTGTTGATAAAATGATAGCTTTAATTATATAACTTATTGGATTGTAGGCTGTATCCATGAGCTATTGCTGATTGTAGCCTTTTATTTATGAATGCCGTTTTCTAGTTTCCAGTGCAGTTTAAAATACTTACTTCTATGCTCTGAATAGCAAATCATGAAAGCCCTTGGGCTAATCTCTCAATGAAAGATGTCCACCACAAGCTATGTTTCTGAAAAAGTAGCATTCCGATCCAAGTTACATTCGACGGGAGGGCGCACGATTTTCCATTGACGGTAACAAATTACCTAAATTCTGTCGACGATTTTAATCAATTATTTGCCGAAGAGAGGGTTTATGACCAGTAACAAGACAATTGCATGCCATGGATAATCATAAATAATGTGAATGTAAATAATATAATTTGATAGATAATGCTCATATACAATAGTAAAGTATTATACAGCTAGCTATTTACACTGGGTATTTTTTTATAAATTAAATAACTAACTAACTATACAAGTAAATATAATAGGTATAATAATAAGGAAAACCAATTGTTTAATAGGGAAGATGTCGTGTATTTATTTAATGTAATCATTAGAACTTAGAAACTTACTTTTGCTTTTGCTTAGCTTGTGGACAACAAACTACACGTCCCTGCCTGACCCTCTGGGTAATATAGGAGTGATTTATTGTTTTAGAATCTTAAGTTAGCTCGAAGCTTTTTTGTCTAGCCTAGCCTACACTGTAACATGGCACTAACGGTTACATTCACAAGGCCCACATTGCATAATATAATAATGGGTTCAGCTCTCAAATTGCAGGGATGTTGGCACTGCTAGACCGCCACGAAGCGAACGATTTGATAACCACACGCCGAGTTATGCAAATGTTGGCTGTCGGCGATCGTGATCTTGGAAAAGGTGCTTATTAGCTTGAAGTTATGAATGGGTGCTCCTTGGGTACGGATACGAATCCATCTCACAGTGTAAGGCTTCTTGAGTTGTGCGTCTATGAGAGGGAGGTGGAAAGGCAATCTTGATTAGGCGAGTTAATACTCGGTATTTCGCAGCTACATATCGTATGTGTTGTATTTAAAGCCAATGCTATATTATGAGATTAGTGACCTGAAATGACATAGGGCGACTTTTTCGTTGCTGACAGTCCCTTGGTTTACGCGGGCGAGCGACCGACGTCGACGCTCCCACCAAACGGTCCCGCCACCCGCACACTTGTATTTTACGCGTAAAAAACAAACATACAAAAAATAAAATCTTTTCTCTTAATAGTATTAGTTTAGACAAGTTTAGACAACATCCCTATGTAAGAATGAAATAATGAACTGTGTGTTTTCAAGCGGATATAAAATACGATCCAAGTGTTTTGAGATGTCTATCTAGAGATGGCTAGAGTTTCGGTCACGATATAACCACTTGGTCACATGCAGTTCTTTATTGCTCAATTTGTTTGTCAAGAAGAAAATAAATTATTTGAATTTAATTATTGCAAAAGTGCAATCCTCAAATTATTCTAGTAATACCAGACTGTCACAACGCAAACAATTTGTTACCTTTAATGTTGACTGATGCAAATGTATGTCGTCGTGATCTGAGACGATCTTTGGGTTAAGAGTAATAGATTCATTGGATGTGGTGACGTGAATGGAAAGGACGTTGCTTTACATTTAGTGGAATTAATGCATTTAGTTTAACCCTGTTTAATATTTAACTTTACGAATGTGTGGGCTTGCGTTAGATCTGGCTGTTAGTTTCCACTCTATGGTAATGTTTTTGAATTTTAATTTTATAATAGGGAGTATTTTAAGGGCTCATTGTTGGACCAGAAGTTTAGTTGTGAGTGAGCGTGTATAGATACATTTTCAAACGAGACATGTCAGCTTTGTTTGTGGTATGGCAACGCTCCTGTGATGCTGGTGTGTCTTTTCCCCAGTCATACATTTTATCCACCAACTAACTTCTACCCGCGACTTCGTCCGCGTAAAATTTCGGCCTTCATTATCGTTTCGCTTAGTTATTTAAGACTTTTTTTTTGCTCGTGGCCTGATGCTATGTAGCTAACAGTCTTCCTCAAGAATTGAGCTATTATATGTGAACATATTTTTTTCAAATCTGACTGGTAATTCCCGACGAGTACAAACAAACAAGTTACTATAGATTTCTTTCATAAATACTAAATCAGTTAGAAGTTTGTTGATGCGTGCGTCTTCACCTAATTCCAGGTTAAGCATCCTGTAGCATGCACGACAATCCTACGCACGACGCCAACCTTTGTCCCTCACACTTAAATACTACTCCATGCTGTCTTTGATTTAATGCTAATTCAGATTTTCTATTGCTCTTCAAAACCGGTTTTAGATTGTAATTTAGATTCGGATCTATAGGTGATACATCTAGTTGTGCAATACGGAGTGTTTAGAATTAAAAAGCGGCATTCATCATTTTTAGGATCTAAATGACGAGGGCAGTGGTGGCCCAGTGGTAACGAACCCGATTGACGAGTTGTGGGTCGTGGGTTCGAACCCAGGCAGGCGTTTTATCTTGTGTAAATAATTTCATCACCACTGCTCTCAAAACGGTGAAGGAAAATCCACATCAAACACAGTGAGGATACCAGCATGGCCTAGAACAATAAATTGGAAGACATGGGACGTCTGCTAGTCCGCACTGGGCCTGCTTGATAGATTACAGCCCTTCCCCTCTCGAAGAGAGGAGGCCTGCGTCCCAGCATAGTGGAAACATCATAGACTGATTATTATATTATGTTAAATATACAATTATGACGAGTGAGTAAATTAGTGTAAAAAGATAAGGAATGACATCATATAAAAGCAAGCAGCATTTGCATAGACACTGCGAGTAAAAGGTTTGGAACCTATACTTCCGTTGAATTGGTACACATTTAGCAAAGTTTTACTTACTCTTGCAATCGCACTCATAAAAACTGCAATGTTTGCAATACACCTAAATGCGTAGATAAATCGAATGTCTTACAAAACGTTATTGACGAAATAATCGGCACCTACCTGAAAAAATGCAACTTTGCTACCATTTTACGATTCGTAGTGCATAAGGTCACAACTTTGTCGAAATCTCGAAACTACCACTTCTACGTAACAGCAGAATGATATCCCTAATCGTAACTAATTCGATCGACAAATCGAGT
Organism: Apamea monoglypha; assembly: GCA_911387795.2. Lineage (NCBI taxonomy): Eukaryota > Metazoa > Arthropoda > Insecta > Lepidoptera > Noctuidae > Apamea > Apamea monoglypha. The sequence goes on along the minus strand of OU426926.1, from coordinate 18,901,467 downwards.
TATAATCGATTCGTGACCGAAAAATGGTCGATGTAATCGATACGGGTCATCTTGTTCCCGTGTCATGTCGTAAAGTATTTTTTGTGTCATTATTAATATTACTTTATCTCGATTCTAAAGGTCATCGATTCTTTTGCGGAGTTTCTCTTGATCAGTTAACAGTTCGTTATTAAAGCTCCAGGATAACATTGCATAATCATGAGTTTTGCTTTCAGTTGATATTTCAATAGACTAAATTGTCTTCGACATCGTGTTCTTATTTCATATTGATAAAGAAATTCGAAACTAGATTGACTCGTAACTTGTTAACAGGAAGGAGTCATCATTATTATTGACAGGCTGTCACTATAGTGTAATTACTATAGTATAGGCTACCTTTTGTTGTACCATGCATCCTTTGTCTGTGCGAGTGTCGAAATTAAAAACGTTCAAAATCTAGTCGTAATCTCATCTCAGCGACAATCAATGTCAAAAACTTGTCAAAAATGTAGGGAAATTAGAGGTTTTTAACATATTGAGACTGATCTCATATCAGACTGTAAACGTTCTTAAAATTACGAGAATTGCCCCTCAGGTCTTACCAGCAACTTTCTGAATCAAGCAGTAAGGAAGCAAGGCAAAAAAGGTAGGAATGCCATCGGTAGAAATCCCGGTATCATCATTCGACAATCCCATCAAGTCTATAGATATTTACTGTCCAAAGACCATACTTTTCCAGATAATCTGATAACATAAGCTCCTCCAACTTAACTCCCACAAACATTTATAAAAGTTTCTCAAACTCATGTCAACGAACTAACCTGAGTACCTATAGTTGCCACGTCTTGTTCAGAACAACACGTTCTAAAACCCATTAATTTGCTATCACGACATTTGACTTTTTGTAACACTATATCTCCGTCAAATAAGAGAATATAATGTAAATGATTTCTATCTAGTTATGTACCTACTATGTACTACTGTCACATAATTAATTTACCGGTCATTGCTTTATTTTTAAATCTTATTTAACTTTTGTGGTCCTCGTATAGTAATTTTATTCTAGATGCATTATGGTCATCACTTATTATAATAATATAATTAATGTACAGACGCCAGCAAATCAAGCTACTACAATCTGTCAAATTTCTTTAATAGATTTTCAACTTTATTGATAAAACGTTAAGATTCAAGGTTGATTGGGAAAATTTGACAGTTTCGGGTAGCTTGACCTGCTGGCGTCTGTACTTATAAAAAATAATTAAAACTACCTTTTGGAAGGGGCGACTAGAATCAATTCTATTTTTTGTAAATTTTGACGTTGAAAAGTGCCTTTTACGTGCCTATTTAAAATAAATGATTTGACTTTGACATTGATTTTACTTAATAGTAAACAATAATCACATTTGCATTATAAGTTACACAAAAAGGAACGCATTATACGTTATATATGTTTAATGCGTTCATTTAAAAAAAAAATCTATTCATGTTTGGTTCACAAAGCAGCCAGACAGGATGGGGGAATCGATTCATAATTCTTATTATTAGACTTTTGCGCATGCGTCCCGCGGGACCCCGCTCCGGTTCCCAGCTAACCCGAAAGCACGCATGCGCGAATCTAAAGCTCGACGGTAGCACCCTTCGACGTTTCGTTTCACTCGATCACTTACAAATTAAAAACGAAAACCATTACAAAATACATTAATTTATTACTTACTTTTAAAATAATATTACTTGCATTTTCACAATAATGTTTTGTTGATAGTTGATTAAATATACTGAGTTACATAATTATAATTTTACTTAAATCGGTAAAATTTAATTTGATACGATTTTGACGACACTTAACTGCATAAGTAAAATGAAACGTAATATATTTCGTTCCTTGCGGTGCGAGAGCTGGCTGGCACTTTCTTTAACCTCGAGGACTCGTGAATGGTGCACGCACAGTTTGAAATTTTAAGGAAGATTAGAGATTTTATGAAAGCGACGTTTAAAATTATTTGGTTCTTCCAATGGTTGGAGTTGTAAAATATCTACAAGAAATACACTCGGCGGGAGTTTATATTGTGAATCAAGGTGAGTTTTTCAAATCTTTCAATTAAGTATAGGTTTGTGTTTTTCGATAATTTACGGACTACGTATGTAGATTCTTTTTCAATATTCTCAGTGTTCACCTGGTACAAAAAGAATAAGTATATTCTTGAAATTAAATGAAATAATATTCAGGATTGTAGTCTCAGTGATTAAAAGACGGACACAATTTCTATTCAAAATAATTCGTGTGGTTAGTGCGATAAAAAAACAATATTGAAGCGCGCACCTTTTGTCTTTTGTTTCATTCAATAACAACACTTTTGTTAAAATATTCTCTCTCTAACAGTATGTTGTTACAAGAACAACTCGCAACGTTTTAACATGAAATTTTATCGTTTCAGCCAAATCGTGGCATGTATGCGACAAGTACATGTTTCCAAGGAACCGAATTGGGTAGTACTAAGATATACTCCATTCCTCATCATTCCTTCCATATCTCTTCCATGGCATTCCGCCAGCGTATGCCGCGTCGTGTCCTCAGGGCACACAGTGACGACAAGCGGACTGAGGCCAGCTTGTCGTCACTGTCACTACCGAAGTAGTAGCAGCACTGACTGTTGTGCACCGTAGAAGTTGCTGCAACCTTGGTGGAAGCGAGAGATCACCCACACTAAGTGCCATGGCGAGAACACAGCGCTACTGGCCACAAGCTGAGCATTCCGCTGCCGTACGCCGCGCCGTGTCCTCAGGGCACACAGTGACGACCAGCGGACTGAGACCCGTTTGTCGTCACTGCATAAGTAAAATGAAACGTAATATATTTCGTTCCCTGAGGTGCGAGAGCTGGCTGGCACTTTCTTTAACCTCGAGGACTCGTGAATGGTGCACGCACCGTTTGAAATTTTAAGGAAGATTAGAGATTTTATGAAAACGACGTTTAAAATTATTTGGTTCTTCCAATGGTTGGAGTTGTAAAATATCTACAAGAAATACATCCGGCGGGAGTTTATATTGTGAATCAAGGTGAGTTTTTCAGATCTTTCATTTATGTATAGGTTTGTGTTTTTCGATAATTTACGGATTAAGTATGTAGATTCTTTTTCAATATTCTCAGTGTTCACCTGGTACATAAAGAATATATTCTTGAAATTAAATGAAATAATATTCAGGATTGTAGTCTGAGTGATTAAAAGACGGACACAATTTCTATTCAAAATAATTCGTGTGGTTAGTGCGATAAAAAAACAATATTGAAGCGCGCACCTTTTGTCTTTTGTTTCATTCAATAACAACACTTTTGTTAAAATATTCTCTCTCTAACAGTATGTCGTTACAAGAACAACTCGCAACGTTTTAACATGAAATTTTATCGTTTCAGCCAAATCGTGACATGTATGCGATTAGTAGTGGACCCAAGAAATTAATGTATCCAATTGGGTAGTACTAAGATATACTCCATTCCTCATCATTCCTTCCATTTCTCTTTCATGGCATTCCGCCAGCGTATGCCGCGCCGTGTCCTCAGGGCACACAGTGACGACAAGAGGACTGAGACCAGCTTGTCGTCACTGTCAATACCGAAGTAGTAGCAGTACCAACTCTTGTGCACCGTAGAAGTTACTGCAACCTTGGTGGAAGCGAGATCACCCACACTAAGTGCCATGGCGAGGGCACAGCGCTACTGGCCACAAGCTGAGCATTCCGCCAGCGTACGCCGCGCCGTGTCCTCAGGGCACAGAGTGATGACCAGCGGATTGAGACCTACTTGTCGTCACTGTCTCTACCGAAGCAGTAGCAATATCCACTGGTATGCAGCGTAGCAGCTGAATTTGGAACCACCAACTGGTGCGAACAATTTCTTGTATTGTTTTTCTTGGTTTTGTATGGTTTTGTACTTAGGTACTAACATACTCCGTCAGATCCTAGTGGCTGCCCTTTCCTGGCCCGTATCCTTTCCCTTCGGAGTAAGGTGACCTGCAATGTACCTGTAAACATGAAGTCCTGGGTACCGACGGAACTATAAGCCGTTCCACGTTCCGTTGATCATAGCAGTTCTTCCGATATCATCGTTATCAACAGCTGCTCTTGCTTTTTGATATTCGTCAACGATGCGCATCGCTTCTTCACTCAAGGTGAGCTACTTAACTTAAGACTCGATCAAATGTTCTAATTGTACAACGGAAATAGCATAGTATTTTTTAAACATAGATTTTTTCTCATAATTAACATTGACCTATTTTTGTTGTTGATGATACCTTCAGCCAGCTGATTGTCGTGCACACTGTACATAAAAATGTTGACTGCAGCTTTTACTGAAAACTTTACTACCTAGCCTCAATGCTCTACTCAATAATTACGAATTTTAATTGACATAAATTAAAAAAATAATGAATTTACACTTCCACGACAGAAAAATCAAGTTTAATAAAATTTATGTGCGGGTTGTTTAGAGCATTAGAGCAAACGCGTGATGCTAAATCATAAAGATCACAAGACATAAATTAATTATTTTAGTTAAAAATGTAAATTAGGGTCACATACATACCAGTTTTCAATCTTAGACACAAGATGATTTAATTGAGCTTTTTGATGTTGTTGGTATTTAACTTATCTAGCATTATTTATTGTTTTCCCTAATTAATTCTGAAACAAAAAGATTCTAATGAAACGCTTGTTCAATTTCAGGGTGAAATCTTCGAATAATATGGCGAGAGAGTGATATGCAAGAGTGCACCAGTACGGTGGCGACGACTGCAGTTGCCTAGATTGATTTTAGTCGCCTGGACTGTGCGTGTGTGGGCCACTGTTGTGCCATGTCTCATGGGATGTTGCACCGGTACAATTTCTTGTATTGTTTTCCTTGTTTTTGTTTGGTGTTTGTGCTTAGGCACTAACATAGCTATTGCTGATTGTGAGAAATGAGAAAGTTATGTTGATGTAAATACATTATTCTGGATTAATAATCTTGTTTCTTTTAAACACAATCATTTACAAATATACTTATAGCACTGTGTGACCTAAACCCGCACTTAAGGTCACGCTTTTCTGTGACTTAAGACATAAAAGCATGACTTAAGTGCGGGTTTAAGTCACACGTGCTATAAAGTAGTATACCTACGATACGTGTGTCTTCAGTACCTAGTGTATTAATGCACGGTGCTTAGCACCCTCACTACGCTCGGACGCCAATTTCACGCCGTGCAATAATAACTACTTAAGTCACACGTATTGTAATATACTATTATTAAATTACCTCGAGATTTTAGTTTTTCTGGTGGGACATCATCAAATGACCCCTCCCGCTCTGGGTGGAGCGGAAGGGAGTGTCAGACTCTTACTGACTAAAACCCACCCATGTTCCTTCCTTCGCCCTTTATGTTCCGGGGTAGCGGTAACCCTTTCGGACAATCCCGCTGAATTAGTATAGGCTTTATGTGCACTTGACTTTCCAGGCGAGATATGATAAATTAAATTAATGAAATATCAACCATTTTGTAATATCGGTAAGAACAGAGAACGTTATAATCAATCATTTATCTTGAATTTCATAACACTGATGACGGCTGTTGGATTAATAAAAATAAACACCAATTAGAATTACCTATGTGACACTGACCCCTAGTTTCTTAAGGCCATTTAATCTGTTGTCAAATTGTCTAGTGATATAATTGGTGGGTGTTGTTTTGGTCAGCCAATCACAACAGGGAACATGACTTGACAGCAGAAGGGTAAATCTCGTAATTTTAAGAACGTCCACAGAAGGGCAATTCTTGTGATTTAAAACGTTTAAAATCTAGTCGCAGATTGAGACTGATATCAGACTGTGAATGTTCTTAAACGAAATTACAAGAATTGCCCCTCTGACAGACGTCGCTGATCTCGGTCTCAATCTATCAAAAATATCTCCAATTTCCCTACATGTTTGACAAGTTATTGACATTGATTGTCGCTGAGATGACATTGCGACTAGATTTGGAACGCTTTTAATTACGGTAATGTTGGTCTTCTAATTTGCAGATCAGAGGCTTGACAGTCTTGTTTGAAGTTTGTCTGTATACAGTCCATTCATAGTTATGTATTTTATTTTCATATTAATACATTTCACAAAACAATTGCACAAATGTTTAACCAACAGCGTCCAAGGGGCGCTGTTCGACGTCATTCAAGCGCCAAAGGCTCCTTGTTACAGTGTACACATTTTTTAGGGTTCTGTACCCAAAGGATACCAACGGGCTTAGTAATAGGGATTACTAAGCCTCCGCTATCCGTCCGTTCGTCTGTCTGTCAGCGGGCTGTATCTTACGAACTGTAATAGGTAGACAGCTGTTGTTCACAGAGTGTGTATTTTTATTGCCGCTAAAACAAAAAAATAATAAAAGGTAAATTTAATTAAATATTAAAGGGGGTCCTCATATAAGAACCGTGTTTTTTTGGGCGTTTTTAGCCCGGAACCCTTCGTGTCCGACTCGCACTTGGCCGGTTTTTTGAACAATAGGAGTCGCGAGCATAGCAGCAGCTAGTATTGAATTAAGCATTTTTGATGAATGCAAGTTTTTATTTATATTATCTAATAATCAGACACCGATTATGTAAATAATTATTTTAATAACTAATGTCTGTCTATTTACATTCAAGGATGACATAGACCTTCAATTATTACTTTTAGTATTACATCTGAACGAGCCGCTTCTTTCATGCCTGGGGCTAAAGGGGACCGAATACAATATGTAAAGTGGTACACCCGACTGTCATACCAGTTTTCGGCTATCTGTTTTGCAGATGGTCAGTCGATTTTTGGCGAACTTTAACGTAAAATTTGTACTATACATGGCATGGAGATCGTCGCGCAACATTTTATATGCATTCAGTACAGACGCCAGCAGGTCAAGCTACCCCAAACTGTAAAATTTTCCCAATCAACGTTGAACCTTAATAATTTAGCAATAAAGTTGAAAATCTATTAAAGAAATTTGACAGATTGTAGTAGCTTGATGTGCTGGCGTCTGTACATGATTCTGAACCACATAAAATATTTCAAACCAAACTACGCACTGGGGTTCGAGACTTACTACAACAAAGGGAAGACAGACTTACTACAACAAAGGGAATACAGCTCTTAAATGCAGTTAAAGACACACATTGTGAAGTTATGAGCACAGAATCATGTGCTGAATTCAAGATTACAGTTTGCGCGTCGATATGTTATTTTTCCGTATACATCTGTATACAAATACATCTTGCAACTAAATAGGTAGGATATAAGTTTTTACTATCATAGGTATAAGATCTTTCTTTATTTCTACTAACCCACTACCTAAGGATATCCTTACGTAATAAAATAATCTTTAGACAAAGTTCTCTTGTTTTAGAGACGTTAAGAGTCAAAACATTGTCTCGCAGCCAGTTACTAACACGGTTTAGTTATAATGCACTGCCATGGTCAATTATGACCTTCAAACAAGTCGCAGTGCATCTAACTAAAACAATTTAGACAGTGATAGATGCAAATCGTGAGATTACACAAATTATGAATTGCGTGCGCGCATCGAACAAGTTAGAATGCATATGAACATGTTTGTGGATGACTGGTACTTGCGTCAATTAAATTAATCAACATTATTATGAATAAGCATCGGGGTGGTGGGCCAGGGCCGTCAAGTACAGGGTGTCTGAGGACTGGTGACGACGCCGAGGTAGCCCGACGAAATGCTGGCGCGAAAACCTGGGCAGCACAGAAATGAAAGTAGAACTCAGTGGCAGATTAACGTATAAGCACTACAAGCACGTGCTTGGGGCCCCTGTTCTCCAGGGGCCTCCATCCTCTGCTGGCGTTTCATTTTATACCTACATTTTATCGAGATTCACCCACATGTCCGAGATCACAAGGCGCGGGCGGTCCGGGAGTAACCCCTTATTAGTGAATATGATAATTACGTTTTGATATTACCTTATATATATATATGTCAATGTTTTTTGGTTTGTCTAAGTTGTTTACTACATTATAAAAAGTTCCACGTATACACCACTTTAGTATTTTTATTTAGCTTCCGATATAGCGATAGTCCCCTTCACATACACCCCCGCAGGGCCCCGCCCGCCCGAAGACGCGCGCCCGCGCGGGCGCGCGTCTTCGCGCCGCGGGGCCGCGACCGACTGAGTGAGTTAGTTGTCTTTGCTTTGCAAATAATAGTGCACGTCGTACGCATACCACACGTACCTACTTTACTTACGGAGTGGCTTTGATTGAAACTATACTTATCGTTACCCCACACAAAGTTATCAGGTAAGTTCTATACTTATGCTTTCACCATTGATTACTTACACGTATAAAGAAATTAGATAGATAACAGTACTATAGGCCCCTCAGATGATCATTCTGATGACGATGAAATAACTGGCGAAATTAAAACACCTGTTCCTGTACCCGATAAATCTGAACCTGTTATTGTTGCGATTCCTGAAGTTTCAGAAATTGAACTCGTTAATTCTAATAAAAAGACGATGCTGGGCTGTGGACGGAATTTTCTGAGGAAGATATTTGCTATTGGATTGATCACGGTCCAGAAAGATGTCAGCACCATCAGGGCCCATTTCATGAATCACGCCGTACATATGCTAGTGGTAAAAGTGTCAGTTTTTGCACACCACGACTATTTTTCGGTAAAAAAGCCAACGGTGAAACATATAAACGGGAATGGTTATTGTATTCACAAACAAAAGGATCTTTGTATTGCTTTGTTTGCAAGTTGTTTGGTAACAAATGCATCGCCACAGCGCCGAGCCAATTTGCAGTTGACGGATTTAGTGATTGGCGAAACGTAATTGCAATTGAGCACCATGAAAACAGTTCAGCTCATAAGGACTTTATGCTAACTTATTTGAGTAGAAGACAAGGTCTAGGGATCACCAAAAATCTAGAGACACAAGTAAAAGAAGAAAGAAAATATTGGCAAAATGTATTGCAACGAGCTATTGCAGTTATACAAACGCTTGCAGAACGTGGTTTGGCCTTTAGGGGGCATGATGAGTCTTTTGGATCTATACACAATGGGAATTTTTTGGGTTTACTTGAACTTGTGGCTCAATTTGATCCATTTTTAGCAAGCCATATTGCAAGATATGGAAATAAAGGGAAAGGCAACCCATCATATCTATCGAAAACAGTATGCGACGAGCTTATCGATTTAATGAGTGATAAAGTTCACAAAGTGATTGTCGAAGAAATACAATCAGCTGGATACTTCAGCCTCTCAGTGGACTCTACGCCTGATCTATCACATACGGATCAACTAAGTATTATTTTAAGATACGTATCGCCGTCTGATGGTAAGCCCGTGGAACGATTTCTAACGTTTTTAAATTTAAAAAGTCATACCGGAGAAGAGATGGCAAATTTGGTACTCAGTTATCTAGAGGGTTGCAAAATAGATATTGCAAAGTGTAGAGGACAATCATATGATAATGCTGCTAATATGTCAGGACGATACAAAGGCATGCAGCAAAAGATTTTAGAGCATAATAAATATGCTGCATTTATACCATGCGCTGCACATACTCTAAACTTTATTGGTCGCAGTGCTGTTGATTGTTGTACGATCGCAGTGATTTTTTTTTCAACTGTGCAGTTGTTATACACTTTTTTTTTCAGCTTCTACTCATCGGTGGGCAGTTTTAAAGAAATTAATAGGCAACGATAGCGTTCTAAAGTCACTGTCGGACACTCGTTGGGAAGCTCACGCTGTAGCTACGAGTGCAATATTACAATCCTATTCGAAAATTTTAGATGCTTTAGATGAAATTGCTGAGGACATAAACCAAAAAGGGGAGACTAGGCTAGAAGCACAAAATATTTCAAACAAAATGCAAGAGTTTGAGTTTATATTTATGCTCACTTTGTGGAATGATATTCTACAAGTTTTTCGTCGCACCAGTAAAGGGCTCCAAGAAGAAGCATTAGATCTTAAAACGTGTGCCAATTTGTATCATTCTTTATCAGATCATCTCGTTGAAATTAGGAATCAATTTGAAAAATTTGAAGGGGCGAGGCAAGAAAAATTTTTCCTAATGGGGAATATAAGGAAACTCGAAGACGAACTAGGAAGAAACAAGTAAATGATGGAAATGCAGAAGAAGTTGATTTGAATCCTAGAGACAAATTCCGCATTGAGACTTTCAATGTAATAATTGACACACTTAATGCTCAAATGCAAAGAAGAGGTGAGGTATACTACGAAGTTTCACAAAAGTTTTCATTTCTTGCGGATCTAAATAAATCATGTTCAGAATATGAAAACGATATACAATTGCTGTTAGAAGCTTATCCAGAAGACTTCAATGAAAACTTCCTCGGCGAATTTAATCATTTTCTTAAATATGTTCGAATAAAATATGAATCTTTAGAAACAAAGGTCACCCATTCCGATCTATATGAAATGATTATTAAGGATAAAGTAAAGTGCGTTTTCCCAAACATAGAAGTGGCATTTAGAATCTTTCACAGCTTAATGATTACTAACTGCTCTGCTGAACGATCCTTCTCACAACTGAAAAGATTAAAAAACCCAAAAAGAACAAAAATCTGTCAAGACAAGCTTAATTCTTTAGCATTAATGTGTATTGAGGCAGACATACTTCGTCAGATAAATTTCGACGATGTAATCTCGGAGTTTGCTCTGAATAAGGCAAGGAAAAAAATGTTTTAAGTTTTAAATTATACCTACTACATTTTCTATTTTGATGAAGTTTCATTTTATACTTCCTTCCAGCGATAGAGGGCCTACACAGCCTCTGCGCTTAGGGCCTCGGAAACTCTTAATCCGCCACTGGTAGAACTCTATGGGGGAGAACTATGTAATAAATATAATAAAACATTGATTGATTAATTGAACATTGATTGATTCAAACATTGATTGGTCAGGCAGGGGCCACAGTCTTTCCATAGTTCTAGGTAACAGGTAGTCAGGTAGTCCACAATAGTCACCCAAAACCAATATCTCCAATATCTTTGTCTCCATATCCTGCAATAGCCCTACACCAACCGGGGTTTTTCTTAGGTACACTTGCATAGTGCGTATAGAGATAAAATCGTCGGTTGGTGCCTCATTTCGTTAAGAGCATCTAACGGGTCGCTGCTTCGCTTTCCGAGAAATGTCAGAGACTAAAAATAAATATCCTATTAAATTATTTATGGTGGTTTTACTATAGATTACGACTATAATTACTATAAAACGAATGTTGTTCTAAAATGCCTAACGATTTCAAAAGGTTAGCGGTTTTAAGAATGATCTGGAAAGTTATAGTGAGTCTTACAAAAATAGATGTGTAGGTACCTACTGGAAGCCAAGGGTGACTTCTAGTTACACCATCAGAAATATTATGATGACTATGAATATTTGGGTATGGTATTAGCATATAAATGGCGAAATATCGAAAAGATCAACGGATACACTTGAAGTCAAATATGATCATCTTCGTGTAAACAAGTTTGATTGGACAAGTGGACCTAGCAGCTTAATGGTCGAACACATAAGCAATTATTATTTGCTCGTAGTGCATGAATTCTCGGTGGTTAACACACATTATAAATATCGTTGCCCTTATAAATTACTGTCTTTTTTATAGTGAGTTTCTCGCCTTTGACCCGTGTCCATTAGTTATTCATTATAGAAATTGATTTCGCGTGCGCACGGTTCCGGTCTTACTCGTTCTAATTCTGACGTTTTTTTTTGTGGTAAAACAAGTTTTTTCCACTGCAATGTTAATACAACCTTCTTCGTTCTGCCCTTGTACCATGTTTGTTGGGGTAGGCGTACCACCTTTTTTTTTCCATTCTCCCCTGTCAGCCGTCACTCTATCGTTCACTCCTTTTTCTGCCATATATCTTCTTTGGTTTTTGAAATTTACGTTGAAACAAATATCTTTGCTTGTTATGTTTTGGACTCTAAGGCCCTTTGTAAACGGATCGGTTTCTTTACGGTACGGTGGGCGTATAACCCGCGCCGTAGGAAAAACGAGTCTGTCAACAAGCTTCCTTAGTGACCCATACAACACTAACGACGGTGCCTACACATTGCGTATAAACCCTAGTTCTTCATGGCAAGAAAAACAAGTGTGCACAAAGGGCTTAAGGCTTAACTAACTTTAATAATAGTATGATGTAAAAGTATTTGGATCACAATCAGAAACCGATTTTTTTTTAAGAATGGGACTGAATTATATATATTAGTATTTTTTAGCACAACCACTAAATCAATCGTTTCAATCATGGTTAATATGTCAGTACTAGTCCAAAATGATAATTATTTAGTAAAACAAGTTTGATTGGAGACCGGTCAAGTGGTCGCACGAACATAATTAATTAGTAAATGGTCATTTATAATACCCACATGAGGACGCTAACCTATCGGGGCGTACAACATGGCTTAATAGAAGAATCCATAACAAATCGGATTTGCTTTAATATACTGATTTCTTAAGTAGCTTATTTATGGTTAAATACCTGCTTTACTTATCTTTTTTCTCGAACTCAAAATTCTTGTTATGTAAACGTGTTTTCAAAGTCAAAATAGTAAAACAAAAATCTGAATAGGATAATAACAAGACTTGCTTTGAATTTTTCGAAAACATATCTAAAAAATTTTCAATTCACAAAATAAGTCTTGTATACTTTATTGCGGTTTTAAAATATATAAACAGTCTATATTGTAAATAGAAATAGTAGAGGTAATAGTTATGTTAGGTAGTACCTAGATGTAATTAAAAATTGCAAAACTAAAGACAGACAGACTGGATGCGGAAGGCGGAGGACAGGGCGTTTTGGCGCAGCCTGGGAGAGGCCTATGTCCAGTAATGGACTGCGATGATTGCTGAGTTGATTGCCCCTGATAAAAGTAACCTTTCTCAGTGTTCTTAGAGCAAAACGTAGGACCAAACATTTTGTCATGAAAAAAGTAAAAAACTTCCATCATCATCATCACTCACAGCCCCACTTCACCCACTGCTCTCCGGCCTCTCTTTTCATTGCCTATCCCCACGCTCCTGTGCCAGCCTCATCCAGTTTGTACCCGCGATGGTAACAAAGTCGTCCGCCCATCTCGCTGCTGTATGTCAGTCCTTGAACAGAAAATCTTAAAAAAAAGTTATTTTTGTGAAGCTTGAGGTTTGGATTGATATTTGGGCATTACCTTGAATTATGAAGAAATGTAACTTTCGCAAGAACCATGACAAACTATAGTGGGAACTTTTATCTTTTTGTATGTGACTCAAATAAGGAAAAATGGTTTGTCTTTCACTGTCGAAATGAAGATGAGATATGCGTGTTTGTGTGTGTACCTATTACACATCAAAATAAATATTTGTTCCAAGTATGCTTATCTTCTGCTAATAAATGACTTGAAATATTTTTTACATTTTTAGATTTTTGTTGTTGGATGTTTAACCTACTTCTATTACACAAATACATAGTTAGGTACCTATATGTATACTATATACTTAGTCTTTTGCAAGGTAGACATCTGGTCCTACGATATCATAATCAGCCTATAATGTTCCCAATGCTGGGACACAGGCCTCCTCTCGGTGAGAGGGAATGGGCCATAATCCACCACACGGGCCCAGTGCGGGTTGGTTGACGTCACATATCTTGGAATTTTTGCTTCTAGAACATGCCGGTTTCTTCACGATGTTTTCCTTCACCGTTTTGAGAGCAGTGGTGATGAAATAATTTACACAAAGTAAAGCGCCTGCCTGGGTTCTAACTCACGACCTACAAGTCGTAAGTAGGGGCCGATACCACTGGGCCTACAATATGCAACTCAAAAAATAATGTTTTAGAAACGGGATTTTTTGCTGTAATATGGGGTTTATTTATAACTTATGAATAAACCTAAGTGTCGTTCAAACGTCAAAAATGTACGGTTAAATGAGAGCTAATCACTACTTAACTCAAGGCAGCGATTATTAATAAAGGAGGAGAAGGGGCAAAGTGGCCACAGAAATTCCAATTAAAACAACCACACACTATAAAATTCACACAGAAAGTTAAAGCAAGAAAATGACTAATATTTATGTAATGGTCAGACAGGAATCTTATGATGACAGTTATTAACTTATTATAGTTAGTCATCTTCTCACAAGCTGCCATAAATTATGAATTAATTATAAAAGTAACCCGTCCTATTACAGTAATTGTGTATGCACATACATAATTTAATTATGTGGGTGCATTTATAATTATTTTAATTAATGTGGGACAAGTCTGAAGGCATCAGCATTCCATTTGGAACCTTTGCCATCGTATTTTGTGAAATTGTTTTTTGTTACAACTCATCTTATTTTATTTTATTGGCATATTTGAACCAAGGTAACTGACATAGCCCGAAGAATTGCCAAACTTAAGTGACAGTGGGCAGGGCACATTGCTCGCAGAACAGATGGTTGAAAGGTTCTGGAGTGTCGACCGCGTACCAGAAAACGTAGCGTTGGATGGCTTCCCACAAGGTGGACCGATGACCTGGTAAAGACCGCAGGAATCCGCTGGATGCGAGAAGCACAGAACCGGTCGAAGTGGAGGTGCTTGGGGGAGGCATATGTCCAGCAGTGGACGTCTTTCGGCTGAAATGATGATGATACATTTGGTATATATTAGAAAATGTTATATAACGAACCCGTGAACGTTAGGAAGACACTTTGTGATTCAACATTTATTTATTTGAGATTGGTGTGATCAATTGGGATCTAAACAAATGACATTTTATCTCCTTATTAAGATTTTGAAACATGGTATTGCACAACTTTAAAATTTAACAGTCTTAAATCACTACTAGGTACTATAAAACAATAAATTTTTAAAAAACTAGTTTTACCACATACACACACACACTAACATGGATCCAAAAAATCTAGACGTGCCTGGTACATGTTGTCACTAGAATATATAGATAGACTAGATTCTGCCCGCGCCTTCGTCCGCGTGATTATCTGAAATTATCCCACGGGAATTTACTACCAGGATGAAAATGTGTCCTTTGTCCTAACATTTCTATGGTCCTAACCCAGGTCATCGCCTGTACAATTCCGATCAGCCGTTATGGCATGAAAAAGTAACAGGCACACTACATATATTTCCAATCCCTCCCTCGCTTCAAAAGAGGTACAAAAAATTACAATACCTATTAATAATTACATGTGAATAAATGACTATGACTATGACTATGACTGTGAATTTATATTACTACTATTTTACCCCATTGGGGGATGATTTTACAAAAAAGCTGAAAAACGTAATTCTTTGTCTTACGAAAAGCATACATTTGAATTTTCATATCCCTAACTTAAGAAATGCTGGGCTTCCCATAAAAACTATGGGACAAACTAAGAGTTTTTTGGAATGTATCCCATATTCCAAAAAATCATGATTTTTAGAAATAAATATTGACTTCATGATGCATCTTTCTTCATTCAGTCAACTTTAGCAGCTTCTGTCGACAGACAGTCTTCAGTAAGGAACTGCTTTCAATTACATCACATTCTGTTACAAGCTGATCTCAGATTGGAAGAGTTAATCTGGATGTAAAGTGAATGCATGTGCAGGTCAGTAAAGTGCACTTATCTGTAACAACCCGTCAGACGCCGCTGAAACAATCGAGGGAAACTGTCTCATTACCGACCTCGTAAATTACAACGATTGGTCACTGATATGCAGACACTGACTATCTCTCAACTATGTAATACATACTTAGCTTGCAATTTCTTGTTTTATCATTATGACACTCGGTAATACTGTAGCTTACCATTAGTGAAAGAATTTTCGGAATCGACGGGGTAATTGCGTAACACATTAAAAGTAACAATGGCTATCATTTTGACAGTTCAACAACATTCATTGCGTTATTTACGTTGATGAGCAGACAAATTTTTCAGACATATGGAACAATGGATTAGCAATATCCTTCAAAATGATTGAGTTTGTGATTGATAGTGCGTTACTCATGTAGGGATCTGTAGTTTCGAAGATTACACCCTACCTCTACTCCTACCTCTTTATAGTATCTATTAGTATGAATAATGAAGATGATGATGTAGGAATGTAGGCTATCTTACTCTAAGTCCATCGTCCACGACGCTACTGAAAAGTTACACGTTACAAAATCAATTCACCGATGTAGCCAGAATGTCCCAGCACTAGTATTTCACACGCAACCAAACCAATTACCAACTATGTAGTTATTAACGCATTAGTAAGTCGCGTCGTGGTCGATGCTGGATAGGTATGTCACGTCGCGCGGTGTTATTCTGGCGTCATTCGTTATTTGAGCTTGCAACTTTTAAGGAGCGTCGTGGACGATGGGCTTTACTTGTACACATTTTCCCACTTGATTGATATCGCCTTGAATCACAAAAACTGTTTTATAAAACTATTTTTACGGTATTTTTTTATTAAGACATTGTCATCGGCCAATTCGGTGAAAAATTCCTGCTTTTGAATATTTTATTCTAGGCAAATTATTTTCTTCGACTTTTGGGATAGATAGATAGATATAATATATGCTCTACTGTACACCAACATTTAACAAATCTCAATTTGTTGGCTTGTTTGGATTGGTTTCATTAGGTTGGTTTGGCATGTTTTGTTTTTAGAATAGGCAGGAACCGAAACCAATGGTTTCGCCAAAGAATTTAGAAGTATATTTGCCAAATCAGTGTTTATGTTTTCTTATAGTTTACATTAAAAAACAAAAGTAAGACGCAAATGAAGCATTTTGCTTATGAACTCCACATTAAGTCGAGCCTGTCTCGTAGAGTCCATGAGTGGTATTACCATATATATATACTCGTATATTATATACATTACATATGATATACTCGTATATCTTTAATGAAATAATATATACTCGTAGGTAATAGACTAGGTATTAGTATATTACTAGGTATTACTCGTAGGTATTAGGACTTTGTAGGTCTTGTAGACTTTAGATCTGTAGACCATTTTTTATTTTATTAAGTACCTGGTTATTGTTGACAGGCCTACGCTGTTCTCCTATACCTACTGTAATTTGAAATCATGATACAAGCCAACTGTTTTTAAAAGAGTAACCGTGGAGTCAATTTGTTTAACTTGAAATAACATCAATTGGAAACATATATATATTTGAATATACCTTAGATTCAAAATCATGATCTTAAAAACAAAAACTGGCTATTTCCAAACTATAACAAAGAGTTCATAATTCATAGTTTTTATGATAAGCTTGCCAGATTTTGGCAATTTTGATCCCATTATGAAATCCCACTGTCCGTCACCTTATGGCTAAACCAATCCTAAACCGTAACGTCCTTGGCATGACCGCCTGTCCGGTTGTCAAACTGCCTGCTTGATGTCTATATTCGGTGACCAGCGTAGTAAGTAATGGCCCAGTGATAACCATCTTATGTCATACAGTCAAATTAGTGAAGTGATTCACAAAGGCTTAGCAAAAATTGACTTTGGCGTTTCTAGGTGAATTTATTGCTGGTGATTAATTGGTAGTTTTGTCTTGCGAGCTTTGATATTATAAAAAAGTTTTATAGCAGTTGTCGAGGAATATAAAATAGGTATTTGAGTTTATGATGTGTTTTGATAGATCGCGATAGATCGCGGCAGTGGCCGGCGAGTGGCAGAAAAATATTTTTGAATGTAAAACCAAATCACACAGCCACAGCGCCACAGTTATAAAATGTGTAAGATTGATTCTAAAATAATATAAAATAGGTAAGTTACGATAAAAATGACTACCTGTAGATTTCGGTAAAACACAATTTAAGCTGGTGGAAAAATATTACGTCAGCAAATATTGTATTAATTTTTCGGAATATTTAGTATTTTATTCGGTCGTTTCTTTATTTGTATTTGCTTTTTATGTCGAAAAGTTAGTATTTAAAGCAGTCAATTTCATATTTTGAGTATGTTCATATTTAAATTTTTTTCGGAGCTTTTATTACTACCCTCTATTAGGTAATAACATGTTGACAAAAAAACTTCGACCGCAGCTGTCATTTTAGTGTTGCAAATAAAAAATCAGAGTTCAGTTAATTAAAACAAAATTTGAAAGAAAAAATCCAAAAGTAGTTCCTTCAAACTGGAATCTTTTTGGAACCTGACTAAAAATATGAAGACGCAGGCTACAATGATTTTGATAAAACTATACTTTTAATATTATATTAAATTCGAACTTGCTTGCAGTGACGGGTTAATTGCATGTTGACAGGCAGGCAGATGCAGCTAGTTAACAACTCATTTGTTGTTGCATCTGAGAGTACCTACCATGTCAGATTCGAGGATTAGTTTTGACGTAAAGTTACCTACAATTTGTGTTATTACTAAGACCGGTCAACTTTTTCGGACATGTCACGGACCATGGACATTATACGGGACATGTTTGTAAATCCGCGTACACGAGGAAAACTTCGCGGTTCGCCTAGCTTATTAATGCATCTATGTATTAGTTTTTGGATTATTAATTTATTATTATGAGATTTTTTTAATAGCGTCATTTTTATTATAAAAGTTTATAAAGTGCATTCGTAATTACGTCTCAAGACTACCATCCCATTGTATCTGCTGTATTAAAGTTTCAGATAGTTGTAAGTGTACCCTTATTACTCGGAAATCTCAACTAATGCGAATAGTAGCCATAACTTTTTAAAGGATGTTGTCTTTTATTCGATACTTGAAATTTCATAAAGAATAAACTAATCACCAACTTTTAATTTCCCAATAAATAGCTGTTTCATTCGCGTTTACGTGCTTAAACATAATTACAATGACAGTGGTACACAATCGACAAATTCCTTTACTTTCCAACTGCAAGCCTTGAGCCGGTCTTACCTGCATATGATTTGCTTACTCACACAATAACTCGTTGCCATGCAATCTTGAGGTTTTGTTATCGAAAACGTCAAACTTTCGCACGCGCTGTCGGAAGATAGAGTTGTATAGTATCCAAGTATTGTGAGTGCGAAATTTCACCACACCGTCGTGTTGAGTACGTAGTCACGTGATGTGTAGCTAAGCTATGTTGGTTGTGTTTGTGCATAATTTAATTTTATTACAGGGTGTAAGGGACATCGACGGGCAAACTGTCACCATGAATGAATTCACTTCATGATTCTAGACCCCCAGAGCATAAATGGTGAGAATTCGTCAGTAAATAAAAAAAAATGCTGTTCCATAAATTTTGACCGAGTAGGTATTGCACTTTTGTATCAAATGGCAGTTTTTTTTTAATCGACCAAAATTTTCTATAATCTTCTGTATTCATAGTAACAATTTACGCGTAGATGTCTCTTAAGAATCACTATACGAATACCTAGTATGAAGAAAACTGGTTCAAGAATGCAAAAATGAAATAGAAATTGTTACTAAAAACCGGCTCACGTAGGCGCACACACCCTTGTGAGGGTGTGTGCGCACACTTATGTCACAACTAACACAGAGGCACATAAATTATTGCAGCGGTAGAACGACTATTATTATTATTATTAATTAATTAAGGCATCCGTGCATTTATTACATTAAATACAATAACACCATCTTTGGGCATTACTAAGTAAGCTAACTACACGACGGTAATCAAATGTTTATGTCCTGAACATTAGAATTAATAAGCGATTAGCACGTCTAAAGGTTGGATATGAGGAAACACATGGAAACATGTACTGAAGGGCTCGCAATGGTATTAATTGCAACTTGTTCTGTTGCTGGCATTCGATGTTAAGTAATGTTACGATAGTATCAGACTAGTGAGAGTAATCTGAGAAATAATTGGCGAAACGAAGTTTTATTCTAAGCTGTTCCAGATAGCTTTCGTGATTAAATTGTTGTGTAGTTTGCTTGTAGTTAATACGGAGTCATCACATATTTGGATTTAGAGGAATATCATCATCATCAAATCACAGCCTGAATACACCAAATGCTGGGCATAAGCTGGCACAAGAACGTGGAATTGGCGCAAGAAAAGACATGCCTTTTCTTGCGCCAATCCCACGTTCTTGTGCCAGCCTCATCCAGGTTCCAACCGACAATTGACTGACTAATTTCTCCACTCAGTTTTAGATTATAGTTACAAGTTTTGTTAAGCCTTAACCAGAAACCAGGAACTCGAAAAACAGCTGCACCAATCGACTAATGAATCAATTAAGAAATACTTTATTACTCACTTTATTGCTTATACGCAATGACAATAAACACGGTCATTTATACACTCTATTGCGTACAAAACTGGGTTCAAAATGTCAGAATGCAATTCTTGATTTATTACTATGTCCAGACGCCAAACGGTGTGACTATTGAACAAGGGCCTAGAATTTCAATAGGTATGTTAGGTGTAAGTTGATCGGCGAATCAATCATTTATGAAGGCTTATTTTGTTTCTATCGAAGTTCACTTGTTGGAGGACACTCTTTCTATGTAAAAAGGCCTTTCTGTTTTCTCTTTCTATGTATTATAGTCGTCCCACTCGGCAAGCTAAGGGCCTAGATAAAGTGACATTCTATCAGAGAATATGAGACGAAAAAAAACTGTAGGTACCTCTTGGATTGACATGAGCTACCGAAAAGCTCATGTCAATCTTGTTGAAAGTTGTTGTAAAAAAACGAAACACTTTGAAAGCGAGTGCCACTTCTCTAGCCCTTCTAGTGTATTTCGTTCAAGCCTAGGCATAATGATGTGCCATTTCTGCATTCTAGGAAATATTATAAAACACTGGTGTTCGTTACTGGCAATTTTTCTCCTGGCAAGCAGCATGCAATTTATTTACTATCCGATGAAAAAAAAGGGAGGTTCTCAAGTCGACGCGTATTTTTTTTTTTAAATCTACCTTTCCACAATCGAATTCCGGTTAAGGGCTCATACACACGAGCGACACGCGTCCCCCCAGAAGCAACTGCAACCGTCGACGCGTGGTGGCGGATGCCGCCAATTCCCCCGTTAAATAAGAACACAAAACAGAACGCTTGGCGGACCTTACTTCACAACAAAACGAACAGAAAGTAGGTCAGTGTTGCCAACAACAAAAACATCCCCTTGAAAGCTGTTACTTAGCACTTTACTACTTCCAGATAATCCTGATTAGTTCGTTTGTTAAGCTGAGCGTACAATGCTTATGTTGTGAGTGTATTCAATCAGAACGGATTATTGCTGATTCTGATTGAATTGTAGTAGTGTGTATACCGCACTAAGTAGGCTGTATTAAGATGGGTACATGCAAGAGGAGGCTTTGGACATCCTTATTTGGATTGACGATCAGCCCGCAGTAGTAAGTTAAGTATCCGTTGCGGTGTGCTAATGGAGCTTTTAACTTTATTAATAAACAGGCTTAGCTAAGACTATGACTGTTCATGCCGATGGCCGTTGGGGTAGACATGTTCTTGAGTGGAGACCGCGAATCTGCAAACGTAAGGTAGGACGCCTTCAGGTGAAGTGGCGATCTTCGTAGGGTGGCTGGTAGCAGCTGGATGAGAGTAACCAAGAGTCGAACTGAACGTGTGTTGGAGATTCTAATGTGCTGGACATTAGAATCTCCAACACACATTCAGTTGACTGCTGTAGGCTGATGATGATGAAGGCTATCAGAGGTATCAAGAATGACATCATTGATATACTTATGTACATGTTGATATCGGTTTTTTTATAACCCGGTAAGATTGATATGCTTGAACGACTGACTGGGCAATATTTTCATTTAAATGATAGAAGACAGTAACTGCTACTACGCAATTCACGTCGCCAAATAATATGACATTAAGATAATACATACCTCTATACGTATGGTTTGAACATCTGCAACCTTAGGACCAAATTCAGAGGTCACCCAGTAAAGTAGCTACTACAGTTAGGTAACCTAGTAATAAATCTAAGTCTGAGTCACAGACCCACAGCTTATGTAAGAGTACGTTAACATAAACTTACGCCGTCAGCCACCATTTTCATTCTATTGTCTATGATTCGGTCAGATTTCGAATTTATGACATTTTGATTGATTGATTGCCTGATACCTGATTGGTACCTGTATTTTGGTTTCGTAAACCACTGTATAAATTGCTAATTGTTGAAAAAGTAGGTAAGTTTAGAAGGTAAATGGGGAAGTATGTCAGAACATTAGATTCTGACTTCAATTTGTCGCGGGGCCACCTTGATGATGTGCAACATAGTCAACAGGCTAAGGCAAGAACGTGATGATACATTATATTTACTTATGTAAATGGCTAAAAAAACCCTTTACACGTAAAAAAAAATATTATGTTTTAGGACTAGATGCGTTCAGAGTTTCCTATCCGACTACTCGGAGATGAAAGACCGAAACTCAGAGGTAAAGTCAAAGTCACTTTTACCTAACGTCCAGAAGTTTGAAGTCTCTTAAAAGTGTCGAGATATTGACTGAAGCTTATCTCAAAAGAAACAGAAATGAGAATGATCGAGTCCATTTCTTCATCCAGTTCTTTTTCAAAAACAACCAATTTCCTTAATAGCTATACTGTAGAATTAAACGAACACTTTATGTTCGCTGCGTGTACAAAATAAACAGCAGATTACAACATAGTATCATAAGTAAATATACTTTTAACAGAAGATTAACTTAAACACAACATTAGCTTAGAACTTAGCAAATATTGCACAAAACCCATTATTTGAAGCCAACAGTTGCAGGCCTGTGATCAGCTGACTTTTGACATTGGGCGAGCTATGATATGTTGCTTAAGTAAATAAGGCTTTATTTTAAGTAAATATCGTGTCAAACTCACGTATATAACGAATATATAAGATTTTGTAATGTTTATTTCCTGTCCCGTTTAAAGTTTGTATACGTGATCATAATAATAAGCTTTCAGCCTTAAGCTATTTTAATATATCAAAATATCCTTGCTATTTCTTATCAGTATCACCATCATTGGCAGCCTTGTTCTACCTACTGGTGAGTATAGCCTCCTCCTTTATGTGCCAGGCTTCCCTGGTCTATGCCTGTCTCGTTCAGGTCTTCCCCGCGATCTTCTGTAAGTCGTCCATCCACTTGGCCGTTATTTTTTACATTTCCTCGAATTATAGGACATTTTTGCGATCGCTTTGGACGGGTTTTCCTCGTAAAGGTGTGCCAATCCTTCGTTCAAATCAAATCAAGTCAAAATTAAACCAAACCTTTATTAATACGTACTTATAGTGATCACTGCTATTGACTCATAAAAGAACCGAAAACTTCTGCTTGTATCGGTAGCTCCTTATATGGAGAGGTCACACTTATGTTTAAGCTATGTAAAGTTACACAACATCTTAACATATGGTCCGACCGTAACAGGTACAAGAACCCATCACTTGTTCGTATACATCTAAGATCATACCGTTCTCACTGGAATACAGGCCTCCTCTCTGGGAGATCCCGCGGGCCCTAATCCACAGTGCGGGCTTAGTGCGGGTTGGTAGATCGGACGTCTTCAAATGTTTGGTTCTACTCGTATGACATGCCGGTTTCCTTACGATGTTTTCCTTCACCGTTTGAGAGCAGTGGTGATGAAATAAATTACACAAAGTAAAGCGCCTGTCTGAGATCGAACCCACGATCACTCAAGTCACCGTTGTAAAAATGTAAGCTCGTCAACAGAAAGCGGGGCCGACTGCTCAGTGTGTGCCATACTTACGTACATTTCAATATAGCAGTAGAGGCTTATAGGAAGTCTGTAACAACCGAACTCCTCTCCATTTCTCTCGATCCAAATCTCCTGATGTCTTATTACACAAATTGGTAGCAATTTACTGTGCAATTACACACAACGAGCGGTTGCAGTTACGTGCGAATCGTGGACCCTTCCTGGCGTTACATAACCTGGCAATAAGACTATTGTCTTACAAATCTTGTGTCCGTATCTTGATCGGATACGAATCGTTTTTATAGGTATCATTACGTTCTAAATAAAGAAACTAGACTTGTGAATACATTAATTTGATTTAGTACTTTGGGTCCTTTAAAACAGACTCCATATTGTGCCATTATCACATTATTCAATCAAACATTAGGCGCAGTTTGAGCAATGAGCTTCGGTACCAAACATGCTGAGTGGCTGAGCTTATAGAAAACTAGACACGGGGTGAGAAATCATGACTTAAGCTTATGAGCGTACTGGAAAAAAACACTTCTTTAAATCCATTTCAAAATTAACAGTTTCGTTGCTTTGCTTTTTTACTGTCATATTGTTTTTAATAAAAAAAAGATGAAAGAAAATGCAGTGAATGATAGCGTGACAGTTGACAGAGGAGAATGGAAGTAGAAAACATGTTGCGTCGACCCCAAGGAACTTGGAACAAGGGCTGGAAGATGATGATATGTTTTTAATAAAGAGCTATTCAGGTTTGGTCTTAGAATCCGTGCTAGTACGACATATTCTATTCTATTTTATTCTAGTGTTGAGTCCTTACTTGTCTTTTTTTATCATAATGAATATGGTATTTTTGCCTGCATAATGCTCAGAGGAATAAGCCTGCCAATACTTCCCAGTTTAGTAAGTGATGGCCATTGTGTTAGGAATCTTGTAACTGGATCTATTACGAATTGCTTTATTTTGTTATCTCGATCTTATCTAGAGCTGAGGAGGTATGCTCGTTGAATAGGTTAGTGTTTCCGAGAGCTGAGAGAATGAATGGCACTCTTTTAAATTCACAACAATTGTATAAAGATGCTAAGAAAGAAGAAGGTATTATGAGCACTGACCGACTTACCCCGGGTCCAAACACATATACCTAATGATATTTGTTTTCGACAGGTCTTGTAAAAGACTTGTCAAACACATGTCGTGTATAAAATTGGTTTTAGACATGTATTGTTAACTAATTTGTTAACATTTTTAATTGTAATTTCAAGTTTTGTGTACAACTGGTCTTTACAACTTAATTTTGGTATAAGTGATCAATGAAACTTGTCGACACACACAAACACGTATTCTATATACGTGTTTTATACCTTGATGTAAACGCGGGGCTATCAATACAGATGATGAAGGCTAACTGTATTGACTTCTTATATAATACTTTGAATCTTATTTTTATGAAGGTAATTACTGAGACAGACAGACACCTTCACCGGCTTCTTTATTCAATTCATTTGGAGTTTCTGAGGGTCTTCAAATCTAGTGAAGCTAAACGTATTGTCTAAAACTTAATAATCAGAGCACAACCGGACTAAACAAAGCAAGTTAATGAAGATGTTCCCAGTTTACGAAATCCATACAAACGGACAAGACAAAAAATTCCCAAGCAAGCCTTGCAGAAAACTAACCAACTAAACTTTGTAGCTCGCCAAATATAACGCTGAACATTTTATGTAAATTTTCCTTTGAAGCACAATAGAAATATGTGTAGTTGGTGGCTGCAAATGTAAGCTGGTTCTCGTGTAGATTTGAACAATGGCAGCGATGCTATAAACACGACAATAGCAGTTTATCAGGACATCTTTATGATGGGTGCGCGTCAGTAAGTCAGTGGGATGGTGCAACGCATGGTTTCAATGAATAGATGTATGAATACATGGCAATAGGCATGGTCTTTGGGGTGAAACAATTGAATGTATGAGTTAGAACATCAATAGAAAACTCGCAAGTTTTCAATTTATGGTTAACTGCATTGGGACGAGCTGGTACTGTAGAGGTTTATCTGCATGGGGGCGACCTCACATAGTACAGGCCGGAGATAATTTAGAACGGGTTAAATTCGAACGTTCAAACTAGCGTCATGTTTCTTCTGTTAGGATTTTTGGATATAACTGTCAGTGGTGACTCGGGCTAGAACATATAAAGTCGTGCTTCTAATACAATCTTAAAAAGAGTCTTATAGTTGTTTAATTTCTCGATCCCCTCAGAGGACTCCTCAAGTCCTCACAGTACACATGTACCGTTGTTTGTTTGTACCAATTGTACCAGTTCGTCCCTGATGTTAATTTAACAACCTTGTCTGGGGAAGTACTACCAACGTACTGACTCCGGTCAGAAGGGAGTGTTTGCCCACCTACCCTCAGGTGAGCTGGTCAGTTGTTCATGCAGTAACAATAAAAAAAAATGTTATCATATTAAAAGGTTCGGTTACCTATAAGAGTTATTTTAATTATGTGTTGAGACACCTGCCAGTTTTCAACCGATGTGATCCATCCGTTTATGTTTCTATATAATAATAATATTTAATAATAATATTTATTTATTTGCATAAACATGTGTGTACATACACAAATTATTATTCATCTATGTAGGATGACAATAATAAATTAGAGCTACATGTTTGACATGGCGTGCAAATATTAAGAGTAATAAAAATTTACTTAGTGAAATAATTTACATTAATATTATTCAATCACATCACATGAAACATAAAATCACTAATAAACATTTTAACAATATTCAAAAAACGAAGATAGAATATAGGAATCATTAAAAATTATAAAACTAAAAAACAAAATAAGTATTATGAATTTAGGAAAATGTCAAAATGAGATAAAAAAATAAACATAACTACAACAAATTATTTTATGTCAACGGGACAACGAAGTTACATAACAAAAACCCTAGCATATAAATTAACAATCTTTATCATCTAGAAATTAAGTAACAGAATAGTAAGCCTTTTTTATTAGAAAGTCTATAAGTTTATTTTTAAATAATTTTATATTAATTATGCCTCTTATTATCATTGGGGAGTTTATTGAACAATTTTGGTGCCGTACCCAGAAAGCTTTTTGAGTAGAGTGCAGTTTTGTGAGACTTAGAAACAAGTGTGTTTGGATGTCGTTTGGAGCGAAGTGTTTTATAGAGATGTAAATTTTTTGTAACAAACATTATTATTTCGAAAATATACAGACATGGTAAGGTCAATATTTTTAATTGTGTGAAATAAGGCTGGCAGCTATCCGTGACCTTAATTTGGCACATAGCTCGTAGGCCTCGTAGGCCATATTCATCTGCCATTTCTATGTTCAGTTAACCAAGTCAGCTAGGGCAGACAACTGACGGGGTTCGCTAGGGCCGATTCCTGCCAGAGCCGCGGGTTGTTCGAAAGAGATACCGTGGCCCCTGGCATAGGCAACTGAAGGAACACGGGTGGGTTTTAGTCAGTAAAAGTCTGACACGCCCTCCCGCTCCGCCCAGAGCGTAAGAAGTATGATCATATGATGATTTCCCACCCAGAAAAAAAAAAGCTAGGGCAGACAAGATTCTTACTATTTCCAAATAGTTTCGTTTCTTTATCTACGCATTACCTAAAGTTGTTAGAGCCATCTTGAATAGATGTGCACACGCAGGCTTTATTCAGCGACGTTGGGAAACACATACTTACCTATTTTGCCACTTACGTAGATTACGAGAAGTTGCAGGCTTTGCTTTTGAAGGTGACTGTTTTATTAATGTATTACTTGAACTTTGTATATTATGGCTATTTTGTGGCAGCAAGCAGCGCCATAAACAGCTGGTTTATGGTTGTGGTCCTTTGAACTTTTATGTCGTCTTGAGTGAAAGTAAAAGTTTCAATGTGACAATTCCTTGAATATCTGAAGGCCAATTCTCGTAATCGAAAAACGTTCAAAATCTAGTCGCAGTCTCATCTCGGCGACAAACAAATGCGTCAAAAACTTGTGAAAATGTAGGGAAATTAGACGTATTTTTGACAGATTGAGACTGAGATCAGACTGTGAACGTTCTTAAAATTACGAGAATTGCCCCTCTGGTAATAATAGCTGGAACTTGAAAAGTAAAATATCAGATTGAGGAACAAATACCACATTTATATCCTTCTAGACTGAAGAAAAACTGGTCCTTACATTACATTTACACACATATTCATGGCCTGAACAAGAGCAACCATTTACAATTCAAATTTATAATCAATTTGATCGTTCATTCGAAACCTAATTAAAATAACAAGCAAAAGATGAACCTCTCACCCATTAGTAAACGATCGTGAAATAAAATAAACGTTTTCATAATACCAATTAAAAGGCTACGCAATAATTTGCATTACATACATTAATGATGAGTTTCGTAATTAAACTGCAGAGCTCACTATTAATGCCCACTGACCCGTCATTAGTGATTAAATACGTTTTATACGACTTCGTGCGAAAGTGTGTTCTTTTAGGGTTACGTTGCAAAAGACCAAAAAGGGTACAGTGTGTTTTCTGTTTGCGTGCTCGTATTACCTACAGCTTTGTTCATAGCCCGAAGAATTACCAAGCTTAAGTGGCAGTGGGCAGAGCACATTGCTCGCAGAACAGATGGCCGATGGGGCCGAAAGGTTCTGGAGTGGCAACCGCGTACCGCAAGACGTAGCGTTGGAAGGCCTCCCACAAGGTGGACCGACGATCTTGTTAAAGCCGCAGGAACCCGTTGGATACGGGAACCACAGAGCCGGTCGAAGTGGAGGTGCTTGGGGGAGGCCAATGTTCAGCAGTGGACGTATCTCGGCTGAAATGAAGATGATGATGATTGACATGTCCGAGACATCCATGCTTTTGGCTTCTTTGACGTAATATTTGTCTTTCTGTTCTGAATTTCCTTTTCCTCTTTATTACCTGTTCCTCCCATATACCTCTATCTAAATTAATAACGTAACAAATACTTTTGTAACAATATAATTTACCAGAGTGTCTATGGAGGTTCTTGCCCGTTTTTCTCCATTGTTACCTACTACTCTTCAAAATGGGCGACTATCTTCATTATTCTAACTGACTGACTCCTTGACAATTCAAAAGTGCCTGTAATAGGTTTAATTGAAATAAATGCTTTAAGTTGGAGTATCAATGTATTCTTAAACACCTGTTTTCGTAACTCCTTCAGTTTCTCATACTGGAGAGCCAGTTATAAATTACTAGCCAAGTTTTTGTACGGAGCCTTGGCTTGCGAGTTTAACTTGACCATTTTTGTTGTGTTACTGCAATAAAAGTTGTTTAAATTAAGTACATTCAAAGATGTTTCGGTACTAATGCATCCATTTGCTATTTCACGATTGCTGTCAGTTCGTTTTGTTTATATTCCAATAACATATTTTGAGAGGTTGTTATTATGGTATTTTGGTTCTATTATTTTTGTGATTGTTACCTCCATACGTTCATGTGTGTGTTGCATGTTTAGTGTGCTTTATAATAAAGATACACATATTAATATGCAGGTTATATTGGTATAAATAGGAATGAGCAAATACAATTTCTGTTTGTGATAGGTACCACTAGCGCATTCATTTAAATAACTAATACTGTTATTTTTTGCAACCGTTAATCCCTTTAGCAATGACGTTGATGATGTGATAATTATCGTTTTATGATCATTGTTTACCATTTAAGTGGATAATGAAAGTCAATCCTTTGCGGAAAATTTTTAATCCTTGCAAATAGGGACAGTGATGTTAATAATTAGTAGCTCGTAGCTACTCATCATCCTCCTGCCTTTATTTTAATTTGTTTACCTGTAATTGATGACTATGTAGGTCCGAGGTTATTGTTACCTGTACTTAAGGTAGCTGTTGGGGTACCCTAATAAAAAATAATGGGGTCAGCGCATGTCTTCTTTTTCTATACATCTCTATTATTCTATACATATATATGAAGTCACTCTCTTTCTAGCCATATCATCTGGCTAGTAACTATATTGTAAATAAATATTTTCATAGCGCTCATACTTGGAGACTAAATAATGAAAAATAAGAAAAAAAATTCTTTAGAATTTGTGATCTCTCATCGAACTGTTCCTAATGTAATCTTTCTTTGTTGCAGAGTGGTCAGAAGCCTAAACTCCCACCGACGAGGTTCTCATGCCTGGGCCGAGGCTCAGGGTACTATGCTGACGTCGACACCGGCTGTCAGGTAAGATAAACTTATTATTTCATTGATACTATCTAGGGCTGCTGAGCGAGGTGATACTTTCATGTTTAATTACGTATAGCTTTTGTTATAGGTGGGTACATAATAATTCGGTTCAATGTTCTTCCAAATTCATGCAAAATTACTATAACATGCAGTCACTAAAAGATAACTAACAAGGGTCATCGGGTATAGTTGAAGTTTAGTAAGAAACCGATGGGATGTTTTTATATGAAATTTAATTTGATAAATGAACGGTTTGTTTTCTATTAATTAAATTCAAAGACATTTATTTACCTTTATATTTTTCATACCAAACTTCAACTATATCCGACGACCCAGCCGATCGATTCTGTAAAAATCTCACCGTGAAAAGTTAGGTGAAATGAGCGTGGAGTGAGCTGTCATTCCAACTAATACTAGGAGTGTCAATCACTATAGAATCGATCGGCTGGTTACTTATCTTCTTTGGTACCTCTATTTATAAAGCTTACAACAGGAGTGTAGTTCTCGATCAGGATAGAGCATCCCTACGTGGCCCTTGGATGTCGTAAACTGACAGACCACTGCTGGATATGATTTTCTTTATACACACCAAAGCTGAAATTTCGATCAAAGGAAAAATAAATAGCCTTAAATACTGTAGCAACACCCCGTAAATCGAGATAACGCTCACGTCACGCTCTTGACCTACTATTTACTTAGTCAGGAACTAGCAAAGTCTAGTATTATCATTATTATCACTAGGTCAAAGAAGCGATAAAAATTATTCATAATTTGTTACGTAACAAGAGGATTCAAGTCACGAAGGCAATCAATTAACCGCGGTAATTAGCGTCACTAAATAGATAGATACAGAAGACCTAAGGGCCTCGACAAAGTGACATTCTATCAACGACTAGCTTCTGCCCGCGCTTTTACTTCGTTTCCACTTAGCACTTTTTCTTACTTTTTTTTGCTCGGTTCCTAATGTCGATAGCGTGATTTTAAATAGCCTATGACCTCTCTCAAAAATTAGGCTAACAAAAGCAAAAAATAATTTTTCATATCTGACTGGTAGTTTCAGAGATTAGGGCGTTCAAACAAACGTTTATTGAAGAGTAAAAAATGTATTGGCATGAGCTACCGAAAACCTTACGTCAATGCTGTTGAAAGTCGTTGTAGAGATACGAAACGCTTTGAAAACTACTGGCACTTGACGACCTATCGTCTGCTTCATACAAAGAATAAAAACAGGTGCACGCACAGTCACACAAAAATCAAACTATGTCAAACAAATGACAGTCGCGAGTGCGCCCGCACTCGCTGTACGTAGACGCGTGTGTTTTTGCTCGTTGTATAGAGTCGACCTTCTGCAAATGATCCATTTTGTGGTAATAGCATTAGATATGGTAATTGTTAGTAATTGGCTACCGGATGAGATGCGCGTTGATTCACACATTCGTACGCTTATATGGTCAAGTACTGATATGGTCATTGATGGCGATGAGTACATTATAATTGATGTTAATGATGTTGTGAACCGTGACTAATATGATTGAAAAATGTCGCGTAGGTTCGATTTTTTATGTATGATATGGCCGTATCGTCCTAAGTAGAATAAAATACTCTTTATTATGTACTTACAACATAAGCAGCACCATACCTTTATTATGTAGGTACCCACCCACCCATATCTTAATTATCTTAAAATAGGGTTAATTAAGGTATGGCTCTACAATCTTCCATTTATTTGTATGTCATACATTGATATTGTGTATGACATACAAATAAAATAAAAGTGGTTTGGAAATCCGTTGTTACGAGGATTGTCATGCAGCGGAATGAGGAAAATGTCGCGAGGAGAGTTTTGAGTGGTATGGACGTACTGTGGATGGTAGGAGTTGGAGAGACCAAGGATACGATGGATGGACTGTGTGTAAGATGATATATAAGGCTAGAAAAGAGGGTGTCTACCGAAATGACGACTAAAAGAGAAGCAGATATGGAAGAAAAAGACATGCAGCGCCGACCTTGAGTACGTTGGGATAAGGGCAGGACAACGATGATAACATTGATTGTGAATTTTGCGCATTTATGCGCAGAAACATTCACTCAAAATCCTTTCTTATCTGACTCTATTCACGTCAATCCTAATAATAATGTCTGAAACCCTTACGAAATCCTGAAGGTGATAGAAAATTACCCATCCTTACTCAAAACACAACTCCCACATACACAACGCAAGACACACCGACATACAAACAAAGCGACACAACAACATTCTCTGAAACAAAAAGCGTAAATCCTCTTTGTCTGTCATCGCGCCGCTCATACAACTCATACAACTCATACATGCCATTTAACTTTACAAGCCAATCCATCCGTGCCGTCGTAAATGCATACATGGAGGACAATGTAGGCTCGGAGACAGATCATATTATATTGACGTATCGACTGAATTCTGATGTGTTTATTTTGTTAATGTATTACTTTATAAAATTTACCATGTTTCATTTAGAACCGCTTTATCCGCACCATTGACTAGGAGCTCAACGGGTATTGGGAGGTCCATGTTCAACAATGCACATTTTTGGTTCTGATTATTAAAATGACTAACAATATTTTAATTCTGACTCACAGTTTGTTTAGGTATTTTTCTAGTGTCGTTGTTTGTCCTTAGCGAATATATCTCACCTACACTTTTTCTGATTTAAGAAGCTTAAAAAAATTGTTGTTGAATCATATTAATGGATCAATAATGCACATCGGACTTAGTTAGTTTTTGTTTAGTTATTAATCCCATCTCACATTTTAATTGAAAAGCTTTTTATTTAACAGTAAAAACCTAAGGGGAAAAACACAGATAGCTTCTATTATACCTATTTGTAGGATTGTCATTCTAGAAAAATCTGACCTTAGACCTTTGAAAATCTACCTATTTCTGTGTTCTTTCTTTCTACATAGGTAGATTACTTATAGGATGCTTTTTATAGCAAAACTTTAAAGCCGATTTTAATTACTAGCAATTTAACTTTTGTACCTGAAGCAATCTATACCTACATATACTAATCATATCTTAAGCTGAAAAGTTTGTGTGTTTGAACACGCTAATCTGGAACTCCTAGTCAGATTTGAAAAAATCTTTTTTGAGTTGATAGCCTAATTCCCGGGAAATATTATAGGCTATTTAACATTACACTACAACCTTAGGGGATGAGCAGAAAGAAAAAAAGTCGAAAAGGGTCGGGAGTCGAAATTTCACGCGGATGAAGTCGCGGGCAGAAACCAGTTTTAAGTAAATCTTAATTGATATACATATTTAGGATTTTTTTTCAACTTGAACTTGAGTAAATTATTATCTTCGTCCATCTCCTTGCCTACAAGATGTATTTTCGCCCACGGCTCAAAGGTGACCAGGCCGTATAAGGGTACTTCTTATGACACCTTAATATCGCTTACGTAACTTTTTTTACCTTTAATTGGTCCTCCATTTCGAGATGAATCAGCTTCACTCATGTGACTGGAACCGTGTGATTCCGACTGATTTATAAGTCAGGGAGGACTTTAAGTTGTTGATTTATTTTAGGTGTCAGGTTGATCAATAAATATGGTGGTCCTTGGGAGCCCAGATTCAATATCTGAGGATTCTGTTATTTATGGTTTGGTGCACTGAGTACGAGTAAACATAATGCGTAAATCAGGAATTTTTAACAGTCAGATGATTAATAAATAATTCTCATTGTCAAACCTTATGGAAAATTGGAAAAAGAGAATAACTAGACTTAATAGATTATGAAAACGTCGTCAGTAGCCCGAAAGTCTGACAACCAGTCTTACCAAGGGGTATTGTATTACCCAGTAACTGGGTTGTGGAGGTCAGATAGGCAGTCGCTCCATGTAAAATACTGGTATTCAGCTGCATCCGGTTAGACTGGAAGCCGACCCCAACATAGTTGGGAAAAGGCTAGGCAGATGATGAATAGATTATGAAAACAAATCCTGCAATACTCATTCTATATATAATAAACTAGCTGACCCGTAGAAGATGGCAGGACGAGCTGGACAAAACAAACGACCAGTGGTCCACTTTGGCACTGGATCGAAAGAGCTGGAAGTCATGGAGTGAGGCCTTTGTCCAGCAGTGGGATGATGCAGGCTAACAGTGACAGTGACAGTGACAGTGACAGTGACAGTGACAGTGACAGCTGACCCTGCGAACTTCGTCATCGAAATCAATCAATTGTGGTCGAGATTTCAATTGTCTTAATTTTGCCAATGTTTTAATAGTTATTCGGGGCGGAGACAAACCCAACAAATTAAAGATCATAAAAATCGGTCCAGCCGTTCTTGAGTTATAAATGGTGTAACTAACCGGACTTTGTTTTATTTATATAGAAAATGGAAGAAGAAATGATACAAACAAGTTTCTTTGATACATTTTAAAACACTATGCAAATGAGACTATCGTAAAAGTCGTAAGTTTCAACAAACTTTCATTATCATTGGCCTTCATTATGCCTCCCACAGACAACATTATTATTTTGCAATAATTTAATTTCTAACCATTATTATAACTGTGGTAATTGCATTATTACCTTTCCTTTTATATTGAATGGTTCTTTTGTATACCTTCAAAGGCAATAAAGCTGAGATGGAACGCGAAAATTATAGTATTTAATCTCATCTACAATGTCCTAATGGAAGCTGACTTCAATTATATATTTTTCTGCAAAATGTCAAGTCCGAAGCGTATAAGCAAGACATTTTGTGTAAAATCTATTTCACCAAGCTGACATTCGTCAAAAAGCTATAACTAAAAGGTATAACTAACGTACCAATAAATCATTGTTAGGATGTCGGGGTACCTAATTATTTTGTGTAACACACTAACAGTAAGAATGGCTTTCATTTTGACAGGTCAACATCATTCATTGCGATATTTACGTTGTTGAACAGACACATTTTTCGAATATATGAAGCAATGGATTAGCAATATCCTTCAAAATCATTCAGATTGTGATTGATTGTAAAATACTGGTATTCAGCTGCATCCGGTCAGACTGGAAGCCGACCCTAACGTTGTTGGGAAAAGGCAGGCCGATGATTGTGTTACGCAATTAAAGTGCTGATCCTTAGGAATAAATACATAATTTGTTAAAAATATTTCACAATAAAATGAAGCAGAAACAAAGAACTTACACTAAACTAATATTATAAAGAGAAAACATTTGATTTTTTGTATGTTTGTTTGTAATGGATAAACTCGAAAAATACTTAGGTAACCGATTTTAAAATTCTTTCACATATATAAAGCTACATTATCAGCAAGTAATATGGGCTGATTTTTTAATATATTGTGGTATTTTACGACTTCCACACGAACGAAGTCGCGGGCAGAAGCTAGTCTTAGATAATTTAATTTTAATCGATTAGGATCTATGGTAAAGTAAGCATCAATCATACATCCACTCAGCCATTTGAAGGATTCCAACGATTTCAAGTAACATAATTCATAATAGCTTAAAGAATCAATTATAACAGCTGTCAAAATATGACTCAATAAAGTGACCAGTGTCCAAATGTCGAAACTGTTGCGGCATATAATTACCGAAGCTGCGTTTAAAGACTTAAAATCACGAGTGGTGGCCTCTGAAACCTCCGAATTTAAGAGATTTATAGCTTTTGATAAATTATTTTTCGCAACACCAAGGCTCTGTATTAAGGGTCCCTTGAAAAATGGCTTATTTATGGGACTTTAAGCGTGACATTATTTGTACAGTGATGAAATGGCGGTAAATCGAAAATGTCATCTTTTGCATCATTCCCTTTTTGGTGGTTGGTAGTTTTGGATACCGGATTCTTGTTTGTAGATTGTCTGTGGTTTTGTTACTTATAATATTTGTAAAACATATACAGACGACAAATCTGTATAATTTTTACAATTATTTTAATATCTGTTTATGAAAATATTTGTAAAACATATACACAGATGACAAATCTGTATAATTTTTACAAACATTTTAATATAATTTAAATACCTACACAAATATTTTAATATTAATTTATTAAAATATTTGTAAAACATATACAGATGACAAATCTTTATAATTTTTACAAATATTTTAATATCTGTACTAAAATATATTAAAATTCCAAGGTTGTTTTATCTTCTTTTATAGATTTTTTATTACAAATTCACCTGTTGTAGAACAATAAAAAGTTTGAGTGTAAAATTCTAAACATTCTAACTCTGATATGTGAATTGATACTATGGACCATAAAACGTCGAATTTTATTGATTTAAACTTACATAAGTATGTGTTTTGGGTTATAAAACTAACTATAAAACGCCTCCATGCATGATATTTTGTAAGATTAACAATATAATCGGCCAACGGTGGGCGATTATCAGATGATCTCATTGAATAGATTTGTCAGACTAAGGTGAATACAAGAATCATCACAATATCTTTAGCGTAGGTTGATGATTACAGAAATTGAAGAAGACAAAAGAAACCACCGAAACATATTTAAACTCGGTACTAAATACCAAATAACAGTTGAAAGCTAAGATGAAAAAATCTCGATGAATGATCGTCACTAAATATGTAATTTTATTACTGACAAAATTATTTTATTTCAGTAAGTAGGTTTGTAAGAACACATTTACACGTCAATCGTGTTTTAAAAGCTAGATGAGGTCTGAAAATAAAGGCCGAAACAAACTCAGAGTTCACAGTCTCTTTTAAAGTGGATCATGTAGATTGGGGTCTGAAATGGTCTTTTGAGGAAATAACCACACAAGTTTGAGTGGATCTGCCCAGTAAGTTCACGCATTTGTCAGTTATCGTGAAGTTTAACTCAGAACTTGAGGAGCTTAACGATTCAACGAACAGAAGAAAGAACACTTAGTCTTGGGAAGGTACCGCATAAAGTACTCTCAGATAATCATTAATAAAACTGATCAGCATAGCTATTCACAACTCAAACTCAAACTCAAACTCAAAGTATTTATTTCAATTAAACCAATTACAGGCACTTTTGAATTGTCAAGGGGTCGGTCAGTCAGAAAAATGAAGCTAGTTGCCCATTCCAAAGCGTAGTAGGTACCTATGGAGAAGAACGGGCAAGAAACTCCATGGACACTCTTTTAAATCAAAATATGGTTACAAAGTATTAGTTACATCATTCATGTTAAAAATTATGCATGTGAGAACGATGCAGAACGTTAAAAGCGTCCGTAATGAAAAGTTTAAAACAATCCAAATATAAAATTAAATTAAAATAAGCCATGGCAGCAAAGAGATGACCAGTCCCTACTGACGGCGCCCGTTCACGAACATGACGCATGGATTAGCACCATTCAGCTCAACCATTTTGAAGGGAGCTAAATGATCCAGCAAATGTGCCACCATCAGCGAGACATTTGAGGGAGTATGACATACTCTCAGCCGCCAGGGCAAATTCACGTCAATGAAAGACGTACCCAGGAAATGGTAGCTTTATAGTATGTACATAGTACTCACACATGTGCTATACAATTAAACAATACTAGGAGATTGAATTTATATAATGCAAAAATAGTATTTTACAATCTTCAGCGGCTCCAACAGTACTTTCAAATGCTAATCAATTTATTTATGCGTCCTGTGGAGCAGGACCAGCGTTTAGACAAGCATTTTTATCAGCGTTGTAATCTCCCAATTTATAATATGCCTGGCTGCTTAATGTGCGTTTTATACAAGATTTAAATTTCGTTTCATTCTGTTCAATTATGTGGGGAGGTATTTTATTGTAACATTTTAAACAGTAGGTACCCCATAAAAGATGAGTCTACTTTAGCCAGCCTGAAACCTGGTTGAACTAATTGGTCCCTATTTCTTGTGATATAATTGTGT
Organism: Apamea monoglypha; assembly: GCA_911387795.2. Lineage (NCBI taxonomy): Eukaryota > Metazoa > Arthropoda > Insecta > Lepidoptera > Noctuidae > Apamea > Apamea monoglypha. The sequence goes on along the minus strand of OU426926.1, from coordinate 18,863,717 downwards.
CTATCACCTCTTTTATTAAAAATATGTAGATTTTTCCTTACGTACATAATGTTTTCATATATGTATATATTGACAAGGTACCGTCATGATGTTAATATCTTTAAACAGTTCTCTTAGAGAGTCACACCTGCGGAGGCTATATATGGCTCTAATGGCTCTTTTCTGCAGAATAAAAATAGACTCGATGTCTGCAGCCCGTCCCCATAGTAAAATACCGTACGACATAATACTATGAAAGTAACTAAAATAGACCAGTCTCGCGGTATCGACATCAGTAAATTGACGGATTTTTCTCACAGCATACGCTGCTGAACTTAGTCGTCCTGCAAGGGATGTTAAATGAGGACCCCATTGAAGCCTTGAGTCGAGCGTGAACCCCAGGTAAACAGTTTCATCGACGAATTCTAGTTTCTCTTGATTCAATTCTATCTCACAATGACTACTTTTGACATTTGGTAAAGAAAATCTTATACACTTCGTTTTTTTCCCATTTAATACTAAATTATTAGCAGTGAACCAATTTTGGATCTGCAGTAGGGCGTTATTTACGTCGTCAAGATTTGATACACGTCTATTAATTTTAAAAATCAAGGAAGTATCGTCAGCAAGTAACACCATCTGTGGTTGGGTTTTTAACAAATGGGGTAGATCATTAATATAAACTAAAAAGAGGAAAGGACCTAATATTGAGCCTTGCGGAACACCCATTTTTACTTTTAAACCGAGTGAATTGACACCATTTATTTGAACTTGCTGTTGTCTATCATTTAAATAAGATTTTACTAAACTGAGCGTAAGTTTTCCCAGTCCGTAATGCTCAAGTTTTAAAAGTAAGGTAAGGTTCGTGGTCGACGCAATCAAAAACCTTGGAGAGGTCACAAAAAATTCCTATGGCGTCTTGGGACTCTTCCCACGCTGTAAAAATGTGGAACGCTGTAAAGGTGATACCGGCCATCAGTCGTACAACGTCTCTTGGTGAAACCATACTGTTGGTCGTGTAATATTCTGTTGGTGTTAAAATGATACCACATGATACAACCATTCGACACTTCCGTACCGTATGGAACATCAATCAATGTTATCGTATGAGTCCTCTAAACGCTGTTCACAAGTCCAAAGCCTGAAAATTTTGTCAGTTTAAATCAAATATCCAACCGCTCTTCTTCCGACAGCTGTTTGCAGTCGGGGGCAAGGCAAAAGAGGTTATCGAAATGTGTAAATGTATATTTTCGATACGATAGCCTGTCAGATGGTTGTAAATAGCTATGCAGGCTTAGCCTTTTATCTGTTTTATTACTTTATTACATATCTGTCTACTAAAACAGCTTCAAAGTATTTTTATGACCTCCATAACCCGCGCTAAAAAGAATGAAAGTTGATAACAGATCGCTACTCGATTCCATACATGCTAATATACTGATTATATCATTACTGTTATTATATTATGAACCAAAAGTAATTGTAGTTAACATTTTCATCGGGTAGTGTCAAGGGTAGCCGTATTACATATTATGTGGTAATTAATATTATGTCTGTGTATCGGTTTATTGGCCTTTATTCTGACAGCCTCTTTCAAATATAACTTGTGGTGTATTTACCGACCAAGGAATTAACTGAGTAAAAATTTTTAGCATCTACTTTGGCTCGATAAAACCTCTTTTCTTCCTCTCTGGAACCCTGACAACACTCAGAGGGAAAAAGGTACACGCTACCGATGGTTGATGCTTTTGTCCCATCAGTAGAATATCTGAAATATTGTCATGCCAGCACACGAAGAAGAAGAATGGGTACGTTATAACGTTTGTAAAATATAATTTATTTTACATCCCTGGCTCATAAACTAACCTCGGTCATTACGCCAAGACTTTGTAGGCAATATAACAATTTAGCTAAAACTAAGAATTTAGACATCTGCGATTCTCTGTCAAAATTTTTAATAGATTTAATTTAAGTATCTCTAAATGGTATCTTTTCTTTTTTTTATGTCTTTAATAATTTATCAACTTTTCTATTTTTAATCATTTAACTTTGTTAGCTTACTTGTTAACTTTATTGTGCAAGTTGTGGTCTCCTATAAGTGAAGGAGTACACCTACTTAATACCAGAAGGCCAATTTTCGTAATTTAAAACGTTCAAAATCTAGTCGCAGTCTCATCTCGGCGACAAACAAATGTCAAAACTTGTCAAAAATGTAGGGAAATTAGAGGTATTTTTGAGATTGAGACTGCGAACGTTCTTAAAATTACGAGAATTGCCCCTCTGATGTTGTCCTTTGTTTATGTGTCATGTGTTGTGTGCATCTTTTGTTGGAGATCCTAAATCAAGCAATCAATAAATAAAACTTACTTTATTTTGGCATTTGTCTAGCATCACCACTAATATGGCCGGCCTAGAAATACTGGTTTTATAATAATCTGGGCAGCCCGTAAATACCTTACAATAGCTAATTTAGATTCAGTTATCTTAACAACACTTGTTGCATGCTTCATTGTCTAATTATAATATTATGATCCTTCACCATTATCTTGATAATAACCTGTTGATTAAAAGAATTTGTCAAAGAATTCCTACAATGTCTACCTTTCAAACTGTCAAATTACTGATTACCTATATTAATTTATAAATTGCCGCGAGGTACTGAAGTAATTAAACAGTTTTAGAGTGTAAATTAATTGATGTTTAATTACTTTAGATAATGTTGAATGGTTATTGAGAGAATGTTAGACATTAAAGATCGGTTGTCTTACTCCTTGAACTGTTGTAACTCTAACCACTTATATGTAGATCCATCAAATTACTCATATTAAGTATGACAAGCAATGGATGCTAAAACACTTTCCATACTAAAGGTACATACATAAACTCACGCCTTCTTCCCATGGGGGTACCCAAGAACAGGCAGAAAGTACAGAACGCCACATACTACGATCCTTATATACTGCTTTTGCTTCGTTTACCTACGTCATACAAGCACGCCGGTTGTGAGTAGGACCTGACCTTTTAAAGGTTGTGATTAGCTGATCTAATTAGCATGTATTGCCCCACTACAGGGCAAAGGCCTCTCTAGCTCCCTAGCTGGCTCTCCTTAGCTGATATGATAGTTATATTATTGTAATATAGCTTCCTTTGTCGTATTTAGCTGTTGTTTATTTTGTGAGTTCTTCTGACCACAAGACTCTAGCAAGAGTTTCACTAAGAAAAAAGACTATTGCATCGTATCGCTTGCCATAAGAACTGGTCCTTCGGTTCAAACAGCCATATTCACTCTCACTGGAACAACATAGATTCACTGATTACGGATGCGTCATGGAGGACGTTATCATTCAAAAAGTACACTAGTCAGTTAAGTCAATTAAAATATATATTAAATTACCAGAAATAATTAAAGAAGGACAAAAATTTAACACATTCTTAAATAAATTTAAAAAAAATCTATTATAATTATAAAAGTTTATTATAATATCCATGCATATTTTTAAACTACATGTTCTTATAAAATATTTAGGTACAATATTTTATTATAACTTCTAGGTAGTCAAATAAAAGCCTTCTTCCTCTCTCCTACCTTTGCTGTGCCCAACATGGTTCACAATGATCATATTCTGTAAAACCTACCACCTAAGTTCCCATGTGGAAGCAACATATATTGAGTATTGAGTATCATTATCACAATCAAATCGATATTAGTATAGTGTCACCACTTTATCACCTTCAATATATCGTATAGTGTTATTTTAGTCCATTCAGAAGGTCATTGTTTACTTATTCATAGATCGTCTTCCGTAATTTATTCAACGACATCAAACGGAGACACGTCTATGTTACACAAAATAGCTGATTAGCTGTAGCTAATCAGCTATTTTGTGTGACATAGACGTGTCTAACATAGACGTGTCGAAGTGATCACAAACATCCATCATTGTGTACAATGATGGATGTTTGTGATCACTTACCACTTTTTTGTCTTTACATTTTCTTTACAAGTTTTTCTCTTTTCTTAGCTGTGACGAAATTCTTTATAACAGTGCCCGTGATTGAGAGTATTCCTCCCATCTATTCAGATTGGGCGGTTGTAGACAACATTAGTATATTTTTGGTCCTTAAACCCACAAAAAGCAATAAGATAAGTACCTATACTTCAAGAAGTCCACTTGGTTCAGTCCCTTTGCTACTTATTAAAGGGATCGTCATCAACATCATCATCATTATTGGGAGCCTTGTTCCACCAACTGCTGAGAATAGGCCTCTTCTCTTTTGGGCCATGCTCCCTGGTCTGAACGAGTCTCATTCAGGTCTTCCCCACGATCATCTGTAGGTCATCCACCCACTTACCCAACTGGCTATTAAATTAATGTTATCAGAATACCTATTTTAATTTTTAATCACTGATCTTTTTATGATAATTTTAATCGTTGGTAATTTTATTAGCCAACAGGCTATTATAGATAACGAAAATACTTAAACCAGTTCTTCACCTTAAATTAGAATCATTCATGAAAGACTCGTCATACGTATAATGTTTTGTGCAAAATCAATAATAACTAGCACGCGATTTTCATCAAGACAGGAAGGTGAATCTCACGCATCTCGCATTCGTGATTTACTATTTAAATAAGATTTAAAATTCAAATTATATTATTCATAAATAATGCAGATTTGGAAAAAGAATATTTAAAAAGAAACGCAGATGTGGAAACAAAAACCTTCTCATGTATTTGTGTAGATTACAAACGAGGATATTCCAAATATCGTAGTTCAGTTATACATACACAGTCATGCATAGGCAGTCGCTTAGCGTAACCCAAAAATTATATTGTAATCAAAATTTTCATGAATTTTAGTAATATGTCTATGAGAGAAGATTAACAATAGCTTTTTCGTTTTTTTAGGCCCATCATACACGACGCTACTCATGCGATGCGGACGAATGAGGAAAATGCTGTGACGAAAGATTTGAGTGTGAATATGTGTGTGAGAGGATGGCTATAAGATTAGAAGAAGACCAAAAACACGATGGGTAGACTGAGTGAAAGATGATATGGCATGATAGGGGGTGACTACCGAGATGACGACATAAAGAGAAGTATGGAAGTCAGCGGAATCGTCGGAAAGGGTTACCGCTACCCCGGAACATAAAGGGCAAAGGAAGGAACATGGGTGGGTTTTAGTCAGTAAGAGTCTGACACTCCCTTCCGCTCCACCCAGAGCGGGAGGGGTCATTTGATGATTTCCCATCCTTAAAAAAAAAGAGCAGTATGGAAGAAAAATACATTTAATGCCGACCCCCAAATAAATTGAGATAAGGACAGGAGAAAGATGATGATCCACGACACTACTCAAAAGTAAAGTGTTACGAACTCAAATCACTAATGAGCAGCCAGCGGTTTAATTGCGTAACATACCAACAGTAGAAATGGCTTTATTTTGACAGCTCAACCACATTTTTTGACAGCTCAACATCATTAATTGCGTTATTAAGTTCTTGAGCAGACAAATATTTCGAACATATGAAGCCAATAGCAATATCCTTCAAAATTATTCAGATTGTGACTGATAGTGTGTTATGCTATTATGGTGCTGATGCCCTAGTATTTCAATGGCGGTAGTGCTGTGACATTCTGGACATTGGTGATTCGAGTATGTAACTAGTTACTTTTAAGTAGTATCGTGGACAACGGGCCTTGTTCAGACACAGACGCAAACTGTGACCTAAAGAACAGTTTCCAGTCTCTTCACTTTAGCCAGATAATAATCTTTATAAACACGTTTGACGATTCTAATTAACAGCAGACGGAATTCAATGCGCTTTGAGCTTTGAAATGAAACCTTCATTAACTTTTATGGTTCAGCAAATTAATTAAGACTTATTTTTTTCTTTTTTTTTACACAATTAGGTGTGTTGGGTTTTCTTGACGAGTTTATTTCTGTAACAAATGTATGTTTTTCTGCAGAAGTACATACAGTGCAGTATTTTTTCCCTTTAAAATGCTAAAATTATGTTAAAGGTTATTAAAATATAATATACATATATAAGCTCTTTTTCCCATTGGAGTAGGCAGACCAGCATCTATTCTGCTGTTTGCTGATAACAGCTGTAAATTGTGTCCTTATTGAGCTAAGAACTCCTCTTCTCTATCTGTCAGTACCCGCGGCGCCGCCTTCGTTTAACTAACCGGTATAGTGTTCTACTACTGGGCAAATATGTGACATCCCTGTCTATGTCCTCTTACATCTAGAAGAGAGTGCTACAAACTTAAAATGACGTGTGCACATAGAGCTAAAAGGAGAAGAGGAGACTAGAGAAACGGAGCTTGAGTACTATAGTACTCAAGTTCCGTTTAACTGACCAGTATAGTATTCTTCTACTGCCTGACCTGTCCTGTCTACTCTAGGATACTCTTTCCTCACAAAAGAGAGTGCAACAAACTTGGAATTACATCAACTCTCACGCCCAAACTCAAAGTTGTAGTAACAGTACCATTACCAGCACAATTAATTCATTGTAATCACCCAACAAGTACATCAGATAGTGGTGTAAAACGTAAAGACATACGTCCAGACAATAGGGTTCGCACGCCACTGTAACACGGGGACAAGCAAACGGTTCCAGTGGCAGCCCTGACCTATACAGAGGCGCGCATACCGAGCGGTGTCGCGGGCGCAGGCACGAAGATCGATGGGTGTGAGAGTAAACGTTATAGCCTTGTTCGGGAAATGTTATTGGCTTTTTAGTATTGCAATTAATGCATTTATTGTGCATGTTCTTTTAAGTTCTTAAACTTACTTAGCCTGGCGTTAGGATGCGTTTCTTGAGAAATATCTTTCATGATCTTTGTTCGGTTCCTAGCAGCCGGGCTGGCGATCTCACATAGGGCTCTTTTCCTTTCATGCCTGATCTGACAAGGCATAAAAAAGTTGCCCAGTTTTATTGAATATCAGTTTTGTTTGATCTAGGTATTTATTCAGTCAACTTTTACGGTACCAAAGACACAAAATGAGTGTCCTGCTAACCTTCAAAACTCACGATTCAAAACCACAATTATTCACAATTGAGGCTGTCCACTGTTTTTGCCAGTGAACCTTATCTCTCATCGGCTCCCGTTGGTAACTTATAAGCGACACGCAAACCCATTGTTATGAGTTTATTGTGGTAACAGTTTAGCAATGCTACGAAATGAGCCGGTGACACCTGCGTTTTTGTGTTGCACTACTGCGGAAACAATGACTTGATGGAGGGTCCAAGTTGTAGGAGAAGAGCGATTATAATCGTCTCATTTTTTATCGAGTGAACTTGACTTTGTCCTGTCGTGGCATCTATAACACCACATGCAAACTACGCATCAAGTCTGACGTCACGTAAATTCTGCAAGGAAAGTTATCCGTGCGATTACCGTAAATATAGCATCCCAACTTCAACCGTCGGGCAGTAGGCGATCACACATAACATGGTCGGAGAATTCATCGTTTTCAAAGGATGGAGGAAGGACACTGCCTATGTTTGAGTGAATTTTTCTGCACATGCACCTTGCACAATAACCTTGATATTTTCAAAAGTATTGCAATCTTCGAGAAGAAATCTCTTTATTTATCAAAATTTTCGTCAGGTCATTCTAAAAACATATTCAATGGGTAACTAATCTTTTTTTTATAGGAATGCGAGGTTAATAGTCTCTTGCCATTTCGAGAAGAATTTTAACTATGTTTCGTCCTGCACAAGGTCTGATGAAACAATCATGTTTTCAAGAATTTTGAAATCGCCATAGCTTTTAAACTTACTTACGTACGTAATGATTGTACTCAATGTACTGTGAGAGCAATTTTTTTCGTACATAATAATCCTAATGTCAGTTTGGTTACCAAATATCTTTGCGTAGGTATGAAATCTGAATTGCAAAATGTATTTTATGGCTACTTAAACTAATGTTGTAGGCGGAGAACACCTAAAATAAACACACGAACATCGAACATTTTGAACAAATTGATTTGTTCAGTGTGCCTCGGGGGACCTATCCTGTGCGTACTTAGAACACTATTTGTAAGATATTTGTTGATCACATCATCATTAAGAAACGTGTCCGTGGTTCTACTTGAAGTGAAGATGGAATTCCTTTTGGGAGACTAATGGACCATCGTGTTAATTATGTATTTAAAACATACAAGGTTCGGTTTCCCTATGTGTTTGGTCATTACCTAAGTTAATAATTAATCCAACAACATCAAAGTGTTGCTGCTAATTTAGAACAATTACATACTTACAGCCCATTCACAGTTGTTTTGATATCTGATTTTACATCACTGTCAAAAGCACAGTTATCTTTATTCTCGTTAAAATAAAATTGCTTTTGGGTTGCTGTCCCTGACGAGTCTGTCAAAATCAAAGCGATATTTATCCTCGTTACAATAAGATTCCTGTTGGGTTGCTGCTGTCAGAGATAAAATAACTGAGAACAGACTGTACATTCAACTCACATCAAGAAGTAGGTAAGATTTAATATAGTCGGGGTAAAAAAAATAATCATAATATAATGTAATTATGCAAACCAAATTGCACTCAAATCCAAGTCAAGCGAACGAAAACAAACATTACAATACAAAAACAAACTCTCACTGCACCGAGTCACTTGATTCACTCTCATTCACGATCAAAGTGAACCATTCGCTTCACCTTGAACTTTACCAGTAGGTAATACTCGAACAACGGTAATCGCACGGTAGTGTGCGCGCGCGCTGCAGTATTAGTAACGCTCTCTCTTGGTAATTTTAATAATTACTGTTTATTGATTATGTTGGCACGGATTATTTAATAATTGTAAATATAAGTATACTTCTCATAGGATACGCATATATTTGGGAAAAATTGGGACAAGCTTTTGAAAAAGCTCAATTTTCGATGCAACAACTCTTTGAATCCAATTAGTTGACTAGAGTGACCACTCTAAACAAGTAGACGATACCTATTTTCTATTGTTTTCGTAGTGCTTTATTCATTTTAATAAAAGCTCCTGAATTTGGTGATTGTGTAAGTAGATATTAGAAAACAGTACCTACTAAAGTACCATATCAATTGACTGAATCTGTTCATATTACTCGATCCGTGCATGCTTACGATATACACTTCACATTATCAATTTACGACCCTGATGGGTTCATGAATACTGGCTTCCCTCGAGGCGATTGTCTCCCGAATATTAGTTCATAATGTACATATGTAGAAGAAAGAAAACTCGCTGCTGACAAACTACCTACCTAGTCATGTGACCAGCTACACTGTGTAGCCTGCCATATGATGACATTTGTAATCTCGAAATATGCAAAAAAACTAGATATATTTCCAGTCCCCGTTCATTACAAACAACATCTCGTCTCCTCTCGTTCCATCAGACGACACGCATCAAATCTAAAGCGGCAGTGATCTACTGAACCAGTTCGTTCACCTTGACCTTATACGTACTTACAATAAAATGTAGAGCCCATGGTGACTAGCGGAGCGATTTAAAACGTTTAACGATTTAACGTGTTTTTAATCGCTCAGTTTTTTGTACAATAAAAATGTCAAGACTGTCATTTGAAGTAGACAGAAAAAGAGTGAGTGAGTGAGTGAGTGTGAGTTTAAAAAATCGGCAGGTTCTCATATTTTACTTTAAATCCAGCTCAATCTCGAAAATGTACTTACGAGCTTTTTAGATCTACTTCAATAAAATAAAATTAATGTTAAGTATCATTTATTAGATATTTGAAGATTTTATTGATTGTTTTTTTGACAAAAATGAATTTTGTTTACTGGCAACTATTGCCACTGCTTTATAGGGTCAGTTGATATGTGCAGATAAAAATTCGCTTAATTGCGACGTTCGTTCGTTCGTGTTCGTTCATTTGTTCGTTGTTGCTGTTCGTGGGTTATGTGACGCATGTTTACCCCCAAATTGTATTTTTTTTGTGTGGTTATGTTCTTTTTATGCGTCATGTTTGCCGCAAATAACTGTATTTTCTTTCTTTCTTCTTTATTAAATCAAGGAAGATCTGGAACGTTTATTTAGTCCTCCTAATGATCCTACCAGCATTTATTTCAATTTTTTTCGTATGTTTTGTGCGAAAATAAAAAAATATATTCTGGTCATTAAAATTGATATACCTATCACTTTAATTTTGGTGTAAATTACGATCATCCTTAGTTTCTTCGGTCTAATAAACGGTGAATAATAATTTTGTTCGATAAAAAAAAAACTGTCATTCCTTATTAGTACCTTAAAGGCACTACAACAATGATTAGGAGTGTAAAGCCCAAAATACTGCTAAGCTACTATACAATAAACTAAACAAATACCCAATATGAACCTGCCCGCTGTCGCTGCGCTCATGAATATAGTGTCACCTTTACAACAAAGAGTGAAAGTAAAACTTGCACTTTCGTGAATGAAGCTCCGATTATGTTCATTATGCCTTTTATGATAAACTGGTTTTGATCTGCAGTTGACCGGATTTTACCTCAACTCTGAGCCAGCATAAATGGGCGTGGTGGACACTGGTAGGTATTCATTAATCGAACCAGTCATTCAATGGGACTTTATTCCACTTTTGGATCTCTTCTACAGAAAAGATTACAACGATGTAAACTTTTTACATGAATTATTAAAACAGGATTCGCAGAACATAGATTGTACACAAACAAATGGTTTTTCAAGACATCGCCAAGTGGTTGGTCCACTCTTCACGTGACCAGAGGGCTGCCCTATTTTTTGGCCAATGAATCCCCCCCCCCCCCACCCCCCTTTGGCCTTCTGAGCACATTTCCTGCTGATAGATGGAATAAATAATTTTAATTCAAATGTTGTTTTAGTTAGTCTGCCTGTCGTACAGGATTAAAGGGTTTGAACAAAAAAAGTACCCTCCGGTATTTTTTAAAATAAGGTTTATAAAAAGTAATATATTTTTTTGAACTTTCTGTAAAACAAATGTCTAATGACGCAGAGGCTTAAAACATGTTTTGATAGATTGATTACACATTATTTTAATAAAATAAAATAAAAATGAATTCATTTATCATTCAATTTCGCCATAAATAAGCAGTTCACTTAAAATGTTGGGAATTTTCAAAAAAATAAAAACAAAAATTAGGTAAAAAAAAAATTGGTAAGACTTCGTCTAAGACAACCATGGCTTAAATGGTTCTAAATTATCTGTACTATCGTTGCCTTAAAGCTTTGCACACATCTTCCAATCACCCTGTATATTATGTAAATATTTATAGTCTTTAAAAAAATAGTAATTTAAAAAAGACAATCAAATGAGTTCTTTTCGATTTTTTGAGGCTGATTGTCATCGTAATCAGCCTATATTGTTCCCACTGCTTGGACACAGGCCTCCTCTCTTCGAGAGGGAGTGGGCTATAGTCCACCGCGCGGGCCCAGTGCGGGTTGGTAGATGTCATATTATGTCTTCGAATTTTTGGTTCTAGGACAATATGCCGGTTTCCTCACGAGGTTGATTGTGCCTGGATGTAAAAGTACCAAACGAACCCTGATGTAATATTATTAATCCTTTATTTCATTTACTTACTTACAGATTATATTTTTAAATATTTTTATAAACAAAAAGATAAAAAAAAACATTTAAAAATATAAAAAATAGTAGCCCACCGGTATCGGGAACAGGGTCCAAGCTACCGGCGGTCAGGGCTCCAGAGAGAGGAACCTCCTGACAATGCGAGCCGTGTCCAGAAGTACCGCTTTCTGAATCAAGCCCTTGATCCAGCTGCCCAACGAGAGCCTCCTCAGGTGTTGGTCGAGGCTCTTGGCTATTAAGCCATTGGCTGTCACGACTATCGGCACAATGATCGCTGAGTCCACATCCCACATGTCAACAACCTCGCGAGCCAAGTCAAGATACTTGATTTGTTTATCTTTCTCGGCTTTCACGAGGTTCTCATCATGCGGGACGGTTATGTCAACAATCATTGCGCGCCAATTATTACGTATTACTAACTCACAAATTGAAATTAAAGTCTGGTCTAAAGCATTTTTTTTAATAGAGACTGGTTTTATTTTTACCGGTACCAAAAAAGTGTATTAATGAAACTCAAATACACTTGAATATTACAACAAAAACGGTCAATGAAATACTTTTTCGGCGCCAACACGATTTCAATAACCTTTTACATTAAATATTAGCAATGTAGCAAAAACTGTAAAACGTGTTAGTCTTACAATAGTTGTCCCAATACTGTCAGTAATAGGGGACACCCTATGGATTGGGTCAAGGTGCCTTGACGTCTTGCAATATGTTCTGCATAAGTTTTTCAACTTTTAGTTTATATCCGCAATTACTCGTATTTTTGAGTTGTGCCTATTTCTAGTTAAAGACATTTATTTCTCAAAGACAGAATACAAAGTATTCGCTAAGGGCTAACTTTTTTTTTTTTTTTTCTGGTGGGAAATCATCAAATTACCCCTCCCGCTCTGGGTGGAGCGGAAGGGTAACCCTTTCGGACAATCCCGCTGAGCTAAGGGCTAACTTCACCAAAGTCTGATATCTTTTATCCGTGGGATAAAATTGACGTCTGACAGTTCTAGTATAGAAAAACTGTCAAAAATAAAAAAAATATGCAAAGGTTAAGACTTATTCTAGGTATAAAAGTTTGGAGGAATACGCCCTTCGAATGAGAAACACTGGTTGCATACAAATAAACGTAACGTATGTTTGAAGTTCAAAGTAAGTGCGCTATTGTTAGTCTCAGACCTATTACTATGTTTGATAAATAAAATATTCTAAAAGACGTCGAATTTAAAAGGTTTTTTTAGGTCACTAAACCAAATCATCAAAGAGTAATTTTTAAAGTCATAAATCTATAAGAATAACTTTTAATTAAGCGTTTAAAATATTTCGATAAGGAAAATTCAAAAACGAAAAAATAGATCGGTCTGTTTTTTTCTTAAAATAGGTTAAACAAAATAGGCGCCTTCCGCATCAATCAATTTAATGACAACAATTATGACATTGTTTGACTACAATTTATTCGATTCATAATAATCGAATGCGTCCAAACCGAATTGATGATTTATCGATTAAACACGCCCATAACAAATTGTTAATATAGGCGGCTCAAAAATATCTGTCGTTATTTATAAGACTGGAAATAATTAAAATAGTTCTTTTACATATTTTTTTTTGTTTCAAACATACGAGAGCAATCGAAATGCCTAAATGACTAACTACATACCCAATATCAATTAATTTAAGTACTACCTACCTACATTAAAGCAAAGTCTTATCAAGCAATATTTTAATTCAATATCAATATTAACGTAAGTAGGTACTTACTTAATAGTCTACTTAATGCATAATCAGCCTATAATGTTCCCACTGCTGGGACGCATAGGCCTCCTCTCTGTGAAAGGGAATGGGCCGTAATCCACCACGCGGGCCCAGTGCGGGTTACTTAATGACTTCGCATAAATTGCGTGTGTGAAACTTTAAAATCTAAATCAACATATTCTATTTCACGTAAACCTACATGGGCGCTAATGAAACGTCAGAAGCTAGGGGCACGGTTCCGATCGGTCGTTTCTTATGAAGAAGAGCTGACAAGATATTCCATGGTTACTATTTTAAAAAGTAGAATTTGGTTTTACATACTCGTATCTTCAAATTACACTTTAGTTAGGTAGTAAACGATTAATTCACAAAAATGTAAAAGTCATGCATGGTGGGTGTACAATTTTCATAAATTTTAATAACCACTTCTATTTGTGAACCTCTCACACCTGTTTTCTAATTAATATTTATATTACAATTATAATATTGTGGTTTAACAGACGATATCCATTAATTACAGCGAGGTGATCTACTTGTGTTAAACATTATCGTGATTTATTTTAGTTATTAAAATATACGTCAAATTAACAATCTTAATCAGTCGTTTAACGAAATATTTGCAGTTTTAACGAATAAGGAAGCAAATTAATGAAATAAAACTGTGAACAAAAGTACACTGATTTGCATTTAAATTTTTTTGCTTTTTTTGAGTCTACATCTACATCCGGGTTTTAAAATTGCGTTTTATTGTCTGTGTCAAATTCGCTTTATTCCAGGTTTTTTACGCACTGTTGAGGGCATGGAATATAGCTTTATTGTTATTTATATCACATATCTTCCACTTAGACATCTTTAGCACCAATGATGAGGACATCTGAGAAGACCCTGTATTTATCATTCTCAGGATGAATGTCTACAGAGGTCCCTTTATTATTGCCATGCGATCCCTGCGTTTTTCAATATTTTTTTTCAGTCCAACACAATTTGTGTTTTCCCTTCATCAACTTTGACAGTTTTCGTATACTTTTGTAAGTTCTCATTTGATCATTTATTGAATTTCTTTCTGTCTTCTTTAAAAGCTGACTCCATCAATCTTTGGAAATAGTGGACATAGTATAAAGACAGTAATCTCTGGAATTACTGGTCCGATTACAAAAAATCACCAAAATGGTTTTTCATGGTTGAATGACCATGCGGACAGAAGTCGCGGGCAGAAGCTAGTAACATACATGTCGGTAAACTTGAGCTCGATGATCATAGGACTCCCAAACTGTCCTCTTCAAACACACCTGACATTCTGACATCCGTGTACTAATCGTGACAGTACATTTAGTGTATCGAAATGAGGAAGAGCTTTTCAACCTTGACCTGGCCATTGTTACCACCGTGACTGACAAATGTTTGATTGTTGATCTCAGCTCATGTTGTACATCATAAAGTACTCAATTTGTTATCTTTCTTTGTTAACCCGGGGCAAATGACGTGAAAATAATTACGGCGACGATGACACCGGGTCATCATGACCCAGATTTTATCGAGTAATTGTTATGAAATTTAAGAAGTTATCTAAATTTTAATTATTTATTATTCAAGAGTTTTTTTTGCATATGTAGTAAAAAAGAAATAAATCCAAATATTTTATAATTCAAACTTTTACTATCTTAATAGCGCATGCAAAATCAACCCTGAAAATATATAAATGAACATTAACATTTTTTTAAATTTTTGTTAAATTATTCTAAATAGTAATATAAATTAATAATCGTACATAATAATATAGAGAACAAACAAACTTCTTATCATAATAATAGTAACAAATCAGTCTTCTACTTCCTCATTCAGAGACAGAACTACTGCTATTATTGCAGTCGGGAATCAAATGATCTGGGCACATGTAAATCTGGCATGCATTACAAGTGTTAGATGTCTTCTTATCCCTTTGAGACGGTCATATTTGACATCTTTTGTGAGTTCCTGGAACCCTCGGGTGACCTCCCCCGAAGGTTCCTAGATGGGGTCACTCGCAAAACTTGCGATTCTTTCGCGCAACCGTCGAAGCAGCATTTACCCTTCTTCGTCAGACCCCGACTCTTCTAACACCGCAAATATTCTCTCAGGGTGGTCTATCAGTGCAATATTTAACAAAAGCTTAAAAAATAACAAGGTGAATTGACACCAAATACTAAATGACCTAATAAAAGTATGTCACAAAAATACTACGCCAGCGATGACACTGGGTCATATTTAGCCGTTTTGAGTTGATGCACATATATCTCTCGTGTAGGCAGCGTTGCACTTAGCGTCCCTGTGCACTATGGTTCGCGTAGAACAAGCTAGCTGGACAAAATTATTTCTTTCGGTTTTTATTCATAAATGAGGTTATTAAGCATCTATATGAGGGTCTTAATACTTTTTTGAGGACCATTGGTCGTTTGAGCAGGTATAGTCAAATAAAAGCATAATATTTTTTTATTTTTAAATAATGTATCTATAAATGTAACTATAAAATCTAATAACAGATACATAAAAATACTTAATAATTAAATCTATTACTCATTATCATCACTATCATCAGATGAATCATCCATTGAATAGTCATGATCATGAGTGGCAGAACTATGGAAACTAGAAACTATGTTAACATTTTGTTCCTTACAAGTACTCTAAAAGTTTTCTGGTGATGTGTGTACGCATTTATAATAAAATTCCAAAAGAAATAAAACTGATATATAACATTAATTCATTTAAAAACAGACTCTATAAATGGCTAAATGAATATAATTTTTATGACATTAAGGATTTTTTTGACATTAAACTATAATTCACAAATAATGACATACTGGATCGTCGATAATGTTCATAATTTTATTTTGACATTTTAATTTTATAATTATTGATTTCCTTTTTTTTTTACCTTAAGTTATATTACATAACGTTATAGAACGGTTGCGAACAATGTTTACTTTAGTTAATTATGACTTTTTAATTTTGTTCGTGGAGATTAATTTCTGACATTAAATAATATTATGTTATGATGACTGTATTGTGGAAAATGTTTTATAGCTTTGACATTTTATTTTTTACTAATTGATTATAAGTATTTTGCATGCGATTGATACACGATATTGTATAGCTAAACATGTGGACTATATTATATTACCAAACTGTAACACCTTTATACCATGTTTAAGGCAAATAAAGACTATTCTATTCTATTCTATTCTATTCTACAGCTAGGTTGAACGATTAAATCTAGGACTTCGGTAGGGAACGAACCTAATTTCTTCCCTGTAATAAATGGTTTAAGAGAAGTTCCCCACTTCTCTTAAATCATTTATTACAGGGTCAGATGTTATCAATAACATATTAAGTAAATCTCTATTCGTAGCAATTCGCAATCCTTTTCGTGTGTTGTGTTCACGAAATCTTCTGCAGTCCTTATTCCGAGCTTCCTGTGCTTCCTCGGAAAGCTGGCCGATAGGCAGAAGTGATGATTTAATTACATCACCACTGTGCAGAAGTATTTTGTGAACAGTCGCGGGCATATAATACCATGGATAGAGATTTACGTAAAGTTGTCTCGTTTTTTCAGCTAAGGTTTCAAATTTTTCAATATTTATATCATATCCTGATGATAAAGCACTAAGCAGTATGCCAAATTTTTGTATAAGTGAAACATCTAACCCTGTAATATCAAAAAATCTTCGCGCGGTATTTCCGTCATTAGTGTTACTGAACCGGTTTTGTTTTGTCTACAATCAAGCCCATTTCGCTTTTAAAACGTCTTTTAATGTCATCTGAACATTGCTTCAAACTAGCTTTGTCTTCGGCTAATCTAAGTTGCGATTTTTTTACTTTAAGTAGATAGCTAATGTAAACCATTTTTGGTTTGTTTGGTTGTACATAAATAAACGGACACACCGAAAGATATGTCAACTCCCTTCAGCCACGTCGAATTCTCCTCTAGGAACCGCTCTCGATTTCTTCCACAGCTGCTCCACATTTCAGCAAATTTTGACGAATATTTTGAGATGATGACCTTGACATCTCTCAGGGACTGCTCCGTAACACCATCAAAATCATGTCTCAAAGATATAAACCGAAACAGCTCCTCATTCCGCGTTTCCTTTGGGTGTTTTAGCCGTTCTTCGAAAAAATCCATTTTTGACACGGTGACAACTGTTTAATTAAAAAAATCTGTTGTGCAAATAATTCGCAATATTTTTTTTACTAATTACTACTAGATACTTGTGAGAATCATATAAAATAGATTCTACAGAGTGGACACGAGTGGACATGTAATTTTTTGACCATTGAATTAAAAAATATGGGTGAAAAAGTCCACTATTATCTAAACAATTAATTTAATAAACATATAGAATGAAGCTCCTGTGATAAAAATGAATTGAAACAAAAGTACCCTTATGTACACAATCCATCACAAAAAAACTATCACAGATTTCTTTTAGTTACATAAATAATGTTATCAATGATGGTGTAAAAATGCAAATGAATGCACTTTGAATTATCAATTCTTTAGATACATACCTTAATGACGGTCCTAATGAGGGTAGTTACGAAAATTAATAGGTGTATTTCTATCTCTTTAATGTATAGGGCTAATGAGTTCATGTTAGTAATTAACTACTGGGAATTGAATAGTTGTTTGTCCAGCTAGTTTGTTCTACACGAACCAGAGTGCTGCGGTTCGGCTAGAACGAGGTCGTATCTCCAGCTACACAAACGCTAAAATTGCACTATCAGCGTAAAAAAGAATAATGACAGATTTAAGTCGCCTCGGGTCAATATGACCCAGCGTCATTGGCGCCGGGTTAATCTTACGTCTACGCATCGCGATGTGATCGTGATGCGTGCTTACGACTCATCACTTGCGGAATCGCATTGAGAAAAAACACAACTGCTACTTAAACGTTATATTGTATGCATACATGACATGCAAATCAACGCGGCGTTGTATGAACATGTTCGGTAGGGCCTTTGTAGATATTAAATGTTCCAAAATGTTGTCTACTGACTGTTGGGGACTTGGGGAAACTGGTCTTAAAAGTTGCATAAATATTATAATTCATTTACTTGTGGCTTTGCCTTCCGTGGTTACTAACCCAAAAGCACCCAAGGATATCGTAGTGAATATCTTTGGAGCTCTAATAGATTCGGTACCAGTAAGTAATAAATAACATTCAACTGTAGTAGACAATCATCATCATCATCATTTCAGCCGATAGACGTCCACTGCTGGACATAGGCCTCCCCCAAGTGTCGCCACATTGACCGGTCCCGTGCGACTCGCATCCAGCGGATTCCCGCAACCTTCACCAGGTCATCGGTCCACCTAGTGGGAGGCCTTCCAACGCAACGTCTTCCGGTTCGCGGTCGCCACTCCAGAACTTTTCGGCCGCATCGGCCATCCGTTCTGCGAGCAATGTGCCCTGCCCACTGCCACTTAAGTTTGGCAATTCTTCGGGCTACGTCGGTAACCTTGGTTCTCTTGCGGATGTCCTCATTTCTGATTCGATCACGCAAGGAAACTCCGAGCATAGCCCTCTCCATTGCCCTTTGAGTGACTTTAAGCCTTCTGATGAGGCCCATTGTGAGCGACCACGTTTCAGTCCCGTATGTGATCACTGGCAACACACACTGGTCATAGACTTTCGTCTTGAGACACTGTGGCTAGACAATCATGAGGATACTATTATACTATTCAAATCATATATTTTATGCACTGAAATACCTCGACCTATATCTAAACAAAAGGAACATAAAAACAAAGTTATCTATTTATTCCGTTTTGTTTTTATGCCTATCCTCACCCAAGGGCCAAGGCGTGTAGATACTCATTTATCTTAGTTTTTACGCTAATATAATTATCCTATGTACACACAATTATGTCGTAACCTTCAGTAACTGATAAAACGTGTTAACATTATTATGAAGTTCTTTTGTACTCACAATGTATGCTGTAACGAGCAGGTTGTATGCAAGAATGTTACACCTAACAAAACGAACCACGCAACGCAAAAAAAAAAAAACTTCACAACAATAATAGTTGTAAAGGTGACTGTGAGTGCTCGAAAATTAACGCTGTAACTGCAACATAGATAGATTTGGAGATTTTAAGCCGGCCATCCTTTATATTAGATTTTAAATAAATCGATGTTCTTTAACTGTCAAAAACCGGGTAGGACTAAAAACACTACCCTGTGGAACTACATAGCTTAGAAACTTTCTACACGATTTAACCAACTATTAATGTAGCATAGGGAGTTAGTACATAAGTAATTCCAGAATAACAATTTACCTACTTTACCGTAGTATTGATATGATCCTGTTCCTTTGGCAAGCAAGATGCATGACATTGTCAAAGGTTACGATGAAATTTGTACATACGATTTTACGATGTCAAAATAGTGATTCGTACATATTAACCCAAACGTAGTCTTGAAAAGCAATTTACTAATCAATCTCCGTAATAAACTTGTATATTTTGTAATACCCGATAATGCAACTACATAAAGCTTCAATTTATCCAATATAATTATTACGAAACTTTAATTACAAGTCAATCAAAATACTAAAATCGTGAGGCTACCTACTACAATTGAGTATTTATGTAATTTATTTGTTATAACCTTAAACAGGCAGAAACCATAACCTGAAAACATCATAACAAAAGCCGTAAATAAGCACGAATGTAGGAAATTATACAGTCGTGTTGCGTGAGCCAATGTAATTATATCAATTGGTAAATTAAGAAGATAAACCATGTTCTTAGAAGATAATTTGTTCGTCGCTCTTACAAAGTGTTGTTGGTAAATCAATCGGTCTCCCTGGCCATATTAGTTAGTTGCACCAGTTTCTTCAGTCTAGAAAAAATATACCTATTATCATTAATATGTGACGGCGCAGCAAGTGGCGCGCCCCGTATTATTACGAAGTTATTGGAATTACCGAAAAGGTCGGATAAGAGTGACACTGGCTGGTGACTGTCTCTCTAGCAGAGCGTCATATCGATAACAGTTGATATTGAGTGGCGGTTGTCTTCTGATGACGGTGCTGTCGTACCACTTTCACGACAAACTGCTCTATTCCTGATGATATTGAAACTTCTGAACCACTAACACACTATGACAACTTCTGGTAAAGGCTATCCTGCCCCGTTGTATACGGGGCAGGATATCATTTACTAGAAGTTAAACGCAACGCAATTAAAGCCATGTCAACAAAAATTTTGCTGATTTTTTTGATTTGCAATTTTGTCTTAGTATAAATTACTCATTCTATATATATCAGACTCTACTGCTAGTTAGCCTTGCACATGAGCCTTACGCCCGGTTCCTGAATTGATAATTTGAAGTTGAGAACTTATTGCAAAAAACGTATCAATCAATCAATCAATCAACTCAGCCTATCGCAGTCCACTGCTGGACATAGGCCTCTCCCAGGCTGCGCCACAACACCCTGCCCTCCGCCTTCCGCATCCAGTCCGTCCCAGCAATCTTCTTAAGGTCGTCTGTCCATCTAACTGGGGGGCGTCCCACACTACGCTTGCCGATACGCGGTATCCACTCCAGAACTCGTCTGCTCCACCGGCCATCGGTCCTTCGACAAACATGGCCAGCCCACTGCCACAAAAAACATATGCCATTTTGAAATTCGCGGGGTTCATTGTAGGAATCACCTTAAGTAATGCTAAAGTAGAGTTTAACAAGTTCTCAAATTAAATTCTCAGTTCAGAAACCAACTGTTAATTAGACGTTGAGCACCTATCAGAAAAACAAATAAAACAAAACACACTCGTGCAGTACGTGAACAAACACAATCACTCAAATATGTAGTTAAACAGACGCATTGAACTCAAACGGCTCCAGTAACCCTGGTAGCCAGTAGGACCTGTACTGATGAGGCTACAGCTGTGACCTCTGGGTAATTGACTATTGTGGCCGATGTAGAGAGAAGATTCATTAGGGCTTTTGTAGTATGCACAATTGAGATGACATATAGGAATGAGTTTGTGCAAGGTTGCAGCTGATGTTTGATTTAAGGTTGATGTCCATTTGTGGTCATGGTCAGACTGATTCTAATTAGTGTAAAGAGTGTTTAGTTATTATCTCGTAGGTGGCGCGGTTGATGGCAATAGGTTCACCCCCTTTTATAATAATAATAAATATTTGTTTAGCCAAAAAGTTTAAAATACATTGAAAGCTTAAGTTGAAAGTTCTGTACAAGAATAGTACTCTACCTCCTAAGCTAGGGTATACCTGTATTTTAGGAGCTAGTTTACGGTCGGGGTTTACCTGATCAACAAAAACTAATCTCAAGTGGACTGTGTCATATTAGTGTATGGTATACAAGATTAAATAAAAGTAAGAAAAAGAGTAAAAACGCATGCATTATGTACAAGTGGGTGTGTTTTGAATTGTTGTGTCTTTTACATGAGACTTAAGCATCATTGGCGAAATGTGGGTGTGGGTACTAAAGATAAACCTCTGCCTTACCCTTCGGGGAATACAGGCGTGATATTATGATTACGAGAAGAAAGAAGTCAAGCCTATGGACACTTTGACAAAACATAGCTTCTTCTTAGCGTGTCGATGGAAATTGAAATTCAATCAACCCAGAACATTACTATGCGTTTGCCGCCATGAGTAGCGTCAATAACTTCTAGTAAGGTGCAGGCATCAGGGCACATAAGATAGTAAAACATACAAAAACTAACTAAGCTTTCAAAAATCATGTCATCATCACGAATCTATTTCTGTACCTGACGTTATGTCAACATTATTTCGAAGACAAAACAAACAGTAATTACAGAGCTAGATTCACGTTCAGATCTTGACACATTAGCCTAGCTCAGTGACCTGACAGCCTACTTTGAAACACCAGCATTACTTGACAATAGTCTCCGACATCTAATGGCTGATGATATATAATACGAAGAGTAATTGCTTCAAATTATAACATGGACAAAAACATTTATGAAACGCAATCACGCCGACGATTAGGATTGTTTCACAACCCGAAATGCAAGGCAACTTTTCGAGAAATAATTAGTGTATATAAAAGCTTACATGTGTGTTCTTCATGTTTCTTGTCTTGAGAGATATTAGTTAATGTTTTAACAAGGTTGATGTTTTGATCGCATGGGTAACAATCTTGAACTGCGTACTTCAGTATCTAATTTAAAAGAGACTTTGACCCCTGAATCTGTTATGGCCTTTCTTCTCAGAATAGTCAGATAGGAAACGCCGACCTCATCTAGTTTTTAAAAATATGATTGATGTGTAAAAGTCTTCGTACAAAAACCTACTTACAGAAATAAAATCATTTATCTTTTAATCAGCATTATGAAACTTTTGAAAGTTGCCTGTAGGTCCTTCTTTGGCTTTTAAGGCTTTAGAACGGAAAAGTCCATCAGTATGACCTATGCAACTACACGTTAGACGCTTATTCTAATGTAGGTATCTCAAACGTGGGTTTATTTTTAGTTATAGTTTAACTATTAGCACATAAGTTTAATTAAAATAATTGCTAAACTGTTCCATATTTACTTTTTTGTCCCTCTAAAAACTGTAAACATTATTGTACGTATGTGGAAAAAAACTGTGAGTATCGTTTATCAACGAACCCATGTTTATAAATATTGTGTTACAGAGATAATTGTTATCAAAATACTTCTTCGTGGAAGTGTTATTGTTTTGTTTTTGTGATCTATTGGTTTTTATAAAAGGTTATTCGCAGCTACTCATATAGTCAATTGCCGTTAAAGATCGCAAATTACACTTATAGCGCCGTAAGGCGAGGTTTTATTGTAAGCTTAGCGAGAATTGACATGCCAGATGTTTTACTTTGCGGTGTTTTAATGCGACATCGAGCAAAAAGTTCTTCACCAAAATAATCATTTTAGTTTCTACTTAACCCTAAAGACCATTAAAAGAGTATGCGGAAGACCCATGACATGGGTGGAATGTGGATTAGTGTATTATTCTTAACAAAAACATAGTTAAGCCCTCAATCAGACCTCGGCTTATTTTTTATCAAGTTCAATTTGTTAGCGTTAACACTCCGGCAAATTGCCACATAATGCCGTCCGTGGTTTCCCTTAGCGATATTGTTCTACTAGTTTCCGTATGTGTAGTCTGTTTGCATTCATACGTGATATATGTATGACTCATCTCCAAAACATTTTAAACACGGTTGAACTTCACGTTGTTTTGTTACTTCATTGTTATGTCAGCTCGCTCGATTATGTGTCTATCAATTGACGTATGATCACGAGTTTGAGCCTAAAGGTTTTGTTAAGTTTCATGTAAATCTATAAATTAGTGTTTAAACACTCCGATCACGTTTGGCATAGATGTAGTATGCTGCACGTTTATCCATGTACTCAGTAGTAGTGACCCCATCACTCAGTCATCATCATTCTCTTGCCCTTATACATATTTAGGGTCGGTGCAACATGTCTTCTTCTTCCACATTTCTCTATTGTCGTCAACTCAGTAGTCACCCCCTTTCACACACTGTGTGAAAGATGATTATTAAACGTTAAATGGACTGCCATTTAACGTTTCATTAAAGTGTTTCCCTATTCATATAGCCATCCTCATTCATATCCAAAACTTTCTTCATGATCTTATTCTTATGCTTTCGCACCACTAGTCTATACAGTACTTCAATTATGAATATCAGCCCCTACCTGTCACGATCATCAGACTCTCTTTACCATCTATAACCAGCCACCCAGCTCACTCAAATTATATTATTATCAGATAGTAGACTTGATAAAACAGAGGATGTTTATAGTTAAATGAATATAGTGAGTCCTCAATGAATCTTTGTTCAGCAGCTGATGTTACGACAGCTAATAGTGAAGACTTATAGAGTTCCTTAAATCTTATAAATAATAAAAACGAATATGTTTATAATAATTAAGCTAAATGGCCATGGTCTAGAGGTTCCGATAAACGGTAGCACAAAGAGTTTAACAGCATTATACACATAATAAACTTCCTGATGAGTAGTTTGTCGGAAGCGACCGCCCGACCGTGTGTGCACGTATTGTGTACGAATATAACTAAATTGAGATATAATTGTCGCTTCCTAAGTTTTTCTGTGTAGTGTTAATTATTTAAGTCTAAACATATTTTTTTAATCGCAGACGCTAATGACTTAATGATTTACTGTGAAGGAAAACATTGAGATGAAACATACAGATCTTAAATCGCAAACACTTTATATGTAAACAGTGCTCGATTTTTTCTCCGTAGTTATAAAAGGCTTTTGCCCAGCAGTGAGACAGATAGCGGGTGATACTATTGTACATGATGGACTTTGCTTACGACCCATTATTTTGTTGGATACAGCAATTACATAATCAGCGTCCCCACTGTTGGGAGACAGGCCTCCTCTTTTCGAGAGGGACCGCGGGGCCGGGGGAGATTACGGCCCATTGGGCCGTAATCTACCACGCGGGCTCAGTGTGGGGTGGTAGATCTCACATGTCCTCGAATTTTTGATTCTAGAACATGCCGGTTTCCTCACGATGTTTTCCTTCGCCGTTTTGAGCAATTAGTTACCACCTCAAACTCAAACGCAAAGTAATTATTTTAAATAAACCAACTACAGGTACTTTTATTTATTTATCCATTTCAGGCGTCAAGGCCCATATAAACACATACAATACAATATTAATATAACTTCAAAATCCATTAAATATATCCAAATATTCGAAATACTATAAATACATACAACATTTTAATTACACTAAAAAACTAACTAACGCACACGAAGTGCGACTTTTGAATTGTCAAAGGGTCGGTCAGTCAGAAAGATGAAGGTAGTTGCCCATTCCAAACCTATGGAGAAGAACGGGCAAGAAATTCCACGGACACTCTTTTAAATCATAAAATTCTAACAAAATATTGATTACATCAATCATGTTGAAATTATCCATGTGAGAACGATGTAGAAAGACGTGCACGTTAAAAGCGTCCGTTATAGAAAAAATAAAAACAATTCATAAAATAAAAATAAGCCGTGGCAGCTAAGAGAAGACCAGTCCCTAATCACACACACATCATCATATTATCTACTCTTCTTGAATTCGATACATACAAACAACATTATCAAAGGTACAAATATTTTCAGACTATTCGTTCTCGTTTCCAATTGTTTCTATTTCAAACCAAGAACTTCTCTCCAATAATTTTTTGGGTTATAAATGATGATAGATTGTAGAATCATATCGGGTGAGACCGTAAGATACTTATATATAGGCCTCTCCTGATTATTCAAGAGAAGCATAAAGATTATTATAGATCACGGACGTCTCTGAATGCCTATAGTGACCACACTCTAAGTGAACTCAAATTTTAAAATGTGGGAAGATAACTCGGTGCTAATTGATATATCTCACAATCATGCATTGTTGGCCATGTCTGTATTTGGCACTACTGTTTGCAAAGGATATTTGCATTACCAAATTCTTTCTGATTTTTATCTAGCTTTTTAAAATATTTATAGACGTTAGTTCGAAGGTTTTGAAATAACTTATTATATAGTGTTAGTTTAGTTATGCCCGTTGCAGGTTCTATTAATTTATCCTAAAACACTGTGGGCTTCTTTTATTCAATGACAAACCTATCGTACAGATTTCCTACAAAAATATCCTGGTTTTGTTTGAATTTGAGTTTAAAGCTACTTAGCATTATATTGCTCACTCCTTTACTTTGAAGTATCCTAAGGTAAGCTAAGTATAAGCTTGTACGGTTCCTTTATTCAGTCTACTTTATGGTGATTACCCTATGTCGTATTTGTGTCTTCTCACACCATCGATCAGTTCTTTATTAGTAATCGATGTCTCATACCCATGTTTAACCTCCATCTTTTTTTCTGTTTCCAGGTTTACCACATGTGCGATGGGCTGGGCCGTCAGTTCAGCTATAAGTGCCCCAACATGACGCTGTTCCAGCAACGCATGCTCATCTGTGACCATTGGTACATGGTCAACTGTTCCATGTCAGAGCGGGATTATACCGCTAACCTGCTAATAGGTGAGTCTTTGTCTAGATTTTTTTTCTACATTATTATAGCCTGTGAAGATTAACCTGCGTGAGTAGCCGGTGTGGAGAATAGAAGAGATAGACATGTTGCATTATCAGCCTATAGCGTTCCCACTGCTGGGACATAGGTCCTCTAGGTCCTCTTTGTGAAAAGGAATGAGCCATAATCCACCACGCGGGCCCAATGCGGATTGGTGATGATGTAACATGTCTTGAAGTCTAGGACATGCCAGTTTCCTCACGATGTTTCTTTCACTGTTTTTGAAAGCAGTGGTGATGAAATATATTACAGAGGTGAGCCTGAGTTCGAACCCACGACTTGCAACTAGTGAGTCTGGGCCGTTACCACTGGGCCACCTCTGCTCTATCATACAACAGTATTGCCCTGGCCCTCGGCGCGACAGCGCCGACCCAAAAAAAATTGGGATAAGGGCAAGATAATGATAATTATAGCATCTTCATGTTATAATGAAACTCATTCCAGCATGATTTTGTTAGTCTTGCGTGGAATTCTTACGTTTGATTAGATGATTGGAGATCAGAGAGATAGAGAATTTTGCCACCACTGATTACCTCAAATGGTGCTACTTACCATGCCATGACAAGACAATCTGAAGGTAGGGGTAAAAAGACTCTTGTAACAAGAACGAAAAACGATAAAAGTTCTGCATGTCTGATAAAACAAATAACACAAGGGTTTCTGCTTTGGGTTTACATTGTTTTATGCTTTATTATTCCTAAATTTAAATGTTAATCAAGACTTCTTTGTAGTTCCATTCAACACCAGCCAACCAAAGGTTTATAGCGCTATAAAATACCTCTATTATCGAAGTGTCGTTGTTATTATTCAAACACAAACGTTTATAGCCCATACTATAACACGTTTCTAAATTAGATGACCAGATATTACATAATAGGCACTTTACTACGTCGGCTGCAGTATGGGCAGTTGGGCCAAGGAGATGTTACTCTGAATTGCCGTCGAAACCTTGATCTGCGTTGCATCTGTGGGTTGAAGTGTTAGGTGGGCTGCAGACTGTGATACAGTGCGCGATAGTATAGATACCATAAATGAATAAATCCTTAAATAAATGCCTTAAATCTTGCAGGAGTTATTGAACCTAGATAAATCAACGTGCTTGTCATATTTTTAAAATTACTGATGTTCTCAGTAAATCAATAGGTACTCAGTCCCAAAATTCGGAGCAGGCGTCTTAAATCGCAATCATCCCTACTACATTTTCCTACAATTGGGGATTGGCACATGGAAAGAGAGGCCCCAGCAGTGGGTAAGTCAGGCTGCGGGTGATGATGATGATTCCTACACTTTGTTCGACGTGATTTTAAATCAAATCTAAAAAGAAGTGGAACACACTCTTTGTTGGTTTTGTTATCTACAACAATTTAAAACTTAAAAATTAATTTGTCTTAGCGAATACAGTATGCATTCATAAATAATGCATTAATTGATATGATAATAACACAATTTATTAATAATATATTAATTGAATATTTTACTACATTATACGACTTATACTAACAAGCTTTACCCAGACACTCAAAGAACAAGACCATAAAGAGACTTACACATAACCACATTTTGAAGTGTTTGTGTCTTCTGCACCCAGCCTTATTTGGACTTATTGTAGTCATAATCAAGTAGCAAAACGCATCAGTCCATACCTCTATGCCCACGCGCCGTCAATCATATCAAATTATCTCCAATATCAATGTTCGAATCAATCACAATCAACCAAGGATCAAGCCTTACCTTCAGTCTGGCAGTTAGATGTGCGTATATATAGTGACCGATGTTCTAAATTCCGAAGTGGTACTGAATTTGAATAGTATTCAAATAATGTTTATAGGTATAAGGTATTCGTATGCTAGTTTAAGTATAGATCTCGATAGTTTGAAGGTCGTTTAAAATTGTGTGTTGCGAACAATTTAAAATTGTCCGCGAAACGTGGATGAATCTGCATATCAAAATAATGTTTTATATGATCGGGGTGGATAGGACTGTACGCTTGTAGTATACATTTAAAATTGTTTATTTTATTGTCTTTACATTTTTATGTATAAATAAATCAACAACAAAAAATACTTAGTTTGTCCATTCATTACGACTATAACGGTTACAATAACACCGAAGATTTTTTTATGGTTTTCTGAATAAGCAATATGAATCCATTTTTCTTAGACTGGTGAAAATAACATTTGGAAAATGGGAAGTATTTTGTTCGAATATCATTATTATAGAGATGAATGATCTTGGGTGGTAATGATAAGTTGTTGAACGTAATTTACGAAGTTAATTTTCTTGAAGGCTCTGATGTCCGCATAATTATATATTTTTAACTTAATTCATCATGTCTATGAACTCGACGTGTGATCGATACAATACTAATTACTTCCATGATTATAGACTTGTTTAAAGTGCAGGTGAATTGAAGTTTTTTGCATATAAATTACTTTTATTATGAGGTCAAGGTAGAAAATAATTGATGGTTAACTTATAATTCAGATCTTTTTGCACCTTTGATTATGGGGTCAACGTTTCAAATGAATATATTGAAAATAATCATCTATATCTGCAACATTTATCATAGTTTTTAAGTTCAACGTCTAGTGTTTATTAATTAAAAACAAAGTCTTACATAAATCGTGAAAAAATATTCTAAATCGTGAACATTTACGCCCATTAATGGATCTCAAAGGATAAATGAAAATTAAATCAATATCTCGCAGAAATTAATTGCAAAATTATTAGTTTATCTACTATAAAATCGCCAGAGTACTTCCAAGAGTTTGAGAGTGTATAATATAACAAACTAGCTTCTGCCCGCGACTTCGTCCGCGTGAAATTTCTTGTTCCCCCGACCCACACCGTCGCATTGCATCGTCTGCCCACGCTATTACTTCGTTTTCTTTTTGCTAGGGTTCTAAGGATCCTAACGTGATGTTAAATAGCCTTTCTCAAAAACTGGGTTATCAAAAATTAAAATAATTATTCAAATCCGACTGGTACTCCCAGAGTTTAGAACGTTCAAACAATAAAACAAACAATCTCTTCAACTTTATTATTATTTATTATCATAGTATACGTATAGATAGGTCTAATCTCATCTAATCTTATAGACTAGGTGTACACATATTATGGGGTGATGATAGGAAGCGGAGGAGACCTTGAATGAAGAATGATGTAGAATAGGTAGGAAGGAAGAATCGTATCCTTGACAGAAATACTATCAAGTTCTACCTAATCAACAGACTTAGAAAAGCGTATTCATTTAGTCCACCTGACTACTAGGTACCTATAGGTACTTATTAGGTACACCGCTGAACAAACGAAAAGCTAATTAGAATCAGTCAGAATCAAAGAAAGTTTCGCTATTGTTGACGGCACGGTCGCACTACGCAACACGCCGGAAAGTGCGAGGAAGCAATCAAGCCTGATAATGCTGCATCGATACACGTAATCACACGTGCTCTTGACATAGACGAATAGTGATGTGTGTGATGTGACAGGCGGTTGTTCATAAATGCTAGTATTACACCAGATAGAATCAAAGCAACAAGTTTCACTATTGTTGATAAAAGCACGGTCACACTACGCAACACGCCGGAAAATGCGCGGAAGCAGACAACCGTGATAATGTTGCATCAGTACTCGTAATCACATGTGCCCTTGACTTAGACGAATAGTGATGTCTGTTGTGTTAAATCGTCGAGAAGCATGTTTTTGTTTGTTTTTCGAGTTATGTAAACTTTTTCAATCAATCAAGCAACCCAGCCTATCGCAGTCCACTGCTGGACATAGGCCAGGCTGCGCCATAAACCCTGTCCTCGAATCAAATCAAATCAAATCAAAAGTCATTTATTCTTAGGCTGAGGATCAGCACTTTTCGAACGTCAAAATTACAACAGACAGTCCCCCAAAAACGCCCGCCCTTCACTACTCACTCGGCCTTCGCATCTAGTCTGCCACCTTTTTTTAGCCGCCCGTCCGTCTAGCTGGGGAGCGTTCCAAACTACGCTTGCCGATACGCGGTCTCCACTCCAGGACTCGTCTGCTCCACCGACCATCGGCCATCATTGCCATCAAACTTTTTGCTTGGGCATAAAGCCGTGTCTTGATTTACTGACCACAAAAGAAAACAGAATGGTCAAATGCTGAATACATGAAAAAATCTGTACATATCAACAATTATTTTATTGTTCCCGGTTGTTATGTGACCCCTAGAATAACGTTTTGTTTACGTAATCGTTCCCTCGAATCAAAAAACCCCTCGGATCGTTTTGAAGATAACATCCTTCATGGAACCTATTTTTTCCATCCCTAAAATACAAGGTACCTTGAACCTAATGCTTTAGCGATAAAGTTGAAAATCAATTAAAGAAATTTGACATATTGTAATAGCTTGATGTGCTGGCGTCTGTACCTATTGTATTTCAGTCTTCTTTCTTATAAGTATTGCGTTAGTTTCCTACTAATCTAACCTGAAAAATAAACATCGTGTTTGAGTTGGTTAAAAATGCCTTCATTCAATCTGTGACTATAGTTACATCACTATAATGCATACCCTGATAGCCTCGCTCGGTCATTTCCTTCGTTGCTCGTACACGGCCGCTCTAATTATCTCATGTGGTTAAAGAATATCTTATGTATGTGGCAATGGATGCATGTAACATCTTCCATCGAGATTAATAACGTAATGATTGAAGAGTAGGCGTAACGTATTGTTAATCATTTTGAATACTTACTGAATTGGAATTAGAAGCTAATTTTGAAATGATTATAACTATGCAATAAGTATGATAGAGCCTTCCTACTCTTAAGCCAAGTTGAGTAGCAATATCTTCCTGATTGCTAATATCAAACCAATTATGATAACCTTCCAATAGTGCAATAGGTAGGTATGGTAATTTACCATGGGGTCATTAAGAGCCATTTAAGGACGTTTGTTCTGTGATACATGAGATAATATGAGGTACAGCAGTAGAATTTGACGGGTCGATACCTATCACTAGTGCACCGACCACCTCAACCGTTCATTTCTGAATGCCAATTTAATCGGCTGTGAAATCTCGTATCTAACTAAGTATTTATCATATTATTATGGTATTCTTGTGGTATCTACTTCCTTTTTAGGGTTTCGTGCCCAAAGGGTGCCAACCCTAACCCTATTACTAAGCATCCGCTGTCTGTCCTTCAGTTCGTCCATCCGTCCGTCCGTCTCTCTATCAGCGGGAAGCTCATGAACCGTAATTATTATTCATTTATTTTCAGAATAAAAAAATATTCCATACATTGTTAGTAAATCATACTTATAACTATGTTAGTATATTATTATTGAATGTCAACATTATTAATTATACATTATTACACTTACACTATTTTACATTAAAAAGGACCCCTCCAGATCCGTGAACGGTATTCCAGTGCCTCACAACTGGACAATCAACCCTTTCCAATATGGTATTCAGAAGGCTGCTGGTGCTGCCCCGCACGCGGCGCATCAGGGAGGCCACTCTTTTCCTTACTATAGCCCTAAAGCAGTCAGTGCTAGCCTTAGCAAACATACCTGATGCACTGCAAAAGCTGAACAATTTAAATTTTCACAAACTGTGTATTCTATTGCCGCTAATACAAAAAATATAAAAAAGTTGAAAATGAAAGTGGATCTCCATACAACAAACGTGTACCTTCGTTGTTTTTTGCCTTATGGTACGGAATCCTTCGTGTGTGAGTCTGTCTCGCACTTGGCTGGTTTTTTTTATAAAATTAACCACATAGAAGAGTTAACATGACATTTTCCCCAAAAAAACTTGACATTACTCCTACCTATGTAACAAATAAAATATCAGAATTTTTTGGTTTATCCGAGATATAAAAAAAAACGCTAAATTAAAAACCACAAAAGCTAACGTTAAATGAATAAACAGGTTTTCAGGTTGACTGCGGTTACAGCTGCGGTGGCAGCTAGTTAGCAACCACAAACAATGGGTAGCAGACTGATTATACTCGTTACTTATGAGCCTATAACAGTTATTGTTTTTTTTTATAATCATTATAATTATGTCGGCTAGTTCGTTCTTTGTAGGATGCAGTTTGAAGCTGTGAGATTATTTTACAGTTACGTGTTGTTTAAAAATGATCTGTGTGGGTAATTAAGCACCTTGTTCAAGATCGTTAACGTTACGTCTGTAGTCTGTACCCATGATATAGAAGTAATTATCGTGAATTTTTAATATGCCAACATTATAATTTTTATGGCCTGATACGGGACACTCTATGAGTAGTCGAGGATACACTCTACCACGTACCTACATACAAAACTTAAAAGTAATGTGTTTGTCGATGGAAAGCGAAATCTTTGTAGGTACGTGTTTTATCCTTAACAAAGTCATTTAATAGATTTATTTTACTGTTTCCAGGGCAACGTGACAAGCCGTTCGTGTCAGATGACGAGATGCGCCTGCGCACTCCTCGTCCCGACATCCTGTCTGCGCCGCCATACAACCCATACAATTACGACATACTGAGGGAGGCTGAAACTAAGGTATGGAGTTTTATCTTCTTTATTGCTTTTGTGATGGACAAAGGCCTGCATATGCGAAAACTACCCTTCTTTCTTTTTTAGAGCATATTAAAAAAAAGAGAAGTGTCCGTTTATGCAGAGCTGGAGTTATAAAAACTTGCTAGTTGGGTAGATGGTCAGATCATAACCTGGCAAGAACCAAGTCCTGCAGGGGTAAGGGAGGGATAATTAGTGATGAGTAAATACGGCCGACCTGTCATTTCTGGGGTCCTTGAGATTCGAAGTAAATTGATTGACTATTCTTAAACGGCGTCGAGCATGCAGGTGCAGATTTAGGTTTTCGATCAATGAGCAAATGTTTCTCTCTGAGAAAGGGGGGAAGCTCAAGCCTTGAATTTTTTTAAAAAAAACCTTCAGCAACTATTTTCCCTAAACTCGAGAGTGAGAGACTATTTTAACAAAAAAATGCGCTCTAAAGTTGAATATCTCGCAAACGGATACCTAAATCGTCTTAGCAACCTCTCAATGTTTTTGTAGCTAATGATACCCCACACAATGGGAGTAAAAAAACTCATCCCCACTTTAAGTGTAGGGGAGGAACCACACAAAATATTTTTCGTGATTTTATTTTAGCACTTTGTCGACGTGGTAAATACAAAGTTTCATCTTTCTAGCACTAAACGTTTGGAAGGTAAGCCGAGGACGGACGGACGGACATGACGAAACTATATGGGTCTCGAGACGTGAACTACGGAACCCTAAAAATGGATGGTTTTGCGTTCCTAAATATCCAAATATGTTACAAAATAACGAAGTAGAGCGCATATAAATATTTTTTCAATTGGTTCCGTACCCAAAGGTTAAAAACGAGACCCTCTTACTAAGACTCCACTGTCCGTCTGTCTGTCACCAGGCTGTATCTCATGAACCGTGATAGCTAGACAGTTGAAATTTTCACAGATGATGTATTTCTGTTGCCGTTATAACAACAAATACTAAAAACAGAATAAAATAAATATTTAAGTGGGGCTCCCATACAACAGACGTGATTTTTTGCCGTTTTTTGCTCGATATTAATATTCACAGAATATTTCGTTGTATATTCACTTTAAAAATAAATAATTAAATTAACATAAAATAAATAATTAAGGGAGCCCCCCATAATTATTTATTTTATGTTAATTTAATTATTTATTTTTACAACAGACGTGATTTTTATAGATAATGGTACGGAACCCTTCGTGTCCGGTCCGGTTCGTGTCAAGTCCGGCTCGCACTTGGCCGGTTTTTTTTACTATCATAGGTAGGCAATAGACAATCTGTGTGGTCATATGTAACTTAAATGACTAGTGTCATAATCATAACTCATAATAAAACACTCATGTTATTTCCGTATGGTGATTGCTTTGGTCTTCGCGACCCATAGCCTGTGACCTGTGGCTTCACAGTACGTACATAACTAGGTGTGTTTGTGCATAGTGGTAGCGATTCACACGTTCGCGGTTATGACACGTCAAATGCGCGGTTATGACAAGATAATGACTCTTTTTATTTTGTCATCGGTTGAAAGAAGTAGGTAATTTAACAAACTACTTAGTGGTTAAAATCATCATAGTCAGCCTATAACGTTCCCACTGCTAGGACACAGGCCTCCTCTCGGTGAGAGGGACTGCCGTAATCCACCACGCGGGCCTAGTGCGGGTTGGTAGGTGTCACATGTCATCGAATTTTTGGTTCTAGAACATGCCGGTTTCCTCACGAAGTTTTCCTACACCGTTTTGAGAGCAGTGGTGATGAAATTATTTACACAAAATAAAGTTCCTGCTTGGGTACGAACCCACGACCTACAACTCGTAAGTCGGGACCGTTTCTACTGGGCCACCACTGCTCTA
This sequence comes from Apamea monoglypha, assembly GCA_911387795.2. NCBI lineage: Eukaryota > Metazoa > Arthropoda > Insecta > Lepidoptera > Noctuidae > Apamea > Apamea monoglypha. Next base: position 18,828,893 of record OU426926.1, on the reverse strand, counting down.
TTCCATGAATTTGTACATAACGTATAATCTTCCTTCCTAAAGGTGCATCCACACAGAGGTTACTTTTTGTGGAGCAACGTTTACAAGTGCTAGTGAGCAACAACGGATGACAAAAAGTTATTTAGTCAACTTCTTCTTCGTGTCGCTGGCACGACTGTATTTTTTTTTTAAACTTACAAAGTAGATCGATACTTAATACATTTTAATAATGTTGATGAGATTTAAATATAGTTTGAAAATGTTATAAATTAAACATATTTCTTAGTGTTCATTTCCTTATTAGGTGGTATGATTAAGGTCATACCTACTTATAATAATGGTTTAATTAGACGATTAATTCGTGCGTAAGCTGGATCCATTCACTTTACTTCCTTCGTAGACCATTAGTATGATGAAATCATCATAATATTTAATTAAACCAGTTAATAATGATCTTCCCGTATGACTAGGTGCTTAATAACACTGATTGCAATCTGCATAAGCTACCGAGAACTGAATAATATTTATAATTAATTCATATTAATATTTATAATTCATTCATGTTAATATTTATAATTCATTCATATTTCTCATTCCAGTTCCCTGTGCACCCGGGCAACAGCATCGTCGGCATCGCTGACTCTATATCTGACGTCGACAACAACGACTTAGACAGTGGAAAACAGAACTACAGGCCTCCTACCGCCTGGTCTACCGGTCGCAAGTTTCACAGCAGAGTCAAGGCCAACGCCAACACCAACACCAACTCCAAATTTGGATCCTTCAGAAACACTGACCACCTCGATGAGGCTGCATCACAAGAACCTGACGCAACGTTCAGGCCAACACCCAGCTCCAACTTCACACAAACCCAGCCAAGACCAAGTATCACTCCACCATCTATTGAACTAATCCCGCCTGCAGTCCCTACTCATGGATCAAAGGTAGGAGACTCAAGCGTAGAACCTACTGCAGACCCAGTCTTCAAGTTCATAAAACGCTTCGATCCAACATCCCCTGATGTACACCAGACTGCGATGTCTAAATCTGAGATTATTGATCTGAACGGTCATCTACCAGCTGGACCAGCCAACTCAGAAGAAGACAGGACTCCTAGAAAACACAAGAACTTCGGCAATAGTTTTAATAACTTCCAAACGGACAATGACAAGTCTTTCTCTGAAGGCACGAGATTTGACTCCGTCAACACCAAGCCCGAAGCAGCTGCCGAAGAAAAAGCACCAACACGTGGTAATGAAAAAGGAATCAACGAACCTGAAAAAGTTCTTTTACCTCCAAAAGTTGACTCTGCTTTAATCCCATCAACGACGGTCGGTCCCCCAATTTATTACGAATGGAAATGGGCGGTTCCTGCTTTCGACCTGATACCTCCAAAGGAAGGCAACAAAACGAACTCTACGAATGTTCTGCAGACGAGGTCGATACAAGGAGAGAGTCCGTTCAGCAGAGTGACCAGACCTGAACCAAAGACGACCACTCCTGAACCAAGTCACACGGAGTACAATATTAGTTCGTACTACATCCCTGATTACGTGTTTCCTTTAGATAATGCTCACCCAGGGTATGAGAGTGACAATGCTGAGACGTCTTTCCAAGTCAAGGTAGCAAGGCCTGGGAGACAAAGCTTTGGGGAGAACCCGAAGTGCCCTCACTGTCACCCTGCTTATTTAGAAGAGGGTACTTGTGAACCCTGTATTGTCAAACGGTAACGAATTAAACATAGTTGTAATTTTAAGTCCGTTATCTGTCACCGAAGAATTAAAGATATTATAAATACGTTGCTCGGTCTTGTATTGTTGACTCGTTTACCTACAAAGGGGAAATGAATTTTACATTATTTTTATTTCTTCTTACAATTTAGTAAGTTATTAAAACTGTTATATTTTAGTTGTAAAAGCCATATTGTTACATATGTATTGTATTTTGAATCGAATGATTTTCAAAAAAGAAAATTGTAAATATACCTAACACGATGTTTTGAAGTGGTTATGAATAATCAAAGTAAAAACTTAATTTTATGTAGTTTATCAATATCCATTTAATGCCCTGTTATCTTTTAAACCAATTTATTCATTCATTGTAGGTACCTAATTAATCTTATCTACTTAGATCACACAACTCAACAATATTATTTATATTCATTTATCTTTTAATTCGTAGTCAGCCTTATTTTATCTAAAAGTAGCGTTGAAGGTTTAAAAGAAAGATTTTCTTTAAAAAATTTTTCTTTCATGTTTTATTTGTCCCGAATATTTACTTCTAGATGAGAAAACCTTCTTTGTTGTCGGTTCTATTTTCTCTATGTCTTGCCCATTTAATTTGGAACCAAGCCTGATTAATATTTAGGTAAATACTAAATGAGCAATGAACATGTAACTAGAATAAAATTCTCATAGTTTCTACCCCTAATAAGTGTCCGAACCTACCTTCTTACGATAGAAAATAGTTACCATACCTACCTACTCATAAAACTGTATAAAACTAGTAGGTTATTGTATAAATAACAAGTAAGTAGTTGTAGACTAGATACTATTTATATTTTTATACACGTGCCTATACATACCTAATTAAGATAGTTTTGTATTAATAAAGTAAAATTAATTATAACTGGGTAGTTTTTTTTTTTTATAAATTTGCATAGGTGCAAGTACGGACGCCAGCACATCAAGTTACTACAATCTGTCAAATTTCTTTAATAGATTTTCAAATTTATCGCTAAGGCATTAAGGTTCAAGGTTGATTGGGAAAATTTGACAGTTTCGGGTAGCTTGACCTGCTGGCGTCTGTACATTGCTCCACAAAAAGTAACTCAGTGTAGATCACTGGAGTTACTTTTTGTGGAGCAATGTTTACAAGTGTGGACATCAGAGGGACAATTCTCGTAATTTTAAGAACATTCACAGTCTGATCTAAGTCTCAATCTGTCAAAAATAGCTCTAATTTCCCTATATGTTTGACAAGTTTTTGACATAGATTGTCGTGAGATGAGATTGCGACTAGATTTTGAACGTTTTAAATTACGGGAATTGTCTCCCAGATAACAAAACGTTATAGCAAAAGCAGCAAAAGTTAACTTGGTGTTGTTGTTGTTATGTTGCTAAATGTTATTCTACAAAAAGTAGCTTCGGTGTCTTGTAGATGCATCTTTACGAATAAGTACATGATTTATTTACCTGTATCTACAAAAAAAAATCGCAACCTACTCCTATGGCCATTGTGAGTGTGCCAAAACACCTCTGGTAATATGGGCGGGATTATACGAGGGTGACCCTGAAAGTTCTTAGAAAATCAAAAACTGAACAAACTAGCAAGTTATTAGTTGTACTAGATCTTTTCAAAATAGTGTCCATTTACATCAATACATCGCTGCATCCGATGGAACCACTGAGAAAAGCACTTTGCCCACCCGTCCTTAGGGGTCTCTTCGACGGCATTTTGAAACGCAGCCAATGTTTCCTCGGCGTCCATAAAACGTTTTCCTCGAAGTTTTTCTTTTATTTTCGGAAATAAATAAAAATCGCAAGGTGCGAGGTCGGGGATATAGGGCGGGTGACCCAGTAATTCCACGTCTGACGTCGCCAAGTAGTCGATTGTTTGCTTGGCGGTGTGCAACGAGGCATTGTCGTGGTGAAGGAGGATCCTACTGCGAGGTCGTTTCTCCCGAACTTTCTCCAAGACAAGTAGCAAACAATTATTGTTAGTGTACCACTCTGCAGTAACCGTTTTTCGATCCTCTAAAATAATTGTTGCGTAATGACCTGCCGAAAAACGAGGCCACCATCTTTTTTCCCACGCTTCGACCTCTCTTCACTTTAGTTGGCAACTCCTCGGAAGGAAACACCCAGACAGCAGACTGTTTCTTAGTCTCTGGATCATAACAATAAATCCAGCTTTCGTCACCCGTCAGTATGTCGAACACAGCATCTGAGTCACCTCAGTTAAATCTTTGAACCATTTCACGACACCAATCAACACGACGGAGCTTTTGGGCCTCTGTCAAATTATGAGGTATTCACCGGGCACAAAGCTTCCTGACCGCTAAATGTTCATAGAGGATTTCGTGCACTTGACTCATACCGATGCCTAAGCTTATCCGAATCTGCTGATAAGTCACTCTTTTGTCAGTCTCTATCATACGCCGTAGAAGGCCGTCCCTCACGCAGATCATTGGTGAGACGTTTAAACTCATCAAGCTGTTGTCAACAGTGGCACGAGATGGAGCTTCATGGTGAAAGACCAATCGAAGTCTATCATAACTTTCTTGAGAAAATAAATGTAAATGACATCGAAAGTCTTATAAAATCATTGTACGAAAAATTTCGCGTTAAATTCATGCTGACGTGACGCAGACAATTTTCAATTCGCCAGCAAATCGTAAACAAATGACAAATGAATAAAATACATACACAATAATATTGGCAAAGAGTTCCATTTTCAAAATTTGAACTTATTTTTTTATTATATCGTTTACAAGTGGCCAGTTCTAAAATCTTTCAGTGTCGCCCTCGTAAACTCGTCTACTCACCCAATGAAACACGTAGTGCCATCTATCGTGAAATGTGTTAAAACACTGGACTGCTTTAGACTGCTTAAAAGGTAAAATTTTGCGTGTATAGGAACGGGCGTGTCAATCATGCCATTTAAATTTTCGCTCAAAATGGCGACCATTAGTGTCTAACGTGCGAATCCGAGTGAGCGTGTTGAAATGTTTTAATCGTAAATGCATTTTTCATGTTAAATTAGACGTATAATATAGTAAAAAACTATTTAATATTAGTTCTAGTGTAATATTTAATATAAACTAGATACAAAAAAGGTGTATTTCTACGTACGGAACTTTGAAGTTGTGTCGCTATGAGTAAAGCGAACCCGCTGGCTGGTCTGTTAGCCAATTACGGCGATTCTGATGAAGAATCTGATGACGGGGCGCGTCACCTGCCTATGCCGCCAGGAACAGATCATAGGAAGGCTCTTACGGCACCATTGCCTGAACAAAACTGTCCATATGCATCTGCAACAGGGGATTCATCTGGCGCCGTGCATCCTGCGCCAATACCTCATTGCCGTAAGTTATTTCGATTGTTTCGTGTTTAATTTCCAAGCAATCAGGTAAACATGAAGTTGGTTTCATATTGAGTTAGATATTATTATCCTTGAGAGTTAATGCTATAAGGAAAAATCACACGTTAATAGATTGTTATTGTAAAAGCAATAAACAATCACAAAAATTTATTCCTGTTCAACTTGTGGTATTTTATTTTTATTAAACTTTTATAACATTGCTTTGGATGTTGAAATAAGTGTGTATCATGAACCTAACGGCTGCTTTCCACACTTTCTTACCAACAGTGTAATCCATACTATAATATTATAATTTCGAAAGTAACCATTGTCTAAATGTTATCTTTTCACGCCTAGACCACTGAATGGATTTTGATAAAAATTTGGCAAGGTGATAGATGTCATGCGGGGGAAGGACATAGGCAAATTTTTGTCCTGCGGACAAAGCCGTGGGTGGTGTTAATTCAAAGTTATATAGCTTAGTTGTGTTGTTGTGAGTATGTATGCAATTAATATGAATACAGGAATATGTCATTTATATGTTAATAGAAAAAAAAAAATTACCGTGATTCTAATTCCAACTACGAAACTATTTTCAATAGAAAAATTGTTAGCTAAGCTTGTAGCTTGTATGTAGAATCTGCAATTATTCATCCTTGTCATTCTAATTTTCATTGCAATTAGCTATTATTAACCATGACAACATTGATAACCTTGCTAATGGCTGAATAGCCATCAAGGAGTTTTCAACCTTAAAACTGGAGATTGTGGGTTAAATTACTTCAATAACTTAATAATAATGATTGTGTAATAATCTTAAGAAAGCTTGCCACTGTTAATATGATTTCCATTGCAAAGAAAAGTGCAAGAACAACAACAATTTACATGGTTTGATTACTATCAATCCAGATACTGCGACGGGCCTTTTCAAAGGCCACCATTTCCTGCAGTGGATGGGCCAAAAGTAATTAGATTAATGATAACTAATTAGTTACATTGTAATTAGTCATTTAAATTCTTTGGAACAGATTACTTAAGTAACTAGGTGCAATGAGTACTTACTGTATTTAAATACAAAGTAATTTAATTGCAAGTTAATCTAATTACAATAAAACAGATTACATATTCAAACATTAAGACGCATATTGACTAATTTGCATTATGTCCAATGATGGTTACCATCATAAATATGCGAAATGACCAATCGCTAAATGACCAACACGCTTAATGACCAACATGCTTAATAGCCAAGAACTTCGACAAACACTTGAGGAGGCTCTCGTTGGGCAGCTGGATCAAGGGCTCGATACAGAAAGCGGTACTTCTGTTAAAAAAAAAACAGCTGTTCCCTACATTTATATTCATCTAACTCGTCAAAATGTAGGGAACAGCTGATTTTTTTTTCGCGATTTCTGGTTTGGTCCCATAGTAAAAGTTGTTCATAATGATGAGTACAATTACCTCTTAAGAAGTTGTTGGTGTTTTACCAATAACCCTGTATTATAATGAAACAAATTGTAAATAAAAATTATCTGATTTTCTATTACAATTGTTTATTATTTTACCAAATCCAACTCATAAAATACATAAATAGTAAAGATGCAAAAGCAATATGGATTTTGTCACAGCTCCGGCAGCAAGCATGCAGCATGCAAGCAAGCATGCAGCAACCATGCAGCATGTAGCATGCAAGCAAGCATGCATCAAACATGCAGCATGCAAGCAAGCATGCAGCAACCATGCAGCATGCAAGCGAGCATGCAACATGCAGCAGGCATGGTTTCTGTCACGGCTCCGGCGCTGCGGGTCTCTGGCGGCCCCACGCGTGCTAATCGTCGCAGACGGCTTTCGCTTACCGCCGCGGCTGAGGCTGAGGAGAGCAAGCGGAAGCCGCGGTGCAGTCTCGCTCGCAGCCTCCTGCTCCTCAGCCCGCGGGCTGCCTCGCCCCTACGCGCCTACGCGATTCTAAATTACACTCTAGGGGTAGGGCATACAAGACTGCGTGGAGTCGGGTTTACAGCGATTAGTTTCTGTCACTAAAACCTAATTTTTAGCAAATGTTTTAGGGTTAACAATTTCATTATAAATGAACATTCGGAATAATACACATTATATAATAAAATACTTAGGACATTGACTTTATTTCATGCAAAATTAGGAGATAGAGAACACGAATAGTTTTAGTAGTAAAGATAATTATGTAATACAAAATTTCGAATTTTTGAACATTATGGTTACTGAAGTTTATAGCAAACGTGTTATGGATAATGATTTTAAGAATTTTAGGAGAAGTAAGGGAGTACCCATTTATTCATAAAACAATTTACATTGTCTTGAATATACAACGTGTAACATTAAAATTAAATTGAAAATAGTCTGATCAGAATAACGAGCAGAATCAATTGAACCACTTTTTAATATAGATCACATTTTTCAAAAATCTTATTAAAAACGTTGCCGTGTCTATTTATTAATAGGTCAAGCCATCACAAACCCGCCAAAATAGGTAAACAAACACAAATTGTTGTCGACCAATTTAAGTTTTCCCACACGCAGGATAATAATAGCTTTTATTTCAATGCAAATACGAATTGAAAATGTGGGTTACCTAATGTTGCCAGTCCAAAGCCTGGAAAAGTGTGATGGAAACATTTAAATTACTGTGCAAAGATAACCCAAGTTGTTTATGAGCGTAGATAGTAAATGATAATGTCAGCGAGACGCAGTGGCCCGGTGACGACTCCTCCGTCGATAGAGCGTCGTCGCAGACGCAAGAAACAGAAATCAGAATTGCCAGTAAACCTAAAACCTTTACATTTTTTTTAATGATTTTTTTTCTCTCTGAAATAGGTCAATTGAATTAAAAATCTGTTGGGGTGTCTGAGGTTTTACGCATTTAACGTTACACGTTGTATACACATGCAATTCATAAAAAGTCCGACCATAGGAAAGAGGGAATCCAGGCCACTTTACCCTGCAGTGGGACAACACTGGCTTATAATAAATCGTCGATTGGAGCTTCATTTAATTAAAAGTGTCTGACGGAGCTCCGCGAGTTGGTTTCGACCCTCGTACGCCTTCCACACGTCCAGGATGGCCCCGCGATGTGTCAAAGACAATTTCAATAATAATAAATTGTCTTAAAAATAATACGTTCGCAAACGCATTATTCCTATACTCAATCAATGTTATATTTTCACAGCTTGGTCAGCATGTTACGATGAGAGCAGTGGCTTCACATACTACTGGAACCAACTAACCAATGCTGTGACATGGGATGCACCGCCTGAATACCTATTAGCACTCAAGTTAGCTCAGCAGCAGTTGCATTTAGCAGGTAAATATTATTTAAATTAATTCTAATTATTTTGAAGGTATGCAGGTTCATTACATTGAAATCCTATGAATCCTATGTTTTCTTCACTTACAACGAAACAAACTGAATAAAATTCATATTGCTATTTCTTAAAATGACTGAAGAGCATCAAGATTTGAAAAGTCAGCATATTATATCTATTATAGTAACTTAATGATTTTTACTTCAGTGTCTCATTCCATGTAACCCTAGTGGAAAAAATATAAGAATACCATTTGTTAATCCAATCGTCAGGTACAGCAGAAGTATCAGCGGAAGAATGGCAGCTGTACCAGCAAGCGTTAGCAGAGAAACAAAACACGCAGAACAACAAAGCCATAACCAAGTCGTCTACTAAGACTCCCAAGAAGGGCGAAAAGAATGGTACCCGACAAAGGAAGCCAAGCAGGTTCAGCAACGCAACGCAATGCAGCAACGAAACGCAATGCAGCAAACGAGCACACAGTGATGATGAGGAAGAGTGAGTATCACTTGACTATGGTTTAGAACTTTGCCACCATATTACTAACTCAGATATGACTGCTTATATAAATGATGGGGTTAGGTTTGTGATGATAAATAAAAATCATCATCATAAATACAAGTCTTTATAGCAGACAGAAAAATAAGTTACTAAAAATACAATAAAAATGCCATACATACACACTAACATAAACTCAGGAAACACAAAACACGCACACACGCACACACTCATAATATCGCAGAAGTCTTTAAAGTAGGTACCTACTGGAAATCATTGCATGAAAAACTGTGAGCCTAATAAGCATGATATAATATAGCTAATGAGCATAATAATGTATGTACTTAAGGCATGCCAAACATTATATCATTATTAAGTGTATTCATTTATATTGTTATCTATTCTAGGAAAATAGAGTTAATAACATCATACCACAATTCGGACTCTGAATCTAATGATGAAGCAGAAACTCCAACAAAACCAACCACACCACCACTTCCTAAACCTCAAACCAAGCCACCAGTTCCCCACAAGAAGCCAAAAACTAAGCCTGTGGAGTATGGACCTGCATTACCTCCCACCCTTAACTATTCCGTGCCAATAGGACCCGAACTTCCACCAGAGTTGATGGATAATGGATCTAAATCTCCTGGGGATAAGATTGATAATGATCTGGCCAAAGAGGTATGTGTGACGAAAATTATAATTAGGTATATTAGGTTTTTGTTTCCAGAACTATGTTTAAATAAATTCAATTTTACTAGAATTTCAAATGTTTTAAGTGTTTGAAGATAAAAAAAAAACTCAATATTAATAGTTATTAGAATATTGCCTGTGATGACAAACTGCATCTGATAATGCTAAAGAATAACTTTTCAATGGCTTCAGAAATATTCTTTATATTTTCTCAAAACTTATCTTAATTTGTAATTTCACAACCTTGTGAAATAATCTTATTTGACATCTTATCATAGTAGATGATTTCACACGGTGCCTATTGGTCTAATTCATGTACTTCTGGCATATTCTGTAGTTATAAACAAAATATGTCACTAGTTTGAGTTAGATCATTATGTTTCTGCAACTTTTGAAATGTTATCAAGCATGTGATGGGTTTAAAGTTTTCAATCTGAGGTACCTACTTATAGAAATAGACACATAAAAACGTAATTATATTATAGCTAAGATTTTCAGACCCTTAATTTAATATCTTGTTTACTTTTCATATCAAAGGATAAAAAGCCAGACAAAGATGAAGATAGTCAAGACGAAAGCTCGCTTATCCTAAGACTAAAAAGCAAAGCCAAAATCCTAGAAAAACTAGGCGGCGAATTACCAAGAGAGTTACTGAAAATGATTGAAGAAGATCCCAGTTCTGGTAGCAACACACCAAATAGAGAAGTAACTAGTACAAAACCAAGTGCTAACATAGATGATTTATTGGAAGAGATTGAGAAAAGAGAACTACCAAAAGTTTCCAAAGTAAATGATGTTGATATTTTTGTTGAACAAAAGTCGAATGATGCAATCAGTGCTAAGAGTTCTCCCAGAGGTGAAACAACACCGCCTCCTGAACCTTTGTTTCCAAGTATTAAACACATTGACGATCTCCCTGCCACACCACCGTCAGTTCCCCCCACGCCACCACTTGCTATGGAAGTAGAAAACGAAGACAAAAAAATTGAAGCAACTGAAAAGAAAGGTGCGAATTTGTACCTACTAGACACAGAAGAACGACGAGAAAATGTTGGCAAGAAAAAGCTCAGAATATCAAACTCTGTCTTACTAACAGAACGCAAAAAGGGCGAAGAACCAGCGTATACCACGAAATATTCACAGTTCATTGAAGGGTTCTCAAGCGAGAGGACTGGTCTAGGCTTCAGTAAAGAAGAAGATAGCGTTGAAAGTCCAAAGAACGCAATTAATTATGGGAACGGTTTGATGTTTACTAAAGGGGAGACATTGAATGAAGATAAGAAAGATGAAGACTTGGACGATTTGACAGATCTTGTGGAGGCGAAGCTGAAGTATCTGAACCAGTTGCAGCCGTGTGTGCTGACACCGGTGCAGGAGATGTTGATACAGATGCAGGTAGGTGTTACAATTAATTGAACAAAATTGAAAGTATTTTTGCATATTTACACAACTGTGTAAAGACTTCAGCAGCCTTCACACTTTTTGAGTTGAGTAAAAATTAATTGGTTAAATAAGGAAATTCGAGAACGCCTGTTAATTATGACATCAACATTTTTAAAACCTTCACAAGTATGCAGGACTGCTTGCTTTTACACGACGATCTATGCAGACTTTCGCAATATTGTCTTGAGAATAAACTTCATCTCAGTTTGCCAAAACGTCATTATATTTCGTTTACCAAAAGTAAAACAAGTATTAAATTTCCCTACACACTAAATGACATAAACTTGAATAAATCCGATTGCACGCGTGATCTTGGAGTACTACTTGATAATAAGTTACATTTTGACATCCATATTGACAACATTATCAATAGAGCCTTTCAGATGTATGGTTTCATAATGCGGTCTCGTAAAGAATTTAAAAAGACTTCTACTTTCCTCTTCTTGTATAAAACTTTAGTCCGTTCCCATTTGGACTACGCGGTGCCCATTTGGAGCCCATTTTACGAAAAATATAAGCACAGACTAGAAATGGCACAGAAAAAAATTCTTCGCACTACACATTATAAGTGTTACCATACCACGATTTCCTATGCGAATCTGATGAAACAGTACAACATATTAAGCTTGGAGCACAGGCGTACACTGCTGGTGGTTATGAAGTTGTTTGGCATATGCAACAATAGATTAAATTGTATGGAACTTTCAAATAAACTATGTTATGTAGTACCTAGGACTGTTAGTCGGCGGGAAGTGCGCGAAACCCGCTTGTTCTACACAGAGAAGTGTAGAACAAATGCCTCTTCGCCGATTATTAGAAACGTGCAACTCAAATTTTATAAATTTAGATATTTTCGCTCTTAATCAGAACAAATTTAGATAAATGGTTATTGATTTACTTTCTGGTTATCTTTAACGATGACTGCTTCTTGCTGATGTTATGGTGTGAAACAAGATAACATCTTACTTGATGGAAAGTGGCTATAGCCGCTTGGAATGTCAAGGACATACTTTTGTTAAGATATTTTATTTCTCCTAGGTTTAATTCTACCGGTACTTATATCTTTTATGCTAAGTTACTCCAATGCTTCTCAGCAGCAGAAATAAGCATGGTGGGAATTACTCTACGAAGTCTTTCATTTTCGGGTTCTAGTATGTAGTTGCAAACATGTGTAACAAAGTATATTCAGTGTACATTCAATTCTGTTTAAATATAAAGACTAAGTGCAGTACTGAACTTTTTCGAAACTATGTGCCGTATACTATATATTCTGATGAATTCTCAGGGTATATGACGTTCTTAGGTGTCTTAGACTTGAAATGATAAAATGAGTATCATGTGTGCAGACGCTGGTATCAGCATTCCGCGCAGGCGCCGTGTCCCCGCGCTACTGGCGGCGCTGGGCCGAGGCGGCGGCGCGCTCGCTGGCGGCGCACGAGGCGCGCGCCGCGCCGCCCGGCTGGAGCACCGCCTTCCAGAGGTACTACTCGCGCCACCGCGCTGCGGCACTGGCGCCGGGGGGGTGAACAAGGGTTTAGCGGGCGACGCGACGAGGTCGGTTCTATTTTCTTGTAGAGTTCCGCGTTGATAAATGCATTTATCTGCTTACCTGAAATAAATCATTTGACGTTGACTTAGAGTAAAAGTCGGCTAAAGACGATGCAAGGTTAAACTATTTAGGAAGCATTCCCGAATAGTAAACTTTTGTTACACTGCTACAATAATCTTTTAGCACTCGAATGACATTGATAGAGCGGGGCGCTCGTGGTTAACATTTGTAAAAATCAAGATGGCGGCGTTAGTTCAGATTTTAGCAGGAAAGAACCAAATGTAGCGCTATAGTAATTATTGGGCGTAGCTGAATTTCTGACTTTGACACATTATTCACATTTAACGAAAAACATATTTTTTTGTGTCACACATTGTTTGGAGGTTATTTGGCGTAAACGCATGCCTTTACTATCTAGTACAATTTGATTACTATTCTTCGTTTCTTATAAACCCTTGTTCATCTAACGACCTCTTTTAAAACTGCGCTATTTATAGTGCAGTTTTTGGGACTTTCGGAACTTTAGTGTTCTTTATGGTGCGATCTTAACGGACAAAATGAACTTTATGGACCTGCAACCTTTGGTTTATGTTGTTTATGAATTCGCGTACCTTATTCTAGCCTTGAGTTTTGGTCAATCGAGACTAAAACTGAAGGCTTAAATTTAATTTGGAATATGAAATAAGACCTACTTTGGTCTAAAATTCTAGAAGATTTCTAAAGGATCGGATGAGTCGAATATTTCGCGGCGAAATATCGGCTTCAATTAATAATTAATCAGAGACTTTCATCTTTTCAAAGATTTCCAGTTACATTTCGCCGTGAAATATTGCGATATAAGGTGACAGCGGCGGGATCCTTTTAATTTATAAAATTGTGCATTATGCCGACGACTATCCCGGACTGTTATTCGTTTTGGTCTGACTTGACTTGATCGAGTCATCTCGGTCAAGTCAGGTCAGACTAAACAGTGTTTATTCTGTGGGACTGGACTACTCCTATCCTGATGAGTGAATACATGCACCCGGAGCGGGTTCAAGTATTGAACTATAGTATAAGGACACAACTAATACTATCGGAATGACTGACATGACCCTGAACTCTGTATTCCTTGAAATTTTATTTGCAGAAAGTTTTCTTCTTCACGAATGTATTGTTGACCTAATCCAACTGTAAACTGCGGTTTCTCAATATTTTTTTGCTGATTGTATAAAATATTTTTCACGAAATATTGATGATTTAGTATTACATATTTATTGTAATTTCAAGGTAAGAGCGCTATAACTTCTCACAATATTTAATACTACTTTGAAAACTGTATTTAATTTGCAACATCAGTTGTGTACACCTGTGATAATAAAGTAAGAATAAAAAGTTCATACTTAAAAAATCGAGTTTCTTTAATACTTTGTAATCCTGAAAATTTGTAATAAAAAAAGACGCAACATCTTAGCTATAAGTGTGAAGAAGACAGAAGACTGGCGGCGCCTGCGCAATGGAGCCATCGCATCTTCGAAGGAGTTGGTGAGATAACAAAACTCTTTGCTGATATTTTTTCGTAATTCAAGAATAATACGCTTTGATCTGTTCCAGAACGCTGGCTGGCGAGACCGCCGTGTAAAGGATTTTGAGGATTCTTTGTGTCCGTCATTTTGGAATGTTATAATATTTTTTTTTTTTGATAATTATCGGGCGGACACAAATCCGGAGCACGGGTTAAAGTATACGGTTTTATTTGTCATTAGATAAGTTTGCCTCATACTTTTAGATGGTGTTGTGGTGATCTTAAGTTTTGCAGATTTTATGGTCATTTTGAGACACTCGCTTACTTTCTATGATCTAAATCTTAATAACTTTTGGTTTATAATCATACTAAGCACTGTGTTTTTGGACAAGCATAGTCGGTCGTCCCACCACCGTATGTATACAGGCAGCTAACTTGCAACTACTTTTAAACAAATTTATTTGTGTGCTGAGTAGTCAATTCTTTTATGTCACTCTTTTTTCCGTTTCTTTTTTTTTACTTAGCTGTAAAAATATTTTGCACACAAAAGAAAATCAATTGACAAATATTTTTACCTGTATAATCATATGCTTGTTGGACTGTACATATTTTTCTGTCTTTCAAGGCAATATCGTCTCGAATTCATCTACCAATGTAAATTAAATAGTTTCTTTGGAAACATGCTTGTTTCCACCAGTTTCCACGATGATTTACATTTCTCGCCTAGGCTTTTTTTTCCAATCATCAGCCTAACTTCTTACTTTAAAAACATCACGTAAATTGTTAAAGACTTAAGCCCATCACTCCATCTAAACTTACCGGGCCACTACCTCTCTTCACTGCCCATACCTCTACTGCCACGTTTGTGCACCACAGGTCTGAGGGCCGGTACTGCTACAGGCGCGAGGCGGACGGGCTGGTTCAATGGGAATACCCCGCCACCACGCACACCGACATGGAGATATGTACCACGCCGCCGCATCCGGGGATTGAGCCTAAGGTAAACGGTACCTCCTACTACTAACTCAAAAACTAACATTGTTGTTGTCTGCAATGGTCACAACAAATGTAATATTGTAAGATAGCTACGGAATGCTTCGGCGACCCCGTATCATGTAGAATGACTCTGTTCTCTGCCAGCTTACATAGTAAAAAACTCACAAAGGTTGTTAGAAACTCAGAACTCCACTTGCTACGATCCCTACATACTCCTTTAGCCCTTACTCCTTTCCTCCGCTCCTTTACTCCTTTTTCCTTGTTGTTTACGTTCATAAATCATACATATCACACAGATCGTTCATTAGACTCACATTATATGTAATCTTTCTTCCAGGAGGAGCTAGCCCCCCCACTGCCGCCGACGCCCCCCTGCATCTCGGCCCCGTCCCCCCCCGCGCCGGGCCCCTGGCCGCCCGCGCAGGGCCCCTGGCCCCGCGCGCCCACGCCCCCGCCGCCCGCCATCTCGGCCGCGTGGGGCCGCGCGCTCACCCCGCCGCCCCCCGCCTGGGCCGACCCCCCGCCGCCCGGCTGTGATGACCTGCCGCCGCTGCCTGCTGACGTAAGTACCTAGGAATCTATAAAGTATCTAGGAATTAAGGAATCTATAAGTGCTTTACAGGGTCTAAGTTAAATAATAAAAAATTTGATTTCGCTGTTTTCATTGAGAAAATCAGTTTTTTGTTAAGAATCATGTGCTGAATTCATGGTTATAGTTTGCGTATCGATGCCTCTGCCACTCGGTATACGTCTCTATTCGCCCCGACTTCCTAAGTCTCTCTCGAATGCTTCCGTCTTTTCTTACAGGCAGAAACCAAACAAGAGATCGGTGACGAGCTGGCGTCGTTCTACAGCGACATAGCAGAGCTTGAGAAGCAGACGCCGGATCCTCACATAGTATCCATCTCGCCCGAGCCCGTTGAGATCAAGAACAAGTATAGAGACAAGGACAAAGATAAGGAAAAGGAGGTTAAAGTTGTTAAGAAGAAGCCTAAGGTGAGTTGCGGTTATTCTCTTCAAATGTTTTTTTTTTTATAAAATGTATCTGTACAGTATTATTTCTTGCCCATTTTCTCTAGATGAAGCTAGATTTTGAAGTTCTCTTTTTTTTGTTATTTATAAAAATTACACACATGACCTTGTTAAAAAAGGTGTGTTTTATTTAGTGTTAGAAGTACATTAAAATATAATTAAGTTTTATTGTTTCAGGTAAAAATATCAGCATCAATGGGACTGAAGCACAAAACAGTGTCGAACTTAGTGGCAAAATGGCAACAAGTAGCAGAAGAAATCAACTCTGATTGACTCATGAAGAATTTGAGCGGTCAGCCGCTTCAAGTGATGCACATCTGGCAAATCGCTGTGTAGACAAAAAGCGAACGCTAAAACTGTGAAATAGTTTTAAGTTGTGTAGTGAAATGTCAGTTAATAACTAATGTTAGACTGAAATGAAAGACGTAATGTAAAAATGATATTAACATTTAAGTTTTTTTTTACCTAAGAATCAAGTGACCGACGGCGGTAAATTATTTTAGTTTGAAAACAATACAATTATGTAATAGATGACTTACATGCATAATCAACCTATAATGTTCCCACTGCTGGGACACAGGCCTCATCTCGGCGAGACGGAGTGGGCCGTAATCCACCACGGGTTGGTAGATGTCACGTCTTCGAATTTTTGGTTCTAGGACATGTCTTTCTCCTCACGATGTTTTCCTTCATCGTTTTGAGAGCAGTGGTGATGTAATAATTTACACAAAGTAAAGCGCCTGACGGGGTTCGAACCTACGACCTATAACTTGTAAGTCGCGGCCGTTACCACTGGGCCACCACTGCTCGATGACCTAACATAACTGTTTCAAAAGGAATTAATAAGCATTTAATCGTAAACATGATAATACGAAAAGCTAGCTAGAAGAACAACTACATATTTTTTAAAGTCTTAGTTAACTGTGCAATGTATCTTAAAGTTGTATGGGGGATAATTACTAGGTAGAAATTAGCAAATACCTATCTTAAGTTATAGAACACCAAAAAGCTCCTTCATAGTATAAATTGCGACCTGTAGCAAGATTTTATTGATACGACCGCGAAACTATGTCACCTGTCTACCCCCTAGGAGGTAATAGACGAGATAGTATGATTATAATTATGTAATTTTCAAATGAATTGATTACTTGGAGTAAACTTAGAACTGCCATTTTGGACTTAATAACAGGGCTAGGCAGATGTCTTAGATTCATCATCATTCATTTATTTATTTATTTATTATTATTAAGGCACATCAACAACACAAACACAAACATTTACAAATAACAAAGAACAGAGGCATGGACTAGTGTTTACGTCAATTACAGACGTGCACAGCATTCACAATAAAAGAGAAGAAAAAACAGTATTCACGCCACAAAAAAATAAATAAAATAATAAAAGCATACAAAAACAACATAAGAACAAAAACTCTAGCTAAAATATCGGTAGTAGAGAGAATACCCTCACCGACTTAAACATTGACTGATATATTATTTTGTTTTGTTGTCTGCAGACTGCAGACTAAGTTAGTGTTGTACATAAGTTAGTGTTGAGGTCAATGTTAAGTCTAGTATAATTTCAAGTGGGGGATGATACGGGTCGATTTTACTAACACGTGTTATTGAAGATACACTACAGTTCACATTAGTTAGTATTAGGTCTAATATCTTACTTTCATGATTGACAATAGAGTTAATTTGTTGCAATCCAGTTACAGCTATGAAGTCAGTAAGTGTATAAGCTAGTCGACCGCTATAGTTATCTGTATTGAGACTTGTGTTAATACTGGGAATCATGTAGGTTACATTACAGTCTTTAGTCCAATTTATAAAACTCAAGTTAAAATCACCAACAATAAAGATATCATCAACCAAATCAGCTACTCTATTTACATTTTTCAAAAAATTGCCAAGTACATCTGTTTTAACTGGTGGAGGCATGTAGACTAAGCAGATGGCAATTTTCAATACTTTACTGTTTTGAGCCAGGTGTATAGTAATCCAGATATCCTCGCATTCGCTCTCCCACCCGTACATTCTGCATGAAGGAACAACTAAGACGCCACCGCAGTCTGTTTTAAAAGTTCGGGAATGGTCGCGATCTCTTCGATGAACTATGTATCTATTGTCGACGATCTCACTATCCATAATCTTTGAGTTTAGCCAAGTTTCGTAAAACGTGATGACTTTGTAGTTGCATTGGAGAATATTATTGTACACAACGTTGGTCTTAGTGCGCATTCCGCGAAGGTTTTGATAGAAGATATCGAGAGAATTGAATTTTGTAGTAGTTTCTTGTAAACAATCCAGGTTTCCCTTAAGAATAATTTATTAGTCCTTCCTAATTATGTTTAGGGTTTCGAAGTTGCGAATGTGTACAGCCTGTCCCGTTTTGTTCCTTTTAGCGTAAATCCGGCCATCACGAACCCAGACAAATTTGAATTCGGCCTCTTTAGCCTTCTGCCTCGTTGCTGCGTGCAGATGTTTATTGTGAGGACTTAAGTGTTCAGACACAAAGATCGGCTCCCGCTTGCCGCCTATGCCAAGGTGTCGTGATGACAACTTGTCATTTGTATGGCTCCTGTTATACCTTGTGACAGCAGCCAGAAGGTTGTCTTGTGCAGCTCGGGTACGTAGTTTTACCACCACTGCTCTTGGGCGATTGCTATCTTTGTTAAGTTTCGCGACCCTGGTGACTTGCTGTATATCTTCGATGGTGACTGGGCATTCGACTGTTTTTCCAAGCTGCAAGACAACATTGGCGAGATTTTCAGTTTGATATTCGGGAACCCCAGTTATCTCAACATTACATTCATGATTAGATGATTTATTTTTAATAAAAGACTTAATACATTGTATAATACAAATTACCTACATAGGCTACTTGAAACAATATTTTTATAAAGTAGGTATTTTGAGCACATTGTCAATAGAAGTAAGTTCTGTTATCCGTAAATCGATGCCAACATACGTTTTATTAAGTTGCTGTAAATATTTTGTGTATTTTGTAAATATTAATTAATAAATTTTATTGAGACCAAAGAATGTCATTTTTGTCCTGTATTTTGTAGAAACTGAGCAGTAAACTAAATAAAAATTAATCATAACAAATATATAAATGGGTAAGTAAATAAATATTACGCAGCGCATGTCGAACGACTCATGGACCAAATCTAACCACCATGTGGCAGAAAACGTCCTGCGACCGAGGCAGACAGGACAAAATGGCGGGACGACCTTGACGCTTACAGACAGGATTGGTCCACACTAGATCAAGACAGAGGAGTGGAAAGGAAAACGGAAGGCCTTCGCCCTGCAGTGGGACAACATAGGGTAAAAATAAAATAAAAAATTACTTAACGGCCAGTTACGTGTGGGCACGTAACAAATCCGTATTAGTCGATAAGAAAAAACTTGAAGTAGCGCTCGCCGACTGGTACCGCGGCAGTTGTAAAAAATATTACTCTTATTATAATACTAACGGACCCCTGCTTCGCTCGGGAGCAATGACGGCATGCCAAAACACCGAGATTGTATTAAATTATTATACCGGGTGGCAGGGATATCAACGCGCAATCTGTAACCATGAATTCAGCACATGATCCTAGACTCCCGAGTGTAGAAATTTTTCGTCGGTTTAAAAAAAGCATTGATGTTGCATAGAAAAAAAAAATATCGCAGGGGGGTTCACAATCATGTACTGAATCCATGGTAACAGGTTGCGCGTGGATATCCCGATATCCCTGCCAGTCCGGCCACCCTCTATACCTTCCGGAATAAATGCTCTAAATAATCGTGAAAATCGCACGAAAAATCCATTGTGCAGTTTAGAAGATCTAAGAAGGTTAGAAATGAAAACCTCAATTATCTGTACCTGATTAACCGCCTACATATGCTAAGCTATAAATTGCTGTAATTGTGAAACTATTCATATACACGGGGTAAATGGTAATGGTCTCCTAATTTTATTGTAGCAATTTATAGCCTAGCAGGCCAGACAGTGCCTATAACTGTCAAAGAGAACCAACAAGTGTAGATATCAAATTCAAAAGCACAGGAGATCATTTCAAATTCTCGCCTGTTTAGGAAATTTCATGTTTATTCACGAATCCGTTCATTTCATTCTAAATTAAACCTTAATTAGCAATATTCAAACTCAACAGAATAGTTTCAAAATAATCACGGCTGTCGCTGATTCAAGTCAGGACTGCAGACTAAACAGTATCATATTCACCCTTATAATAACAGTTTTAAGGACGGTTTTGCCTTGTAATGTTGTTGACAAAATTGTGTAGGTGCGTGAGTAGGATTCAGAATGTTATTTTGAATATCTGAATTAGGATTTTAGTTATTCACAGCGGGTCTTACCTCTGTTTCTTGGGTGGGAAAGCTTCTGTTCATTTCCGTGTTTTATTTTTAGAAATTAGTTGTTTATTTCGGGCTCTATTTTTTTTTTTTTTTTTTTTTTTTTTTTTTTTTTTTTTTTTTTTTTTTTTTTTCATTTTATTTCAAGTTACCAAGACTCATATACACATTATTAATCACTACAACCAGTCACATTGATAAAATAAGAATAATACAATTTAAATTATAGGACAACACTAACATGAATTACCCGCATCCAATGTGCAACCTGCAGCAATGATTTATGTAGGCGCAGTCGAGCCTTTCTGAGAGCGCGGCCAGCATGCTGTTGGAGCTCCCCCGCACTCGCCGCACCAGCGAAGTGCCTCTCTTGCGCATCATTGCGTAAAAACAATCTACGCGTGCCTCTGCAAACATTGTCGAGGCGCTGCAGTAACGGGGGAGACCCAACAACATCCTGAACGCATTGTTGTACTGGACACGAAGGGCGCCGTACGATCTCTGCGTGTAGTTGGTCCATAGGCTACATGTATATAAAGTTGTGCAGTAGGCTCTAAATAGAGTAATTTTAACCTGTACTGAGCAACGTGCGAACCTACGGATCACCATATTCGCTCTGACCGACAGCGCCCTTCGCTCCCGTTCAATGTCTGTATCATCCTTCAAATCGGGAGTGACTAAATGGCCAAGGTACTTAAAAGAATCAACTCTTTCCAAAGGTATGCCATTCAGTCGTAAAGCTGGTATTTCATTAACTTTTCTCTGTCCGCCCTGAAAGACCATACATTGACTCTTTTTTACATTATACAAAAGTCCATGATCAGTTGCATAACCCTCACAGATACTCATCAGCTTTCTGAGTCCGCAGACCGAGGCACTCAGCAGCACCATATCGTCCGCGTAGCTGATGTTATTGAAACATACGCCATCAATATAACATCCAATATGTTGCTCGCTGAGTGCCTCGATCAGCCCATTAATATATAAATTAAAAATGGAAGGTGAGCTCAACCCCCCTTGCCTCACCCCACATTCCAAAATATATGGGTCTGACAATGTGCCCGCCCACTTGACATGATTCACCTGGTTCCCGTACCAGTACTTAAAGATAGTAACAAGTTCATTCGGTATATGAGCAGCTTCCATTTTGTCCCACAAAATATCATACCGGACCAGGTCGAATGCCCTGGAGAGGTCGAGGAAGCAGGCATACACAGATGTTTTCCTGTCAGTGTAGTATCTGACAGCACTCTTCATACACAATATCGCAGTTTCTGTGGACAGTCCCGACCGAAATCCGAACTGATTATCATGCAATTTTATGTATTTGTTTAATTGTGTATTCAGAATGCTGTCAAACACTTTCGCGCTTATTGTTGCTAAGGAGATAGGTCTATAGTTAGCCGTATCTGACAAGTCTCCCGCCTTATTTTTTACTACCGGAACTACAATAGTCCTCATCATATTATTAGGTAGGTATGAATGTGATATGCAAAAGTTGTACAGCATGGCCAGCACCCTGTAAATATGAGGACCAGCATGCTGCACATGTTCCACACTCAATCCATCATGGCCAGGTGATTTGCCTTTTGCTATAGATTTCACCGCCCGAGATACATCCCTGGCCATGACCCTGGTAGTCACACATTCCCCATTCACCCCACCCTTACTTCGGGACGACGATATTGGACCTAACGGTGACCGAACAGTAAAATTATCTTTAAATTTGTCAGCAATATTTTTTAAATCGTTAGAGCCGTCAACAGTCACAGGAAGACCCGGCCGAGTTCCCAAACGGTTGGTACATTTCCAAAAACCACTGAAATCTTTTACTGCATGCTTAGTAGCGAGAGTGTCCATTTTTAACTGGTCTTGGTGTTTTTGACACCATTTTAAACGCGATTTAAATATCTTTCTACTCTCGCACATCTTTGTAAACATATCTCCAGTAGTAGGACTACCGCATAATCGCCATTCCCGAAAACTCGCCCGGGCCACCCTATGACTATCGCTCACGAGTTTATCCCAAGCAACAGTGATTTTAGGTTTACGTTTATTCTGCGTACGCCTACCACCCCCACCCTCCGAAGACGCCTGGGTTAACGCAAGCACAATGTCAGAGTACAATTTATCAATGACTAATCTGTGAGTAGGCTCATTACAATACCGATCACTACAATTTTGAAGCTCAGACGGAAAATCAATAAGTTTAAGACGTTTATGACTCTCAATTCTATACAGTGTAATAAGTTCGTTGGATTTCTCCCCCCACACAATTTTATTATTTGATACACTCGGAGTTATTTTAACCGGAGTCAAACAGTCTAACTTACATTCACATATAACGGGAAAATGGTCTGACCACATTACGTCATAATCAACATAAACATTGCACACTGTGACAGCGGCCGATTGCGAGACAACACAATGATCCAACCATCGCTTAGATCCACACGCTTGATCTATATATGTAAATGTATCAGAATTTAAACTTAACTTATTTACATCGATAAGCACCCATTTGAATTCATTACATAAAATATTTAATTCATTAAAAAATAACTCACCAGGATGTGCATTAAAATCCCCTAAAACAAAAATAGGTTCGTTTTCAAAATCATTACTGATAGCACTTACAGTACCCATACAGTCAGTAAACAGTGTCAAGTTCTCCGATTTGTTTGTAGGCATATAAACACACACCACTATAAACGGGCTAGCGGCCGTATTAATGCGAATAGCACACACTCGCGGATTATCGCAATCTATCACAGTCACACTAGGAAACACCCGCGTATTCCATAGAAGCGCAGTACCGCCGTACGGTCGGCCACGCAGTAGGCCCGCCGTCGTGTCCACAGCTGATGTACCCTTGCAACTGAATCCACTGTCTATGCTATTTAGGTACGCCAATTCTTCTGGAAGCAGCCAGGTTTCTTGCAATGCTATCAGTACGCACTCATCGCACAAACGCTGAATATCGCTAACGGCGCTCTTCACATTTTTACAATTATAGCTTGCAAACTTATAGGTTGTAGTTGCACTATCCATAGTTAGTAGGTTGTGGACCGATGTCAGCAGATACTCCGTCTACTTTTCGATGCTTATAATGCACGAAGCGTCTGAAGATAATACCTTCAGGCCATATTTTATCGTCTAAAAACATAGTTACCTTTGACTCAGAAACAAAGAACTTGTAGGCTTTGTGATCTAATACTTTTTTTGTATTAACCTTTTCTAAGAATACAGTCTCCTGAGTTTTTGTTTTTATGTAATCAATAATGTCAGACTCTAATGTATCGTTATGCACATTCGTTATAAAAATTGGTATTTTTTTGGCAGCAGCTTTGAAAGATGAAGTTATCGATTCTGCTTTACCTCTTTCGCCCAAGTACCTATAATTTTGCTTCTTTTTATTTCTACGTACAGTTTGCCAAGAATTATCTTCCTTTTCGTTGTTTTCCTGCATTGTTAGTTTAGGAATACTTGAGCTTTCGATAAATGTCTGCTTGACTTTTACTTTCTTAGCATTCTCACAGCTGACCGCTGGCGCCTCTTTGCTACCCGCTTCTACCGGCACATTCGGGATCGGTGACTCATTTATTTGCATGTCTCGAGATAACGGTTTACACACTATAACTTCTGCTTGGAAGTTATCAGTAGTCTTAGTTGCAGGGCTTTTTTGGCTCTGTCCGTTATTGGCTGACTGTTGTAAGTCCTGCTCATTAAAGGAATAATCTTGGCTCAACGTCATTCCTACAGGGCCACTTTCTACGTTCCAAGCACCCCTTCTCATGTTTACATAGCCCGTTGGAGTCGTAAATGGAGGTAGCGAAGCATGTTTTAAATCGTGTATATCTGTTCGAAGATCCTCAATTTGTTGTTGTGTGGCATATGTACTCTTAATAATTTCAATCTCCGAGTTTAATCTAGTCAAGTCTTTTAACAGTTTTGTACAATCGAGATGATCGAATAAAATTGGGGGTAGTTTTTCGAGCTCTCTTGCCACAAACACTGGAATTACATCAGGATCTGTACTTTTAAACACACTTATGATGTCATCCAAATCTCTTTTTTCTTTCCCCTTGCTTTTTCTTATAATCTTCCGTTGATCCGTCGGCAAGGATTCAAATAATAACGACTTTGATTTACAAATTTCACTGCTCGTGAAAGCTGACACACAGATTCTTTTTAAAGTTTCTTCGTCAATAACAGATATTTTATTTTGCACATAAGCTAACAGTTCGTCAATGACGATATTACAGACATTACATTTTAACACTTGCGACATTGTTTACAAAGTGCGTCGTCGCACTCAGCACGGCAGCGCACGCACTAAAACTCAACCGACCTTGACCGCGGCGCGCGAGTGACTATATATATTTTGGCATTAGTCAGGATTTCTACTGTATTAGGTATTACACATTGCATAATCAGCCTTTAATGTTCCCGCTGGGACACAGGACTCCTCTCTTCGAGAGGTAGTGGGCTGTAAGCCTGTAATCTACCACGCGGGTCACTGCGGGTTGGTAGATGTCACATGTCTCCGAATTTTTGGTTCTAGGACATGCGGGTTTCCTCACGATGTTTTTCGATGTGATTAGGTAGATATTACACGTAAGTACCTACACAAAATCCACATGCACAATGTTTGTTCTGTTTAGGATTAGAACTACAACACGAAAATAATAAGCGGCCAATTGCGAGTTGGTTGAAAGAAAGAAAAATGCGTTTATTGGCATTACAGCAAAATATTGAGAATCTGATATTTTGAGAATATGGTATTCTGAGATGAAAGGAAATAAATACACCTTAAAACTATAAAACCAGAAAACAAAGCTGTAATGCCAAAAGGGCCTCGGCTCAGCATAATGTCAGATGACAACATAAGTGTACCACCTGACGCTGATTTTCAACTGCAACCCACGAGTGCTGCGTGTTGGACGACACAACAGGAAGGGTTCGTACCACCGTACAATATTTAACACTACATTATATTATTTATTATTTGTTGTTATAGCGGCCATAATCAAACACTAGAGTATGTAGGATTGTAGGTAGGTACTACACCTACTTACTCTGTGTACATTTCAAGTGTTGTACTACGGTTCAAAAAATACAGCCCTGTGACACGGACGGATACTGGAGCCTTAGTAATAGGGTCCCGTTACCTGTTAGGGTTCCGAATCCAAAGGGTGCCGGGTCTGGGTACGGAACCCTAAAACGAAAGTAAATCACTCAGCCATTATACCATTGTGTGTGAGCGATGGTACCTACCTACCTTAAAAAGAGTATTTACCTACTGACAGCGAACGTGTTAAACCGTTGAAGAGTGCTAATTCGGGACTCCACTCAGGAGGAATAATTCACGAGTATTTTTTCAACGACAGATATCTCGAAAATACATCTCGAGTTTCTGCTCAACGAACCAAGAAGACAGTGCGTGGAAATAAATCAACCCTTCTTAGAAAGAAATGTAAAGTAAAACCTTTTTCGAACGCGTCACATTCCTTAGCGGGGTTTTTTTTTCTTATTCGTAAAAGGATAATCTGGAAATCACTTCAAAGAATCCCGAATTAAATCCGAGGATAAATGGTTTTCCGAACACGTTCGTGTAATTCATTCTTAATGAAATAAGAACAGTAAGTATAGGTGTAGGTACTCTCCTATAAACAGGTTACCTATACATAAATAGGGGTTGGAGGATAGTTGCGCGAAAGACATTTCCGCAAGTGTATCGGCTCCATGTAAATATAAGGGACTAACTAAGCCCTGTTCAGCTTTTGTCCATAGAAAACAACGATTTTATATGGACAAAAGCCACAACACTGCTGTAGCATAACCTAAGTATGTTTATCTACCTAGATGGCAATGTACAACTTTGCGGTAGCCCTATCCTATCTATAGGTAAGTTAAAGAGAACTCTTGAAGTACAAAGGGTCCCGTTACAATGAAGCTGCTGATGAATAAGAATTGCGCCCTTCAGCCAGAATACCTCCTTCTCAACAGCTCTTATAACGCTATTGAACTGGTTAACTTGTGTCCTTCACAGTTTTTGAGGATGTTACCTACCTACACCTACAATCTATACAGGGTCAAATTAAATTAGCTAGCCAACTCTGCAGACGTAATGGGTAATGGGTCGACGTGATCTAAACACGTTAAAAGTAAAATTTGATTTGATGTTTTTTTTGGGGTCGAACTAACTCTGGTAGTGTTGTTACCTGAAGTAGGAGTTGAGAAAATCTGTTTTCTTTATTTTATCGTTTTGAGATGTCTATACCCATCACGCCTGTGAAGATTACTGATAAGTATGTGGCAACCCGGACCTGAGACAAACTGTCGGCCCAAATAGTATGTGGTAACCCGGACCTGAGACAAACTATCGGCCCAAATAGTATGTGGTAACCCGGACCTGAGACAAACTGTAGGCCCAAATTGTTTGACCAAACCAAATAGCACAGAACTGGTGCCCTGAGACAGTGAGGCGGGGTCGCGGCAGACCACGTAGAAGATGGCGGGACGAGCTGGATAGGTTCCGTCAAAACTGGAAGGAGAATGCGCGGGCTCGGAGGCAAGGAGTGAAGGGATGCCTTTGCCTAGGAGTGGAACAGCACAGGCTAGTAAAAACAAAAAAAGGTATGTTTTTTGGATTTCGGTTTTGGAAAATTCAACATAGGTAGCTATCTACTCATCTCTATCATATTTACCTAACCATCATCATCATCATTCTCCTGGCTTTATCCCAATTTATTTGTGGTCGGCGCAACATGTCTTTTTATTCCATACTTCTCTATTATTCGTCATCTCGGTAGCCACCCCCTTTCTAACCATATCATCATTCACACATTCCATTCATCGAATTTCACCATATTTACCTACCTAACTGTGACTCGAATATTATTTCATAATCTTAAGACTTTATCCTACACACATTTATCCTACCGGACCTACTTAGGATTCGATTTCTGCCTATAGGATTGCACACTGGTAGGGCGGCTGGCTCCTAATTCAGCCGACATTATTCGCGGGGCTGGACATATGCTTCCTGTTAAGCTTCTTCTTTTCGAGTCAATTAATTGTACAGTCACCAAAATAGATACGTAACCAGGGTCGTCACATATCTATTAGTTAAAGTTTTGTAAGAAACCGATGAATGTTTTCGAATATTTACTTTCATAAAGGAATTGTTTGTTTGCTATTCATTAAATTTAATTTAATCGAAAGCATCCATCAGTTTCTTACTAAACTTCAACTATAACCGACGACCCTGGTTACTTAGATATCTTCTTTGGTGACTGCACACATTATATATTATTAGTTAAGTTAGGTACGACTTAGTTATACTCATTAATTATAATAAATTGTAATAAAATCCTTTATGCGAATCAAGGATTTTCTAGGATAAGGGTTGTCTAGACACTAGATTCGAGGAGCAACATACTTAATTGCTATTAGGTACCTACTTTAAGCGTTAAGTCTTTTATCTTTGTACCTACTTTTTCCCAATCTGAACGTATTCCTGTAACGCCCTTAACAAAGCCAGTCGATACGGTCATAAACGCAGTCGTATAACAAAACGTACCTACAACATAACGGCACCAACCTATAGTGGGTTCCAAAAGTATCTGATGAAAATGTAAATAAATGGATCAGAAAACGTACCTGTGGATGCTAATTTGTTGTGGCATTTACAAATGGAGTGCTTTGATTTGGTTATTTAAATACTTTAACCCGAAATTATAATTTTATGTGTTGGATAATTTAGCTCCCTTCAAAATGGTTGAGTTAAATGGTGCTAATCCATGCGTCATGTTGGCGAACGGGCGCCGTCAGTAGGGACTGGTCATCTCTTTGCTGCCATGGCTTATTTTAATTTAATATTTTAATTTAATATTTGAATTGTTTATTTTTATCTTTTCATTACGGACGCTTTTAAGGTCCCGCATCATTCTCACATGCATAATTTTTAACACAAATTTTTAAACAATATTTTGTAACCGTATTATTTTGATTTAAAAGAGTGTCCGTGGAGTTTTTGGTCCGTTCTTCTCCATAGGTACCTACTACGCTTTGGAATGGGCTAAACTACTTTAATCTTTCTGACTGACAGACCCCTTGACAATTCAAAATTACCTGTAATTGGCCTATTTAAAATAAATGCTTTGATATTGAGTTTAAATCACCTGAACCAAGTTTTTCATTTGATAATTGAGGTTAGTTTTATAACCCCAATTTTCGTCGACGATTTTTCAATTACAATTTTATCATTTTATTTTCATAATAATGGTTGGAAAAATTAGCGATATAAAGTGGAAACCTTCTTTAAACACCTGTATAAAGAAGGTTTCCACTTTATATCGCTAATTTTTCAATTTTGCGTAAGAATGTAACCTGAACAGGGTTTGTTTACACTTCTATCAGATACTTTCGGAACAGACCATACCTACCTACACTTGCTAGCTACGGCATGCTACAATCAGCTTTATTGCGCTCGCGCCTCTTTATGTAGGACCGGCGATAAATTCGCCAGTTAACCTAGATTTTATTTAAAAGGTCACGGGTTATTGTTTTATATTCGAGTGAGTTATGTACTTGTGGGGATGAGTAGGTATGGTTGGGGATGGAGTCTTTGATTTATTGTGTTGTTTTAACTCCCGCAAAAGTCTCGAGCCCGTGGGAATATCGGGATAAAAAGTATCGTACCTATGACCTAATCCAGGTCATGGTCTACCCAAGTGCAATTTCATCCAAATTCTTTCAGTCGTTTTAAAGCGTGAAAGCGTAATAAAGAAACATAAAAAAATTCAAATTTTTGTTCTGATATCTACGAGTACATCAGCTATTTTCACCCATTGTGCTACGAGGCAGAAACTGACTCAACTTGTCCCTTTTTTCTTCGAGTAGAAAATCCTGTAGGATCCTAGGTTTACCCAATGTGCGCTTTTATCATATCATTTCTGTGACGCAACGATATATTATCGTGGACGTCCAAATCCACGTTACAGCATCACTATAACACAGGAAAGTAAAATGTGTTGATATACAGGATGTAAAAAAACCTGTCACATAGCCGTCTATTACCCATTCTGTACATCAAACTAAGTAACATTGCACATAATAATTGCTGGGACACAACTTGTATTTTTGGTGTGAAAAGTTGCGGTAGGTAGTGCGCAATGTTACTCACGAAAAATATTGTGCAGCACAATGACAAAGTCGTGGGGATATTTAAAGTTGTATTATAACATAAAAAAAAACGTCTGTAATAGTTGAAATTTTGACCTTCAACATCTCTGTAACCAGAAAGATCCCAGGTAAACAGTTCATTAAGTCAAAACCGCAATTTAAACCAAAGCAAACAATACAGCGTTGATTGCAAACAATCCTATTTATGTGCAGTAGTTTACTAGGAACCACCCACACAACATCGCCCACCAGTCCGATATCTAAATAACCTGACCAAGAGCTGCTAAGCAGTCGATTGTTTTTTCAACGCCAGATAATTTTATCGGAGGAATAATTTTGAATTTTTGACAGCTCTTCCATAAAAAAACTGCTAGACGTCAATTTTATTCCACGAATAAATATTAGGTATCTGTCCATTGAAAAATCAGCCCTAAAGCAAATTTTGCGCAGAATACCTACATTTGCAAAGTTAACTAAATGCGGTGCGTTGGTAGGTAATTGTTTTTGTTTGATGAAGATTCAAGGAAAACAACACCCTGACTGCGTAACACACACACACACACTTTCAATCACAATCTGAATTATATTGATAATCCATTGCTTCATACGTTCGAAAAATTTGTCTGCTCGACCACGTAAATAACGCAATGAATGTTGTTGAGCTGTCAAAATGAAAGATGAAAAGAGTTTAAAGGCATTTTCGACTCCGCATGGAGACATAAAAAATATCTTAATAGGTGCTTACCTACTTAGATATTCTTTGGGTAAAGATCAGTGCAAAGATCTCATATTCTTCCAATGCCCGGTTCTTGGCCCGCGTGGTGGATGTCCCAGCAGTGTGAACATTAAAGATTGATTATGCTATCTACGTCCTACTTCTTCTTAATATTTCTTAAAACTATCTACGCTATTTTTTCTCCCACGAATTCTATGTTTACGATAATCCACGTATTAAAAACAACAATAAACATGCAAAATTAAACATATATACACTTCTTAAGCGCCATTCCTCAACGACACACAGTCATGGCCCATCTCGCTTTAAACAGAGCTCGATAAAACAACTGTAACTGTTTATGGTCTCGCTTCGCGCAATGAATAACTGAAATGATATTGTTCATAGTTTACATCATAAACGTAAATACAGAAGAATCACCCACAGCAATGACAAGGGCACACACACCTAGGTACCGACTAAGACTTCCTGATTGGTAGTATTTTTTTTATCTCTTAAATTAATTGCAAACTATAGTTCTGTATAATTTAGAAGCATTTAAAAAAAACGAGTCGCAATAAATACATTTCCTTTCTTTCTTTTCTTTCTAAAATTTTGTAAATGTAAGACTCATGGATCCGTTTATTAGGATAATTTGACTGACTGACTGACTTGACTTAAAAGAGCATGGCAGTTGAGAATATATCATGCTCACTTAAATGTCTCACTGGTGGTGGCGCGTGTGTTGGATCATTCGGTTCCCTACAAAATGGTTGAGCTGGGTGATGCTGATCCACGCGTCATGTTCGTGAACGGGCTCCGTCGGTTGAGACTGGTCATGTCTTAACTGCCAGGTTTTATTTTTAATTTTATTTTTTAAATTGTTTCTTTATTTGTTTTTTTTTTTACATTGTTCTCACATATAGAAGCAATAAGAATAATGTATCCAGGATTTTGTAATAATATCTTGATTTAAAAGAGTGTCCTTGGAGTTTCTTGCCCGTTCTTCTCCATAGAGATCTACGTTTTGGAATGAGCAACTAGCTTCAACTTTCTGTATAACTGACCGACTATTTAATTTTGATAATTCAAAAGCGCCTGTAAATGGTTTATTTGAAATAAATTATTTGAGTTTGAGTTTAAAGGTTCCGAACCCAAACGCGAAAAATCCATCCGCGCCACCAATAGTAGTTTAGTTTATCTTCTTTTTGTTATTAACTAGCTGCGCCCCACGGTTTCATCCGTATAAGTCTCGATCTCGTGGAAATATCAAGATAAAAAGTGTCCTTATCCAGGTCATGGTCTACGCATGTACCAAATTCCATCCAAATCCGCTCAGCCGTTTTAGTGTGAAAGCGTAAAAAACAAACATACAAAAAAACAAATATTTTCTCTTTATAATATTAGTTTAGATTATGATAGAGGCCATAGGACCTGTCACGTAATTCTGTGAAAATTTCAACTGATTATCTATTAAATACGGCTAAAAAGACACAGCCTGTGACAGACAGATGAACGAACAGACATTCGTAGGCTTAGCAACTTCGGTTTCACCCTTTGAGTGCGGAACCCATAAATACTCGACCGATCCAGTGGTGGTTCTCTTGGCATTACAAACCTTCTGCATTTCTTCATATCGTAGGACACATCTGTTTGGTAACTATAAAGAGTTTTGCGTGGGCGTTAGGTGTTCACTGAATGTATGTTTTGTCTGTATGTTTTGTTTTTGTGTACCTAAGTATAGGGTGTCGAACTTGGCAGTTAACAAAGAAATAATGGGATAGGAATTATAAAAGTCTGCTTGTCAATGTTTTACTATTTACGTATAATCTTACCTACGCCATTGTACCTAACAATACAACAGTTGCTATAATATGGTTAATAATTATTGACTTATGCTGAGCAAATACTGAAAAAAATCATGTATTATCAGCCTATAATGTTCCCACTGCTAGAACACAGGCCTCCTCTCTGTGAGAGCGAGTGCCATAATTCAGCACGCAGGCCCAGTGCGGGTTGGTAGATGTCTCATATCTTCGAAATTTTGCTTCTAAGATATGCCGGTTTCCTCACGATGTTTTCCTTCACCGTTTTGAGAGCAGCGGTAATGAAGTTATTTACACAAAGTAAAGCGCCTGCCTGGGTTCGAACCCGCGACCTACATCTCGTACGTTGAGGCTGTTACCTCTGGGACACCACTGGTTTTGCATTAAAAAAAACCACGATGAAAGTAAAATTTGTGGTAGTCGTTAAAATATTTCGAAATCACTATTTCCAAGGTTTACATGAGTAAACCTTGTTATGGAATGGTTAGAGTATACATGAGCATACCCTTATTATTCTAAAGGAACTTTTATTCGGCGGGTTATACACTCAAGCTCTCAATTTCGCCAAGCAGGGTGAAGTAACAAATTATCGTCCGTCCGTTAATTTCTCCGCCCTTCCTTACTTTTGTTCCTCCAGCCTTTTAATTTAACTGAGCCATAAATTATATCATTAACTAAATTACTTTCGACATTAATAATTAATCTTTCCAAGTGAAAATGTTAGTTGCAAGTATTTTAAATTGGACACGGGGTACCTACAAATTGGAGTTGTAGCAAATTAAAATATTGCAAATGAAAGTACCTAAATAAAAGTTTTTGCGCCGTGTTTGTAAACCACTACAGAATGGGAAACTGTGTGCTGTTTTACTTATTGAAACCTGTTAGTTAGTGTGACGCTGTTAGTTTACAATTACGCATGGTAATACTGCTGAAAACCAGCGCTGGGGCTCTGTCTCGTATAGAGTCTTAGCATTATGCTGAGCGATGGCCGTTTCGCGTGAATGTGACGCATGTTTACCCCCAACTTGTTACTTTTTTTTTGTGTGTTTATGTTCTTTTTTATGCGTCATGTTTGCCGCAAATAAACGTATTTTCTTTCTTTTCTTTCTTTCTTTGTAATAATTAGAGAATTAGAGAGTAAATATGAGTCAAGTTCTTGCGTATTTGCCGTGTGTATTCAACTGAGGGGAGACCGTTTCAAGACTTTTTTTGTTGCAAGTGTTTCTACGAAACTTGAAATAATCACAGTGCAACAACATTATTCTTGTGAACGTTTAACTTAATATGAATGAATTCGTGGTACAGATTTGACTACCCACTCTTATACCAACAGAGCCGTGTTCTCCCGGCAGTCGACGCTGTGGTGAAACCGGGCGTCCGGCTTCCTATTTATGCGGCACAGGTACAGACGCCGGCAGGTCAAGCTACCCGAAACTGTCAAATTGTTCCAATCAACCTTGAACCTTAATGCTTTAACGATAAAGTTGAAAATCTATTAAATAAATTTGACAGATTGTAGTAGCTTGCTGGCGTCTGTACTTCCCGAAGCAACCATGCCCTGAGAGCGCCTGCATCACCCGAAACGACAAGCAGCCGTGCCTCCTCCCGAGTCAGCGCTCGAGTACCGGCCGGACCGCCTCGATGGACGAGGCCGGGTAGGGCGTGAAAGCCTGTCCCGTCATTCCGCCACCAGGACCCCGCGAAGCTGAGACCGACGCAGCTCCATGTGTCGCTGCATCGGTTCCTCGCGCGCCACCGATACAACGACGCGAGTACTTTCGCCTCGAGGTCCCATAGGAAATCGTGCGATACCCCCTGATGAATTTGACGGCCTTCGCTCTCTGCGGCTTTCGCAAAATTGCGGTGCTATCGGCCGTCAGGTCAGCCGCCTAGACCGGGGCCCCATACAGGGCCATCGATCGCACGCTCCCCATGTAGAGTCGCCTACAGGCGGCGCTTGGGCCCCCCCAGATTGGGAAGCAGCAGATAGCGTCCCAGCCGCTCCCAACAACTTGGGCGCCAGTCGTCGGAAGTGGGGGTCAAAATCCCACCGGCTGTCGAGCACAAATCCCAGGTACTTCATGGTAGACTTGACAGCGATTCAAGCCCCCCCGATCACGATGTGCGATCCAGGTGGCGGTGCCCGCCGGCTACCAAACTCCTCCGACTTGTTGAGGGCCACCTCCAGGAACCTAACTTTTTTTATCAAAAAAAAGGAGTGCAGTTCATCACTAATATTTCAGTAGAGTAAGCTTGTATACATAAATCGGTCGAATAACAGCCAATTGGTTGAAGTGGCTAAACACAAGAACTTACAAAACACAACAGAAATAATGTATTATATTTATGTTCTGAGGTGGAAGAAATTTTTTGCTAGGTCAGTTCGAGGTTTGCTGGTCAGAGGCCGAGGGACCCCGCTGTACGGCACCGCCTAGCCCTCCGATAGTCACGCCACTGCTTGGAGGGTTCTAAAAGATAACAATCATTTCTTAACAAAACATCTTGCTTCACTAGTTGCATAATCGCTCCTTCTAACCAACTTATAAATAAGACTAGCTTTAAATGGGACTATGTTCTATGTTAGAAGGATATGTTTACGCATTTAAGTGGACCATTGTATGTGGGCCATGGTGGCCGTCGGGGGTTATTTCAACCAACCCACCTCTCCCCAGAAGTTGATTACAACGCCTGGGCTGTTAAGAATATATGTGTAAGATCTGGTTGCCTCAAGGGTTTCTGACCTAATCTGGGTGACGCCTGTGCATTCAAACAGCACATGCGCAACGGTTTCCTCAGCCTCCATGGAACTCTTGCATAGGGGAAGTCTAGTTATGCCTATTGTGTGGAAGTGTCACCATTGGCAGCCTTGTTCTATCCACTGAGTGTGGGCCATCTCCCTTTTGTACTATAGGTAGACTGTACATCGGGCTGGCGGAAGGCCAACACTCCTACGCCTTTCTAAAAAAGAATAAACAAAGTTTTCTTTCGTTTTATTTTGCGTTTCATAGTTTATTTTAAGTATAATTCTGTGACCTTTATGATTTGTACCGATCATTCGTTTGTTCTAATTGTATTGAAATTTGATTATATTCTGATCTATTCTTTTAGTGTTGTGAAAGAAATGTTTGCTTTATTTTATGTAATGTGGGTATTGCCCGAATTAAATGAATACTTATTATTATCTTACTTTTCTTTATTAAAATCTCCACTTCCGATAATGAGTGTTGCCACCCTCATTAAATTTTTCAGTCTATTCCATCAAAAACATACGGCCACTACATTTGTCTGATTCCCTTTATTCTAGTATTACTGTAATCCAGTCTAGATCTGTCTAGACTAACAGATGGAGTCTCCTAGCGGGAAATATGTCTCACTTGCTCTGATAAATGATCCTATTTCAGACTAATATCTGTGAAAATGCTGTTGCATTGTTTTGGATAGGAAAGGGTGGAAATGTGAATATATTTGTATGAAACAAAGTGATATATTTTGATAGTTATAAGAAACTGTTTGAAGTCTGCAGTTGGCATTGAGAAATTGGTTGATATTGTAGTGTTGATATTATAAAATACTAGCTGTGCCTGCGACTTTGTTCGCGTGCTTGTCGGAAAACAATAGGATTTCATGGGTTTTATTTTTTTTTGTAATCCTAAAGTCCCGTCAAAATCGATCCAGCAGTTTTGGAGATTAGCCGGAACAGACAGACAGACAATTTTTTTAAATTTTTTTTGTAAGTACGGACGCCAGCACATCAAGTTACTACAATCTGTCAAATTTCTTTAATAAATTTTCAACTTTATCGCTAAAGCATTAAGGTTCAAGGTTGATTGGGAAAATTTGACAGTTTCGGGTAGCTTGACCTGCTGGCGTCTGTACATTATATCCGTTCATATGCATTTAATAAAAAGCTGTTATTTTGACATTATAAACAGTCACTTCCATTTTATTTCGTATATGTAGGTTTGTTTAATGAAAAGTAGTTGTTTTACTTATTAATTTAGTACCTAGGATCTGGATCTTGGTTATATTAATTAAATTAATTTTCATTTAATTCAGGCAAGACCCATATTACACAATCATAGAAAATTCATAAAATCTTTATTCTTCATTTTAAAATTCTATACCTAACCATAAAAAAAAAATTAAAAATCAAAATTGCCTCAGAACGCATACCAATTAGCGCATAGCAACTAGCAATAATGGCCACCTAAAATCATAATTTTGTTTTAAAACTCATTGATATGCGTATATTCCGATCGCATACAATATTATTATTTAACGTTTTCGTGAAAATCGATCAGCTGATTTTTTTTTATAAATGATATAAACTAGTGCTTGACTGCGATCCCGCCTGATGGAAAGCAGTGATGCAATCGTTGATGGTAAAGCGCACTAATTTATTATGAGCCTATTCACTCTAGCCTTGAAGACGGGAAAACCGCTGCAGGCAAATTGTTCCAGTCCTTCGATGTTCGCGGTATAAAAGATGAGGCGAAACGCTTCGTCCGGATCGTAGCAATTTCAACGACGTAAGGATGGAAACCCGCCGTGCGACGACGGGTTGTCCGATGATGCAACGGTGATGGCGGAATTAAGTCATGTAATTCCCGCGCACACTCTCCAGAATGCATCCTATAGGATACCGAAAGGCTGGCTACCCTACGCCTGTGCTCCAGACTTTGTAGATTGGTCTTAACCAAATCTGGATCACCAATTAGCCTCTTCGCACGCCTCTCCACTGAGTCCAAAGCTGCTAGATGGCATATTTGCAGCACCTGCCCATATGTGGCTGCAGTACTCCCCACACGATCGGACCTGCGCTTTGTATAACATCAGAAGCTGTCCCGGTGTGAAGTACCGCCGGACCTTTGCAAGAACGCCAAGTTTCCCAGTAGCCATCTAGGCTTTGGACTCAATGAACCGCCCAAAGTTTAGGTTTGAGGAAATTTCAACTCCCAAGAGCTCGGTCGGTGCACTCCAAGGATACATTCTGAAATCAGGAGCCAGGGTAAACGGGCTCCTTTTGGCGGTGAACGCTTGTGTTTTGGCGGCGTTGAATCCTACAAGGTTGGCTTCGCCCCACTTGGAGACTGCCTGAAGTGCGACATTCGTACGCTCTACCATAGCCTCTCTTTCGAATTAATTAATCATTTAAATTTAATGAGTGATGTGTTCGTAAACACACATTTTTTTATAAAAAATCGAGTAAAATCTGTAATAAAACTCCAAAGGAAATTAAAGAATTAGGTAAATTTGAGTCGTTTAAAAAAAAATTAAGGGATTTACTGTGTAGTAAATCTTACTATAACTTAAATGACTACTTAAATGACAATTTGACATTTTAATGATGAAGACCAAGGTACTGATAACATAATATTATTATTCTATTGACACTATTTTTATCTGACATTTTAATTGGAATATGGTTTTAATAAATAATGTTAAGTAATTTTGATCCTATTTATAACATGTAATCATAGACCTTAAATAAAAATGTGTACCTACTTCGAAATTTGCACGCCATTATATGGTAGAATATGTTGTGACAAGATATAACTTTAAGACCACATTTTTAATGTATTACCATATTCTGACAAATAAATGATTATGGTACACTTTGAACTTTAGAAAACCTCTGCCCAAGACATCTCCATACCTCAAGGGGCGTCTAGAAGTAAATTAAGTTTCATAATATAATTATGAGAAAATGTTAGATCAAGTTTTCTTGAACATAAAAACTAATAAAAAAAAAACTTTTTAAAAACAAGCTTATTAAATATTTCAGTTGTACTAAAACGAATTGGTCCATCTTTGGGAGTCGGCCATATTGGATTTAGAAAGATGTCACTTGCTTAACTGTGTATTGTCATCCAAACCAAACGTGTATACAAAATCTCAGCTCCATCAGGGATAACTGTTATAAAATAAATGTTTATTTGCACCTTCAAGATTAACATAAAGAAACAGGTTTACAGTAAAATAGGCCAAAAGGTAGTTACATTATTTTGATTACATGTTAGAGTTGCTACTAATACCTAAGCTAAGATAACTTAATATCTTGTGATATAGGTATCAGCGCTCATCCTCATTTGCATTCACACAATATTAAATATACATTAGAGCCAGAAAGCTTAACATTACACTTATAGTTTTATAATTTAAATTCCCGTTTTACAAATTAACTAGAAAAGGAGCATTCTAGGTACAAAATAAACCAAGTAAGTGAAAAACTTATTTTATGAAAAGTAATTTGAGAGCTTAAAAACAAAACAAAAATACCATGCAAGAGGAAATAAATAATAATCCTATTAAGGCATTATTTATAAAATTCAGTTGCAAGATTTGGGCCAAACATTATAAAAATAGCCTCCCGACCGATTTCGGTCACGGTGGCCGTTCTTAGCGGAGATTAGCCAGGTACTCAGGAGATACTATAGTAAACAAGTGTGTGCGCAAACACAGGTGCACTCTCTGTTCCTTTACTCTCATAGTCCGATGGGACGGAAATCCAGACCGAGGAGTGATCAGGCGCAAGACCACCGTCTTTACGTGCTTTCCTAGGCACGGGGGTATTAAACCGCCCACTTCCAAACTCCGGACTGTTACTAAGAAATTCCTAATGGAAAACGCAATAACACTTTGTCTGACCTGGGAATCGAACCCAGGACCCCACGCTCAACAGTCACACTTGCAACCACGAGACCCACGGGCAGTCTATAGAGCCATACATACTAACTAACTAACAAGGCAAGTTAAGCAAAAGCGTGTTAGTGAGGGAATCTGCTCACAGCTTCACAAGATAAATCATGTACCTAAAACAATAAAATGCTAATTCCACCAGACCCTCAGATTAATTGAAGAAGATTTAATTAATATTATCACGAGATACAATAGCCAAGCGTTTCACCTTATCTTAGAATTTCAATATTCAACTAATAGTTCTCAGTCACAATTAATCAATTGCTCTCAGCTTTAATGACTGGTATTAATCAAAATTGAAACACAATATTAGTCTTGGAGGACCATCGATATTGAAATAATAAGAGGAGATTAATTGGTTAATTAAAAGTGCTTGATAGTCTGCGCAAAGCATGGGGTATAAATTCAATTAACCCAATCAACTCAGCTGGACATAGGCCTCTCCCATAAAAGATAAATGATTTTATTTCTGTAAGTTTGTGCAATAGGTTTGCACAAACACTTTTACACGTCAATCATATTTTAAAAACTAGATGAGGTCGGCGTTTCCTATCTGACTACTCTGAGAAGAAAGGCCGAAACAAACTCAGAAGTCACGGTCTATTTTAAATTCTAGACATAATCTTGGTCAGATCATGTGAAGACCATGTAGATGGATGTCTGAAATGGTCTTTTCAGGAAAGAACCACACAGATTGAGCGGACCTGTCCAGCCATGCTGCGCCACAACACCCTGTCCTTCGCCTTCCGCATCCAGTCTGTCCCATCCACCTTCTTTAGGTTGTCGGTCCATCTAGCTGAGGGGCGTCCCACACGACGCTTGCCGATTCGCGGTCTCCACTCTAGAACTCGTCTGCTCCACCGACCATCGGTCCTTCGACAAACATGGCCAGCTACTGCCACTTCAGTTTGCCTACTCTGCAAACTATGACGGTAACTCCGGTCCTTTTCCAGTTAATTAGGGTACACATTAGATCAATAATAATGAACATAAACTAATATGAGGAAAGTTCGTGAATTGGTCAATTGGTCAACCGCAGTACTTATTGAGACTGACGTAACTGGAAGCGCTGGACATACATTTAAATTTTGCCACTAGTGAAGGTTATCTTTATGCACCCTTCTTAAATTGAAGGACGGGCAGTAGCGTCTTCCTGTTTATTTCACTGCAAAACTTAGTGCGATTAAGAATAATTGGGTAGCAGACTGCCCTTAGCAAGCGCAGCTTAACCTCTCAGATTGATCGCCTCGGTTTTTGCTTTGCTACGAGCCTCACGCGAAGTGAAAATGACAAAATAATTTAATCATATTTTAATTGCTAAAAGCAGCGCATTTTCATCTGAGGTTCGAGTTAGTTTCATTTTACTCTATAATATTACACAATTTCTTATCATGCGCTGTTAACAGCAAGCCTTCTGTACCTATTTAGTTTGCGCCAGTCAGGCGACTCGTAGCGGGCTACGCGGCGTAGCAGTGGCACTACGAGGACCGACGGTTACGGACGTCTACGCGCTACGCGAGCGTCCTCGGAAATTTCGAGTATGGACTGATTCGAGTTTACATTATCTTTTGTGCTACTGTGACTTCAGTACATTTGTTCAGCCGGTTGAACAAATATTTGTCCGAATCTATTTATTTTGTAGAGTTTCCTTCGCGGGGCGGTGTAGACGAAATTAAAAGACAGTTTTATTTTGTTGAAGAGTGAACTTTTTTATTGGTTAGTGAAGCAGTTGGAATTTTTCAGACGCGTAAGTATTTTTTTTTTATTTGATTCATGGAATCAATTGTTATTATGTATTTCAGGAATGTTTATATTTTATTCACTGAAAAACTTAGTTTTTTAGTAAAGATTTAGACTATCTACTTACATGGAAATTTTTAAGACTCAACTTTACTTCTATTTTATAAAAATCGCTGTGACATCCGGAATATACAATAGGTACGTACTATGTAACTGTTCACGGAAGGTCCCAGATTCGAGTAGCCACTTACGTTCCTCCAAGAAGCCATTGTCCGGTAACCGATAAGAGCCTAGCGTGGTTTACTGAAAAGGGACTTTTTACAAAAAATAAGGATAGCTGTGCGGGAAAAAATGCCATTTTTATTTTTATTGGTCCCTCTAATTTAGAAAGGATATTTTTTAATTGGAACCTTTTTTAAAAAATATCCTTTGATTTATATTGATTTGTCTTGGATCGGGATTCGAACCCCTTCATCGCGGCGCTGTTGAAGTACAGATCCTACCAAAGTAGTTCCGGGTTCTTAACATTACCTATAAAGTGTTGCCAAATTCCTGTGTTCTCGAAAAACGAGAGAAACAAGACATTTTTTACTTAAAGTATCTTACCATTTATGTAAGTTTTAGATTCTAGTATAGCAAGTTCGACGTTTCATTGTTTTATTGATACTAGATAAATGTCTTTTCCTATGATTATTATGTCACGAACTAAATAAACTATGCGTATGTATGTATCTAAGGGAGATCTGGGAGTTGCCCATCATAGCAGGAATATCTCTTAATCCCATACACGTTTCCATTTTCCATGTTCCCTGTTATACCTAACTCTTTGTAATGGAGCTCGTACGGGAAGTACTACAACTATAAATATCATCATACTAATCTCTGTCGCTAAGCGTTACTGTACTCCAGTTGGATGGGTATCGTTGTGTTATTACAGACACATCAGACATTTCAACTTCGTCTCTGGGATGGCCACACACTGTAGATACTGTAGATATCTATAATTCCCATTATTAGTGTTGCCATTCAACGTGGCAATGCTGCCAGTCTTCTGGGCACGTTCCCGGCTGACAGTGATGCGGACGAGTACTTCGACGCCTAAGTGTCCTTTTATTTTTGTATTTATTGGTATAGTTCGTAATTCCATAATTTTAAATAAAAAATAAATGTCAACGAATCACCGAAATGTAGGTCCGCGCGTAACTTCCGATCGAGTGCACCAAATTGGATAATTCTTTTTTTTATGTTTGATAATGTCAGGACAAAGTTTGTATAGAAGAAAATTATGTACTATATTCACGAAAAAAAATGTGCCGGTACAACGTTCGTCGGATCAGCTAGTTTCAAATAATAATAAGCCATGCGCCCGATAGGATTTCCAATTGGCAAAACTGACGTACTTCTATGCAAACTTTCATCTCCTATTTAACCCCTTGAAAATCTATCCCGAATTTTCAAAAGTCCTTTCTTAGTGCTCACCTTCGTTATAAAAGGATCTCTTTTGCAAAATTTCATGTTTTATCCACCAATTAAAAGGAGACATTTTTGCCTCCCAATAAAAAAAAAAAAAAAACATAAGAGCAGAGTACCTAGAGAGAGTATATATCATTATAAATACATCGATCACCAACCAGTGTGCGAGGCGTAATGCTAACGTAATACCCCGTCAACCATTAATTGTAGTTATCAATTGGTACATCGACCATTTTCAGTAGCCGATGTTAACGAGCTGATAAAATAACAAATAAACCATTCATTAAACTTCATTATATTGTTCTATAAAATGGTCCATTCTCTTGTGCTCTATGGAGTACAAATTATTGGAAATGTACAATTTCCGATAATTTATTACTCAGAGGACAATAATTGGATATTGTCTTCCATTGAAAATGTTCACAGGAGTGGTATTGTTAGGAATATTCAAGTATAGTATTGAATATTGCATTTAGGTTTTATTTGTACAAAATTACGCGCTTTACGCGGAATCGCTAAGATATACTACTCAATATTGTTGATGGTATAATGAAGCTTGACTAAATAACCTATTTATGTATTTGTGTACCTAGTTTTAAGAGTTTTTTTTATCATTGTCCCTCTCAACCAAAGTACCTGCCATCTAATCTCTTCACCACCCTTGGTTGACTGGTAGAATTCTCTACCAGTCTCTCAGCCTAAGGCATTAAGTCCGCCTTTGTACCTTATTGTGCGAAAAGTTTAAATAAATAGATATTATATTAGAGATATTATTCTGATCACAGAATCAATTTAATTTCTCTGGACAGGACTTCTCCAATGACAGCCTCTGAACACCAACTCTACATCTTCTTATTTCTCTGACTACATTCAGAGTAACATCTTCTTCACAAAAACCTACATCTGAGTCTAGCTCTTAAACCAACTACTGCTAACGAACAAGATCGCCAGTGCGAGATGTGAAAGTTAAGTGAAGCAAACTGTTCTACTACTTGAAGTTACAAAAGAGTTTCAGAATGCTCTCGAAATAAAATTAAAACAGAAGAGGGTACTTACCGAGAGAGATACTAACTTTATTTTCTTTGAACTGATTGTGGTTTTGGGCGAAAACCGGTTTTTGACTTTCATAGATGTCATTTTTAATTAATGACAAAGGCATCGCAGCTCGCAAGGTACAGTTATAGTACTGCAGAGCCGTGATTTCTCTAACCAGACCAAATTTTGATTAGGCTTGGCTTACATTATTCTGACCCTATCCTTACAGTAAATAAATAAATAAAATCAGGTAATAAATTCAAGCCTCAAAGTCATCTAGCCATTGTCATTAATTAAAAATAGCATCTATGAAAATCAAAGTTAGGTTTTTTTTTGCCAAAATCACACTAGTTACGGTTACTCTACAGTACCTTTCCGTACAGTAACTTTCCGTATCACTTTGGTACCACCAAACCGATGATTACCGTCAGCCACTCTATTGTATGAGCCGGTTTATGCTCAACTCTTCTAGGTATTTTCTACAAAAGAGGCGTACGTTTTTGTGGAAACAAAATACAAAAAGAGTAAGCAATATAACAAAAAAGAGACGAACCGTTCGTTTCTTGTTTGTTATATACGCTCAGCAGTGGACTATGATTAAGGTTCCCCGCAGACAGCCGCGACGTGACAGTGCGACGCGATTCTGGTAGAACAATTCCATAAAGTTGTCTGCGGAAGCCTTAAAATAGGTACTTTATTACCTACAGTCGATATAGGATTAGCTGTTTATAAGTATTCAAATCAGAGAAACCATACAAATTCCGTTACACACAATGTATGTTTTACGAGTATACTGAAATATTTTATATGAAACTATCAATTGAATACAACGTTACGTACTACTGGCATACATCTATTTATTACAAGCCGCTGAGTTTAAAAGTAACTTTCTTGATTAAAATATGTGGTTACCCGCTATCTTTTAACATTATTGTCTACGAT
This sequence comes from Apamea monoglypha, assembly GCA_911387795.2. Taxonomy (NCBI): domain Eukaryota; kingdom Metazoa; phylum Arthropoda; class Insecta; order Lepidoptera; family Noctuidae; genus Apamea; species Apamea monoglypha. Next base: position 18,784,790 of record OU426926.1, on the reverse strand, counting down.
TTTCAATGTAGTAAGTAATCCTCTAGGCCGATTTTTCAAAGTCCGGATAAATTATTTCTGAGGAATAAAAATTGTAGCTTTTGTAAACAGAGGTACCTATACCTATAGTATACTCACATTTCGCCAGACGTGTAGTAGATATTTCTCATGTAATAAGGGGCGGACTTATTGTCATCGACCGGGCACGAATCTAAACTCCGGGCTGCTACTGAGAAATTCTAGACGCAAAAACTTAATAACACTTTCCTCGACCTGGGAATCGAACCCACCTCTATCTTCTCCTTATAAAACTTCGTTCTGACCTTTACCCGTACAATGGATAAGTTTGTCTAGCTTCAATTAGTGTCAGATCTCGCTAGTTTCTACAAGAACACCGCTTTTTAACCTTGTTTCACATAATTGCTAGCAATTTGCCATCGGCCGTGACCAGATCAAGCTTCCATTATTTATTTATACGCCTTTCCTTGAATCGTGAGAAGAATTGCTAATGAAAATCGACGGGAGGGTGTTTACTTGGAAGTTTCATGGTGTACTGCATAATAAGCTGAATACATTCCATATAACATCACGCCTGTATTCCGTGAAGGGTTAGGCAGAGGTGTACCTATAATACCCCCACATTTCGCCAGTTATGTTTAAGTCCCATGTACCAGTGAACGAGCCTGTCGCCATCGACCGGGAAAAATCCAGACTCCGGGCATCATCATCAACCTATAGCAGTCCACTGCTGGACATAGGCCTCTCCTATTGCACGCTATTCAACTCAATTTTCGGCAACTCTCATCCAGCTGCTACCAGCCATCCTGCGAAGATCGTCGCTCAACCTAGAGGGCATTCCACCTTACGTTTACGGATTCGCGACTCCGGGCATAAAATATGATATGTATGTATATCATATTAAGCAGGACATCTCAATGAGTGAAGTCCTGAACGGTACCCAAAATTATGTCTTCTGTACTATACATGACCCACCTTAGTTTTACCGTCAATCTATGGACTACGATACAAAAAGAGAGGGGAACGAAGATACCAAAATCACTTTTATTGAAAAATTCTCAGTTCTTTATTAAGATTAGTATGTCTATAAAACGGTGGTCATCTGGTCTTGCATCATACTTTCCACTATACTTTAGTGCAAAGTATGATGCAAGACCGGATGACCTGAATTAATGTATGAGTGACCTTATTGGTGATGTTCTTCAGAAAGGTCAGTGTGTAGCGTGCACAGTAGATACTCGCAACCGGCGTGCGCGTGTTACCAAGTGTACGAACGTAAACGAAGCAAAAGGAGTATGCTAGGACCTTAGCACGAGGGTGACACTGAAAGTTCTTAGAAAATCAAAAACTGAACAAACTATCAAGTTATTAGTTTTATTATATCTTATACATCATGCATCCGATGGAACCACAGCCCTCGTATAGTGTTTTTTAGTTTCTGCTTACCACCATGGGAAGAAGGCGTGAGATTATGATGCTGTTTCTCAATATAGCCTCCATTTAACTTTTACGGCACCCCTGGGTACAAATATGGTACCCATTTACCCCCCAAATATGGTACCATATTTCGGCTTCTTTGTGAAGTAGTTACAAAATATCAATTTAGAAGAATAAAAGCAATATTTTCTTATGTGTTTTCACCTATAATTTTTACGAATAAAAACTTAAAAAAATGTATCAACCGAATGAGGCCTATTTTTTACCAACTACCCGGAAATATCGTCTGATAGTATGTATCTTATCAGAGATGACCCGGTTTCTCGTCATTATGATCGCGTTGCTCATGCCTTTGGGGTGAGTTTAACGACAAACGATATTGAACCTTAGTGACCAATTGATTAATTGTTAGTGATTACAATTGATTTTACTTTGTCAAGTTCTGTCGATTAACGGTGGCTTTCAATTCATTACTATTGGTATGTTTTATTTTAATGATAATTGGAGATTTATTAAATAATCTGTTAATAAAATGTAATCAAAATCGTATTGACGTGTTGCTTGCTTGCTTCCATAAGGGTTCCGTAAATCCGCCATGTATTATTCAATATTTGCTTCACCAAGATCTAATTTCATGCTTTAAAAATTCCATCCTTACGTCGTTTTCGGGAACACCGCGTGCGACTGGCACATGTAACGATACGTGAGTGATTCCATAATGGTTCCGCTCTCTTTTCGAAGTTATCCTCCAAATATGCAACATTGTAAATCCATTATTACTGGTTGGAATGAAACAACAATACAAAGACACACAAGTATCTAACATTTTAACTTTTATTTTAATTATCTTTGTCGTAAATCGTAGTGCCTACTTTGTTATGCCGCATCGGCTTCGCTTGCATAATATCGTCTCTGCAGACAAATAAGGCGCATTATGGCTTTGGCGTTGCTGAAAATAGGCCTTTCAATAAAGAAAGAAAGAAAATACATTTATTATTTATTATTTGGGGGAGGCCTTTGCCCAGTAGTGGGACAGCATAGGCTAATAAAAAAAAAAACCACAGATTAAAAGGTACACCAACATATTCAGTAAAATACAAATAAGATAACAAGTGTATTCCGTTGTAAGAAATTAGTAGGAATGAGTGCTTTAAGTTGAGCGAAAATACCAGATAACTACGTACCAGACGCTGGTTTTCAAATTCCCGAAGAAAATTCATGGTGATTATAAACGTTCCCTGTAATTCGTTAATTAATCACTACGATTGGGGGCCAAGTTGATGGAAGCCGACCCCAAGGTACTTGGGAACAGCCATGTAAATGGTTAACCTGCTATTAGGTACTGTTGAAGTAATAACCTTATAGGCTTTACAAGACCCTCATGCGTGTTAGGTTCTATGTAAATCGTAAACATCACACGAAAAACTGAAAATTATTGGGTATATTCGTTCCTAGTAAATTGAATATGGAATGGACTGTACCCATCGGATATCTATGACAGTACCGGTGTACCGACCTGTTATACAAAAGTGTTATTGTATAATGAAAACAATACAAAATACAATCTATATAACTAAAGGACGGCCCAAACAGCGGTCTTGACTATCCCAAAAAATTACAACAGGGTGGAAGGTTAACGACTTGCCTCAATTCCAACCACAATACAATCATAATTGGTGCTAGTACCTCGCTGACCCAGCGGAACATAAATGCTGGGTTCGATTGACGAGAGCCCCCTAGCGGTAAATATATTGAGTTACAAATTACATGTGCCACACTGCTTGACATGTTATCATTAGGATAATGATGACATGCGCTTTGTACATCATTATGTTATTCGAACATGGTTTGTTTTTGTTTAAGAGGACTTATACGGTTGTAACATAACTGGAGAAATTTAGGTCATGTGGTATATGCACTTCTGCCTACCCTTTATCCTACGGGGAATGCAGGCTTGATGATGTCTTGCATTATATTTGTCTTCCTTATGTAATGCTGCCTTGTTCACCTGTCTTAAGACTCGTAAATTACTAAAAAAGCTACATATTCCTGCCAAACTGCCTAATAGGCAAGCTTACACAAAAAAAAAAAAGATTTTCAGTAACATTTTCTGTTGCTCCACTACAAATAATAAGTCATAAAGACAATACAAGAATACAGAGTCTTCAGTCATCTTTTCATACTTGTTGTATAATATTTTCAAGAACAAGTCACTTCACTTGAATCTACAATACTTCCAGCTGCTAGTGTGAGTGTCAACTTCTTCTCGAGCAGCCCTTACCTTCATATCTTCGTTATACTTTAAGGGTGTTTTATGCAACACCGTAACGGCCCAGTTTGTTATCCCACTCGGCTAGGGCTGCCAAGCAAAGCAAAGTAAAAGTATAAGGAACGAAATCAAACTTAATAATTCTGGTAAAACACAACTGCCATTTTTAAGTAAGTTTTTAAAATATGAGCACTGTTGGCCCGGTGGAAACGGCTGCGATCCACGGGTTGTGAGTGGTAGGTTCGCACCACTTGTATGTTATTTCATTACCATTAGTGTCAAACATTGAAGGAAAACATCGTGAGGAAACCGGCATGTCCTTAAAACAAATGTTCGAAACCACCATACTGCATTGAGCCCACACGGTGTACTACAGACCCTCTCACACGGAAAGCACGATGAACCGTTGGTCCCGGCTGTCATTCGTGGATCTTTGACAGTCATTATAATTAGACTTAATATCATAACATCACGCCTGTAATGAAGCTATTTCTATTACAATTTTTCATAAAGTCTGTTTAAAATTAAACTCTAAAAAGTCTGTTAAAAAAATATTGAAGCTTCAGTACTCTTCAGGTTGGATGTCAATTGTATGGGTAAAACTAATTGCGAGTACATTTTTCATTCGTAAATCCTTGACAGTCGTTACGGGTAGTCAGAAGCCCGAAAGTCTGACAACCACTCTTACCAAAGGGTATCGTATTACCCAGTAACTGGGTTGTGGAGGTCAGATAGGTAGTTGCTCCATGTAAAATACTGGTATTCAGCTGCATCCGGTTAGACTGGAAGCCTACCCCAATATACCTATAGTTGGGAAAGGGCTGGGCAGATTGATTGAAATATTCAAGATAACAAACAGTCCAACGAGCGCCAGCCCTACAACAGTCTCAGTTCTCTCTTGGCAGGCGGAGACCTGAACATTCATACTGGTATATATGTAATGTACAAACATATTAATATGTACCTACAGCGTACACGGTGCATGCAAAGACGGATGGCTTAATTAGGGAGCCGCGTGGGCCTGCTGGGGTTTATTTAGTTGACCAGAGGTGCTTGAGTTTTATTGTTACTAGTTTAGGAAAGGTTATTTATAATATATCTTTACCTACTGTAATGTTATGAGTCTTTAATGAAGCATGCAAAGGTGTTAAGTTGCAGTCGATAACGTTTTGGAATGTGTAGATGAGGTAAGCCTTATGTGATCGATCGCATACTTAATAGCAAGTATCGTTATAAAGTACAGTACAGTTTTATTACAAAACAAGATTTATCTTCCGACCCAGGTTTAAGCCATGAAACCATTTTTTTTATTCCGAACTTTACTCCGACTATGGTGAAGTTCTGATTACAAAACTGACTGCTTAGTATCGATAGTTTTCACCGAAAACACGTTTCCATAGCATCAACCTGTACGAAAACACTGACTTCATTATGGAGCTATAAAAAAAAACAATATCTAAAGTGAAAGTCAATAATTTAAAAGTAAATAAAGTTAGTTATGTCAACAACGCGGAGTTTCTTCTAATAATTTATTCTTCGTATCGATAAAGTGTACTAGCTGGCTCGGAAAGCAAATCGATAGTAATTAGATGTTCTGACGTCGACGTCGCTCTACTAAATAGGTACACCTACCTTCAAGGAATTGTAGATGCAATTTGCATGGTAAGTATTGGAAAAACAATGGCATTCAATATTTAACAATCTCGTGTATAAATAATATAGGTACCGAAGGAACCGTTTTCAATGATCTATACCTATTTTGCCATGGTTTTGATGGATGATTATTATCAAATTAATTAGAACACGACTCATATTTAGATCATCACCTAAAAAGGCAGTTGGGACAAGGGCTCGATCTATTTGGGATAGTTTAGGACACTGAATTGTTTTTGATTTTATGTTTTTTATTTTCCCTTTTACTGTTACACTCGTTGTCTAGCTGTCTTTTAATCTACTACCCTATCGCAGGTATGCTGGAAAAGATTTCCTTAGAAATAAGCATCACCTCTGCACGTATTTTTCTGTTACTTTATATATTTAGCTTAAGCCCTGTTCAAGACATTGAAGAAAATAAATGAAATATATTGAGTGTACAAGGTAATAAATAACTGAATGGAACAAAAATCAATCTGCCAGCCAAGTTCAATACATTTAAAACACATTTCGAATGAAGCAGAGGTAAACAAACTGATGTCTATAAAAGTAAAAAAAGAAAATAAATCTCAGGTTACAGCAGAACCTTCTAAATTAAAGTGTTGAGAAGAACGAAGTCCTAAGCACCCGGCTCCTTTACGTTAGAAAATTTCAAATTAGTTGTCAACAAAACTCACTCAGCGAATTAAGGAATAGGGCTGCCCTCGCTCCGTTTATGCTTATTATTTTGCAAAAATAGCCTCTTGGAGGGAATGGCCAGGAGTAGATATATAAAATTAGACATAACATCATAACATCACGCCTGTAATGAAGCTATTTCTATTACAGTTTTTCATAAAGTCTGTTTAAAACTGAACTCTAAAAAGTCTTTTAAAAAAATATTGAAGCTAAAGTACTCTTCAGGTTGGATGTCAATTGTATGGGTAAAACTAATTGCGAGTACATTACCAAGGGGTATCGTGTTACCCAGTAACGGCTGTGGATGTCAGATAAACAGCGGCTCCATGTAAAATACTGGTATTCAGCTGTATTCGGTTAGACTGGAAGCCGACCCCAACATAGTTAGTAAAAGGCTAGGTATTCATTGCGAATCCAGTGTAGAATTTTCATTAAGCACTCAAGGTTTTTAAAGCTTCATTGAGTCGAAATGTGAATGAAGCCTGAAATCTGATTCCGCCCGGCGGCGGTTGTACTAAAATAACTGCGTATTGAATGGAATTTTCAGAGCTGGCATTTAAATTCCATTCCAGTCTAATATTCGTATAAGTTGTAATGTATGTATATCTGATGCTATAGGAATTATGGCATATTGCGAGAAGAATGTATGAGTAAATAATGGATTATGGGTAAATAATAGACAGATCAGAGAGAAGCTACCTGTTACCTTGGGTCTAACTAAATGAGTTGATGTTAAAAATAGACAGTACTTTAATTTTTTTTATTTGTTACGATCAACAATATTCAATAAGTATTTGTTGTTAAAATACCTACACTACACAATGTAGCCTAGTCCATGTGTTAAACCACTCAATGAAAAATGCCATAATTATTTCATCATCTGCCTAGCCTTTTTCCAAATAATAATATGTTGGAGTCGGCTTTCATTTTAACCGGATGCAGTTGAATGCCAGCCGGATGAAGCAGCTACTATATTTTACATGAAGCGACTGCCTATCTGACCTCCGCAACCCAGTTACTAACTAAAGGCAAAGGCTAGGCAGATGATGATACCTATTTGTCAGCCGAGACAAATCCATTTTACCGGACTCACTGTCTTGAACACCACACAATCATAACTACAAAGTAGAACCAACACTAATTGAGCAGTGAATGTAACAGCGACATCAGTCCATATCTTGCACCCGCACATTTTGACCGTTCCATTGTTAGCCCGTAGGACTAGCGTTGGTCTATAGAATGCCTGTAGGACTAGCATATTATAAGTCTATAGAACAGCCGGCACATTGTCTGACACTACAATATGTTCCAATCTCATGTATTGTATGCCCTACCCGCATGTCTTGAGTGCAGGAAATGAACGTTACTAGGTGTAGACTGAATTCTTTTTAAAATAGAGAATTATTTCTCGAAATATTATTGTGTACCAACATTCCTATGCATCACTAATCTATACGAATAATAATAAAGCTGAAGAGTTTATTTTTTGAACGTAGTAAGCTCTGACACTGCCAGTCGGGTTTAAAAAATATTTTTGATAGCCCTTTTCTCAAGAAAGGCTCTGAGCTATTTAACATCACGCTATGACCCTTAAGAGCCGAGCAAAAAGCAAAAAAAAGACAGACTGAACGCTAAGCGAAAACGAATTACCTAATAGCGCCGGCAGGCAATGCGATGTGACGGGGTGGGTCGGGGGTACAAGAAATTTCACACGGACGAAGTCACAGGCAGAAGCTAGTATTAATATAAGACTGGTTTTAATATTATGAAGCAAAAGAAAGAGTCTACCAGTCCACTCCATACTCAGTCGTCGAAAAAGTAGTTTAGTTAAATCCAATGGAAACAGTAGCCAAACTCAATGTGTGATCCAAAAAGGTTACTATTTATATTCTAGACTAAGCCTATAAGGTTCCCACTGCTGGGCTACAGCCCTCCACTCTTCAAGAGGGAGGAGGCTGTAATCTACCACGCGGGCCCAGTGCGGGTTGGTCGATGTCACATGTCTTCGATTTTCGGTTCAAGGACATGCAGATCTCATGCCGCTTTTAGACTTGGTAAAAATATCTATCCATTTAAAGACTGGTATCAAAGTCTAATAGATAATCGATCAAATGGTAACACGATAATGTATGGGCGGTTAGTTTCTTGAATATTACATTGACTTAAGGCTGATTTTTCCAACGATAAATAATTTTATCCGAGGAATAATTTCGAATTTTTGACAGTTCTTCCATACAAAATCTATCAGACGTCAATTTTACTCAACGAATAAAAAAATATCTGTCGATTGAAAATCAGCCCTTTAGAGGAATTAGAGGAACTTACTTGAAATTACTAAGAAGTGTTTCATTCTTTACAACCTTCAATACTACGCCTCTTCAAAATAATGTTACAATACGTCAATACGCGTGTTCCCAAAACAGTGTTTGTATGTCTTCCGTATTTTCTTTAACCAAATTAAACATGTACGATTTCAAAGGGCTTCCTGACTTCCTAACATCGAATTTTCACATCAAAAGAAGCCAATTTCTTCCACTAGGTAGGTATTTACATTATACGTGTGATGATTATATGTTTTCTGTAACCGAAAGGAAATTATACAGTTGGTAACTTGAAGTTGATAGACAAACAAAGGCCCGTCGGCCACGATGCTACTCAAAAGTAAGACGCGAGTCGAGCTCGTTTGTTTTCGAAAATAGTTTGTAAATAACAATACTAGTAGGTATGTTAGTCGTCAGCCTAGCTTTTTTACAAATGTTTTGGGAACGGTTTCCAGCCTAACCGGATGGAGCTGAATACCAGTATTTTACACGGAGATACTGCTTATCTGATCTCCACTTCTCAGTTACTGGTTAACACGTTACCCCTTAGTAAAATAAAATAGTAAATTTTCAAAAACAGTTAACAAAAAAGTTAGTAAGCACCAGCACTTTGCACCACATAGCAACAACATAATGGACTAGAAAGTCTATTTTCCTCATAGTTAGCTTAGCTGAATATGTTATATCTATTGTGGATTATACTTGCCCTATAAAACAAGATTAATAGTCAGCGATGTGGTCCCCACGTAATAATAAAGTTAGGTTTTCGCAGTATACAATAATGGTTTGGAATTTCTAGGTGGAATCGTAAAGCTAAGGGCATTGTTACGTTGGCGTAACATCGTTCCACTCTCCACAAAGTAAAGCCCGGAATACACATGTCTGTAACTTGCACAAAATTATGCTAGTAGTTTGCATGTCATTAGGGTATTCACCAATCGGTAGTTGTTTTGGCACACGACATGCGAGCTACTTGCATACTTTTGTGCAAATTACAGGCATGTGTATTCCGGTCTTTACATATATGGTCAACTACAAGATACAACACCTCTTAAAAGGCGTACGTTTTGTATGTAAAAATATTCGTATAAATCTGTCTAACGCAACGAAAACAAGGAACTGTAACATTTTCTTAAAAGAAAAAGTATTTATTGCGACTCGTACAGGAAGATCACAAATTAAACTAAACACAGCAAAAAATAAAAAAAACATTATTTTTTGCTAGTTTTTTTTTTGTCCCTCTCCTGGGCAAAGGCCTCCCTCCACTTCTTCCATCTTTCGCTAGAGCACGCGTCCTCTTCCAGGTTTGTCGGAACCAAATTATAAAAAAGCGCGAGCTCACGCACGCGGGTTTTTATAAAGCGTGAAGCTTTTCTTTAAGCGTAAGAAAGACGTTTACGTTCATTGTTTTTTTCTTGTAATTTATGTGTACAATAAAGAATAAAAATAAAAGAAAGCAATGTTCTTTGCAGTTCTTTAGCACACAATTTAATATTTACATCGGCCTACTTTTTACCAGTTTTAATGAAGGTTCTTATCTGTCTAGATACTGTTAAATAATTATGTCGTTTATTTCAAAGGAGAGACTGCGAATGGACCACCACAATCCAATGTGTCGCGATTTGTAAATAAGGGTAATCCATCTATGAACCGACCGCGATTATCTACTGCAGCTTAACCTTAACCTCGTAGATCGATGAAACCGTAAGACTTTTATTGTGTCCTATTCAGCAGGTATACATTACTCGCAATTCTACATTGTTCAACCAAATTGATTCATTTCCATTGAATGTCGTCGAAATTAAAGGCATGGCCGACAACAATGACTCACTTTTATGTTAACACACAAAGTGAATTAATTTGGTAAAACCGTGGTATTATTGCCATAATGTAGAATCCGTATTGAATAGCATGAAAGTCGTTCACCCTAAAGGTAGGCAGTGAGCCAGCACATGATTAGGAACTATGGCAGTGTGAAGTCATAATCCTATTACATAGTTGGGAGCTGGCTGCGTGCGGGGACGGTTGAAACCCTTTCAAATCTAACTCTGTCGCAGTGAATGTAGACTGGCATTTGTTTGATAGACTTTTGTTTACTTATCGCTAAGGACCATCAGCTGTTTTTTATGAGATTATACGCTGTCTTGGACCTGAATTTATTTTAGAATTACTTTGACAACCCATCCACATACACATCCATAAAGTAACGCCTTTTCCCATGGGGGTAGAAACTACAGGACAACAGAATGGGAACTCCAGAATGCCAACTGCTACAACTTCTTTTGCTTCTTTTACGTTCACACGTCTGGCACATAAACTCAAACTCAAATCATTTATTTCAACTAAAGGCACTTTTGAATTGTCAAAGGGTCGGTCAGTCAGAAATACACGCACACCGTTTGCGAGTACTACGCACCTGACCTTTCTGAAGAACATCACCAACAACTAATCTATTCTGATTGATTTATAGTAAGTAATGTATCAGTTTGACCTCATGTGTAGGTATCGATATTTTCTGAAATAAACGAGATTTTGATAATTGTTAGAAAAAAAAAAAAAAACGTATTGAAGACACTGCATAAGACTTTCAGTTTCTATTTGTTATCCACAAAGATTAAATTTGTCGCCAGCAAAACGACAAAAATCTTGCATTTATAACTCAATGTCGTAAGCTGAGTAACACTCGTTTTCTCCACCGAAATAAATATACAACCCCATGGGGAAATGGCTATTTGAAAGCACATTGCTTTCAGCAATGACATCAAGTCCTTCGCTTTCACCTCTGTAGGTAGAAATAAGAAAATTGCACCGTTCCAACCCACCTCCATGATAGCAAAAATATTCTATATCAGAAAAAAACAACTGGTGTTCTGCGAATTGGATACGCACAGAGAGTTCCGTATTATTGGAATACATCATATTCAGCTATGACCAATACATTTAGTGGGTCAATCAATTTATACCTGGAATCTGCTTTACCAATGATTCTGAGCGTTCACGAGAACAATTTCATTTCATAAATGAATTAAAATTCCTATATCGAGACCGGAGAGTAGAGAGTTTACTAGTTATTCCTTATATTTCCATATACTTAATTATTACGAGGTATTGGGGCCGAATCCTAGGTCGGACAGTGTTACTGAGTTTTCCAAATGGGAATTTCTCAGTAGCAGTCCGGAGTCTATTTGTGCCCAGTTGATGGCAATAGCCTCACCCCCTATTACATAGAACATAAACATAACTGGCAAAATGTGGGTATACTCTGCTGAACCCTTCTGGAAAAACAGGCGTGATCTTATGTTATAATAATTTGATCTAGTCCCGACCTTATAACTCTTTGTGAGCAGATAGGTACTTAACATCCTCGTCCACGAGATACTAATTTAATGTAGAAAGGATCTCTGAGATCAGTCTGCCTCGCGTACAAAGCAATGAGATCACTCTAGCTAAGGCATACTTCAGTAAATTACAGTCAACTCAGGTTAAACTACTTGGTCCTCTTTCTTAGACAAAGCGTTTCATTTTTATATAATACTAGCTGCGCCCCGCGGTTTCACCCGCATAAGTTTCGATCCCGTGATAATATTGGGATAAAAAGTATATAATATGTTAATCCTAGATATGAACTATCTGTGTGCCGAATTTCATCCAAATCCGTACAGTAGTGCTTACGTGAAATAGTAACAAACATCCATCCATCCATCCATCCATACAAACTTTCAAATTTATTATATTAGTAGGTCGCTTTGTTCCAAACCTACTAAGATTGGAACAAAGCGACCCTACTAACTTGCACTAATTTACAAAATAAACATAATCTTCATTCTTGTCTCTGTCATCTGCAAACGAGTGGCAGAAACAAAATTATATTTAAAATTCGTTTGTACTAAACGTATTTAGTGCTTTGCGGTGGTACAGGCGTAGTCAGTTTTTATAACTGGCTATTTTTATAATCAACTAGCTTTTGCCCACGACTACGTCCGCGTAAAATTTCGGCCCTACCCATCGCGTCGCATCGCTCGCCCGTAGTACATCGTTTTCGCCAGTGTTCTTTCCGACTTATTTTCCTTTTGCTCGGATGCTAAAGGTCGTAGTGTGATGTTAAATAGCCTATACACCTTCCTCAAGAATTGGGTTATCAAATGCAAAACTAATTTTTCAATTCCGACTGGTAGGTAGTTCCGGAGATTGGGGTAATACATACAAACTTACAAAACAAATAAAGTTACCTCTTTATGATAATATAGTTATATGGATTCGATGAATAGAATGAATTTTGAACTCAAGTATATGGTTCCATTTTGTAACCCGACCGCAGAATCCTAAAAATGTAACATCTAGATAAAGATGGCATTCAGTGGAAATCTCTGGAGCCGTTTCCATTATCCTGTGCCACGGGAGCCCGACGTCATATTGACACATTTGCGAAGAGGGCTTGCAGGTTCGCACGAGATATTTTTATCAGAATTTTTCCGTATTTTTGTCCTTGAACTTTTACGAGTAGTATTTTTGGTGAACGAATAGTTTTATAGATACGATTTTTTTACGTGGCGATATTTATAAATGCTGTCATTTGAAATTAGATTAACTTACGTGGTGACTATCGTATTAAAAATAATTTTTTTTTTGACCTTGTTCCATTATGTTGTAGTTTGTTGTTTGAGCTTTCCATCAGGCGTGATCGTGGTCAAGGGCAGATTAGGCAAGAAAAACTACCTTATTGGTCTTATTTTGCCAAGTTACATCAGTATACACTGCACCGTAATTGAGTAACAATCACTATCAATCTCAATCTGAATAATTTTGAAGGATATTGCTATTCCATTGCTTCTTATGTTCGAAAAATGTGTATGTTCAGCCATTTCAATAACGCAATGAATGTTCTTGAACTGTCAAAATGACACCCATTGCTCTGGATAGTGTGATACGCAATTACCCCGCTGAAGTGAACACTCTTAACCGAAGTTCTCTGTTTTACAAATAAAACATAGAACTTTGGTTAAGAGTGTTCACTTCAATTGACTGTGAGAATTCTGTTCACTTCTTTTTTGTTATTAAATGTATTACGTACAAAGAGATTATATGTAAATAATTCAATGTTTTTGGTTACGTATTTGTCTAATACTCATAATCATGTCAACGAAGACACTTGACTCAAGACTCTCTCTCTCAAGACTCTCTCTCTCAAGACTCTCTTGACTTGAGTCTCAAGTGTCTTCGTTGACATGATTATGACAAAAACTAGGGTAATTCGAGGTCGTTTATACCTAAATGTCAAGTTTTTATGAACAAGCAACAAATTTTCCGCTACCTCTAAAAGGTTCTCTAATCTCAAACTAAGATCATTTCAGCATTCTTCGCCGCGCTTGTAAGCGATGAAGTCGACGATAAAAAAACACAAAAAGGACAAAAGCGCGGTTTCATGATCATTAATTGTCTTTGGAAAGGTCACGGAAAATCAATGGAAGGTCAAGTTCAAGTGTGTAGTTCAGTTGGCTTTTTGTATATTTTTTTAATTTATGTATTTTAAACGGTTGGGAACAGAATCGTGGTTGAACAACGATTGTTTTACTTGAGTTTTTCTGAGTTCAGCGCCCTAATTGTGTAACGCACTATCAATCGCAATCTAAATAATTTGATAGGATATTGCTAATCCATTGCTTCATATGTTCGAAAAATTTGTCTGCTCAACAACGTAAATAACTCAATGAATGTTCTTGAACTGTCAATATTAAAGCCATTGTTACTGACGGTGTGTTACACAATTACCCCGCAGATTGGGTAGTCAACGTTCTTTCACAACTCTGTTATTGACCTGATGGTCAAAAACGGAGTAAAAAAAACGGTTAACATTCTGCACAAAATTACTAAACATATTGATATATGTTTTGTCATCTTGTACAAAATTTTAAACAGAGTACGCCTGCAGTTATTGATGTCATTGCAAATGACTGGACGATCCAATTTCCGTAATTTGAGTTTCTAGGGCACTAACTGGAAAGCTGCCCGGTGAGTGATTTCATATCGAATATTGGGAATGTTTGTGTGTTCATTTTATTCTATTGATCTTTCATACTCTCTTACTAAATTTATGAGTAATTGCTTTTCATAAAACCAGGAAACTAGATAGACAAATAAAAAAAAAATAAACTCAGGTCGTACTGTAACTGCGGAGTGCACTCCTCCATTTTGTGTTCCAAACGCGGGAATTTAATGGCGGGGCGGTAGCCCTCTTTTTTATTTATTTTTTATTTTGTGCCGGTATGTGGGGCACGGACTAGGACATAATGACAGGTAATCGAGTCGGGACTGAATAATGTAGCCTCCTTTTATCGAACGCGATATTAAAATTCATCGGTGAGTTTTTCTTCCAAGTCGACGCCGCCGTGGGTTATTGTTTCTAACAAATTTTTGCTCATTAGCAAAGAAATAGGACCGTGGCTTTACAATTTATGGCTTTTTTTATATTTTTTCGTCTTTTTATTAACCTATAAATATCTATAATGAGTTCCATAGTACCAGCTTAGAATAGTTCTTGACTGGCATTATGTAACTCACTTTACGGAACTATACAGAGAAATGCATTTTATAAGAAGCGTGAAATATCTTGAAAATCCGTACATTTATAACGTGTTGAGTGTCAACAACTTGAAGCTTAAGGAGAGCTTTGAGACTACATCGTATGATGCTCTACTTAGTTCAAGCAAAAATCGAAAAACTCATATCAAAGGCTTAAAACTTACCAGCAGCTTTGACCGAGTATCTATATTTTTTTAAGTTTTCTGAGAAAAATGGTACTCCTTTTTCTCCTCCAGGTAGGTATTTCACTAGTCTCTGCAACTTTTCATCAAAGTTAGTTCGATAGTATAATGGTTAACTGGCGGGTGTCCGAGGCTTCGTCTGCGATTCAGGATAAAAAGTACCTTATGTCCTTCTCCAGCTCACGCTACCAAATCTGCCTAATTTCATAAATATCGTTTGACTGGTTTAGGCATGAAAAGGTAACAGAAAGACAGTTAGATTTTCTATTGCATTTATAATGTTATAAATAATGTATAAAATACAATATACAGGGTGGTACCGACGTTAATCATGAATTCAGCACATGATTCTAAACCTCCTAGAGTAGAAATTATTCATCGGTTATAAAAAAAAAAATCTGCATTTTCATAGAAAAGGGCAATACGTACGCGGCCATAATGTATGGAACAACTATTTAAAAAAAAATAACCAACCAAAAATTTAACAGTAGGTGAGTTCAGAGTTAGGTACTGAATCCATGGTAACAGGTTGCGCGTCGATATCCCTGCTACCGTGTATAGTATGGTTAAGTCGTTGGTCGCGGCGGCCATTCATGGATCGTTAAGTCGTTGGTCCCGGCGGTCATTCATGGATCTTTGACAGTTGTTACGGGTCGTCAGAAGCCCGAAACTCTGACAACCAGTCTTATCAAGGGGTATCGTATTACCCAATAACTTGGTTGTGGAGGTCAGATAGGCAGTCGCTCCATGTAAAATACTGGTATTCAGCTGCATCCGGTTAGACTGGAAACCGACCCGAACATAGTTGGGAAAAGGCTAGGCAGATGATGATGTATATGGATGAGCAGGAACTAAACAGCCAAAATATAAATACACACACCAATCACATCATTCCCGTCATATTTTGGGAAGAGCAGAAGTAAAGCCAAATCAAACTAAAGCCGTAACAGACCATCTGTCAGAAATATTGGAGCTATCAATCTAACGCTATAACTGCGCGGAGATTAATCCTCAATCAATTTAAAAAACTAGAACAATTTTTCCCTCTGTGGACCTAACTTTAGGTATGTGTGGGTTGCGTAACTGTAAAGCTAAAAATATTACTATGAATGAAGATAGACTGCTGTTGGTTTTACTAATGGAGGGAGTTGTCATTTAAAAAAAAACAATATTCTAAATCATCACAATTATATTTATTTTTAACCGACTTTAAAAAAAAGGTGGAGGTTCTCAATTCGGTTGTATTTTTTTAAATGTTTGTTACAGCACTCCGTTATTTATTATAAAAAAAAACTTCTTTTCTTTGAAAGAGTATACTTATAGGGATCAGTACTTGGCCAAATTTATATGGGACCACCTATGTAAATTTGGTTAAGGTCTGAAGAGTGGTTTTTGAGTTAGCTTCAGAATCAGAATCAGAATCTATATTTGAATTCAATAATACGTATTTTTGCCACTTTGTATGTTGATGATGTTATAATAATAACTTCCTTACAATATTGTTTACTTAGCAAGTAAAGGTTTACGAATTTGTCTGGGGTAAGTATCACAACTAAAAAGTGAAAAACGAAAACTTTATTACAAAAATCAAACAACCGACTTCCAAAAAAGAAACTACGAAGTGAAAAACAACTTTAATAACGGAAAAAAAACGAAAATACAAAACCAAACACACTTTTTTACCAAACCTTTTGTCTTTGTGGTTTTACATTTTGCTTTTATCATTATCATTTCAGCTACTTAACGTCAACCTTTGGGCGTCACACGACATCGACCGGTTTTGTGCTTCTCGGTTATCGGTCCACCTTATGGGGGCCCACCCACGCCGGGCCTTCCGGTATGCGGTCATCAATTAACTTTACATTCATCAAAATCATCATTATTATTACGGTAATTACATGCCGAAGATGCCTCACTGCGATACCATTTGTTTCACATGGAGGTGACATCGAGGTAGCGAGCTAAACCACGATCGCGAGGTATGTATAATTACATACCCTTAAGGATTACCCTTAGGAAAACGCCTCCACTTGCACCTACACGCTGCCCTTCTTACAGTCACTAACTCAAATCTAACTGCAGGACATCCTAAATGTTGCTTCATTTATCATGGCCACCAGTCTGCAGGCAAGCTTTTTCTTATCCACCATCTGGTTACATTTAAATGATGCGATTCTGCAAACTATAAAGAAAAAGTTCAACAACAACAATAGAATTAGTTGCGAGCAAAGAATCAAAATATCAACTCTTCTAAAGAAAACAGCGCAAAAATGAAGCTAATCCCCATCCATCAAATTGAAAGCCGCAGACAAAGTTAGAAATAAAAGAAGCTGGTAAAAATAACTTGGTATTCGCCGTGTAGTCTCTAGCAATCGCCGAGTTGAGACAGCTCGACTGGAAGGACCATTAATTAAAAAAGTTGCCACCCGCAATATTGGTGCGTGAACACGAACGGGCAAGCGGATTAACTGCACAACACTTAAATAAATATTCAACCTTAACTTCCCCTCCATAAAGTCCATACTCAGTCGTGTGTCCAGGTAGACAAAGACGGCTGGTTGGCTAAATGTTGCTGACGTCAATTATCCAAGTTACAATCCTCGTTTCGATCATTAAAACGTTCGATCGGTTTGTTTTGTGAACAGACCGGCTGACCTGTGGATTGCCCGGTTAAATCGAGAACTGCTTAAAATATACAGTTGCGAATTTGCTTGTTTATTCTGTTAAATCAAGTTGGGGTTTATTTCTTTTTCTATTTTAAATTTCATCATGTTACGATCTTTTAAGGGAAGACCAAAGAAGTTGGGATATGGACAGGAGAATGATGATGATGTTACGATTTTTTATAAAGTTGCCAACCTTTTTTCTTTTGGTTCATCAATTCAAATAAATATTAGAATCTGTTAGCGAGAGTTTAAGAATAATTCATCAACAGGAGGTATTCATTGCCAACGGAAAGGTCACAGTTCAAATCCTTTGAATAGCGAACCCCCTCTTACGCAAGCATAATCAATTTAGTTGCACTGACTGGAGACGAGGATGCTTTTAATTTAATTTTAACACAAATTGGCTGCAAATTGTCTCTGATTTCATTTTAAAACTTAGACTGCAGTTGTTCGAAAGGCGGTTGATTTGAATCTATTCTTCGCATCAGAAAGAAACATATCTGTATTTTCGACAGTTGAACATTATATTCTTGAAATTTCTTTTTCCCCGACCCTCCAGGTCGCATCGCATCGCGTACCCGCGCTATTACCTACTTCGTTTTTGCTTTGCGTTCTTCTGTTCGTTCTGACTTTATTGCAAAAAACGCATTTTAAAAAACCGTGGATTACCAATGGTATTTTGCGCTGCATACAAAATCGAAATAAACTCCAAAATAAACTTCGTCAGGATCAAACCAATGAAATTCTAAAAATAACATACAGACGTTACAGAAACTACTGTAACAATTTGATTAAAAAACTAAAAAGACAATATGAAAGGAATCTGCTATCTAAATCAGTCAATAACAATAAATTAATGTGGAAAAACATAAAAGCTATTACCTTCTCACAGAAAACAAATAATTATGATGCAGAATTGTTAAAACTTCAGCCAACCCCGTCTGATTCAGTTAATTTTATCAACAATTATTTTTCTAAAATTGGTCATGACCTGGCCCAACAAATCCCACCTACAACCGTCAATTATGCCTTCGGTCAGAGCAGTAACCCATCTAATATAGTTAATTCTTTTGTGCTTCTTGAAACTGATGCCGAAGAAGTATACAGAATATTAATTAACCTAAAAGCTGACAGTGCCCCTGGCTGGGACAACATCTCTACGAAATTCTTAAAGTATATAGGCATGGAAGCCGTCCCTATCATAGCCCATCTTGCAAACCTCTGCTTTAAAACTGGCATCTTCCCTACCCCGTTAAAAATAGCCATTATTACCCCTGTGCACAAGAGTGAGGGTAGAGACGATATAAATAATTATAGACCAATTTCTGTTCTTACTAGTATATCCAAAATTATTGAAAAATTAATAAATGTTAGGCTTCTTAGTTACTTAAACAAATTCAATATCATCTCCGACTCACAGTTTGGTTTTCGTCAGGGTATTTCCACTGAGGACGCCGTCATATCACTAACGTCTTCAGTTGTAAATCATCTTGACAATGGTGATAAGTGCCTAACTGTCTTTTTAGACCTTAGAAAGGCATTCGATACCGTCTCTACGCCTATCCTTGTGAACAAGCTAGAAAAAATAGGTATTAGAGATATCGCGCTTGATCTGTTTAAGAACTATCTTTCAAATAGGAAGCAGAGGGTCAAAGTGGGGCAACATATAAGTGATGTCACAGATGTATCATACGGCGTCCCCCAAGGAAGTGTATTAGGTCCAACGCTCTTCTTGGTATACATAAACGACCTGTGTAACATGAAAATTCCTAATGCCAAAGTCTTGTCGTACGCCGATGACACAGCTGTCATCTTCTATGGTAGGACATGGCAAAATGCGCAGCTAAGTGCTGAAATAGGAATGTCCCAGGTTGCGAATTGGCTCAATGCCAATGTTCTCACATTAAATACATCCAAAACAAACTTTATAAGTTTCAGCATCTGCAATCGTACTCAACCAACCGGCGATTTTCGAATTATTATACACACTTGTGATGGTGCTAATGCTGATTGTTGTAACTGTTCTAGTATTGGCAAAGTTTCTAGCACAAAATATTTAGGGGTAATGCTGGATCAGAGATTGTGTTGGTACCCCCGTTGCAAACAGAGTCCGCAAGCTAAACTGGATTTTTAAGACTCTGCGTCACGTGCTCCCTAGGTCTATACAGAGTAGCGGTAAACCTGTTAGAAATGTGCTCACTCAAATATATATTTCTCTTGCGCAGTCAATATTGATATACTGCATTCCTGTTTGGGGCGGGGCAACAAAATCTAAATTCATCCAACTGGAGCGAGCACAACGTGCCCTGCTCAAAATAATGCATTAAAAAAAAAGGAGATATTCCACAGAGAACCTCTACAAACTTAGTGGTGTCCTGTCAGTTAGGAAACTATACATTACTCAAATAATTTTAAAAAAGCACAAAACCTTACCTTATAATTCGGACATGCACTCTAAGAGAAGAAAACACAATATAGTGCAAATACCTTTAATCAAAACTAAATTCGGATCTATGCAACTTAGTAAACGATCTGCTCAACTGTACAACAAAATAAATAAAGAAATTTTTATATATGCAAAATCTCATCATATATGTAAAGAAATGTTGATTGACTGGATAAAACCACTGACATATGAAAAGACTGAAGCTCTCCTACAAAACGTAACCTAATACAAGTATACGGCCCGCTCACATACACTGTAGACTCTCCCATACTTTCACGTACATTCACACACACATACTCATACAACCACACATCCATAACACTCATTTACACTCAACAACACAAATGCACACTCACACGCGTTCACATAATTATATTTTGTTTTACTACACCCATGTTTCTGTTTTTGTTGTGTTTAAGTAAGTACCTACTGTTGTGAAGGAGCGGAGTTTTCTAATACAGGCATTATTTGCTTAAATGAAGACTCCAAACCCGAATTTGTTTATGTATAACTTCTGGACACAATAAACGTTATTATTATTATTATTATTATTATTATTTCTTTTTGCTCGGCTGCTTAGGGACCTAGCAAGGTGTTAAATAGCCTATAGTCTTTTTCAATAATTGGGCTATAACAGACAAAGAGATTAAAAAACATTTTCAATACTGGCAACAAAATTATTTTGAAATAAAAATGTTACAAGTTATTATTTATGATTTTATAGTATATTTGTGTTGGAGCTTTGCGTGAGGTTAGCTCTTATTTACTACGTGGGTTCACGTTCAAGTTTTTGTGAACTGTAATAAACGTTCCTTGGAGTTAAGCTAGCACCAACAAGATGTTTGTTTGTCTATTTCTAGAATAGAAATGAAACAAAATGTAAGAATTACTGAATTACAAAAGTAATACATATTTCATTGTTTATTTTGGAAAGCTTAAAAGAAGGGTAAATAAACTAAACCAAATGAAAAAATAATTGAAAAAAAACAAAGATGTTTCTATAACTTGTCTTCTGTTATCTTTTGAGTTTGTGTGAATATTTTTGTGCAGTTTTACAGTAAACGATCTCTACAAAGGGCTACCTAAGATCCATGGTACTTAAGATACGAACTACCTAATTTTATATGCAACGCTAAAAGCATTGCCATATCATTACCTAGCAGGTACATAGTTAGTACCTATCTAACACGTGCCACAGTACGCCACCTGGAACTTCACAGGAAGTGACCTAAAATTTTTAACATTACTTCACTACGGTGACAAAAACGCGAGCTGAGCAAAATGCTTTTATTTCTACCGTAACAAGGTTAGGGTCGCACGTGGAGTACATCGCGTATAAAGTGCTGACGTTGGTGTTACATCGTTAGGGTCTGTTCAGACGAGTCACCATCACAACCGCACCACAGCGGCAAAAATGTAGACGGGCACGATATTGTATGAAAACGTTGTAGTTCCATTCACTCGTAACACTGTGACCTCGAGCTGGCCTAATGTAGTGCAGAGTTTCAGAATAAAACAGGCCAGGAAACACTGGTTTTGTTACTAAACCAGCGCGTTCCTTGGTGCCGCCCTCCCTCAGCGACGCCTTAAGCTAAGGTCCGTACACCATACGGTACCTTTAGCAAGTAGTCATTTAGTATGTAAGTGTTTTTAAGCTTTGAGGGCCCCCCTTAGGGCCGAAGCCTGCCGGGTCAGCGGGATTGTCCGAAAGGGTTACCGCTACCCCGGAACATAGAGGGCGAAGGAAGGAACATGGGTGAGTTTTATTCAGTAAGAGTCTGACACTCCCTTCCGCTCCACCCAGAGCGGGAGGGGTCATTTGATGATTTCCCACCAGAAAAAAAAAAAGAAAAAAGTGTTTTTAAGCCATGCCTTAATTTATAGAGGCACTCACAGGCAAGCCCAGTTAAGTAGCCGACAACATCCTAGGTTTACCTGCGACCACCTATAAAAAATAAACTGGTTTTTTTACACACTGATGCGCGTTCTTCCGTACTAGGTATTATTTATTTTAGTTATACATCCAATTTGCAGTAGCGTTTAATAGCTCTCGTGAACGTGTGGTCCATAGGGACAACATCGAGGCCACAAACACAACTGCTTACCCGTACTCTTAGACAAGCGACCGACCACATCGTGACTTTTTTGTGGCTCGCTCTATAGGTACACGCTAGCCACTCCCGGCAACATTTTTGTCACTGCCCTGTGATTGTGGCGCGTTTAAGCAGTACGTAAATAGTCCGAACGGGAATCCCTAGAGCATCCCCATAACAATTATGTCGGTCATACACGTGGTCATAAAATTGATAATGTTTATCAATATTATGTCCACGTCTATGAGCGACGCAATTAGTTTCCGGTGACATCACTATCAACAATTATTATGTTATGTTATGAAGAACTGACATATAGACGCACGTATTTTGTTTTTTGATTGTCAGACGTGGAATTAAAAGTTGGCTTGCTGTTTCGTTTAGTAATTTTTATGGTTAGTGGGTCAAGGGATGTTGCCAGTATATATCTATACCAACTAAATCTAAACTAGTAATAAAGCGGAAGAGTTTGTTTGTTTGAACGCGCTGATCTCTTTGCATTGGTTAGCCCGATTCTTGACTACGACCCTTAGGAACCGAGCAAAAAGAAAAATAAAACAGAAAGATCGCTAAGCGAAAACGAAGAAATAGTGCGTGTGGGTGATGGAATGCGATGTGGTGAGTCGGGGGCCGAAATTTCATGCGGACGAAGTCGCGGGCAGTAGCTTGTATGTTATAAAAAACAAAGTTGCTTTTCTTGTGTGTCTGTGTGATGGTTATCATTTTTTAAACTTCACAATAGATATTGATGCGATTTTCACCATCATTAAGAGCATTTATTCCGGAAGGGTTATAATTATGTCTAATACATGAATATTTAATCAAAGATTTATGACAGAAATCTCGATGTTTTGACATGTCGCCATTGCACTTATGCGAAGCAGGAGCGGGTCGCTTGTTTTTATACAGGCTAGCAGGGACATTGGCGTGCAAACTATAACCATTCAGTACATGATTCTGGACCCCCTAGAGTAGAACTCCTTCGTCCGTTAATAAAACAGGTCTTTGACAGAGAAGTCCAATATCTACGCGATAAAAATGGAATAGCAAATTTATTTTTAATAACCGACGAAAAATTTCAACGTTGGGGGTTCAGAATCATCTAAATCCATGGTAACAGGTGGTACGTCCACGTCCCTGCCACCCTGTATAAAGTAATAGGTAATTTCATTTCAATTCAATGTATTGCCTTTTCATTATGATTTCATTTTTCATTTCTCTTCAATTACTTACGAGAAATTATGAATTTAATAATACTGCTTAACCACGCGGGCTATTCAGAAATATGAACTTACTTTAGTCCAAGCGCCGCAGCTGCGTTCAATTTCCAACTAGCCGTAGACTGTAAGTTCCTATTAGGACTGACAGTTCATTGAAATGAAAGTTTATTTTGAACATTGCGGTTGGGTACGGTTGATATAAAAGGGTATACCTTCTCTGATATTTCGTACATTAAATCCTTACGATTAGGGATTGATGATTTAAGTCTTTTTAGGCTCAGCTATAAACAAAAATGCTAAGTTTCAAGGTTACAAATATTAGTTCCTATGTAAAATCCTTACGATAAATTCATTCATGATTTAATACTTTTTAGGCTGAGCTATAGACCAAAATACAAGATCCAAATTTTAGGTCTTATGGAAAAATAAAAATCAAAAGTCATTTATTCAAATTAGGCTGAGAATCAGCACTTTTCGAACGTCAAAATTACAAAAGGCCAGAAGAAAGAGTCCCCCAAAGACGCCCGCCCTTCACCACTTACTAGTGCAATAAACTCCCCAGCAGCACAGCTGTCTGTTCAGTTAGAAAATAAAATCCGATGGGAACCCTTTTTGGAATATTTAAGATAGGTAAGTACTGAATTTCCATAATTACTTTATGTATTCACAGTTGCTTAAATATAGTGAACATAATTTTGAACTCCCCGTCCACGAGACCATTTCATCAAAAATTTTAGATCAAATCGCAAAAGCTAGAGCACATTTTACCTAGATACCGTTGGTCTACATTCCACATTTTTCTCCTACCAAGTTGGAACGCTCGTCCATATTAAACGAAACTCATTAAAGTTCTTAAAGAAGATTAGTTCCCGGTACTACTAACAAGTAATTTGGTTTATATTTGGTTCCCTACATTTTGAAACATTCAATCATTGATGAATATTGTATGAGCGTTGCTTCGAATGTGGGTAGTAGATAAAAAGGTCGATGGATAGATGTTCCCTGTTGTTGTTACAGTTGTTTATTTATGTGTTCCGTATTAGTGTTGTTCTTATTTATTTTTGGGAATATTGAGTCTTTGTTTATTCTGGTTGAATTGACATAATTTGTAAATTATGAAGTATTAGGTATATATTCCTCAACATTCAAAGCATTGCTTTACCCAATTCTAAACTAGTGTTTTTCCATGTTTAAAACACATAACAAAACAAAGTTTGCCAAACATGAACCTTATGATTGAAAAGTACTAAAATAAACTCAATAATTAATGCAATTACTGCTAATAAGCTTATAACACATAAATTAACTCCTACACGTTAACAAATTAGGACACGTGAATATTTAAGCCGAGCACAAACTATAAGATGGCTGCCTTTTGAGGAAAGAACGTAGAATTTCCTCATTCGTCCACGTAACGTGCAGTTAATATAAATAATTAATTATACTAGACAAACAGATAGGTAATTACGGTATGTTGCTAACTCATCAATTGTATTGTTACCTTTCGTAATACATTCCATTGTATCACATGTATATGGTTGGTTTTTCGATCACGTCGATAGACCATAAGGATTAAGGATCGGACCATTTTTACAGAATAGCACTACAGAATGTTATTATATTGGTGTTGGAAAGGAAAGGCTTGAATACCTGGAGGTAAAAGCATCGGTGACGAACGATTTCAGAGGAAAATTGACTTAATATTCATGCTGAGCACATGATGATAGCACCATTCTGCTCAGCATGAATACTAAGGCAATTTGATAGCAATAAGAGGTTATTAGTATGCAGGTGGGTGCGGGCCTTATCTGGCATAATCCATAAGTTCCATAAGTCATCTCGAGATACTCAAGCAAAGTTATAACCTAATATACCCCAGAGAGCCTCCAGTCAACTCTCATTAACCGAACCTTTCTCATTTAACACCAAACTCTTAAAAAATTACGGAAAAGGAAGAAATGTTATTTTATCAATTGCCTGATACCGTCCACTTTCGAAATCATCACTTTGCTACTAAAATATGGGTCGAAGCTAATTTCCCAGAAGGGCGACGGGTGATTGTCGTACATAAATCTATAGGGACTTTGAAGAGGCCAATTTATTAGGAAAATATTTCCGGTCTAATGGAGTCACGCCCTGGTCGCGACATCGAGACGTTTTTAATCTGTTTGCGTAGGTTCGATTTTAATAAGAAATGTCTGTTGTAAATTGGTGCTTTGGTATTGAATACGTATTTTCTATTTAAATGCGGTCATGTTTGAAATTAGTTTAGAAATATTGGTTAGTTTAAGAACCATGTAGGTAAATATATTTCATTATTATCGTCAGACAGCATCTGTCTGGTATTAATGCTGAAATGAACCTTTTTGGCGCAGCCGTAAGGCACACACTATTGTAGTTAAAAAAATATGTTCACTTTTTTATTTTGTTATTTGTGTTTTTGTATTTCACGAACGGTGTCCAAATAAACGTTAAGAGGTCCTTGAGAGTCGTACTTTGAGTTGAAAAGAAAAACCTACAGTAATGTTTGTTTATTCTTGAAACCAATTCTAGTTAAACACAAAGAAGATTCGGTGGAACAGCCCCCACATTCGGAAAATTTTGACATATAATCGTTGAAACTAATACCGGGAATTCGTCGAACGATGGACTACTCGTATAATAGCTAGTCGGCACAACCAAATCACTAGTCGAACTCGAAACTGTGAAAGTATTAGGTACAGTCGGCACGATAGTGGTAACAAAACTGGCCTCGTATTCTATTGGAACGTCGTACTACGCTAGGCCAGCTCAAGTTTAAATTGTTAATAATAGAAATATAATGTATTTTTTCATTTATAGTTTATTTAATAGGTATTCCGAACCTTTCGGTTATTTTTTTATTCGGTTCTAATCGAATCAAGTTAAATCGAAAATAATCGATTGTCACTTTTTAGTGCCGGTACTATTCTAGCGCCGTTGCTTTCCAGATTTTGCCAATCATTTCTAGAAATCAGATGAAGGCAATCCAATAAATCAACCTTTTGAGAAGTATTGTGGTACAAAAATAAATAATATAATAATTAAAACTGTTTATTTCAGTTTACACAAATATCTTTAAAAGTAGGTTTATTGTCCACATTTTTCGTAAATCGAAACATCAAAATCTTGAGTTCACCCTGTCAAACCAAAACATAGAAAACACGTACGTTAAAACCTTTTACTTATTTGATTACTTCACGAAAGTTCTAGGAGCATAATAAACACGTAATACTTAATTAATGAATATTTGAATGTTACGAGCTAATGAGAAACTTCTATACTTACATGCTACCCCAAGTTTAGCCATGTCCTTTGTTATGAAGGCGCGGTCTTTTATTGAGAACAAGGAATTGTTCGTGTTAGATATCAACCTGTTATAATCAAACGCTTAACATTGAAAATAGACTACTAATCGGCACGTTTGGCGGTTATCCCCAGTGTGTCTCCCATAGAAATGAAAAATTCATTCCTATATCTATGGTGTCTCCGCAGCGCATCCCGAGGGACAGTTCTTTCAATTTGCTGTTTCAAAATCAAAGCATTTATTTCAAATAGACACACAAAAGGCACTTTTGAACGTCGAAAATTACAATAAAATGGAATTGATTCTAGTCACCCCTTCCAAAAGACTACTTTTTGGAAGGAGCGATTAGAATCAAGTAGAGAAGAAATATTTTACAAGGTTTTGTATACATTCATTATATAATTATATGTGAAAACGATGCACCTAGAATAAAATTACTCTACCACAAAAGTTAAAGTATTAATTAAATATGTATATAAGTTAAAATGTTAAAATATTCCACCAATAGACATTTAAAACCAACAATTCAGATCTTCACTAGGTACGCTCACTTAATAAATTCTATCTCTAGTGATGGCTTCGAATAATTATTCGAATAATTTTAGTCCTTCATATGACGAGACGGATAACTTATTATTATGAAAATACTAGCAGTGCCCCGCGGTTTCACTCGCATAAGTTTCGATCCCGTGGGAATATCGGGATAAAAAGTATCCTATATTCATCCTATATTAATCCTGGTTATAAACTATGTGTGTGCCAAATTTCATCGAAATCCGTTTTGTAGTTTTTGTGTGAAAGAGTAACAAACATCCATCCATCCATCCAACGTCACAAACTTTCGCGTTTATAATATTAGTAGGATTCATGCAGTTCGTTGACTTAAATGCGTTTGACATAAAACAAAGTAGACGTTATTTATTTTGGGACTGTCTTTTCACATTTTTCATTCACTATGATGTATTTTCTCTTAAT
This sequence comes from Apamea monoglypha, assembly GCA_911387795.2. Classification (NCBI taxonomy): domain Eukaryota; kingdom Metazoa; phylum Arthropoda; class Insecta; order Lepidoptera; family Noctuidae; genus Apamea; species Apamea monoglypha. Next base: position 18,756,949 of record OU426926.1, on the reverse strand, counting down.
ATTTTTAAAGAGCTTATCACCAGATTCTAGATTAGATTTATATAATACGCGAAGAAGAAAATATAATCTTTAAAAATCTTACGATCTGCGCATATATCATAGGTATAATAGAAAATATATAAGCAATTTACGCTATACTCACTGTATATAATTTTAAAAAAAACCATAACATATTATTATACACCAACATGTAAACTCGTACACATACACGCTTAAAAACAAACTAGTCATTCATTACATAACATATAATAACTGTGATAATCAAGTAATCCAGTAGACACTACACAAGTATTTAATAAGTTTAAAATTTCAAAATCTTTCTTTCTGCCGGTTTTAAAATTAAATCAAGTAAGATGTGGATACTTACCGCCTTATAGTATACGCGCCGCACTATGTAGGTAACTTTTCGTAGAAACTCAGATGTGTCTCGACATCCCTGTGTCACTAACGGGATGCAGCAGAATACCAGCGACAGGTATTGTACCTGGCATATGCTGAGCTGGACTCCCATTTGGTGCAACCATGAGACACATACCGCCCAGTAGTGATCGACCGTTATAGAATTACTTATACGAGGTGTCTATGGGTCAATTTATCTTTTTAATCTTTGTTTTTTTTTTGCTTCAGCTTTTTTATGTTTTTTTTAAAATACTTGTATTGTGTCTTTTGTTGCACTGAATAAACTTTTTATCTATCTATATATCTGTAGGGATTAAATATTTTAGTTTTTCTTTTAAGATTGGCGGGCAGACTCTATGGAATGTATAAATAATGATTATTCTAGAAGCAACAGTGGTAGGTCCCAAGTTGCAAATACAAAACCTAGCTCAGACTTTGAAAAATTTTGTTTGTTACATGTCAGGGAGTTATGGGCTTAGTAATTCCAACAATGGATTAAGAAAAAAATAATCCAATAAAATATTTTTTTTTTTTTTTTTTTAATAAAACGTTGCCCCACACTAGGAATTACTCCTGTATCGTGGGTGCGTTTACAAACATTTAAACTCACATACACAAACAGCCAGACCCGGAACAACTACCTGTAGGCAATACAAATATTTGTTCTGTGCGGGAATCGAACCCGCGACACGCAGCGCAGCAGTCGATCGCTCAGCCACTGCGCCAACCGTGTCCATTGTTGGAATATCGTACGCAGCAACCAAAATAACTATTAGATATGCTATTTTTCTCTTGAAAACATAATCTAAGGGCGCAATTCTACCAAACTTTTATACCTAGAATAAGTCTTATCCTGAGAATAAATTTTGAATTTTTGACAGTTTTTCCATACTAGATCTGTCAGAAGTCAATTTTATTCCACGGATAAAAGATGTCTGGCTTTGCTAAAATCAGCCCTAAGTCCTTTAACTACATCGCTACTTTGAAAAGGTGTTTTATTTTAGGTATTACCCGGGAATCCTTCAAAACGAAGATACACATTAAAAATCAAAATAATGATGAGAAATGAAGCACGCATTGTTTTGATAACCGTATAACAGATGTTCGAACTCATTCCATCTTAATTAGTTATATAGCCCGAGGCTTCGATAACCGCCTACAAATTGCTACATCATCGAACACCCTGTTCGATCATTAGGCAATATTATTACACTTTCCTGTCTAACGTACTGTATGTGTATTTTTTTTTTTTTGGTATTTTTCTGTTAAACGTTTGTGGAAAAGGACCAGACACGTAGAGGTAATTTTGGGAAAATGTGATCCTTAACAAATCGGTCGTTTCGTTCTACATTTTTATATAACAATTATTTACTGTAAATTGAGGAGCTTGTGACTGAGTAATGACAGCCGTACGGGTCGTTCGATCAGGTTAAGCTACGCTTGCCGCGGTTTGTCCGTTGATGGGTGACCATCTGTATATAACAAGACCCCTCTGTGCCTCGTTGGTCTCGGCTGTCAATCGTGGATCTTTGACAGTAGTTACGGGTCGTCAGAAGCCCGAAAGTCTGACAACCAGTCTTACCAAGGGGTATCGTATTACCCAGTAACTGGGTTGTAGAGGTCAGATAAGCAGTCGCTCCATGTAAAATGGCTAGGCTAGGCAGATGATGATGAATTATTTACCGTAAATAGTGGCTTAGATAACTATTTCAGAAATTAGTAGTCTATGAAAAATATGGCACCTGCCGTTTTTCACTTGGGATTGAACTTTACTGGTGAAATTTGGGGGTAGGTACCAACCGCCTCTGTCTATCTCTGGGTATACCATTATTAGAGGAATAATGTTTTGTATGAACAGGAACACCTTATAACTTTCCTCCATAATAATAAAGTTTTAAGTGTCTGTTGAAGTATGTAGTATTTAATTTAAAATTAATTCGGGATAAAAAAAAATGAGTGGGTAAGTTGGAACACAAAATATGTTTGCGATACCTATTACCTAAATATGAAACCACTCTTAGAACAAGCGATTGATTAAGAACTTATTTTTCGTCTATATTATGAGGGTTGACCTTATTGGTGATGTTCTTCAGAAAGGTCAGGTGCATAGTACTTGCAACCGGTGTGCGTGTATGTGTATATGTACAGACGCCAGCACATCAAGCTACTACAATCTGTCAAATTTCTTTAATAGATTTTCAACTTTATCGCTTAAGCATTAAGGTTCAAGGTTGATTGGGAAAATTTGACAGTTTCAGAACGTTCTTAAAATTACGAGAATTGCCCCTCTGATGTATGAGGGTAAACAAAGCAAAAGGAGTATGTAAGGATGTCAGTAGGTTTTTTTTTTTTTTTTTTTTTTTTTTTTTTTTTTTTTTTTTTTTTTTTTTTCTCTTTTTTTTTTTTTTTTTTTTTTTTTTTTCGGGATGGGAAATCATCAAATGGCCCCTCCCGCTCTGGGTGGAGCGGAAGGGAGTGTCAGACTCTTACTGACTAAAACCCACCCATGTTCCTTCCTTCGCCCTTTATGTTCCGGGGTAGCGGTAACCCTTTCGGACAATCCCGCTGACCCGGCAGGCTTTGGCCCTGAGGGCCCCTCGTTATGCTGACATCTCTTTGAGGCGCGCGTGGAACACTTACGCGCCGTCCGGCACATGAGTTTTTATGTATGTAATAATAAAGAAAATAATATCACATTCAATTTGCCACTGACAAAAATATAATGTTATTACAACATCACACCTCTATACGAAAAGTCTAGCGAGTCACTACAAAAAGTTGTTTTCAATAGAAAAATTCCGTGAAACATTAATTTTGTAACAATTTATTAACACGCTGAGTGCTACAATTTGTGTGGGCGCGCTTAAAAGCCGGTGGGCTCGACATGAATGAAAATAATATTATCATTCATATATATTGTATACTAGCTTCTACTCGCGACTTCGTCCGTATGAAATTCCTTGTTACCCCCACGTCGCATCGCATCGCTTGCCCGAGTTATTATTTCGTTTTCGCTCAGAGTTCTTTTTGACTTTTATATTTTTACTTGGCTCTTGCCTCTTGGCTTTAAGTAGCCTATAGCCTTCCTTAAAAATTGGGCTACCAAATGCAAAAAGATTTTGTTAAATCTGACTGGTACTTCCAGAGATTAGTGCGTTCAAACAAACAAACTCTTCAGCGTGATTATTAGTATTGATAGATTATCATTATCCATCGTATACAACGCATATTTTTCGTAGAAAAATGTTTTAAAGGTGATGACAATGTCATGAAATTATGAACACCAGCAACGCTTTATTCATGAAATAATAAGTAGCGCTATTGTATATCTACTTCTATTGTACTTATATGACAAGCTTTACATTTTTATTCATGAATATAAGTCATCAGCCCAGCTTTTATAAAGACGTCAACTTCTAGCTCCATCTTTCTGACTAACGGACCGACTACCTTGTCAATTAATAAGTGCCTGTGAATGGGTTAATTGAAATAAATGCTTTGCGTTGTTATGACCTATATCTAATTATGCAGGTAAAACATTAATTACAATTATTCTAATTACGTAGTGATTATGTAGTAGCGTGAAAAACTTCTGAAAACTGAAACCAAATATACAGGGTGGCAATTCCATCGACGCTCAATCTGTAGCCATGATTTTTCAGCACATGAATCTAAACCCTTTAGCGTAGAAATTTTTCGTCAGTTATCAAAAAAAAGTCTACTGTTAAATAGAAAAATGCAATACCTACGCAGCCAAAATGTATGGAACAGCAATTTTTTTTAATAGCCGACGAGATATTTCATCGCTGGTTCAGATAGGGTACACAGACAGGTTACAGTTTGCACGTCGATGCCACTGCCACCCTGAATTACAAATTTCGAGGCATCATGCAATTGTACTCTACTATCTAGGTACACTGTTGTTAAGAATCCTTTAACCCTTCCTATTCGTAGAACGTAGATCCACGCGAGACACAATGGCTTTTTAATTGTTTCTGTAATTACGACATTTAACCGGTTAATACCTTCCCTATAAAACCAATAATAAAAAACACTAAAACAAAAACACTTTGACCCCAAAATTATCAGCGATTATAACCCGTAACACAAGTTAATGAATTAGTGATTGTCGTGTAGCGACAAGAACTAGGTTTAAATTAAAGAAAGGGAGGTTGAAGTTAATTACAGATTTATTAATAAAATATATAAAAGATGGAGATGGACTGGTCAGTGGCGTGTAGTGTGTAGGTGAGGAAGGATGAAGATGGGTGATTAGTGGGTTGAGGGGGCTGAAGAGGTAGACGCGACGCGAGGCAGGTGGCGGTGACAGGAGCAGGCAGACGTGGAGAGGTGCTGGTGCGTGTGCGGCACGGAGGATACCCGTAGGGGGGCCCACGCGACAGTAGTAGGTCGCAGCACGGCCGCACGACACAGCAGGCGCGCAGGCACGGTAGGGGCCCACGCGACAGTAGTACGTCGCAGCACGGCCGCACGGGAGGGCAGGCACGGCGGCGCGAGCGAACAGGCACGGCAGGGGCCCACGCGACAATAGAGGGTCGCAGCAGGGCCGCACGGTAGGGCAGGCACGGCAGCACGCGGTCAGCCCGCCAGGAGAGACGGCCCTGGTTGAGAGCAGGCCAGTAGTTTCAGGAGGACGGAGGACGAGGTGCAGCGCTGGTACGACAGGTTCCGGAGTCAGAGAGTTCCCTGGCTAGGTGACTCCGGAGTACCAGCACTACTTTGAGGGTTCCTTTTAGAGGCGAAGCTCGAACTCCAACTCGAACTCGAACTAGAACAGAACTTGAACTTGAACTTGAACTGGAACTAAAACTGGAACTGTCACCGCGTTGCTTCGATTCCACAGGTAAACTCGCAGAACAGCAACTTGAAGAAATAAATATGAATTTGAAATATTATGGCCAGTATTGATTTGCAATAGTTTGAATATATTTTCAGCTAAAAGTGACAGGCTGATGAGAATTTAGAAACAAACTTGTCATGGCGACGTATTGACAAACGTCGTTGTCAGAACTGTCATAATAAAATAAATTAATAAAATACAATTACATATATAGTTATTTCGTATTAAAAGCGTATTAAAAGTATAGTGTTTATAGGAAAAATGATATCAATCAGTGTGGGCGCAATTTCCAGCCCTTGGATGTTACTAAATCGTCATAGTGTTATGGTGAAGTTTGATGATTAAACGTGACCTGGTGTTGTGAGGAATAGCCAGATCAGCACCTAACGGTGACGGAATGCTTGTCTGACCTGGAGGAATGAATGTAGATAACTGTGAGTATGTACATTACGTTACATTTTCCCCCCGACCCTAGAAAATTTTCGACTCAGAGAAAATTTTTATAAAGCTTTCCAAAGTAAACCGTAAAACACAACTTCGCAGATTCATACATCTCCATTCAACCAATCGTACTATCTCTTTTAAGCAATCTCCTGCATTCCGGTAAGGGTGGAGTTCACATTCAATGACTGCCACTCTAGAAGGGTGTTTTATAAACGACGTTAAGGCTTCTTTAAGGAGTTGTCAGCCGCTCCAGACATGGAAAAAAAAAGAAAAGGTATTGAATTACTTTACACAAATTAAGTATAGGAAATTAAGCTCATATAAGAGCGATAGAGTTAAGTAGTAGTAGATAGATACATGTTTTTGGTTTAGGCTTATTTAATGAGTAACCAACCGCTCCTGCAAGGGCTTATTTATAGAGTTGCAACCGCTCTTTAGAGTATATATGAATATATACAATAGTTGGTTAACTTAAGATTGGATAGCTTAGATTACCAATGGTTTAGAGCCAATTGATAAAGCATAACCAGTGATCAATGCGATAGAGCATCATGATCATTATAACTATGGCTGTAGAGCCCGTAGTTATAGAAAGAGTAAAAGATGGATGGGGTAGGCCATCATCTTTTAAAACCATTTGGATTTACCAAATAGTTGAAGTTGTGCTTGAGAGCACGAGTTAAATAAGTATTTACAGAATAAAAATATGATAATGTAGTGAGTGATGTTTATATACAATATATACATATCTTGATAATTAGTGTTTAGAAATGTTCAAATTAGTACAGTGTGCTCAAGTGATGTGTTTAGATGATAAAAATTTAGCCAAAAGGTTTAGGTGACACTAGACGAAGTGTTGTTTTAGAATTTAGGAAAGTGTGAAAGTGATGGATGTGTGAAAATTATGTAAGAAGACAAAGAAGGGTGAAACTTTAAAATGAAAGAGAGACCTAGGAGAATTGAAAGAATTAGAGCAAGAGAGAGAGAGAGAGAGAGGGAAAGAACTAATTTACATTGGGCGCCAGAATGTCGTGTAGCGACAAGTAACTAAGATTAAATTAAAGAAAGGGAGGTTGAAGTTAATTACAGATTTATTAATAAAATATATAAAAGATGGAGATGGACTGGTCAGTGGCGTGTAGTGTGTAGGTGAGGAAGGATGAAGATGGGTGATTAGTGGGTTGAGGGGGCTGAAGAGGTAGACGCGACGCGAGGCAGGTGGCGGTGACAGGAGCAGGCAGACGTGGAGAGGTGCTGGTGCGTGTGCGGCACGGAGGATACCCGTAGGGGGGCCCACGCGACAGTAGTAGGTCGCAGCACGGCCGCACGACACAGCAGGCGCGCAGGCACGGTAGGGGCCCACGCGACAGTAGTACGTCGCAGCACGGCCGCACGGGAGGGCAGGCACGGCGGCGCGAGCGAACAGGCACGGCAGGGGCCCACGCGACAATAGAGGGTCGCAGCAGGGCCGCACGGTAGGGCAGGCACGGCAGCACGCGGTCAGCCCGCCAGGAGAGACGGCCCTGGTTGAGAGCAGGCCAGTAGTTTCAGGAGGACGGAGGACGAGGTGCAGCGCTGGTACGACAGGTTCCGGAGTCAGAGAGTTCCCTGGCTAGGTGACTCCGGAGTACCAGCACTACTTTGAGGGTTCCTTTTAGAGGCGAAGCTCGAACTCCAACTCGAACTCGAACTAGAACAGAACTTGAACTTGAACTTGAACTGGAACTAAAACTGGAACTGTCACCGCGTTGCTTCGATTCCACAGGTAAACTCGCAGAACAGCAACTTGAAGAAATAAATATGAATTTGAAATATTATGGCCAGTATTGATTTGCAATAGTTTGAATATATTTTCAGCTAAAAGTGACAGGCTGATGAGAATTTAGAAACAAACTTGTCATGGCGACGTATTGACAAACGTCGTTGTCAGAACTGTCATAATAAAATAAATTAATAAAATACAATTACATATATAGTTATTTCGTATTAAAAGCGTATTAAAAGTATAGTGTTTATAGGAAAAATGATATCAATCAGTGTGGGCGCAATTTCCAGCCCTTGGATGTTACTAAATCGTCATAGTGTTATGGTGAAGTTTGATGATTAAACGTGACCTGGTGTTGTGAGGAATAGCCAGATCAGCACCTAACGGTGACGGAATGCTTGTCTGACCTGGAGGAATGAATGTAGATAACTGTGAGTATGTACATTACGTTACATGATAAGACCGGTCATTCATGCTATATCGGTGACCCTACGTGGGAACCCGCTATAGACCCCGTAATTACTACGAGTAAGCATGGGTCAATGGGAAATATTTCTGGTTCATACGTGGCATTTTTGGGCACATGTCTGAAATACTGTGCATTGTGAAAGGTATTTAATATGAATTACTTGGCTACATGGTTACGATGGTAATTTGAATTGACTTTGTTAAAGTTTTTTTTTAAATTAACTGCAGTCCAGATTACAGTATGCAATAGAAAGTTGTGGTCATATTTAATGCAATTTTACATAACTTTATAACTGACTGTTGTTCCGTTTGATGGTCAGTACCACACCCATCTTCTTCTTTGTGTCGCTGGCACGACTGTATTTTAAATCTTGTTTTCCAAAAACTTTGCAACTTCCACGGCGTTGTCGGTGGCAGCGCAGAAGTCACTTTGACTGCATGTTTTGGGACACAGAGGGCAGGAGGGTGGAGCATGGTTTGCGACATAGCTCCACAGTCACACCTTACTGCCGTTCCGTCAAGGTAGCCCCACTTTACCAGGCTGAACTTACCACTCTTCCCACTTGTGTCCGGAGATGGTTTAGAGACTTATAAACCCACACCCTTAAATATGATCACATCTTTTTGAGATGTGCTGTTCAATCATTAAGTCGGTAAACGTAGTTAAATGCCTTAACCGTCTAACAAGCCTAACGAGCCTAAGTCGAGGTGACGCCTCTGTACCGCGTCAGTCGTAAGAAAATTACAATAAATTAATTCCTAATTACTTAAGTACTCCAAGTAAAGATAAGTTTTTCCAATGAAATTATTCAAGTAAGAATCACGAAGTCTGCTACTTTCAAGTACTAATTAAAATGAAACTAGAGACTCTTACAGCTAAGTAAGTGGTTTATTTAACTTTTTTAGTCCTGAAGTCTCGAGCACTTTGTGTTCTCAAATAATTGTGATATTGTGAATTATGATTTATTCACAATAATTATTTTTAAAACAGTGATAGCATTTCTTTTATCAATATTGTTTACTTTTTTACACAACTGCCCAAAAAAAGGAGTGTTACGTTTTCCGAGTTCATGTATGTTTGTGAGTCTGTTAGTGTATTTCACTAAATACACTAACTAACTCATACACATATATGAACTCACCGCCCGCCCGCTCGCTTACCTTGTGCCCATTCAACACTAAAATCATTTAGCTTGTTTTTAATTTAAAAAAATCACTTTTTGACAAGCCAGCGTTTTTTTTAATTTTTTTACATCGTCCCTATTATACGGTACGGACTGTATTATTTTAGGCACGAGGCACCTACTTTTTATTTCACCACGCTTCGTACACAACGATTCAGTTTCCATGAAAATCGTTATTCGAATTTTTCCGACAGCGTGGGTGCGTTTACAAACATTAATCTCGCAAACTTCCCGTTTGTTTTGTTTTACGCAACTGCGTACTCACAATCTAAAAACTGAAGTAGACTTAAGCATACATAGGTATTTGTCACATTTTGTTAATGCAATTTGTACCTTAAAACATTGACATAAGAATCACTTGACGCGTGCTTTTGAATTTATAGTCCATGCAGGACTATACGATAAAACTAATCAAAGTGGATTGCAGCGGGACATCAATTGGCAGTAACACGAGCGCCCCCCGAGGCACGCTACAACTGCCTGACAACTGGAAATGAGGACGAACTGAAATATGTAGTTCCTTATTATAGTGATAAGCAATAATGGCCAAAGGAAATTATAATCAGCCTTTTCATGAGTATGCTTTAGAAAGAGCCGTGACTTACGGTCGTAGGTTTGAACCCAGTCCGGCGCTTTACTTTGTGTAAATTGTTTCATCACCACTGCTTCTAAAACGGTGAAGGAAAACATCGTGAGGAAAAATGTCCTAGAAGCAAAAATTCGATGACATACTCGTATGACATCCGCCAACCTGCACAGGACTCGCGTGGTGGATTACGGCCCACTCCCTTTAAAGAGAGGAGGCCTGTGTCCCAACAGTGGGAACATTATAAGGCTGATTATGCTAACCTTTTCCCCACTTTGTTGTGGTCGGCCTCCAGATGCAACTGTGTACCAGAATTTTGCATGGGGTGACTGCTTATCTGACCTCCACTACCCAGTTACGGGGTAATACGATACCCTTTGGTAAGACTAATATGACATCACGCCTGTTAATTCTCGAAAGGTTAGGCAGAGTTGTGCCCATAGTACACCCATATTTGGTACGACTAGTTGTCAGATTTTCGAACTTCTCATTACCCGTGACGTAACGACTTTTAAAATTACGAATACTATAAAGTAATCGTGCCATTGTTTTGTTCTGAAAAGCCCTATTATATAACTGGTCTTTTCAGTCGGGATTACGACCAAACATTGACATGACATTTCAAGACACTGTGTCGAAATGTCATTAATCAAACGAATGATATTGTGCGATAAGATCTACAGTGTTCTCGTTGTTTTCCAGTAATACATTTATTTCGGAACTAAGTAATTGACATAAAGATTTATTTTATTTTGGCAATTAAGAAACGAGCGCAAAATACCGACGGAAAGACATACCGCTGTGCCTTTACGCGGTAAAAGACGAATATCGCAGACATCGATTGTATTTGTATGTTAGAATGGAGTGCCCTGCTGGTATACGGAATTCTCTGTTAAAGCAATATACACGAACCGACGGAGCTATGCGTATGGAGCTAATATTTCTTTGTCGTATGAACAAACAATAGGCCACTCGGATTACATGTATTGGACAATAATTGGCTCAAAGCATTGCAACAACGTACTGACGTTGTAAGATATTCTGATTGTTTATTCTAAGGAATAGCTGTGGTGGCCCAGTGGTAACGGCCGCGACTTACGAATTGTAAGTCTTAGGTTCGAACTCAGTCAGGAGATTTACTTTGTGTAAATTATTTAATCACCACTGCTCTCAAAACGGTAAAGACAAACATCGTGAAAAAACCGGCATGTTCTAGAAACAAAAATTCGAAGACATGTGACATCTACCATTCCGCACTGGGTAATCAGCGTGGTGGTTTTCTAAACATTTCGAAATTTGAACGGAGGCAGTGTCAAAATGTCAGTGATGATGTATTTTTAAAACAAATGAGTTTGCTTTAGAAATTGTGTGGGGTTCGTCGTGAACTCTACTGAATAGCACCTATAGTAGTGTTCTAATCTCAGATAATTTACATTCTATTGCCAATTATTCAGTTATCTACTTTGGTGTAAGGTCTAAGTTGATTTTTGAGTGACCATTTGTAACAAAAAGGTCCTTAAAAGTTTTTGGTTGCAACGGAATTTAAACCTTGTTCAGTGTGACATTCAGTTTGTAGTTCCATAACTTGGAAATTATGTCAAATTCTTAATTCAAAATATAGTTGCAGTTGTTTCTGAGATTTCATAGTACAGGTATTTGAACAAATGAAACAATGAGAGACGCAGAAGAAAATGTTTTAATTTTTTAATTTAAGATGACTTTTGTTGTGATGCAAATAAACGCATCTTTCTTACTTTATTTCTTTCTTTCAGTAACCACAGATTCCAAAGAAAACTCGAAGATATAAATAGACTCCCTAATCAACAGTTCGTCGTACACAATGCAATTAAAACATAATTGAATACGTGTTACGTAGCTGCGACTGAACACAAATATTACTCGCAGTTCATTCATTATTTAAATTAACTTAATTAAAACGTTGCTTAGAACGATTGTTACTTACGTTTGAAACATACTTTTTTAGACGTTCAGAGAAGAACATTAGCTTCTTTAAACTGAATATGAATGGTCTGCTTTAGACTTATTTATATTATAATTGTTTCACTCTATATGGGCAAGCTGTTGAATATTCACTCCTTATGTATTCAAACAATGTGGTCGTGGAAAATATTATTATCATTACGCTCTTCGCCTTCTTTCCGAGTCGATGGCATTGTGTACTTAACTTGGGGTATCGTGCCCTTAGCAAGGGTGTAGCGTGTTACCCAGTAACTGGGTTGTGGAGGTCAGATAGGCAGTCGATCTATGTAAAATCCTGGTATTCAGCTGCATCCCGGATAGATTGGAAGCGGATCCCAACATAGTTGAGATAAGGCTAGGCAGATTTGTATTGGTATTGTGTGTTTTTAAATTACATGGACCACGTTCTTCGCATGATCACTGGGTTTTTTGGCTGGTGTTCGAACACTTTGGACGCCCTAACAGGTAGTTCTGGTCAAGAACATTGCTCTCTACCGGGCGCAGCATTACGCTTAGTATAACAAAATACTGTCACCCACAGAGAGAGCCTCTGTGATCCGTTTTTGCAGTAAACTGCGTGGAAATTGATAGCAAGCTCGCATACAGTATACTTTTTGTAGGTATACAATCGGTCAGATTATTATTATAATATAAGAGTCGTTTTGTGGCACGTGTACGTTTATACATTTGATCTCTGCTGTTCCAATTAGCTCCTACAAAAAATCGGCCACCGCTTGTTTTGTCTGCCCTCTGCGAACTCTTTAAATCACGATACTAAAATCAAAATTAAACAATGTTCCACTATCCATGGCGCCATTATCCCTAACCGACAAACTGTAACATGTCAATTTTTTTTTTATGCATGAGTACGAGTCTTTTGACTATGCGTATCTTATGTCTTTTTCGTTTTATATATATATTTTTTTATTACTTCTAATTGCGTGTTTTGTTTGTGCAGAATGAAATATCGTTCTTTCTTTCTTTCTAAACTATAAAATTAAGGTCAATTTAACTTTATGGTTCGTTTTCCTTTTTCAACCCCTTTGCGGTTGGAGGGTTGAAGTGTATTGTTATTTTAAAGTTTTCGGGTATGCACGTGCTCTTTTCATAACTAGGTAACATTCAGGGGTTAATGTACTAGCTTTAATAAACTACCTTTGTTGTCGAAATAAAAATAATATATTCATTTTTTTATTTAATTTAATATACTTAAACATTCCACGGGAACATTACTGCTTCGTTAAATTAAATGTTTTAAACCGTACAATCACCCCTAAAAGTTTGTCTTAAACTAAAGGCTTTTATTTTATTAAATGAAACTGAGAAATAACTTCTAATTAGTGTAAAAAAGTCACCTGAGATCAGATTCATTACTTGTGGGAGAAACTCAGCGCAGTTTTATAAAAAGTGCTGCTTTTAATGAGCCAACGTTGTAGAGAATAGTCTCAAGGGATTATTTAATATAAAAATATAATATAATTTATTTAGGTTTTGTAATACACGAGGGACTTACAAAGTATGCATCGTTCATTACATGGTGTAGGTACAACGAATTGTTGGGTGAATCACCTGCTCTCCTAGCTAGATCACTGAGCGCGCTGCTCGAGCGGCAATTCCGTGCTGTGTGAGTTAATAAATATTTTAAACTCACAAATTCACAAGCAGCAAAAACTTATTCATAAAACACAGTGATACCAAGAAATGACCAAAAGAAAAATGTAACAGAAGTAGGTACAAACGTCACCGATCTTCCACAAATAGATACTTAACGTTAGGATAAGAGTATTTCAAAAAAACTTAGCGAGGGGTTTATCCAAGCTCTGCGCTCATCGCCAGAGGAATAGTAACGAGAACTAACAGATATTACCGAAGTTTTACTGAAATCCCTTTTCCCTTGGTGTTTTACCGACGCGTCGGTAGATTGTATAGTGGCCAGGTAGGCAATAGTCATAAAGGATGCCTATTCCAATCGAAATGTTCATTCTTTTAGCTACATATGCTTGCTATCTAAACAAGTGAGCTTAAATTACGATCATCAGTAGCATTTACTTAAAAAAAAAACATATTTTCACGTGACTTTAAATTGCTAATAATGTATTCCATTGCGTCTTGGCTTAAAAAACCTACAACCTTAAATACCAAACAAACTGTGACCACCAATATATTATTAATCAATGTGCCTAGCCTTGTTACAACTATATTGTGGTCGGCTTCCAGTCTAACCGGATGCATCTGAATACCAGTATTTTACATGGAGCGACTGCCTATCTGACCTCCACAACCCACTTACTGGGTAACAAGATACCCCTTGGTAAGACTGGTGGTCAGACCTTCGGGCATCGGACGATCCCTAACGACGGTGACCACCAAACCGTATTTTATTCGGTTTTATCCTAATTATTTATTATTCAATTTCTACTTTATCATTCACCCATTTTCAGCAGATGCCAATGAAATGACACAAACTATGTAAAAATTTTAGTCAAGTTATAAAATGTTAATTTGCTTCATACGTCCGTGGGAAGTCACCATTTGTCTAGTCCTAATATTCCATGCACCCCGCTTGAATAATAAACTGATATGAAATATTCATACTTACGAGCGCCTCGCTGTTAGTAGACCGTGGAACTCTGCTAGATTTTTTTTCTAGTCGTTTTTCGAATTGCTTTGGGAAATGTTTGATTTTGACGTTTAAAGTACCTTCTATGTGCCTTTCTGAAATAAATGCTTTCACTTTAACTTTCTAACTTTGTAAACAGTGACATCCACCAACCCGCACTGGGCCCGTGCGTGGTGGATTACGGCCCATTCCCTTTTACAAAGAGGAGGCCTGTGTCCCAGCAGTGGGACACAGGCCTCCTCGAGTCGGGGAGGATTGGGAGGCTGATTGTGTGTGTGATGTGCCCAATTTGGTCTCATGTTTGTATGTAAATAAAGAAATATGTTTTAACACTTTCATTGTCCACAAAGAATTATATATATATATGTATATATATATATGTGGTTCATGGGCCAGGGAATGGGTTACACAAAGTTGCAACGGTTTTAATCGTAAATATTACATTGAAGTCAGTAATAATTAAATAAAAGGTAGGCTACAAAATTAAGTTTAATTGCGAAACATATTGCTTTTATGACCTCTGAAACCTGAGTCATTAGAAACATAATATTACATTAGTCTGGTTCCCGAATATTTTGCAGTCTTATTTTTGTGCACGAGGAACGAAGACCTAATGCGTAAATAATTTGCTATGCGAAATAACTAAAGACACGTTACGTTACCTGCTTAATGCATATTCATTCCACTCTGATATGAATCGTCTTCAACCTACGTTTCTGTCAGTTTTCTTGGCTTTTTGCCTACTTCCGCTCTGTTTTTTTAAAGCAGCGTTAACTCATGCTAAACTTCATGTTTGAAAAATATATGGTTAATAATCTGAAGTGTACTTTATATTCTTTCCCATTACTGAAAAAGAGTTTCCTCGCGGTGAGAGGGAGTGGGTCGTAATCCACTACGAGGGCCCAGTGCAGGTTGGTAGATGTCACATATCTTCAAATTTTTGGTTCCTAGAACCAAAAATTTGGACATGTTGGTTTCCTCGTGATGTTTTTTCACCGCTTTGAGAGTATTGGCGATGAAATAATTTACATAAAGTAAAACGCCTGTCTGGGTTCGTAATAACCTACAATTCGTAATTCATACCATAGGGCTACCACGGCTCTAGGTATATATTATGTCAATCATCTCATCTTTACCAGCCCATCAGTAGCTTTGTTGAGAAAAAACAAGAGTTGGATTACATGATTTTGATAAAGACACCTAGGTACATCAATTGACAAGTAACGAGTTTATGCGACAAACACCAAAAGTAATCAATGTTTTCAAGTTGATTGTGCCTAAGACACGTGTAATCACGGTAAAAGCTTTACTCCACGTCCTCAATCACAGTCCTTGTCGGTTATAGGTGGCACAGTTGAAGGAAGCACTCGCCCACACGCCCAGCGATCGATCTCACACAAATATTGATAAAAACGGTCACGTGAGTGAACTACTTTGTTCTATTAAAGGGACAACAGAAGACTCACTTTCAATCACAATCCGATTTTGAAGAAGATTTCTAATCCATTGATTCATTTGTTTGAATATTCGTATGCTAAACAACGTAAATGTTGCAATGAATGGTGTTGAACTGTCAAAATGAAAGGAATTGCAGTTGTAAGTGTGTTACGCAATTACCCCGTTGCTTGCCTGGTTAGTGTAGTGATCTTTGTGGTACCTAAGTGGCACTCTTGGGTTGTAGCTGAAAATCAGCGTCAGTTGGTACACCTGAAGGCGTATTCTCGTAATTTAAAACGTTCAAAATCTAGTCGCAGTGTCATCTCGGCGACAAACAAATGTCAAAAACTTGTCCAAATGTAGGGAAATAAGAGGAATTTTTGACAGATTGAGACTGAGATCAGACTGTGAACGTTCTTAAAATTACGAGAATTGCCCCTCAGGTGTTGTCATCTGACATTATGCTGAGCTGAGGCCCTTTGGCATTATAATCATTGTTTTATGTTCTTTATAGTTTTAAGGAGTACTGTTTTTTTTTTTTGCTGTAATGCCAATAAACGCATCTTTCTTTCTTTCCGAGTGATCGGCTTCTGCTTTTCTGGTCTTGGTTTTGATTTAACGAAATAATATTGCTTCGTTCATAAGTAACATTGACGCT
The DNA here is from genome assembly GCA_911387795.2 of Apamea monoglypha. Lineage (NCBI taxonomy): Eukaryota > Metazoa > Arthropoda > Insecta > Lepidoptera > Noctuidae > Apamea > Apamea monoglypha. Next base: position 18,740,547 of record OU426926.1, on the reverse strand, counting down.
GCAATGTTTTTGAAGTTATTTGGTGTATTATCTATTACCGCTTACCCTCTATCAACGCTTACCCTCTATCACACATCCATTCTTACTCCTGTTACCCTTTGTTTTGGTAGTTGCACTATCACCCATTCCTTTATAGAACCTTCAAGGCAAACCTCTTCTTCTCCCGTCAATCCTTCTAAAGGTTGTCCATAAAAGATCGCTTTTAGGGATAACACCGCCCATTGTGTAACCCTATGTAAAATTTCTACATTTATATCTGTAAATTTTTTGGTGAGCGTAATAAAGAGTATTCTATCTAACTATTGTCGATTGATGATACACGTATGATTTTCTGCTCACGTAGTTGTCGCATGAGTTATACGCGACTACCTCGTGTCATGATGAAAAAGATTAGCTCAACAGCAAGGCTGACTGCCGTTCACTATGATGTATTATAGTGGACACTTAACATACATAGATACATATAATCACGCGTATTTTCCTCAAAAGGTTAGGCAGAGGAGACCCGCATTTCGCCAGTTATGTTTAGATCCCATGTAAAGAGGACGAAGAAAATGCATGTTTAAATTATTATGAATGAATGAACTAGTTTTTAATTAGAAACAAATGACAATTTTAAGATATTATGCAATGAATTTTTAAATGTAATTCTTGGGAAATAGAAGGCTTAAATAATAATAGGGGACGAGTCTATTGCCATCAACCGGGAAAATATAAAGACTTCGGGCTACTACTGAGAAATTCCTGATGGAAAAACCTAATAACACGTTGCCCGACCTGGGAATCGAACCTAGGATCTCATGCTCAGCAGGAGTAAGGCAGACCTCGATATAGTGGACAGTCTGTATATTTCTTTTCTGTGGTAACACGTTCTATTCAGTTATATCGAAGACTTTGAGCATTTGCTTAGCTACAGTTTGGAGTTTGTTGACATTAGCCATTGGTTTCTATCGATCTTTACTACATAGTTATTGCCGACAACTTCATATTATAGAAGTAAACGATTAATGATCGTGAACTTGTCCTATTGTGTCCATGTATTTACACGTGATTGATGGTCGATTTAGGAGAATGATGAACCCGTGAATAAAAATTATAAGGAGACAAACGATGGGTAAAATGTTTGGAAGACATAAAAAAAATATTCACGCATGTGTTCCCCGGAGGACTAGGCAGAGGTGTACCTTTAGTACACCCATATTTTGCCAGTTATGATAATTACCAGAGAAAAAAATCCACCAAACCAGACCATCAAAGAAGAATACCATTTGAATAAATCTGGGGAGGCCTATGTCCAACAGTGGACGTCTATCGGCTGAAATGATGATGATGCAATCTGGCATGCATGAACACTTAAACAAACACTGCACTGTATTAAAAATGGTGCCTTAATTGCGTAACACACTTACAATCACAATCTCAATAATTTTGAAGGATATTGCTAATCCATTGCTTCATAGGTTCGAACAATTTGTCTGCTCAACAACGTAAATAACACAATGAATGTTGTTGAACTGTCAAAATGAAAGCCATTGCTGCTGTTAGTGTGTTACGCAACTGCTCCTCTGATCCTTATGAGCAAAATTCTAAGAAAAAGCTCCACCAATTCAAATACATTGGCTAAAATTGGAAAACCTCAATACATGCCGAAATGTTGGAAGACTTCATACAATATAATTTATCCATGCTTCATGTTCGTGAACGGGCGCCGTCAGTAATTGGCGCTGGTCATCACTTCGCTGTCTCGGCTTATTTTTAATTATTTTATTTTTGGTTTGTTTGTTTTGTGACTATTTGTTGTACTCTGGACGTTTCCAACGTGTAAATCTTTTTTTACATCGTTCTCACATATAATTATAAATATTCAACACTAATGATGTAAATAATATTTTTCTAAAAAAAATAATTTAAATGAGTATCAATTGAGTTTCTTGCCCGTCTTCTCCATAGGTACCTACTACGATTTTTAATGGCAACTAGCTTCATATTTTCTGACTACCCGACCCCTTGACAATTCAAAAGTGCCTGTAATTGGTTTATTTGAAATAAATGCTTTGATTTTTTTGAGTTTTTATCCTCGAATTGTGGACTTAAACTTCTTCAGAACTACCCCTTTTAATCGATGAGTTACTGAGCACAAGTTGTAAAGGTCAGCCGAGGTCAATCGACACTTTGCTGTTGGCAATAATGTTAGTGTTCACAGGATATTTCAATATTGTGGAGTTTAACATTTATGGACAAGTTTGTTTTAGATGTTTGGATAGTGTCTTAATGTTGTTTGAGTTTACTTGCTAGCTACATAATGTAGGCATATTTTGAAACATAAAGAGGTTTTTCTTTTGCCATTTAGGGCTGATATTTCAATAGTTCGATAACTTTTATCTGAGGAATAAATATTGCGGTTTGACAGTTTTTGTATATAAATTATGTCACACTGAAATAATTACATATGAAAGCAGCATACAGATGAAAGCTACTATTGAAAAATCAGCCCTTAGAAGGTTTAGGGAAATACATCGGTAAACTCGTCAGATTCTCTGGGCCTCCTTGGTCTGGTAGTCACAAACGCTACTGCTAAACGTAAGGCCCTGGGTTCGATTCTCAGGTCGGGCAAAGTATTATTGGGTTTTTCCTTCAGAATTTCGCAGTAGCAGCCCGGAGTTTAAATTTGTACCTCGTTGATGGCAATAGGCTTGCCTATTACAAACTGGCGAAATGTGGGTGTATCTCTGCCTAACCCTTCGGGGAATACATGTGTGATGTTATATGTTATGTTACATCGGTAAAAATAGAACCAGCGTTGGTTTGGGCGTACAATCTAAAAATCTAGAGAATTAAAAAATAATAGTACTGTATCATAATAAACGTGAAATCGACATAACTAAACGGTTTATCGATCAGTGGCATACTAACCTTTGCTACGGTCCAACTACCGCTATACCTATAGTAGGTACTGTATGGGTATAATACGTATGTTATGTCATGTTATTTAAACTCGAGAAAACACACTCATTTTTTTTGTGTATGCTTTCCATGACGTCATTCTTCTTCTCCTTCTATTCGTGTCGATGGTACTCGTCCTCAGTGTTTTTTTTTATACAGCTTGAGTCAAGCAGGTGGCTATATTGATTATGGCATCAGTGGCATTCTTTAGGTTATCCGAGGTGCAGAGGAACGAGCACCTAGGGCACTTCAGCAAGTGGGGTATGACCATATGTCAATATTCTATTTCAAAAATTATATTTGGAACATCTTTCAATGGGGGCTCGTGGCTAAATAATAGCTGCACGAGTTGATCGTTAAGAGAAGGTTAAGCTTAGATGGTTGGCCCATGGATGGGTGATTCACAATATATCGAAACTCCGCCGTGCTTCGGAAACCACGTTAAGTCATTGGTCGCAGCTGTCATTAGTATATCTTTGAGTCGTTAAAGTAGACAGAAGCCTGAACGCCTGACAACCAGTCTTACCAAGGGGTATCGTGATACCTAGTAACTGGGCTGTGGAGGTCAGACAGGCACCATGTAGAATGCTGCATACGGTGAGACTGGAAGCAGACCTCAACATAGTTGGAAAAAGGCTAGGCGGATTGATCTGGAAATCAAATTAAATATCAAACAATTCTGAACTTGTATAAGAATCAGTACCATAAAATGGATCAATAAAAAACAATGTTTCATATGCTGGCATACATGGAGCTGCGTATACATTTCTGTACATATTTCAACCCGTACGAAGGCACTTCGTATTATTTGGAGCAGCCTTGAACTTCGGCGCTTAGAACGATATTCACAAAGCGAGGGCGGTGTGATGTCTATGTATCTTTTCTATACGTATTATGTATATATTTGATATTGTTTGATAGGTCGAGCAAAGTTCTTAGGTAATATTAGCGAAACTATGGCTTCATGTCTGCGTCTAAGTAGTATGTTTTTGTTAGCGCTGGCTTGTTTATTATTTTTTTGATACTACGTTGAATAGAATAGAATATATTTTTTTATTGTAAAACATGAGTATACATCATAACATGTGCAAGGTCTTATAATAATGGTTAGATCTGCATGTTTTGCCATTAATGGCGCACAAAAACAACATATTTAGTTTAAAATAACCACAAAAGATTTGAGTCTAAACAACAAAACAATTATTTTTTTGAAGTTTGTGTATGTGATTTTACAGTATTATGTTGCGTTATTTACACTGTACAGTGTATATTTTAGGAAGTTCACCAGCTTACTGTTTTTAAATTATTTATAATTAATTATTAATTATTATTTTAACAGATCAGAAAAATAGGTACAGATGTGATGTTTATTTCATAACAAATCTCTTCTAGCATACCTGCGATAGGACAATAGACAGAGAGATGTAGATATGAGAATATACTTACATACATACAAATAAACATAGATACATACTACTAATATAAATATCACTAAACTATTAATAATTACAACGTAGTCAAAATAATAATAATACAAATAAATAATAATATAATAATAATACACAACTATGATGAAGTGGACAGATAGTGTTCTTTTACTCTGCTTTTAAAAACTGCAACAGTTTGGCAGTCCCTAATGTCAGGCGGTAGTGACTGCCACAACCGCGCCGCGTGCGCTGTGAAGTGTGTGTGATTATCTATAAAGAGCGGAGATAAATTTGTTCGTATAATATTAAATTGTAATCCAACATTCTGTTCTTGTCAGTGGAAATATGACTCTAGGCATCCCAATGAGTTAGCAATTAATGATCCAGGACTACCTCTAACTATGATAACAAAATGATAAGGAAGCGATTTTATATTAAAACTTCACTCATTCTTGCGCAGTTGATTTTGACGATAGAATTTCTCTACGTTTCCGAATAAATACATGAGAAGTTTTCCGAACTGTGATCTCGTTCAGAAAAATCTAGTTTGAAAGTATTTTCGAATGCGGCAACACTGCTTCCTTCTCACGGAGTTACCTTACAATGCAATAAGTGTGAGTCAGTTTGTGGTTCACTGGGTTCAAAGGCGGTACTGTGTGTACGTGGACACGGAGTTGTTATGTGGAAAAGGAATGTGGTATGAGATTTGGTTTGGTTATAAATTTGAATGGCTGATAGCCGCTGGATGAGAAAAGCTGCTGGGGGAGAATAGCTGAAGATCGAGTTTAGTGTCACATGTTAACCCAAATTTGGTATTTTAGACGCAACAACAATTAGATATGCATTGCTTGCTTGGCTTATTTCAGATGATTAGTATTCACACACATTTTTGTTACCTAAATGAAAAAAAAAATGCATTTACAATATATCTTGCTAAAACATTTTTTGATCCACGTGCCGTTTAAATAAATAAACAGAAGCTTTTTTGTAATATTTGATATGATATATCCGCACGTGTGTAATATATTATACAAATAAACTAAAAAGCCCGTCAATTTGAGTGGCAGTATGAATGTGTAGCTTGATGTTATAAAAATATTATAGCAATCAATATCGTGTATGTATATTGTATCGCAGGAAAAGTTCCCAAAAGGCAGCATTGCCCCGTTGTATGGTGATGCTGATTCTTTGGCCAAAACTTTTTAAAACTTCTTTTACTGTAAGTTCTTCTTTACCTATGTTATAAAAGCTTTATATCTTATGTATTATGCACACAAATAATGTTTAAAACAGCCTTTTAACAGCTCCGAAAATACAAAAAAGAAAAATGAAGAAACATTCTATTTAAAAGCATCTCCATTATAAGTCTGAGATGTGCAGCATTTTATTCTTACAAAACATATTTACGAACAAGAGCTTGAGGAGGAGTCTACACGTGCGAGCTTCTGCGGACAATAAACTGTCAAGTTATTGAGGCGTGCCTTATGTTACACATCTCTGGAGAACGGAGCGGGAAAATATAAAATGTACGAATTTTGTTAACATGCCTGCTAAGAGGTATGTTCAGTGAAGATTTTGGTAGACATTTTAATAAAATAGAAGACTTTTTATTCTCACTTGAGAGCGTTCCCGCGCTCGCAAACATATTTTTGAATGTAAAACCAAACATTTTTAATCATTCGATATTTTAATCAAAGTAAAGCGCCTGTCTGGGTTCGAACCTACGACCAACAACTCGTAAGTCGCGGCCGTTACCACTTGGCCACCACTGCTCTATTATTTCGTCACCACTGCTCTCAAAACGGTATAGGAAAACATCGTGAGGAAACCGGCATGTCCTAGAACCAATAATTCGAAGACATGTGACATCCGCCAACCCGCATTGGGTCCACGTGGTGGATAACGGCCCATTCCCTCTCACCGAGAGGAGGCCTGTGTCCTAGCAGTGGGAACATAATAGGCCGATTATGATATTTTAATCACTCGGCATTTCAATCTTAGACATTTGAAGCTTAGGTATAACAATTTTCTTTATTTCGATATTTAAACTTTCGATGTTTTGAACATTGAAATTTTACCCGTAGGTATTTTAATTTTCGACGTTCAAATATGTACCCGTTCATCTGGGGCGTCCTCGGCGTTCCCTCATAGTTTTATTATTATTATGTACCAGTCATCAAATTGCAATCAAAGTGTAATAGACAAGAAAAGAGCCAACCAATTTTCGATGGGTCATTTCCCGGTATCGGTACTGTCACAGTTATAAAACGAAGTACGATAACGTCTCTATGATATTGCGATTGACACTTAAAGTCCGCCATACGCCTTGCGATCAATCGACTTTTTGTGTTTATGTCATGGCACCGATCTAATTTACGTTGCTGACGGTAAATTGGATGGGGCACTTTACGGTTTTAGTCGTCGTCATGGGGGCAATCTAGGAATTAGAGGTTTCTCACAGCTTTAAGTTCATTATTTATATTTTATTGACTACTAGCTGCGCGCCGCGGTTTCGCTATTTCTGACTAACGCCACGCACCGACTGAAAGAAGTATACAGCTAGCAAGAAAGAAAGGCTGGTTAAATAGGAGCTGTTCCTTATTAACCAACCTCTTGCGTATCCTGAGTAATTAAGTATAACAGATATAATGAGAGAATTACATCCGTACGTCCAATTACAGGCACTTTTGAATTTTTAAGAGATCGGTTGGTCAGAAAGATGAAGCCAGTGGCCCATTCTGAAGCGTAGCAGGTACCTATGGAGAATAACGGGCAATAAACTCCACGGACCACTCTTTGTGACAAGATTAATGATAGTGGATGGAACCATGGGGCTTTAGTTGGCAGGAGTCCGACATAACCCTCCGTTCTCCCCAGGCGGAGGGTATCAAGATGTACTAAAAAAAAAAGGTACAATAGCTGAGAAAGCCATAATTTGGGAGATGCTAACAATCGTCATACACCGAGCCTTATTCCATCTAACGATCTAAACATAACTTAGGTAATGTGAGTATTTTCACAGTACCACCACCACCTACATGACTCATCACTCAGTAATACCGATTGTATGTAGACCTAATGTCCTCTAATAGCTACACGTAATTGCTATTAAGTAAACACATTAATGCTTATTTATGGCTTCACAGACCCTCCCACTGCTTGGAAATAGGCCTCCTCTCGGTGAGAAGGAGTGAGCCGTAATCCACCACGCGGGCCCAGTGCAAGATGGTAGATGTCACATGTCTTCGATTTTTTGATTCTAGCCCATGCCAGTTTCCTCATGATGTTTTCCTACACCGTTTTGAGAGCAGTGGTGATGAAATAATTTACATAGAGTAAAGCGCCTGTTTGAGTTTGAACCTGCGACCTACAACTCGTAAGTCACGGCTGTTGCCACTGGACCATCACTGCTCAAAGATTAAACTTGATCGTATTGTGTGAATACCGGTAAATAAAGTCTTAAAAAAACAGACTTAGGGCTGCTATAGAGAATTTAATATGTAATAGAAAAAAACCCCTCTTGAATGATTGGTTGAAATAAGCAGCAGAGGAAGATGTATGGAAAAGTATGAGCGTGAGTACCGTTGTTCATGAGTGGGACAATAGAGGTAAAAAAAAAAAAATTATTGGCCAGTTGGCTCAATTTCTTTGGAAACCTGTCGGTCGACAATCTGTCATTTTGTCTATTCTTCCGTTGACAAAACCTATTTCTATGGTGGTCATGCTACGCGTGCGGGCAATAAACCCTGGTTCCCCATGCTCCGCAGTCTACTAAACTAACAGGGCAGTTACATCAATAATCCTTACGTTTAATTCCCGGATGAGGGATTTTTGGTCATAGAGATGGTTAGGTACTAATTTAAATTAAAAAGAACATTCTAACATAACTTCCATTCACTTACGAAATAAATGTTGAAAGCTTCTAGGAAAATGCAGCGTTGAACCACAAAATAAAGTTTTAATACAAAGTGTGTAGAAAATGTTCCCGTACGCTTTTCGGGTCACACTGTCCCTAAACTAAGTAATAGAGGGGATTACTTAGCTCTTAACAGGACTACTTAGTACAATCTTCATAAAATTTAAGAAAGTGTCACTTTAAATTGAATGTTAAAATTTTACATTTTTGAACTCATTACGGTTAACGAAGTTTCATTTAAAATAATAAGTTTTGTAGTTATTTCTTCACTGGAGTATTTAAGTAGATACCTAATGGTAAAAAAGGTTGTATATTCTAATTAAAAGTTATCACCACAGTCCGACTTTGAGGGACTAAAATAAATTCATTGATGAAATAAATCTTTATCCTAGTAAGGCGCCTACGCAGCTGCTACGCCGTAGCGCGTGCAACCGTTACGCTTGCTACGCTGTCGTAGCAAACCAACTCTGCCCCGTAAAGCGTTCAAAATTATTTAAAAATAAATTATTCATATCAGTTTACTGACTTAAGTAAATCTTTTATTGCTTGTAAATAACAGCCAGTGAAAATGCTGAATAAGTTGGAAATGTCAATTTCAAGTTCTAATATTACAAAATTTAAATTGATATCTGACCTCCACTTAGTAATGAGAAATTATGTTAAAATGAAGTATAAAGCAATTTGGAAAGCTTCTTTTGAAAATAAATCTTGATCTGATCCCTTAATTAATTAATTAAATCAATGACTGATTGAACTTTGCATAATTTCGTGAGATTTCCTTGTTATTTTAATTCCTTTTTACTCGATATTCCTGCTTTTAGAGGCTTAGCAACAATTTATTTCGGTTGACGGTTTCGAAATAAATTCTCAAATGTTCGTAAATAAATTCCAAGAAAAGAAAAAGTTCCAAGTTTCTTTCTCAAATTGGCTATGTTTAAATAAACTCGGTGTCGAAAATAGCCCCGGGCAAGAGGGCCCCTTTTTAGCCGCAAGGTGCGAACTGAGTGAAGATAATAAAATTTTATGTTCTTAATAGCTGTCCGCGGGGCAATAGACATGAATAAGCTGTTTTCTTTTTAGAAGATATTTTTTGGGCTTTAGATATTATTTTACGCAGTGTAGCTTATTTTGGACTGATCATATTTCATATACGTTATAAAAATTAATGAACGGTTACAATAATAAATCAAATTTAGATTACTCCAATAGATAGGTACATTGTATACCTAATAAATTCAACAGTTAACGGCAAAAATCAATCAAGTGTTACAGCGTAATTTATTTTTGGCGTTGTCGGTTAATTTGGCTTTAGTAAGTTTTATTTAACCAAAAATTCGAAGACATGTGACCAAGCCATGTACAAAACGGCAGTAGGCTTGTGTGGTAGATTATTAGCTTACTCCATCTCGAAGAGAGGAGGTCTGTGTTCCAACAGTGGGAATGTTATAGACTGATTATGTATGTTGTGTTATGTAATTTTTTTTTCTTTTCCGAATAGTTGTGTTCATAAAGTCAGCAGGTTATAAATACTATATGAATAGCTCAGATGTGAATCCACCTGTTATCCTAACCAAATATAGAATCCTCCAAGTCTAATTTATTTAACAGAAAATTAAACAAATTAATTCTCCAACAGTATCGTTTTAAAACGTTCCCGCGGGCCCCTAGCGGAGCTATTCTGAAGTGAATTTGTAATTTCTATTAGGTTACGAGCTCGGAACACGTGACAACGTCTGCGACCATTATCTAAATTGCATCTACGATGCTCCAGAACCACCGACGTGACCTTAGGAGTGTTACCTTCTTGTATTTATACTATTTTAAAATGTGATGGTTGTTGCTGTTTAAAAGGTGGAAATAGGATTAATATGTAAAAAAAACTATCTTTTTTTTAAACGCAGGGCTAACATGACACACGCTACAATTACTCACTCTCGCGTCAAAAATATTTGTCTATTTCTGTCATTTCTCTCGTTTTCCACCAACGCTGCCATGTAAAATACTCTCCTCGCTCTGTTATAAGCATAAACATAAACATAATCAGCCTATAATATTCCCACTGTTGGGACACATACCTCCTCTCTGTGAGAGAGAGTGGGCCGTAATCCACCACGCGGGCCCTGTACGGGTTGGTAGATATCGCAATGTCTTCGATTTTTTGTTCTTGTTTTCTCGATAAAACGTAACATTGCACCTATATTATTCCGGCAATTAAATTAACTAATTGGTAATTACGTAGCTCGTACGTATTTTATCATTCTAGCGATCGTCTATTTACATGATTACATTCATAATTATAACAAACTTTGATTAAGTTAATTCTACCGTTAACTAACAAGTTATACTAAAACTTGATGTTTTCAAATTTATAAGACAAGAGATGAAAATTGCAATTATTATATAGCAATTAACTGGGTTCATGACTTATATCTTGCAGAGAATTGTCAAAAGTATCCACTACTGGACATAGGCCTCTCCCATGCTGCGCAACAACACCCTGTCCTCCGCCTTCCGTATCCAGTCTGTCCCAGCCACCTCTTTGAGTAAAAGTTACTTGTTTTCTTTAAAAGAAATTTCTCCAATTAAAAGTTAAGGGTCCACGAATAGCCGTCTTTAAAAAATCAAAACACACAATGATCCCACTTGACCGAACCAGGTCACGAGGACCAGTCAACAACTTTCACAAATAAAAGTAAGAAATTCTGATACGGGTATGTAAATAGGATCTTTTCTATCCGCATGAACAGTTCCATAGTTTCAGGATGGACTTCGCGAGTATTCGTTTTACCTGCTTGATAATGCGGAGAGAGGGTTCGGGAAAGGAGTTGTAATGTGAGCGAGTTTGTCAATGTGATGTGACATATGTGTGTGATCATTCAAGTAAAAGGGTACGTGTGGGTGGTAAGGTATATCTGTTAGTGTTTTCGATTTCTGTACCTGAGACTTTCTGCTTTTCTATCTTTTCAAAGTCTTGTCTGGTATTGTTCTGTACAGAATTATTTTCCAATGCTCTCCGTTTTTTTTTATGGAGGATTATATTCTTGTCAATAGAAATCTGTCTGACTAAGGGCTGATTTTTCAATCATCTGATAACTTTATTCGAGGAATAATTTGGAAATTTTGACAGTTATTCATGCAAATACTGTCAAACGTCAATTTTATTCCTGGAATAGAAGTTATGGCGATGGGAAAACCAGCCCTTAGTGAAAGTGGCAGGATGCTCGCTGGTGTAAAATTAAAACATTTTATTAGCTAAAACAAAAGAGTTTTTATCAATCTGCGATCAAGTAATTGTGAAAAGTAATGTTTTTCATTATGTCAGGGAACTTGACAAGTAAGCATATTGACTGACAACGTCAATTATCTGAGTTACAGGCCGCGTCCTAACCAAAAGCGTCCGTCGCGCGAATTTGCAATGCTCGCTTATATGAATACCATATACTCGATCAATCTAGTCGCGTATGTGGTATTGTTCTGGTAAACGATAGCGTAATCGCGTATTCAATGATAAATTATTTTATTTTTGTTAGTACGTTTGTACAAACACTTTTACACGTCAATCATATTTAAAAAAAAACTAGATGAGGTCGGCGTTTCCTATTTGATTACTCTGAGAAGAAAGGCCGAAACAAACTCAGAGGTCACAGTCTCTTTTAAAGTCCAGACATAATCTTGGTCACTTTCGCTTTCGGTTAGGATGCAGGGATTTCTATTTCATATGACTGACAAAGAATGACAGTTGTGAATTGAATTTGTAGCCAATCAAAGTCGATATTCAATTTTGCTTATTCAATTCTCTGACTTTACTGTCAGCGACAAAAGTCGCCTGTGCCTATTCATGTGTCATATTTACCCAAAACCACTGTATTCTTATCTGGCTTTAGAATATTTCCCTTTTAGAGTTCCAAATAAAAATACTGAAGAATAGCCAATAATCTCAGCATTCGAATCATTACTTCATAAAGGTAAAAGCAAACAGGAAAAGTTACTTAACGGATACATTATTTATACAAAATGTTTGTTTCTATCGGTACCTTTTCCTCTCCAAGGCTGCGAAACCACAGCAATATATTTTAAAACTTATTTCCGCTGAAGTCAGATTAAATTTCCTTTGCAGCAAGCTGATGCACAATCTATTGATGATATTATTTTTCTTCAAAACGGATAAACTATAAATATGGACGATGCTAACTTTTCTATAAATATTAGTTCCAATCAATACTTCTCTCTGATGTTTTCTCGGTAGAGAGAATCATTTTGCTCGGTTTTAATTGGCTTCTACCTCCGATAACCGGCGTTGTGTCTACAAAACTTTTGAGTGAACAGATCTCAAGGCTCTTGTGCTGATGTCTTAATTATGTACATTTGTGAGAACTTAAGGGAGTATAATTGGCTTAAAGTCAAAGTCAATGCCAATTTAATCATTTACAGGTACTTTTGAATTGTCATGAAGTTAGTGAATTGGTCAGAAAGTTTAAGTCAATTCCAAAACGTAGACCAACGAACTTCATGGTTGAGTAGGTACTAGGGTCTTATGGCGATGCTGTGGGGAGTTGAAGCAAGATTCATCAACAAAAACGAAGTAGGTTTTCTTAACTATTTAATATGCTGTTTAATTCTCACTTGAGGTAATGAGAATAGTTACTTTCACTCAACTCAGCCTATTGCAGTCCACTGCTGGATATAGGCCTCTCCCAGACTGCGCCACAACACGCTATCCACCGCCTTCCGCATCCAGTCTGTCCTAGCCACCTTTTTTAGATGGTCCGTCCATCTAGTTGGGGGGCGTCCCACACTACGCTTTCCGATACGCGGTCTCCACTCCAGGACTCGTTTGCTCCACCGGCCATCGGTCCTTCGACTAACATGGCCAGCCCACTGCCACTACAGTTTGCTTACTCTGCAAGCTATGTCGGTAACTCCGGTTCTTTTCCGGATAATTACATTCCTGATATTATCCTTTAAAGAGACTGAGCTTAGCTCGCTCCATAGCGCGCTGAGCGACCTTGAATTTGTGGACCAGTCCAAACGTCAGTGTCCACGTTTCGGCACCATATATCATAGTTACATTACCTCTAAGAATATTGGAAATAAAGAACATGCTATTTATATTGACCTTAATGAATGTTACGTTCAGACGGTAAACGTAGTTTAAATTATTTGTGTGCAGTTCATGCATATTATATCGGTGCGATCGAACAATAGGACGGAAGGGCGTTGTATGACGTTATATAAGACGTCACTCCTCTAATGAATAATTGCATAGCCTTCAGGGATTAGTTCATTTCTACATGTGCTGCAGTAGCATTGCATGAAGGTAGTACAATTATACATATACCACCTATATACAATTATAGAACCTTAAAAAAACACAGTGAAGGAAAACATCGTGAGGAAACTGGCATGTCCTAGAACCAAAAATTTGAGGACATGTGACATCTACCAACCCGCACTGGGACCGCGTGGTAGATTACTGCCCACTCCGTTTCGAAAAGAGGAGGCCTGTGTCCCGACAGTGGGATTATAGGCTAATTATGCTGAGCGTGTTCTATAAGTAGGCTATTCGGTCACTAAAAATAATGGCAATGCAGTGATTGCATTTAGGTTAGACCAATTCTCAGAGATACGTTTTTCAAATGTCTCATTTTACTTAGCACTCGAGGGATACCAATACCTTCTTATTACAAAACGAGTGCTAACTTTAGACCCAGCCTAAACATACAGGGTGAGACAGTTACTGTATTTTCAACTTTATTCTGATGAACGTAAAGCTCTTAACGCAAAATTGACAACCTAGACTCGGGTTTAACGTCAGTTTTTGTAATAAGAACTTTAACTTTGTCGGATTATATGTAGTTTGAAATTTAAAAATGGCTCGATGGTTTCAACCTGGGTCTAAAGATAAGCCTTGTTTTGTAATAAGGCCGTGAGCGTTCATTTAGTGGACAATGTGGTAAGTGTAAGTTGACCACAGGATACGTATTGACTACTTTTACTTAATAAAATAAACAAAAACACTTCCTAGTTCCTAATAAAACAGTGTTATAAACCAGCTAATGTTATTATAAACACAGCTCAGTCCTCGCTCGTCTATAATGGCACCAGTTACTCAACGGTGGACATTTATTTTCGGACTAATGGTGGGTTGGTAATGGCGGCATCATATTGATCGTTATTAGTCGCCGATACGCAGTAGAACCACGCTACAACATGCAGAAGGTCGACTCCATACGAACTACGAAGAGCTTCTTACGTTATACTTGAGTAATAAGGTTGTTGCCCCTGTTGGCATAAAATTTTAAGGCATAATATAGTTTGGCATAACGTTTTCGCATAAGTTTTATTAGCATAATAATACTGCTGCATAATAATACTTTGGCATAATGCAAAGGTTAGCATAACTCATTCATCATTTAGTCTAATATGTTTTGGCTTAAGTTGGAGCTGCATAAATTTTAAAGGCATTTCGCATAATTGTATTTAGGCATACAATTATTAGGTATGATGTTTCCTGATATTTATTACTGTTATTGAATCATATGGGTTAGGTTAGGTTAGAACAGTGACCATTAACGCGCGAAGGCGAGCGGGCGTTGCGAGCGTGCCGCGGCAGCGGCCGCCGAGCGCCAGATCCCCTCTATTGTTGGTGTTGTGGGTTGGGTTAGAATGCGTTTTAACATTATGCTTTATACAATTATGCTTCATTATTATTATGCTTTTATCCCTAATAATATTATGCGTAATGATCATTATGCTGAATTTCGTTATGCCAATGTAAATTATGATTATGATAATATATTTTATGCTTATCATTAGTAAACCGAGTAATAGTTATTATTAAAAGCCTGTGATGTCCCACTGCAAGGCAAAGGTTTCCCTACTCTCTTTCCACTCCTCTCTGTTTAAAGCTGCTTAGGACCAGTAGCTCATCCCGCCATCTCCGTCTTGCGCCTGAGTACTAGGATTGAAAAGTTGATGTTAAGGCGAAAGCGTCAGGGTAGCCCGCGAAGTTCAAATTTTCTTACGTTTTCTGCAAATTGAAGATCATGATACTATTGTATGTTGATCTAAATATGAATCGCGTCGGTAATAAATATTTATTTATGGAATTATTACTATCACTTCAGCCGCGACTTTGTCCGCGTAGATTTCGTATTGTCCCTTACAAAACTTAACAAACCTTCCACTTCTTTTTTTTATTTATTTATTCAAAATCTTTATTAAAAATAGTTTACATAAAGTCTGCCAAACTGTATACTAGTTTGTCGTGCATTTTTCGAAAATGTATGATTATTATCATCTAATCGAAGAGTATTCGGGTCAATTTTAAAGCTGTTTGATCAATGGAAAGGATCTCCCGTATCTGCAGTAAAAATGGGAGTCCCGCAGGGCTGAATTCTTAGCCCATTTTTGTTTCATAAATATCATCACGTACGTAAAGCGTGTGCTATGTGTGCGTGCGTTTCCGTTCGTTATATGGACCTGACCTTCTGTAACTATCTAGTTTTTGTTCACGCTATCTTTGTAAGGAAATAAATTCTTAAAGGGAAGGGAAGCGCTTAGAATATTGACTTGGGATTTATGGTGGTTTTTCGGCTATGTCTATATTTTTGATAGCGTGTTACCGAGCCATTAAAGGTCTTCTTTGTTTTGAGAAGTCGGTCGTGGACTAATTTTTGGGGAGCACGATTTGTTGTTTTTTTCAGAATAAGTAAATGAGGTTATGGTCAGGTGGCCATTTCTTGTGAAACTGTTATTTGAATCTCTTAGCAGTAAGTAGTAGTTTTTCTTTGCTGTGTTTACAATGGTTTTTCCATTTCCAATAAAAAGTACTTTTGGCATCGTTCAATCGGTTAACAAATAGCTTGTTATTGGGAAACTGGCCCAAAGCAACAGGTCCAAGACTACATAACAACCTACTTAATTATTACAACTTTTCAGAAACAAAGAAATATACGGAAAAGCCAGGAAAACTGTTTATCGAAATGACTAAAATCTTAAACAATTTTATTTTTATTATTTATTTCTATATCAATCTTACAACTATCATTACAGGCCTAACCTAATACGACAGTGTAGTTATCAACTTAAAATTAACTTATTTAACCTTACATACCTAACAAAAAATAATATAACTTTTTAACTTACATAACTAACTATGTATATTTAATAATACTCTTGCGAATTCATTCAAAGAGCACGAAAAAATATCCCGTCTCTCATGGACTTCGTTCACCACAGGGATTGTTCGGGTGAGGGGTGCTTTCGCCAGTAGATTGGTTCTGGCCACGGGCACGTTAAGCAGTTGCGGGCGTCGCCGCCTCCACACGTATCGGTCCGGCACTCTAAGGTCCAGTTGACGCAGCACTCCCGGGTTATGTCCAACGCCACGCACATTAAATACGTAGTAAGACTGAACTCCCGGCGAACCCTGAGCTCATTATACACCACCATACCCAGTATTGTATTAAATGGCTGTCACGCTGTATTGACGTAGTGTGTCTATTTGATAAAAAAAATATTTCTCTGACTGTAAAAAGCAAGTAGAGTACAACGTAGAAAGAAAGATATGTTATTTGGGACACGCACAGGAAATATAAACAGTAAAAAATATAAAAGGCGTATTTAAAACTAAAACAAAAGAAAAAACGGAAAAAAAACTGTGCGAGTCCAAAAAGGCTCAGCATAACGCTGCGATAAATAATAAATAAATACTGCAGCGCTGGTGTTCTGATAGGGTCCACTGTGATGCCACGGACACACCTACGGACATCTATAAATCCCACTAGAGGATAAAAAAAAGTACAAAGAGTTTCTACGAAATGCTGTTGCCAACAGCACCAATGCTCATTCGATCCTAGACTTACATTACGTTTAACTATTGATTATCCTGTTAGCTGTACAGTCACAAGCTTATGTATGTATACACTTGGCTTTATTCAAAAGCGATTTACTCCTTCATTTTTTAATGAAATTTTATGTGGCTACGAACATAGTATTTTCGAACCCACAGGTTTTTGCAATGTGTCGTATTTCGTTGTGGTTTTCGTTATTTCACGCAAAAATTGCTATTGAAAGTTTCCAAGTGTTGACATATTAGTGCTCGTGACTGTACTCACAAGTCGAGATCTAGACACATTACTTTCTGCTACAATTACTTCAGTGGCTCCCAGCCGTGGAGTAAACGTAATTTATTACAATTTGAACACACGGCTGCGTTGCCAACTGATTCCGTAAGTAGGTTATGTAATGTAATGTACGTACCTGCTAGATTGTGTAAATGGCGTATCATTTTCGCAAAACTTTATAACTTTAGCAGTATAATACAAGCATAGTCATGCCTATAACGTTCCCACTGCTAGTACACAGGCCTCCTCTCTTCGAGAGGGAGTGGGCTGTAATCTATTACGCGATCCCAGTGCGGGTTGGTAGATTGACATCTACCAACCCGCACTGGGATCGCAAAATCAAAAACCAAATCAAGAACCAAAATATCGAAGACATGTGACCATGTCTTCGAATTTTTGGTTCTAGGACCATGTCGGTTTCCTCAATGATGTTTTCCTTCACCGTTTGAGAGCGGTAATGATGAAATTATTTACTCAAACTGAAGTGCCTGCCTGAGTTCGAACCAACGATTCTACGACTCGTAAGTCGGGGCCATTATTGTTGAAGTTTATAAACCAAAAGACAATGTCTTTAAGTGTATCTGTCATATTTACTTGCCTGGTAAAAATAAAATGTCTGCCTGTGACTGCTCTGAACATCCTATAATATATTACTTATTTTCTTAACATCCACCATATAATCCATCAGGTTATGGGCCCAGCACTCTTCCACTGCTCTTACTGGTCCACTACTGCCTTTCCACTGTCTTTCGTTTATAACTTTGGTAAACATGTATTGTTGCGTGGCTATTTTGCTATATACACTTTTACTCTTTGATATTTTTCTTCTCTTTGATCTTTCGATATAAGGAAAAATTTATACATAAATTCCTCACAGCTTCGAGTGAGAAAGGGTTATAGGGGCTTATGTTTGTAGCCGTTTTGGGTTTCCCGACCTTGTATTCATAGACAGCCACAATGTAACTCAATCTGCTAGTTGTGTGCCAAAAACACAATTACTGCAATGTTTTTAGGGCCCTTTTGTTTTTGTATTTATTTGTATAGTTAGTTAGTTACTCATTTAATTTAATACCTAATATATGTAAATAGTTAGTTGTCTATACATACAATAAATGGAGGGCGGTGATCAAATAATATGGTAATTTGATCAGCCAAATAATATGGTAATTTGATCAGCCAAATATTATATAACTTGTATGTCTGTGAAAACTAGCCAAGTCAAATCTTGAGGTTCAATTTATCCTATCAAATAAAATAAAATCAAATAATTTTTATTTGCATTACAACATGGTATTACATTAAAATTAAGTGCTAACGTTTGCGGTCGATTCGTGTTTAAACGAGCGGTCATTATTTTGCTTAATTATTTATTTAACTTAGGTTTTATATTAATATAATATAGTCTTAATCTTGTCCCGTCCTAATCTACTTAGTACTTACCCAATCACTTAGCGGGATCTAGCTCTAATGTTCCTCTCGGGAAATGATATATAAGAACTGAATTTCTTACTTATGACCCTGACAAGAAAATTAAGAAAAATTGGTGAAATTTTCTTAAAATTCTTCTCACTTGTCAAGAGTAAGCAAGTATTAGCTTAAGTTATTGCAATTACTCGTGCGAAAAACTTGAACCCAAAAAATACGTTACTCTTTACGCTACAACGGTCTAGAAGCCTCTGATTAAGTACTTTGAGTTTGATAAAGAAATGTGTGGGTAGTAACGGAAAATAACTAGTGAATTTGAACTAATTTAGTTGCTTTAGGTAGTATTAAATTTGGTTAAGTAGTTACGAGTATTACTAGTTGTCGTACTCGATAGCTTAGATTCGATACTCCATTGTTACTAACAAAGATCATTAATCGAAAGAGGTACAGTGCCGGTTCTGAGCTTTTTACACCCACCAGATTCCTGCGGCCTTCACTAGGTCATCGGTTCTCCTTGTGGAAGGCCTTATACGGGAGATCATCATCTGCATAGCCTTTTCCCAACTATGTTGGGGTCAACTTCCCGTATAACCAGATGCAGCTGAGTACCAGTATTTTACATGAAGCGACTGCCTATCTAACCTCCACAACCCAGTTACTGTGTAACACGATACGCCTTGGTAAGACTGGTTGTCAGGCTTTCGGGCTTCTGACGACCAGTAACGACTGTCAAAATCCACGAAGACAGCCGGGACCAACGGCTTGATGTGCTTTCCGAGGTAAGGAGGGGTCTTGGTATGTAAAGATGGTCAATCATCCACGGACCAACCACAGCAAGCGTAGCTTAACCTGATCAATCGACCCGTGCGGCTGCTATTACTTAACCGAGAGATACATAAAAATAATTATGACCACAAATACTAATGAACATTTTTTTTTGTTTATTATCAGTAAAAGTTTTTTCTTTCTTTCAAACAACTAATGATCAATGTTTGTGTTGTAACTTTTAGAGCCACAATTTTTTTTGTCCTTGAACCTCAACCACAAGTGCTCATAAGTGGACTTTATACTGGCCCCTGCTTTAAATTCTACTCAACTCTTAAGTGAAAGCAAGTTAGGTCGTGCAGTACTTTACATTCTAGATAATTGCACATTACTCTACACGCTTGAACTCTTTAGAGGCAAACACATTTTTATTTAACACTTGACCATTTAAATTCATTTTAAATGTGCTAGAGATTAACTTAAAATAAAGTTGTGTGAAAATGGTCGTGTTGCTACATTTTGGGAACGCGGTTCGCTGGTAAATAATAAAAGCTTTATATATATTTTGTTGTTGTTACTTAACCACGAAACACAATTTATTCACCATACAATATTAGCGCCATTGTTCTTCTTCTACGGCTTCAGCATGTTTCTCCTTAATTAAACAAATAACCGAAAGTTTAAACGAAAAAGTCAAAATAGGCTGTGTCTTTCTAGACATGACAAAAGCCTTTGACTTTGTATGCCATAAAACACTACTCTCAAAACTTTCTCACTATGGAATCCGCAGGAAGGGCAACGATTGGATCAAAAGATTTTTTACCGACCGACTGCAATGCGTAGAAATAACAAGAAATTGACAAAATTAACAAAAAAAAATTTAGATCAAAATATAGGCAAAACAACTTCGGTACACCTCAAGGAGGAATTTTATCCCCTCTTTTCTTTCTAGTATACATGAACGACCTACCAGAGGCGATTAATGAAGAGTGCGTATATGCTGATGACACAACATTGATTATTAAAAGAGACTATAGCAAAGACTTGAAAAACCAATTGTTAAAGCATTAGACAAGACAATCAAATGGTTAGAAGAAAATAACTTAAAAATAAACATGGTAAAAACAAATATAATACAATTTCAGCACTCAACACAAACACAAATAGTCTAAACATTCTGTATAACAATTCCTTCTTAGACGCTGTTAATGAATGTGAATTTTTAGGTATAACTGTGGACAAAAATTGCAGTTGGAAACCACACATAGATACCACATATAGAAAAGAATAAGACAAATGGTTAATCTAAATACCGCAATGGCTGCTTACCAAGCTTATGTAGCATCTATACTCAGATATGGTCTTATAATTTGGGGAAACTCAGTAGACGTGCAAAGAGTCGTTAAAGGACAAAAAAATGTATCCGGGCAATGTGTGGATATTTTTTTGGATAGCTGTAAACCACTATTTCAAAGACTTAAAATTTAAAATTTTTGAAACATGCATTTTTGTAAAAAAAGTAATTATTAAGTAAGTAAAAATAATAATTTATTCGAAAAAAGCAGTTACAAAATAAATAGTAGAACACGACACCAAGACAAATTGAAATTACCCCAAATAAAATTAGAGCTATTTAAAAAAAATACTTACTGCATGGCAATCAACCATTTGCCAAATAATACTCAAGATTTACCATCGCCGTGGTTCAAAAGGTCATTGTTCAGACTACTATTAGAAAAAAATTACTACAGTGTTCAAGAATATTTAGAAGATAAGTCGTTAGTAATATAATAAAATAAAGGTAGCCTTTATTCTACCGCATGCACCAATTACATAATTCATCATTACTACAATTTCAATCTTTATTAATTAACTATTATAGATTCATATTTTATTTTCAGAAATATTAATAGGCTAGTAATATAATTTTTGTTTTTTTTTATTATTTTTATTTATATAGAAATATTTGTACGCCATATTATAGCAGGATATGCTGGAACCAATATTGTAACGTCTATTGTACCATATTCTAACAAATAAACATTTTTAATTTGATTTGATTTCTTCACATAAAACCATTCATGTCGCTTTTTATCCTTTTCTCCATCACCAACTTTCACTGCCAACATTCCAACCCAAATTTTCCAATAATCTCCTCACAATTCTCGAATATATCATACAAACATCTTCAAATAACATCGTTACTATCCTGGAACTTTCACAAAACCTCAATACATCAATAATTTCTCATCTCCACGGTAAAAAGGCAGAGGTTGGAATCAATTTCCGCTTCATATCCGACTCCATCGTTGTCCCGCGGCTTCACGTTAATTTTATATCGAATATTTTTGTAAAGGACTGCGAGGTTTTTAAAAAAGATGGGGATGTTATCCAGTTATCTTTTGAAGAAATCAGAGAGGCAATGAACATGTTTTTTTGCTATTTATCTGAATCTAAACTCAGTATCTTTGAGTGTTACGCTTTCACGCTAGAACGGCTGAACGGAATTGGATGAAATTTGGCACATGGGTAGATCATGGCCTGGATTAGGATATGGAATACTTATTATTCCGATATTCCCACGGGATCAAGATTTATGTGGGTGGAACCGCGGGGTTCTGCTAGTGTATTATAGTTTTGTCTGCATTACTAATCAAAGGTTTGAAATATTCTAACTATCGTACAGTCGACTGCGCGTCTGTGGTAACACTGACATTTAGCTGGCCTAGCGTATTACGGAGTTTCAATAGGGTAAGAGGCCAGCTTATACTGGTTTTGTTAATTTTTTTTTCTCGCAGTTCAACCATGAGGTTGTTGTCTGCTTAACCGGGCATGCCTGTGGATGCCTCAATAAATTAAGGCCTCCAGCCAGGGTATAAAAAAAAACTTAAAAACTAAGCGACTACACGCTAAGGGCACCCCCAGTGGGGTACGGACCTCGGCTGAGGGCGTCGCTGGGAGAGGGCAGCATTTTCGTTTCAGTACCCACTACTTATAGTGCCCACACCTACCTAAACTATGTCGGATCATGAAGAAGACCCGATGTTTCGCATCTCGGCCACCCATGATGTGACATACCTAAATAACAAACAAATATAAATCCAGCTTCCTATGTACTCAACCATATTGTACCTTCGTAGATTTCCTAGCAACTCAAACTCAAACTCAAACTCAAAGTATTTATTTCAATTAAACCAATTACAGGCACTTTTGAATTGTCAAGGGGTCGGTCAGTCAGAGAAATGAAGCTAGTTGCCCATTCCAAAGCGTAGTAGGTACCTATGGAGAAGAACGGGCAAGAAACTCCATGGACACTCTTTTAAATCAAAATATGGTTACAAAGTATTAGTTAAGTACATCATTCATGTTAAAAATTATGCATGTGAGAACGATGCAGAACGTTAAAAGCGTCCGTAATGAATAGCCTAAAACAATCCAAATATTAAATTAAATTAAAATAAGCCATGGCAGCAAAGAGATGACCAGTCCCCACTGACGGCGCCCGTTCACGAACATGACGCACGGATTAGCACCATTCAGCTCAACCATTTTGAAGGGAGCTAAATGATCCAACACATGTGCCACCATCAGCGAGACATTTGAGTGAGCATGACATACTCTCAGCTGCCAGGGCACATTCAAGTCAATGAAAGACGTACCCAGTAAATGGTAGCTTTATAGTATGTACCTACATAGTACTCACACATGAGCTATACAATTATACAATACTAGACGATTGAAGTTATATAATGCAAAAATAGTATTTTACAATCTTCAGCGGCTCCAACAGTACTTTCAAATGCTAATCAATTTATTTATGCGTCCTGTGGAGCAGGACCAGCGTTTAGCCAAGCATTTTTATCAGCGATGTAATCTCCCAATTTATAATATGCCTGGCTGCATAGTGTGCGTTTTATACAAGATTTAAATTTCGTTTCATTCTGTTCAATTATGTGGGGAGGTATTTTATTGTAACATTTTAAACAGTACCCCATGAAAGATGAGTCTACTTTAGCCAGCCTGAAACCTGGTTGAACTAATTGGTCCCTATTTCTAGTGATATAATTGTGTCTTTCACCTCTTTTACTAAAAATATGTAGATTTTTCCTTACGTACATAATGTTTTCATATATATATTGACAAGGTACCGTCATGATGTTAATATCTTTAAACAGTTCTCTTAGAGAGTCACGCCTGCGGAGGCTATATATGGCTCTGATGGCTCTTTTCTGCAGAATAAAAATAGACTCGATGTCTGCAGCCCGTCCCCATAGTAAAATACCGTACGACATGATACTATGAAAGTAACTAAAATAGACCAGTCTCGCGGTATCGACATCAGTAAATTGACGGATTTTTCTCACAGCATACGCTGCTGAACTTAGTCGTCCTGCAAGGGATGTTAAATGAGGACCCCATTGAAGCCTTGAGTCGAGCGTGAACCCCAGGAAAACAGTTTCATCGACGAATTCTAGTTTCTCTTGATTCAATTTTATCTCACAATGACTACCTTTGACATTTGGTAAAGAAAATCTTATACACTTAGTTTTTTTCCCATTTAATACTAAATTATTAGCAGTGAACCAATTTTGGATCTGCAGTAGGGCGTTATTTACGTCGTCAAGATTTGATGCACGTCTATTAATTTTAAAAATCAAGGAAGTATCGTCAGCAAATAACACCATCTGTGGTTGGGTTTTTAACAAATGGGGTAGATCATTTATATAAACTAAAAAGAGGAAAGGACCTAATATCGAGCCTTGCGGAACACCCATTTTTACTGTTAAACCGAGTGAATTGACACCATTTATTTGAACTTGCTGTTGTCTATCATTTAAATAAGATTTTACTAAACTGAGCGCAAGTTTTCCTATTCCGTAATGCTCAAGTTTTAAAAGTAAGGTTTCGTGGTCGACGCAATCAAAAGCCTTGGAGAGGTCACAAAAAATTCCTATGGCGTCTTGGGACTCTTCCCACGCTGTAAAAATGTGTTTTAATAAGGTGATACCGGCATCAGTCGTACAACGTCCCTTGGTGAAACCATACTGTTGGTCGTGTAATATTCTGTTGGTGTTAAAATGATTGAGCATTTGGTTTAGCATCACCTTTTCAAACACCTTGCTGAAGACCGGTAACACGGATACGGGTCTATAATTATTGGTAAGTTTACTGTCCCCCGATTTTAAAAGGGGTATCACCTTGCTGTATTTCATTAGATCTGGGAAGACTCCTTGATCCACACACAAATTAAATATTAAGGCTAAGTACGGCGCTATAGTCTCAATAATGGAGGTACAAACTTTGATAGACATTCCCCATAGATCCTCGGTTAGTTTGATCTTGATTTGCTTGAAAGCTTTTATTACTATTATGGGGTTTATATGCTTGAATTTAAATTCAATCTGGCAGGATGAGACGTTTGCTCTTAATAAATTAATAGAACGCAAGGGCGAGGAATTTAAGATTTCAGTGGTTGTATGTGGGATACTGGTAAAGAAATTTACAAATTCTTGAGCAACTTCTTTGTTATTGCTTATGAGACCACGCGAAGTCTCTATTGTGAAATCATTATTATGTCTTTTATTCCGGTTAGTTTCGTCATTGATAATTTTCCAAACCGTCTTTATTTTATTATCGGCTGATTTGATCTTGTTGCTAATATACAAGGCTTTAGCTACCTTGCAAATATTTTTAAAAGTTTTAGAGTAGGTAGCTACGTATTTATTAAAAGTTTCAGAGTTAATATAAGGCTTAAGGCCATACAGCTCAAACAATTTTTCCCTACTTTTTCTAATACCCTTAGTTGCCCAGTCACTGAACAAAAAACTTGGACAAATAGTTTTAGTTTTCTTTTTTAAAGTATTATTGAACTCGGTGCGTACTACCGAAAAGAACCACTCATATAATTCATTTACATTGTTTTTCATGTGGCCTGGTACACTTAACTTACTAATTAAGTGATTATTAAATCTATTTAGACTGCTTGGTGTTATTTGTCTAGTTTGTATCAGAATTTTTTGTACTGGTGTACAACTTGAATCGCTTGAACGCCTCAGCACAGTGAGCACCTCTGAGCAGACTGTCGGTTGTTCGGGCGTTAACGTTTCAAGTGTTACCGTGTAACTCTACAGTTCATGTTCTAGGAAATACTAACAGAACTCCGCACGAGGGAAGCAAGCGAAGAAATTCTCTAGTTAAGTTTGCTCGAACTCGCGGTAAAATCGTAAAAAGGATAGTTGAGTTTTTCCCTGTTAAAAATGCTGAGCTGACGTAATATTAAAAGTATCGGGAACAATATTTTTATTTTGTTTTAAAGGTTCTCGCATTATGTGTGGTTTTAAACGTTAAATTATTGCACGTGACGACTTAAAGAAAAGAATATTGGTAAAAATAACACACGAACTTTTGCAAGCAGTATCTTTGTACTCAAAAGTTATATCTATTTTACCGTGTGTTCATAAATAATAAAATAAATCAATATGATTTGTTTTGGCACAAAAATACCTGTTTTAAATGCTGTGAAACGAGCACCTCGCAATGCGTAGGAAAATACATTAATTTACAAGCAAATTTAACCTTAACAGCCATCTCATTGTCGGTTGTCATAATGATAGGACCATACCACTTAAACACCGATTACCATTTGTCACAATCCAAAATGGCGTTTGAATTAAGCGGCATTATGACAACAATTATCACGGACCCATGTCAAGTGTAATAATATGTCGTGACGTCACATGGCATGATAATATGGACAACAAGGTAGTCCGATTGTTGGGGACGAAGGTTAGGAGTTAAAATATAATGATTTCAGTCGGTTTAGCTTAAGTATTTTAGAAATAAAGTAAGAAAGAAAAAACATTTATTTATCACAGACTAAAAGACATACACATACATCAGATTAAAGCAAAAAAAATCAAACAAAAAAGTGTAAAGTCCGATGTAAGAAATTAGCAGGAAAGTGTACCTCACGGCTGCGCAAAAAAGGCCCAGTTTAGCAAAAATGCCAGACAACTAGTGCCTGACGCTAGTTTTCAACTGGACCTGGAATCGCACTGCAGCAGTGCGATTCTGTAACCATCTCACCGAGAAAACTTAGGTGAAGTGAGCGTGGAGTGAGCTGTCATTACAACTAATGCTAGGGATTGACACTATTGACAGCTCACTCTAAGCTCACTTCACCTAACTTTTCACGGAGAGGTTTTTACAGAATCGATCGGCTGATATGTGAGGTAACGGATGAAAATCAGTTTTATACTGCAATGTGACGTGTGTATGCATACTTAAACAAATAAAATAAATTTGTGTCAGATAAAAACAGTAATATAAATAGTGTGATATTGAGTAACATTGCAAAAGTAAAAAAAATACTGATAAATAAACAAATGTGTTGGACGCATGATAGACCTTGGTCAATATGTAAATAGACCAATTCTTTGAAACGAGCCAGTACTAAAACCGGTTTTACTTCATAAAAATAAAAAATTGCAAACATTCACACACAGACAACACACAGGACAGCCTAAACCACTGAGCTCAGAAACATTAAATTTTGCACAAGCGCTCCACAAATAACTAGGGTGAGCACTAAGCAGGGATTTCTGAAAGTTCGTCTCCTAAAGCACGGTTCCTATATACAAAAACGAATCGTTTTGCTTATAAATAGATTTGTAAGCTAATTTTGCCTGTGATAGCTACTTCCATATGGGGGGCTTGTGGCTAAGTAATAACAGCCGCACGGGTCGATCGATCAGGTTAAGCTACGCTTGGCGTAGTTGGTCCGTGGATGGGTGACCATCTTAACATACCAAGACCCCTCCGTGCCTCGGAAAGCACGTTAAGCCGTTAATTCCGGCTATCATTCGTGGATCTTTGACAGTCGTTACGGTTCGTCAGAAGCCCGAAAATCTGACAACCAGTCTTAGCAAGGGGTATCGTATTACCCAGTAATTGGGTTGTGGAGGTCAGATAGGCAGTCGCTCCATGTAAAATACTGGTGTTCAGCTGCATCCTGTTAGACTGTCAGCCGTGTTGTGCATCAGAAAGTAGAATCTAAAAATCTACTTTCTGATGCACAACACGGCTTTAGGCAGGGTAGATCAACTGATGATGCCGTACACACATTTACCGATTTTGTTACGAGAAAGCTTGATGACAAAAGCAAATGCCTAACTATATTCTTAGACCTTGCAAAAGCCTTTGACACAGTCTCTCTCTCCAAGCTTCTGGCGAAGCTTGAGGGTCTCGGCATCAGAGACAAACAACTTTTGTTATTTAGCAGCTACCTGTTGGGTCGTACGCAGCGGGTAAGGATAGGCGATATATTGAGCACGGACTGTCCTGTTAACTTTGGAGTCCCCCCGGGTAGTATTTTGGGCCCTTCTCTATTTATATGCTACATCAATGAACTGTGTCAACTCGATCTTATAAATTGTAAAATAATTTCTTACGCTGATGACACAACTCTCACCTTTTTTGGGGAGTCATGGACAAACGTATTTAAATACGCCCAAGAAGGCCTCAATAGGGTACTCGTCGTATTGGTTAGCTAACAACTCACTAACATTAAATACAACTTAAACTAATAATATCACTCTTTCCTTACGAAAATCTGTTTCTTCATCACACGAAATCATAGCACATTAAATCAAATCAAATCAAATCATAATTTATTTGTTAACATAGGTAAAGTATGTACAGATCTTATGTTTGAGGAATTCATGTAATTTAATTGTTAACTCAAAATGTACCTGTCCAAATATTCAGAAAGTTAAATCTATAAAATATTTAGGGGTAACCATTGATGAAAATCTAAGTTTTTCTGAACACATAAGTAATGTTGCTAAGAGTGTTCGCAAATTGACATATATATTTAAACAGCTCAGACAAGTAGCGGACTCCAAAGTTATGAGAATGGTCTATCTGGCCCTCTGTCAATCTGTCCTTGCCTACTGAATTTCTTCCTGGGGTGGAGCAGCTAAGAGCTACCTAATAGAATTAGAGAGAGCTCAAAGATTGGTACTCAAGGTAAGTCTATTCAAACCAAGACTATTCTCTACTTCGGAACTATATGAACTGGCTGAGGTACTAACAGTAAGGCAACTGTACATTCTTGCTGTCGTAATTAGGCAACATAGGCTTCTAAAATTTAACCCAAATAACCCAACATTAGCTCGGCGTCGTAATTTTCAAATTTGCCCTACAGAACCAGCCAGAACAGCTTTTAGCGAAAAATTTTTCTTTTTACAAGGTCCACATCTATATAACCATATTAATAAAGTACTCTCAGTTTACGCTAATACGAAACAAGATTGCAAGAAAAAGGTCATAAAATGGCTTCTGACACTTAAGTACGAGGAGACAGAGAAACTACTTTGCAGACACAGAGACATCTAGCACACACACACACTTACACACATTCACACACCCTCACACGCCACACGTACCCATACAAATACACACACATGCATCATTACTTACTCATAACTATACACATCCTCACTCGTCCAATAACAAACCACTCATTTAGCTCATTCCCAATCACGCAACTCTTAATTAGTTAGATTCTAGCACGACGTATGTAGGTATACCTGTCCGGGATAAGGAAGCCAGGAGACTGATGACACAAGTTCTTTACTTAGTATGGGCTCCTGTCTCCCTTCCAAGTATTAACATTGTTTAAATTTAAGAAACGTATGTATCTTGTGGGAGAAAATAAATGAATTATTATTAAAAAAAAAAAAAAAAAGACTGGAAGCCGACCCCAACATAGTTGGGAATAGGCTAGGTAGATGATGTAGATGATAGCTACTTCCATACGGGAGGGTCTACTGTGCAAAGCTATGAGGTCTTTGCTTCATTATTGTTACAAGAGAGTCTTAATTTTAACCAATAACAGTCTGTAAATTATAGTAATCGGCCATAGATGGGGATGACAGTTTGAATTGAAGTTCGTTACTTTTGCGAAGTGAAATCTCATCGGGCGTGACAAGCATAAGCCGTGTGTAAGAATAAAGTGACCATACTCAATAGTCTTCCAACTGTTGAATACATTGGCTTCGTTCGTAAATAATGGTTGGTCCTTCGAGGGAAGAAAAAAGGGTTGGAATGTAAATGTAATTTAGGAAACTAAGGAGTAAATGAAATGAAGGCTTTTCATCATCATCTGCCTAGCCTTTTCCCAACTATGTTGGGTCGGCTTCCAGTCTAACCAGCAGCTGAGTACCATTATTTTACATGGAGCGACTGCCTATCTGACCTCCCCAACCCAGTTACTGGGTAATACGATACCTCTTGGTAAGACTGGTTGTTCGACTTTCGGGCTTCTGCCAACTCGTAACGACTGTCAAAGATCCACGAATGACAGCCAGAACCAACGGCTTAACGTGCTTTTCAAGGCACGTAGGGTCTTTGTATGATGGTGTTGTATTATATTTTTAAGATGGTCACCCATCAACGGACCAACCGCGGCAAGTGTAGCTTAACCTGGTCGATCGAGCCGTGCGGCTTTTATTACTAAACCACAAACTCTTCATAGCCTCTCATGGGTTTTTCACATAACTTCGATATATTATTATAATGATTCCAAGAATGGATTTACGTTTTTACATTTATATATTTTCGAACCTTCTCTCTTCCCGTTTGTCAGCTAGACAGGCCCCTCCGTGTTGTATATTCTAATCCTAAATTAAATTAATGTTTGTCTCGTATTTCTTGGCAATAACTTTTAGCGGACTCGTGGAGGTTGCATGTAAGTAAAAAATATGCTATAATCTCTACAGTACACCCACATTTCCCCAGTTATGTTTAAGTCCCATGTAATGGGCGAACCTATTGCCATTAACCAAGCACAAATCCAGACTCCGGGTTGCTACTGACCTCCAATCAACAAAGAGTAAGTAATACAAGGTTATTAGCATTTAATTAAGTGAGCAGTGAGACTTAACACGCACTGGGCTCGCGTGGTAGATTATAGCCCACTCCCTCTCGAAGAGAGGAGGCCTGTTTCCCAGCAGTGGGAACATTATAGGGGTAATTATGCTATGAGTAAAAAAAAAAGTATTTAAATAAAGTACATAAGAGAGATAAAAGTACATCAAAAGGGTGGCTGAGACATACTGGATGCGGAAGGCGGAGGACAGGGTGTTGGGGCGCAGCCTGGGAGAGGCCTATGTCCAACAGTGGACTGCAATAGGCTGAGCTAATGATACATCAAAACAAATAGACCCTAAAACCAACCGCAGGTAATTCCGGTCATGTTTGATTCCCCATTTCCTCAACACAACCCAAATACAAGCTCTATATCAAACTAACACGGTCTTTATTGCCCATTCGGCCATTTTGTTTGGTTGCTCTAACAAATTGCTGGCAAACCGATATTTATGGATGGGTCGGGCTTCCTCTGAATTCATTGGGTGATTTTAGTTGTTCAGGGGTTTCTTAATCTTGGAGTGTTTACGTGCTCAATACTGAAAGGTAATATACAAGTTCGTCTTAATTAAACGTTGGTGGTTCATTATAATAACTAAAACGCATAGTAAAAAGTGATTAAACTTTATATTCTCGTATAACAATATTGTGTATCTTTTGATTTTCTTGAGACATGGCTATAACTTTCAATTAAATAGATATTGGTAATGTTGATCACTGGTGTGTTTATCCAATTATAATATATGATCATTATGTTGATTAAACCCTGCTGGTTTGTTTTTATCCCATTTTACATTCCTTCTTTTACTCTTCTTGAATATTTTATGTAGAATAGCTTTCGACTTACTGGCACGTCGAACCAATAGACATTCGATGGATACTATCGTTGCAATGGCTTTTCGGCGAAGCGGACCCTCGATCTAATGGCTATTCGAAATTCTGGTACATCGATGCTATGGAAGTTCGGCAATTCGGACGTTCGATCTGATGACTTCGGGGATTTAGCCATCGGGCATATGACATTCAAAATCAAGCAGAAAACCCATTCTAACCCACCTACTATGTATACAAAGACACGATCTCAACACACATTTAATTCACTTCCCCGATAGTTAAACAAAGCGCTAGATCAAAGTAATGCCGTTTTTATTGCGTGCGCCGCCATTTGTTTAGTTGCTACTAACAGATTACTTGCAAACCAATATTTATGGAACATTCGTGCCACCTCTGTTTACTCGTGTTCACCGGTTAATTCTGGTTTTAACGTGTTTTAGTGTGCGGTTATTGCTTTATTGTAACTTTTGTTGTATGTATAAATCAACTATTAAAGATAACACCGTTGCTGTACAATAATTATAGGACTAACAAGCTTCTACGCTCGATTTCGTCCCCGTCAAAATTTCTTGTCCCCCTGACCCACCCCGTCGCATCGCATCGCCTATTACTCGCCCGCATTATTACTTAGATTTCGCTTACCGTACTTTCTTACATTTTTCTGTTTGCACCGAGAAAACAGAAAAATATAAGTCTAAGAATGTAATGTCTTAAGAATCCTACTGTGATGTTAAATAGCATATAGACTTCCTCAAAACTAGGGCTATAACATGCAAAAATAACATTTCAAATCCAACTGGTAGTTCGTAGATAGTACTGTAAGCGCCCGTAACTTCAGCCGAAACTACGACCTTTTCTTTGAAAGCATTTAATTGTATAGCCTCTGTTAGAGGTCCAATAAATAAATAACAATGCCTGGATGCAGCTGGTCATTAGAGAAAACCAATATTCAGCAGCTACCTTCGTATGCGTACAAGCAAATGCATGCATATTCATGAAGAGTATTTGCAAGTAGCTTCCAATACCAGATTCCTAGGAAGAAAACCTTGTTTGTTCAAGCTTACCAAAGGAAGTACCTTCATTTTGCATACAAACACTGAATAAATGCAAAAACTTGGTATTGGAAGCTGGGTTCGCATGCACTGATGTGTGACCGTTCAAGTGAATCAATGGGAGGAAAGCAGTTTTATTGAATTCCTTCACAGTTTGGCTCACGTGCATCTCACAGAATCAACTTCTTTCTTGTTTCTGTGGGCCTAGCTCGAACGCGCGTCTATCTATAGGTGATATATTAAAGACTCCCGCAAATAGGCACGACGCGGCAGCGCGACGTGACTTTAGTAGAACAATTTCTATGAAAACTTCATGGAAATTGTTTCTGCCAGAATCGCATCGCATTGTCGCGTCGTGCCTATCTGCGAAAGCCTTATACCAAAATGCTAAAGAATAGAATAGAATACTCTTTATTATGTACACCCCCACCCCGCTTTATTGTGTGTGTCTTTGTGTAATAGTTATATTTTCGATTAAAACATCTTTCGAATATCGCTCGAATTTGCGTGACGTTTACGTCGCGCGCTCGTGTTAGGACCTTTGTGCTCGAAATAGACCGAATTTCGACCGTCAGACGTGACCATGACTTGTCAAATGAACCATACCTGCATACGTCAGAGCCTTTCCCAGGGGCTTTTACTGGTCTACATATATTGCAGAACAGTTGACCCAATTTTTATTAAGCAAAGTAAATGAAATACTTATAAATGGCCGGAGCTAGGTTCATGTGCACGGATGTATAAATGTCCCGATGTAACTGGTCCACTTATCTTGCTTTTCCATTACCGAGAAACTCCGACGGCTTATACTGGTATGTATGGTAAATTTTATACCTAGTGATATGAAGTATATAAAAGAGTATATATTAACAACAGGTGGAAATCAGGTGATTACTGACAAAATGGCATAAACTCTTTTGATTTTTGTAGTTCCATAATGGATGAAGATGTAAGTCCAACCTGGTAAAGTGGGATTACCTTGACGGAACGGCAGTAGGGTGTGATTGTGGAGCTATGTCGCAAACCATGCTCCACCTCCTATCCTGCCCTCTGTGTCTCAAAACATGCAGTCAAAGTGACCTCTGCGCTGCCATTGACGACGCCGTAAAAGTGGTAAAGTTTTGGGTCAACAGGATATAAAATTCAGTCGTGCCAGCAACATGAAGAAGAAGAAGTTTCATAATATAGCCGGGATGGTATGATGCTGAACTAGTGCTGTTATTTTTTTTTTAAATTTAGGTATTCTTTAATTTGTGGAAGCTTTTAATTAGCAATTGTAAGTGCAAAATGTTTAATAATTACCTATAGGTGTTTATATATTTGACAGTAAGCGTTCTAAAGAAAAAATAAGTAAAATAAATAATTGCCTCAAACACGAGTTTTGAAACTCCTCCACACCTTTGACCAAGAATCCTAAAGCACGATCATTTATTCCCAAACTTTACGATTGGCATCACGCAAAGAGAAAATTACATAGCATTGACAAAAATGGTTTGAGTTTTTACCAAAATAGCCAACTATTTGTCGCCAAACAAACACTGGATGAAATAAACACTGGTCACGTGAAACTAGCTATATAAAGCATTATGGTGCACTTATCTTGGATTTCCGCTACCGGAGAACTTCCGACGTTTTGCGATACAGTATATTTTGCCGTACCGCCATACGAGGATGAACAGAAAGTATCTGTATCCAAGTTTAGTGGTTGTACGAGGTAATTTATAAAGCGTTGTGGAAATGCACCTGCGATGTAAATACGACTTTGCTGCGAGTTCTACCTAAATTCTGTGGCGTGGTCTACGTATACTTTGCTGCGTGGACTACTTATAATTAATTGTCATCATAACAATATCATGTCGGACAAAATATTAATAGGATCTATAGCTGTACAAGTTCTTTTATATCGAAAAGCGTGCTATGGAACTCAAATAGAGTTAGGCAGGACACCTGCCAAGGTGCAGTGATGACAGGTGGAGTATAGCTGTGTCAGAGTGGCGTCCAAGGACTGGAAAACGAGATGTTGGTCGACCGGCGGCGGATGGGCGTAAGACATTGTTGGTTGCCATCGCGGGTAAAATCTGGATGAGGCTAGCACAGGAGTGTGGGGACTAGCCAGTAGTGAGTGAAGTCGGGCTGTGGATGATGATGACGATAGCTGTATAAGAATCTTTTGGCATGCGGCCGAAATTGGAACTAACGCCGCGATCATATTTTTTCACAAATGATTTTCAACAACTCCCCCTGGCAATGAAATTCAAGCGCCAAAGGGTCCCCGTAGTGCTGTATATTATTATGATTTTGTGAATAAAGTCACCATCCTCGTATTGTAACTGATTATAATTATGATGCTAGTGCTAAAGTTAACCACGGCTGATTTTCTACCTCAATCATTTACCAATAGGAACAAACTGCAATTAGTGGAATCATTCATACGGTGGAATTAATTAATTGGTTATCATGTTAGTTAAGCCCGAGTTATTAATATTTGACCTAAAAATAATGACATGACATGTAAACCAATATTTGAAAAAGTCCAATATAATGGCGATTCAATGATTGTGTATTTTCTGTTTATCATTATTTTTTATTTTAACGTTAGTGCTGAATGCTGATCCATACTAAGCGTCTTACTTAACACGTTGACTGCCAGACAACAGACACAATAGAAAATCTATTGTTGGCGGACACCGGTGACCGCGATGGCAGTCAATGACTTAAATGCGTATGGCGCACCCTGGGCAGTCAGCCCAGCTACCACCGTGCTGCATAATCATCCTATTGTGTCCCCACTGCTGGGACAAATGCCTACTCTCTTCGAGAGGGAGGGCGGGCCATATATCTTCGGATTTTTGGTCCTAGGACGGACTAGCCGGTTTCCTCACGATGTTTTTCTTCACCGTTTTGAGAGCAGTGGTGATTAAATTGTTTACACATAGTGAAGCGCCTGCCTGGTGTCGAACTCACGACCTACAACTCGTAAGTCGGAGCCAATATCACTGGGCCACCACTGCTTTGTAAGTAGGTCATTAAAGCTGCTCCACCACTTTGCTGACTATCTAATATTTTACCAGGGTATGAGCTATATTTGCAGTTAGTGCCTTTGCGGGAGAAGATGCACTGGCTTTTTACAAATTCGAAGCCAGACCGAGAGTCGAGCTTTAAGCCAGTGTTTCTCAGGCCATATGTTAGGATGTCCGACCGGCGTTATGTTAAGACCGGCCGCACGAAAAACGACGTCTTTGAAATATTTTTTTACTTACACGAAAGGATATATCTTAGAGCAAAGACTGAAAAATAAATAAAACCCACACGAACATTCATGCAAATGCCGTACCGCAAACGACTTTTCGGGAACACAAATGGGTACATATCAATTAGTTTGGGCACCCTATTTTCCATCCGATCGGTTCCACGTACCGTCAGGCCGGAGGATTTAAAACGTGGAATAGATTGGTTTTGCTCTGATTACTGCCTAGTTCTACATCTGTTGTTGAGGAGGGTAAGTTTCGGTTTTTCGGAACTAAATGAGACTTATCAGAAAGGTCAGACTTTTGGCTGTTTTACTTCTGGTTTGTTTTTTAAGTTTTTGATCCTGTAAGGTTTTTGTAACCGAGTTATAGAACCATGATATTGCTATAAAAGGGGTTCACGTCACTGCAAAAAGTAGGAGTGCTCACAAACTCACTCGCTCGATTATTATAAAAGCAAAAGTTAGTCCCTACCCTTTTGATTGCGTTCGGCACAGCTAGTTTATGAATATTCATGCAAGCATTGTCGCGGACCAGCGCAAATCTGTATTCAGCTGCACACAGACTGATGTAAATTAATGTTTTTTTTTTGTATGCATTTATAACTTTAATAAAGGACTCATGAATATTTGTTTGCTTTTTGCAGATAATCGGGGGAGACAACAGAAAAATAATATGTAAGTCTGAAATTGTAGTTTTAAGACCTATTGCATGCGAGAAAAATCAGCAAATTCACCGGTTGAATGCAGTAATTATAGAAACAATTAAAAAACCACTGTGTCTCGCGTGGATCCACGTTCCGATTCAAGTTTCTTGTTTCTTGCAAAGTGCCATAAGTGCAATAAAAATTAAGGCAAGAAAAGACTTAATTCGTCGTAACTGTTTAGATTGTGTAACTTTTATTGTTTCTTCAATTTATAACATGCTTAAAGCAATTAAATTGCACCGTGTACATCAGGCTTTTTACTTTGTGGTACACATAATTTCGTTGTACATGTCTTTCAGACATGACTTCTGTGTCTTCACATTATGAAAGCATCAATGATGCTTATGCTGATGTGTAAAAACGAGAGAGTTTCTCGACTGTGGAGGAGCGAAAATATCCATGAGACCCAAATCACCGTACTTTTTCGAAAATCTGCTTTTTATGTTTCTGTACCCAAACGGTGCCAACGGAACCCTAATACTAAGCCTGTGGGCGGGCTGTATGTCATGAAGCGTAATAGATAGACAGTGGAAAGTGAAATTATCAGACAGTGTATTGCTGCTATAACAAAAAATAAAAATACATTAAAGGGACCTCATACAAGAAACGTGTTTTTTCGGTGTTTTTTGCCTTATGGTACGGAACCCTTCGTATGCGAGTCCAGCTCGCACTTGGCCAGTTTTTTTTAAACTAGGTTCTCAAAGACCAATCTAAAAAAAAAACATCTTGTGCGAAGAACTCACTAGCCCGGGACAGGATACCAACCACATACCACGTTTCGATTCACTATTATACAGTTCAAACACAGATATCTATTTCCCTAGTGGAGTGAAAAATATACAAGCTCCAGTTCCGCTCGTGCAGTTCAATTCCCTACGTGCCTGTCACATGCAATTGTTACAAAAACTTACTGTTTTGGTTCATGGAGCCGTGTCTGGAAGTTTTTGTTCAAGGTTTTTGAAGCAACATACTTGAATTGTTTTTTTATATTGACAGAAAAGTCTTACCAATACTGTACCCAAACTTTGTAGGATCGTGTTTTTTGGGCCGTGGGACAGAGCGTATTGTCTTTAAGGTTATTTTTATATGACCACGCAATGTTTTGTTTAGAATTAACTAACAAATCACCTATAGTTACTGGAAACTAGTTTGTGGTATTACATAATGTAACTAATTAGGTAGTTTTGTAATATAAATCAGCTTAACGGGCCGTTCACGTGGCATAAATACCTTACAGTTACGCAAAATTCAAAAGGCTAAAAAGTTCAAAAGGCTAAAAAGTTCAAAAGCTGCGCTTGCCGCGGTTGGACTGGATGGGTGACCATGCTCACATACTGAGAAAGCAGGTTAAGTTGTTGGACCCGGCTGTCATTCATGGATCTTTGACAGTCGTTACGGGTCGGGTAGTCAGAAACCCGAAAATCTGACAACCAGTCTTATCAAGGGTAATGGTATTACCCAGTAACTGGGTTGTGGATGTCAGATAGGCAGTCGCTCCAGGTAATATACTGGTATTCAGCTGCATCCGGTTAGACTGGAAGCCGACTCCAACATGGTTGGGAAAAGGCTAGGCAGATGATGATATACGCAAAATGCAAAAGTGTTATAATCGTGAAATAAAAATTGCAACTTTCTAGAAAAGACCTATTTCATAACAGGCTAGTTTTGATAATACTATTTTTGTAACACCATAAAATATCTATCAAAAGTTTAGGAGAAAATCGCTTTTGAATCTTGCGTTAGTGTAACTGTAAGGTATTTATGATCGTGACTACTATACGCGTCAATCACTCGCTGTTCATACTGTTACAGATAAATGCAGTATGAAACGACAGTTTCGAACGATGTTACAAAAATACAGTCCGTTTCGGAAACACAGAAATTGACCCCTTACTCCAGAAAATTAAGGACAAACTCTGTTCTAATATACTCGTAATAGACATTTCAACAACGGGACAGTCGTATAACTACGACTGTCCAGACCGACCAGCCATACATAATTATCTTGTTACTAACAATAACATACCTAACATTAAACCTTCATCAAAGTTAACAGCATTACGTTATAGTTAACAGCATTATGCTATCCGGCGTCAAGACTAACTGGATTACAAAGTGTGCGGTTAATCCAATCTTACTTGAACTTAGTTTCGGTGTTAGATTCCCGATTAGAATGGCGCATTGTTGTGGAAGATTATAGGTGTTTGCAGGAATATACATGTCGGGTAGGTAAGGACAAAGTTCCAGACTACGAGTATGTTAGCATGTTACATAATACTCGACTATTTAACTAATATTATTTATTTGTGGGTTGCAACACTGTTACTTTTAAACATTTTATGCTTTTGAGTTGTGGCAACCCGATAGATGACTTTTGAAGAAAAAGGGCGGGAAATGCGTTCTTGCACTCTCAGCTAGAGACGACGAAAGTGTTATTGAGTTTCAATTACTATTTTACTGTGTAGAGTACCAATAAAGTGATTTGTACAAGTATTCGAGTGTATAATTATTTCACCCAGAACTTATCGCCTAGATCCGGACTGTCCTATTACATTTTAGTGGAAATTACTAATATTGAACTAGCTGCGCCCTGAGGTTTCACCCGCATAAGTCTCGATCCCGTAGAAATATCGGGATAATATAGAAAACGTTTCGAATCCACCTTAATGTTTAATAGCTAGCATAATCAGCCTATAACGTTCCCACTGTTGGGACACAGGCTTCCTGTCTATGAGAGGGAATGAGTCGTAATACACCACTGGGGGCCCAGTGGGGTTGATAGATATCACATGTCTTCGAATTTTTAGTCCTAGAACATGCTGGTTTCCTCACGTAGCTTTCGTTCACCGCTTTTCAGAGCAGTGGTGATGAAATAAATTACACAAAGTAAAACGCCTAGGTTTGAACCCACGACCGACAGCTTGTAAGTCAGGTCCGATACCACTTGGCCACCACTGCTCTAATAGCTAGATAATGTTCTATATCTGTAAATTATAATACCTACATAGATACCTATGTAAATAAAAAACAGAGAACCTAAATGAGTCCCAGCTCCTGAGGTTACGTAAGTAATTCTAATTCTATTTTCGGCCACAGCTTAATAATACAGATAGCCTTATCATCCATATTGTCATGACATGTGACGTCACACCGCATGCAACTTGACACGGGTCTCTGATAATTGTCGTCATAATGCCGCTTAATTCCAACGTCGTTTTGAATTTTGACTTTAAATGGATATCGGGGTAAAGGTCAAAATGTATGTGTTCTCTGTATCTGTCTGTCTACATCTCTGTATCTATTGTCCTGTCTCGGGTGTGCTGGAAGAGATTTCTTGTGAAACAAGCATCACCTCTGTACCTATTTTTTCTGTTCTGTTTTTCTTGTCTGTGTGTATGTGTGTACATAAATGGTAAAATAAATAAATAAAGAATTTTACTTTACTTACAATCCACGCGAGTTTGACCTTTTATGTAATTCAGTAGTATTTTTACAACGGTCGTATCGTGTAGACAGCGTGTGAAATAGTAAAGGAGACAAAAAAAATAATACATACAATCAAAAACAATTCACTTAAAAACTAAACAAAAACTACGTACTAAGTAAAATTATTTGTGAAAGATAGATAAAATACTCTTTGTACGCCATAAAAATTACAGATATAAATATAGAAATTTACATAGGGTGACGCAATGGGCAATCTTATCGCTAAATGTCGTCATCGATCTGTCCTAGTCCCCTGGTCCTAGAAAGACCTCGTATCTTCGATCAAGAATATACTAGATTCAGGGTTAGGACCTCAAAAACGACAAGAAGAAGTGAAATCAGTTATTATTGTGTGGCGGAGATCCCTGCACTAATCAGAAAAGACTTGATTATGTTTAAATTTGCTGAACGGATTTTCATGAAAAATGAACCGACACAACTGAATTGAACTGTCTCAATTAAACCAGACTGCTAATAAAACAACCGCGTTGAAATCGGACCACGTATTTGAGAGCTACGATGCCACAGACAGACACAGAAACAATGAACGATAGAGCCGTGAAACTTATAACACTCCCTATGTCGAGGCTTAATTAAAAATAAGGCAACGTGACTCTATGTTGTGCGTTATAAGCACCAATTTCCAACATATTTTCTCAACACAATTGCTTAGATTTTATTTATTTATTTAAACTTTTCGCACAAAAAGGTAAAAAGGCGGACCTAATATGCCTTAGGCATTCTCTACTCGTACCAGTCAACCAGGGGTGGCGAAGAGATTACTTAGATGGCAGGTGCTATGGTTTAAGTTTAATTTTAGAATATATTTGCCTAGCCTTTCCCAACTATGTTGGGGTCGGCTTCCAGTCTAATCGGATGCAGCTGAATACCAGTACTTTACATAGAGCGACTGGCTATCTAACCTCCACAACCCAGTTACTGGGTAATATGATATGATAACCCTCGGTGACTGGTGGTCAGACTTTCGGGCTACTGACGACCCGTAACGACCGGGACCAACGGCGAGACACGGAGGATTCTTGATGTAAAGATTGTCACCCATCCACGGACCAAACGCAGCAAGCGTAGCTTATCCTGATCGATCGACTCGTGCGGCTGTTATTACTGAGCCACAAATTCACAATTTTAGAATAAGTATAAAATTGTTAATTTTAGAATGTAAAAACAATTCAAGCGATTTATTTTACATTTTCTCAAATCACAGACGGTCATTAAGCCGATTCTTGATATTAAAAAAAATACCATTTGTTAGATTTTTTGAATTAAGAATATAAATGCCTACTTACTATTAATCTCGGCCAGTTGCGCAATGGGTTTCTTTTTCGTGATACTGTATCTAAAGATATTTTACCTCTGTTTTATATACCACTGTCAAAATCACAATGATCTTTATTCTCGTTACGACAAGGTTGCTGTTAGGTGGCTGCCGTCACAGGTAACATATCTGTGAACGGACTATAGTGTATTCTTGTTCGAAGTCTCGTCGCGAGAGGTACACCACCTCCTTTACTGTTCCTTTGGCTATCAGTATTGTGAAGATCTGATGAGCTCTTCAGAGTACCAGGAGGAATCAATTAAACCACGGTTTATCACGTATTTTCAATAATAATTATTCCTAGAAATCATTCTGGGTATTTTATATCTTTTTCATTTTGCTTATCAGCTAAACCTGACGCCTAATTTCTTCTTATCTTAAACTAACTTCATGTTTATCTCGAATTTCATGCCAATAATTTTTAACTGACTCGCGGAGGTTGCGTGTAAGCACCAAATAGGCTCAACAGTACTAACAATTATGATTACGTAGGAAGGTCTTGGTGACGATTAAATTAATTATAATTATGACACTTTTCAACTATAACAGAAACGGGTTTTAGGGGATTTTCGACCCCTTACTTGATTGATTAATTAGACCAATAGATTAATTGACAGGCTGAGACCCCTCCGTCTCTCTGGAAGCACGTTAAGCCGTTGGTCCCGGCTGTCATTCGTGGATCTTTGACAGTTGTTACGGGTCGTCACTAGCCCTAAAGTCTGACAACCAGTCTTACCAAGGGGTATCCTATTACCCAGTAACTGGATTGTGGAGGACAGAAAGGCAGTCGCTCCATGTAAAATACTGGTTAATTGTGCGTGATGTTGTGTGTATAATTTTCCGATATTTCGGAAAACTGGTTCATCAGTCGCACCTATTACTAGGAATGGCAATTTGTTTCACTGCCCTAAATAATCGAATTCCAATATTTTCCCAGTATTTACACATTGCACACGAATGACGTAATTTTATTTACTACTACGAATGCGTTCAATTATCTTGTTTACATAAAATACCTGAAAAAATTCCGAAAATTCCGAGGTTTTTCGAGTACCAGTCGGGTGTTGCGGAAGGATCGTACGTTCTCGTGACCCCCGGCGTAGGTGTGAGATGGAACACCGGCGTGGTTTTTAGTCAGTAAGTCTGACAGACCCCGCCGCCCGCCCCAGGGCGTCGGACATCCATGAGGATTTTCCAGCCCGGAAAAAAAATATATTTTGTAGCTGCAAACTTGGTTTTACACTCAGTATCTATCCTTACAACATCCCAAAAATCAGTACAGTGCAATTTTTTGCAACCTACGATATTTTAAACGGCCTATAAAAATAAGCATATATAAGAATAATGCATGATTATGGTTATAAACGGTGAAGGAAAACATCGTGAGGACACCGGCATGTGCTAGAACCAAAAATTTGATGACATGTGACATCTACCAACCCGGCCTGCGCGGTGGATTACGGCCCACTCCCTCTCACAGAGAGGAGGCCTGTGTCCCAGCAGTGGGAACGTAGGTATAGGCTGATTAAGCTTATGCTATATTTATAAAGAAATGATAACTTTTTATTGGTTTCTGACTGTGAAGTCCTCAAAGAGTGATTGTAGGTGGCTAGTAGTTAGTAAGGCTGAATGGATTTTTAAATTTTGATCCAATCGATTTTTAGGGAAAGGGTGCCAATGGGAACCTATTATTAAGGCTCCGCTGATCGTTTGTCCGTCGTCTTTCGAACCGTTTTAGAGCGTTCTGCATTGCATTAGATCCGAATCCGAGAAATGACGGTCCGAAGTAGTCATAATACTATTTGTATGAGGGCTTGCGCACTGCATCTGAACTCAGTCCGTCCGAAATTAGAACATTTCAATTCGGATTGAACTCGGATCATGAATTCGAATTCGGATCGGATGTATTGCAGAACCGCACCAATAGGTAGAAACTTGACATTTTCACAGTGTCTAGTAGACACTCTGTGAAAATGTGTGTGAGTTCTTTGCAAAATACTGACAGATTCCAAATTCAAATGTAATATCTTTCTTATTTTTAATTGTAACAGTATTTATGGCCAGACTGTGTATAACAGTGTCTTCTCCAAAGAAAATTATTGAATCTCCAAACACTTTTCTAACGTAATCAGTATAATAAGGGTATAATTATGGCGTAAAAAGATCATTTAAGCATTAATTTTATAGGCACGTGCTTCGTTTATATTTAGGAATATCTTTTACACTAAATTTGTCCGTTTACTCTTATTTTATGTCCTCGTCGAAATTATCGCCACGTCTACTGGGAATTCAAGCCTCAGTACTTTGCAAAGAACTCTAGATTAAGTTAATTTATAAATA
The DNA here is from genome assembly GCA_911387795.2 of Apamea monoglypha. NCBI lineage: Eukaryota > Metazoa > Arthropoda > Insecta > Lepidoptera > Noctuidae > Apamea > Apamea monoglypha. The sequence goes on along the minus strand of OU426926.1, from coordinate 18,697,012 downwards.
TTCATTAACGAGATACTCAACATAGTTAGGAAGGACGTGCCTTATAAATTTTATAAAGAAATATTATGCCGACAAAAGCGGCTATAGTCCAACGTCAAAGATTTTGGACTGGCCCACGAAAGGTCAGGAGATTAAATTCCATCCGTTGCATTTGATAGTGCACAAGTGATCTTACTTCTTGATCTTTGTAAGTAAAGCTTTTGCATTTATTTACCAAGAATCCTAATCCTACTTTATCCTATAACAATATTATGATCGCGAAAGTTTGTGAGGATAGATGGATGCATGGATAGATGTTTGTTCCTCCTTCACGCAAAAACTATTGAACTGATTTGGATGAAATTTGTCACATAGATAGTTTATAAACAGGATTAATATATAGGATACCTTTTATCCCGATATTCCTATGGGATCGAAACTTATGCGGGTGAAACCGCAGGGCGCTGCTAGTTATCTATATAGGTATAAATAAAAATTTAATGCTGTTCGTTGGTAAGCGCAACACTTATGAACGGCTGGACCGATTTGGATATATACTACCATTGTGTGTGTGTGTCTCTCTGTGTGTATTGTTACTAACACTGAAATACTAACAACATTTTATGGACCTAGTCTGAATTAAAGTTTTATTTAATTTTTAATTTAATATTATTTTTTAAATATTTTTCATAGTCCGAATAAGGTTTTTAAGGAACGAAAAATTGAGTTAGTTGCCCGGAACATTTTCAACTGAAAAAACATTTTTATATGATTTTTATATGAACAGTTTTTTGACAGACAAACGTCTCTCAGATCAGCTATTTATAGTCACAATGTTCATTCTTATTTTTATTTTAAACATCCCACGACTAGGCAATCGTCTTAATATTGACAACCATCATCATTGCGGATAATGCCGAGATAAAACTATTATATTATTGTATTGACCTTATATCTGTGACATTGAACAACAATTAACTAATAATTATTTTGCATGAAATTGATACATATCCTGTATAGCTAAACATGTGGACTTTAGATTAATACCTGACTGTAACAAGTTTATACCATGTTAAAGGCAAATAAAGACTTATCTTATCTCTAACCTGTGTGAATTTAAGGCAATAGCCAATTTTTCTTAAAACAACACGAGTGCAATATTTCATTCGTTTTTCTCAGGAGACAATAATACAACGATGCCAGTCCTCTGTGAGTAAATAACTCTCTTTGTAGCCTCGCTATAGGAAAACGTAGTATTTTCCCAATGTTCTCGGAATAGCGCGGCATTTACTTTACTGTTTTTATTCACCATTACCAGGAAATCAGAAGTAAACACACGCGTATTACGTGATATTGGCACTACTATTACGTGTTTGTTTCCGCCCGATTTGTTAAAACAAAGATACTAGAAAATAATCAATCGATCTGCCTAGCCTTTTCCCAACTATGTTGGGGTCGGCTTCCAGTCTAACCGGATGCAGCTGGATACCAGTATTTTACAGAAACGACTGCCTATTTTACGTCCAAAAATATTGGTTTGATTGTCAGGAACATTCTCATTCATGAAGTCATAAAATTGGCGCTTAACTACAACATTTTCAGCAGTGAAATAATCACAGTATAAAAATACTCGTCAACTTTTTTAGCAGCCGAGCCGCGGGGCTTTTATGTAAAAATATATTTAACAAACTCATTCATCATGAAAATTTCAAGTTAACCAACTCATTGAAATTAATAAAGATACAATCCAGAAAAAAATCAAGTCACCTCAACATCGCGTGAGTTTGTTCGTAACGATCTATTTAAACGCAACGATCGTTCATTCCCGAATTTGAGTGAGTGAATGAATGAATGAATGGCTAATTGAGCAAGCGCTCAGGTGATTTGGAAAGTTCCAATGTCAGTGCCGACTTCTGACTAATGAGAAACGGAGTTACAATTTAATTTTAGAAGTCTCTAAGTAAATGATAATGCCGTTAAACTTGAAGGAATTTTTTCGTAGATACTTGTGAAATTAGTGATGTTGCTGTTCTTGAGAGCTCTCGAAATTGGGTCCCTTGCTAAGTGGATTGGAAATATCAAAGTCTGTGTAAGTCTGAAGAGGTCTTTTTTGACTGCTTTGAATAAGTTTAACATTATAATAAAAAATGTGTCCTTTATGCTCTGTTAAATATTGTTATGAAAAATTGGCATTTGATGTTTTGTAGTATTTTTTTTTTAAATAATATTTAGATACTTAGAATTTTATTTATAGGAGTCATAGTTACATCTTGTTAGACTTGAGAAATTTAAAGAGTCTGTATTTGTTAGTGATGTGCTTTAGAAGGCTTTTAGATAGGACTATTAGGTTACTTTACTGATTAAGAAAAATGTTGTAAATCTTTAGCAACTGTAGCACTGCCACAAATTGAAATTCCACACATCAGATGATATTATTTGTAAAACTTAATACGACATTAAAAATTCCAAAGAACTTACCTTATCTTCACGTTATCACAATAGACATCATCTGCCTAGCCTTTTCCCAACTACGTTGGGGTCTACTACTACTTTATCACAAGAGCAATATCTCCCAAATGAAAAAACTTAACGAACATTTCATGTCCAAGCGCCGTAATTCAAATTTCAATTTCGAACGAACCGACATGACACGATGTCAACCGAAGCGGTCGTCCAATGAGAACGTATTAGCGATTCTGCGGGGACTATTTTCAATCACAACCATGATGGGTTGCAGAATAAAACCAATCGGGTAATTGAGTTTCAGAATGTTTCAATTAATAGCTGAAACTTTTAGCATAATGAGTTTTATCTGATATTGTTGGACTGTTTGAGTTGTTTTTTAATTCGGTTTCGATATTAAATACGGATTTTATGTTAATGTCGGATTATGAGGTTTATTAATTTGTTTCGTGGTCGTTGTAATGTTCATATTTTGTTGGCGCTATGGATAAAATATATGATTGCTTTTTAAGTGTGAGTATTTTTTTTATTTGTGTGTCCTGCAACACAAAGCTCAAGTAGGTATTAATCAACTTTGTATCTACCTCTACGTGGTTACTAACTCAAACCACAACAAATGGACTGACTATAACAGCTGGGTGTTATGCAAAATGTAGCTAATTTACACCACCATGATTATTAATAATAATAATTGTAAGTGATGAAATATATAAATAAATAATATATTATAAACCGCGTCATCACAAGTACACTAATTATTAATGAATTATTGCATTGTTTATTACAGTGGAGGTAAGCCAATGAGTTTCCACCTGCACCTAAATGCAATAACAAGCAATGTATTCGCTACTTAATTATCACAATTAAGCACGTAATACACATGCCTGTAACTTGCACAATAAAGTAAACTTGAAAAGTAGCTTGCATGCCATAAACAAGTTGTTATGACACATTGGCATGCCAGATACTTCCATAATTTATGGAAGTAAGTAATACTAATGAGTCACCTCAACGGTGAAGTATCCCTTAAAATGTAAACCTAAGGAAAAAAAAACCTAAGATAAACTAATTCAGTTGATCAACTGCAAATATTTTATACTGTGGCATGGATTTTCCGCAAAATGGTCGGCGGCGCATCGTAAATAAATACATACGCCGCGCTGCATTTATGGAAGGCGGAGGTAGCGTTTCAAAGGCATACAGGGCCGGAAAACCTCATCTTAGTTTACAGGCATGTTTGCGACTTTGCTGAAACATTCACCATTCATATTTTATTCACTACTGGCAACTAATAGCCGCTTAGTTGGGCTTGAGTGGCTGTGCCGTCTGTGGCTACCAAGATGGCTATTGCGACAATTGCCTTGAAATAGACTGTATGTAATGGCATCTAATGATGCTAACTGCTACCTAATTACCTGACAATCTAATGTATAAGTCGTTTTTTTTTTACAAAACTGAAAAAAAAAAAACATGGAGTGGTGGTGTATTCAACGCAAAGAATATTCAGCTAATTAATCCTTATCAAAGAAATAAATATATTTTATGTGTGTGTTGTTTGTGTGTTAGTGTCCCAAACATACACACACACACGAAATAAAAACAGTAAAAAAGGAGCTTTAAAAACTAACAAAGTTCCATTAAATAAAAAAAAAATAAAAAAACTTCTGCCATGCCAAAAGGCTTCAGTATACTGAGAGGAGCCTTTTTAGCCATTATAATAGGCCCCATAACACTTAAAATAACAACCATAACGAAATCAAAGTAAAACAGACAAATTGTTCTACATAATTAACTAACTGTCCGCAACAAGCTAATTGCCAACCACGAGCCGTTTACTATGTAACCACTTCATTAATCTACAGTGCAAATCTAACAGCCACGTGCAGGTTTTGTGGTTCTGTTTGATCTCAAGGTGTACACTTATATATACATTTATTAAATAAAAGACAACTTTTTGGTCCACAGTACTTAGCTGTTGGTACTAAAATACATTATTTAAAATGTCACCAAACTTTTATAAGTATCTACAATACTACAATAAGTTTTATCCTGAGAATAAATTTTGAATTTTTGACAGTTTTACCATACTAGAACTGTCGACATCAATTTTATTCCACGAATTATAGATATCTGAGTTTGGTAAAATCAGCCCTAAAATTAAAATACATAAAATTAAGAATACTGTCCATAATAAAGTTGTAGTGAAGTGAAAAAATTAAATTATTCAATAAATTGTAAAATTTCCAATAAGTTAATTTAAAAGTTTTTTCATTAAAATTCTATACCTACATTATTAGTAGCTTTTCTGTTCTAAAACTTTTACCTGAGAAATCTCAGGTGAGTGGAATTGTGGTAAATTCGGAACTTCTTTCAGGAGGAAATTTTTCACTGTCCTAAGCTTCTCGGGTTTTTCGTTAGACGTACTGAATTGTCTTCGGATTCATTTTATTTCTTTTAGAACTAGTAATAATAAGAATAAGTTGGAAATGAAAGAAAATACATTTATACATAAATTAGGGCAGGCATCGTTTAAAACAGGTTTTTGTTCTGACTCGTTTCGAAGAATTTATTTATTTGCATAAGAAGGTCTATCATGCGACCATCTCACTTATTTATTTATCAGTATTTTTTGTTTATTTTTACAATGTTACTCAATATCACACTATTTATACATATTCGTTACTGTATTTATCTGACACAAATTGGTTTCATTTATTTATTTAAGTATGCATACACACGTCACGTTGCAGTATGAAACTGATTTAGATCCGTCACCTCACATAACAGGTCCAGTTGAAAACCAGCGTCAGTCACTAGTTGTCTGGCATTTTTTGCTGAACTGGGTCTTTTTGGTGCAGCCGTCAGGTACACTTTCCTGTGAATTTCTTACACTTTTTATTTGAACTTATTTTTTTTTGTTTTTGTCTGTTGTATGTTGTATCTGGTGTATTGTATGTCTTTTAGTCTGTGCTAAATAAATGTATTTTCTTTCTTTCATTTATTTGCGGCAAACATGAAACAATTTGGACATTTAGTGTTTTATTCATAAACGTTGCTTAAAGTCAGAGACGATTAAACGTCAAAAATGTATAGTTAAACAGTCCCTTTAAGTAACGTTACTTTGATAATCAGCCTGATAATGTGTCTAACTAGCTGCGCCCCGCAGTTTCACCCGCATAAGTCTTGATCCCGTGGGAATATCAGGATAAAAAGTCCTATATCCTAATCCAGGTCATGGTCTACCCATGACTCAAACTTCATCCAACAAACATACAAAAAATCAAATATTTTCTCTTTATAACATCAGTAAGATAAAAAGTTATAAATGTAAAGCTAATATTAATCGTAATTCGGAATTCAAGGAGTATTCTTTTCCGAACTACCTATATTTTAAAACTAGGCAGCCTATGACATGCAGCGCTAGCCGCCCTAGTTACAAACTTGAAGTCACACTATCTAGCTGAACCAACATCCATTGTCCATCCATTAGCCACGTCTGCAAACAGAGACTATTATAAGTTGATGAGTTCACACTAATTACGAACTGTGATTGTTTACAGCACCATGGCGGCGTGACATGCGTGAAATTATTCATGGAAACAGAAATGCGGAGCAAAATCCTGCTGGTGAAAATTTCTGATCATACGGATAGACGCGTTTGGCAATAAGCTTTAATATCCTACTTATACATACGTAGTTGTAGGTACGTCACGAGCACTAATAAGTCAACACTTGGAAACTTTCAATAGCGATTTTTGCGTGAAATAACGAAAACAACAATGAAATATGACACATTGCAAAAACCCGTTCGAAAATACTATGTTCGTAACAACATAAAATTTCATTCAAAAATAGAGGAGTAAATAGCTTTTGAATAAAGCCAAGTGTATAGATACTTATGCTCGTGACTGTACCTACTTGATTTCAGTTTATAATTTTGATTTTATTTTATTTACTAGCCTGTAATATTCTACTGCAAGGCAAACGCGGGAGGCGTTTTCCACACAATTCTGTATTTTTCCGGTAGTGTCGGTACGAGTCAAGCTTATCCATCATCTTCGTCTTTTTATTGGAACAAGCGCTGTAATTTCAATAGTGTTGACATGGTGTTAAGATTATATTGGTCAATTAAAATTAATGATTTAATTATTGATTCGCTGCCTATTACACGGGACTTAAACATAACTGGCGAAATGTCGTGGTACTTTAGGTACACCTCTGCCTCACCCTCCTGGGATAACAGGCGTGATGTAGTATTTAAAAAATGTATCTAATAATATAACAATAGAATAGAATACTCTTTATTGTACACCATACAAATTATAAAACATAAATATACAAAATTTTTACTAAGGGTGACACAATGGGCGGTCTTATCGCTTAGAGCGATCTTTTAAAGACAACCTTTGGATGGATTAAAATTAAAGAGAGGCAAAAATGGTAGGTAGTCTGTGGTGTACTAATTACATTATACAATAAATATATACATAAAGTATATCTTACTCGTCTAAATAAATATATACATACAATATTGCTCCCAATTATAATTTTAATTGCACTATAACTACAGTAATTTTAACTAAGTATAAACCTTAATGTTCGCATGTCACATTATTATGACTAAGTGTTATGGATATGTAGATTAGATTAGATTTCTTTATTTGTTCAAACATTGTATAGGTACATGCAAAAGCATGCAAGATATTACGTCGTTTTGAGTCCAGTCATGTTTAGCCGTTAGTATCGGCGTACAAATATTTCCATAACATAGAAAATAATTAATAAAAGACAAAAAAATACCTAAAATAAGCATTTACACAATTTATAATTATGAAAGTTTAGAAACCAAAAATTATTTTTATGTTATAATTTTAAAATTCAAAATGACTCAAAAACTATAATGTCAATCAAATATAAGGATATTGGCGCCGATTCCTTTGTTCACAAACTAAACTAAATTTTAGTTCAGTGCATCTTTTCTTTCTATTTTTTCAAGAAAAGGACCGAAGTTAAATATTAGTTTAGTCCTGTCAAATTAGTTAGCGCCTGACGTAAATTGACCTATTTTAGTAGCCAATCTTTTAAACACGTCTAAACTTGTCTATGGAGTATCTTGATTTGACAGGACTAAACTAATATTTATCTTCTGTCCTTTTCCCAATGAAATATAAAGAAAAAGATGCACTGAAACTTAAATTTAGTGTAGTTTGTGAACAAGGGCATCGGCGCCAATGTCAAAGTTACAAAATATAAGTCAAAATTAAAAGATCTATGTAAAATTTACAAGATTGATGTCAGATGTATAATTACTTATCTTCAGACCGAAATTGTACCAGCACAATAATCTAGAGCCCGCGCACTGCGGTACCAAATCGCTTAAAAATTAACTTGAAAAAATATTTGCGTTTGCGATTTTATGTCGCATGAACATGCGATTAAGCCTTGTGGCAAATAAATTGATTAGATTTGCAGTTATGTTGTGTGATTATTAAAATTCTTAAGTGACGGCCCTGAGTGCGGCAGTAAAACTTGTCTTTTGCGATTCGTATCGCTCGTCAGGGTTTCTTATCTTATGAAAAGATTTTTAAGACCGAATGAGATAATACTGTTCCTTTGAAAAAAATAACAATTAACGGACAGACAGATGTACATATAGCAATGTTATTCTTTGTGGGTTCCCTTTCTTTCATTTTAAGGTAGAAAATTGAGACCGAAATTTTTAAAAAATCATTTTAATTTTCTGTTCAAAAATTATCTGTCCGCAGCTTCTTCATAACGTAGGTATTAAAAGAATCCTTTTCAGTGACACTCCATCATGACTGGGCTCGTTAGAACAATTTTGTTTATTTTCTTATCTCGTCGAATTATTTGCTGTTCTTTTTATTCTTTTGTTTCTCCATTGTCTGCAACGTAACTGTGTCCCGTTTTATATTAATGTATCTCAATTCCATTAAAAAATACCAGTGTTTGTAGCTTGGTAATGTTGCAGTATAATAGTGAAAGAATCCTTTTATTCACTGGCTGCACACTTCAACTATTAAGTAATTTATTTTTATTGTTTTCTTTTATTGAGTCTTTGTAGCTCTCGGGTCCTTATTTTTAATTATGGAAATTACTCTAGTATACATATATCTTTACAAATAAATAAAATTGAAGTGTCTGTTTGTAATGTCAAAATAACAGCTTTTTACTAAATGCATTTGAAAGTATATACAGCATTACTTATAACAATAAAGAAAGAAAGAAAAAATATTTTTAATTATTTTGTCTGTCTGTCTGTTTGTTCCGGCTAATCTCCCAAACAGTTGGACCGATTTTGATGAAATTTGGTATAGGGATACTTTGAACCCTAGGGAAGCACATAGGCTTACAATACCAACACATCGCGGAAGCTAGATATTACGAAAATAAGAAATTGCTTCTTCAACCAAAACCATTGACCCGCGCAATTCGGGTTATTAACGATCTTCACGCGAATATCGATGTATTTACATGCCATTTGAGTGAATTCGCAAAAATACTGATGTTCTTTTTATGTTATACCTACTTAGTGTAGATTAGAGGAGGCTATATTTTGTGTTTTTATTTTATTTTTATGTAGGGAAATTAGTAAACTAGTTATTATTTGTAAACTTATTATAATTACTACTAGTTTTTTTTACGTTTTTCATAGTTTCAAATGGTATATGTTAATCTTAAGACCACGCTATCGCATTAGGTATAACCTGTAATGATAGTAATTGGAGATTTAAATAAATAAACAAATAAAAAAAATCTTCTAACAAATACGAGGGTCATTTCCAATGGTTGAAGCTGCAATGTTTTGACACGACTGACGTCACGACACTACCAAATTACAAACAGCAGATAAACACTACATATACACTACACTACGTATACCTCAACCTACAACCATCATCAATAAATAAATAATTAATCTCGGTCAACCACCACCTTGCGGAATCGATCTCTCAGAGAGACTCCAAGCATAGCCCGTTCCATAGCTCGCTGAGCGACCTTGATTTATGGACCAGCTGTACCGTGACGTGTTCAACCTATGACATATCATAAAAAATAACCAAGTAATCCCTCAGAGTAACCTGATTGTTTTTAATGTAAATCATAATGTGGCATCACTACTGAAGTGGAAACATGTCATCTAAGTTTTGGAGGCTACTGTAGGTAACGCGAAAAGAAATAATAAATAAAAATAAAATGATATGAAATGTGATAAAAGTGGAAAAACATGATAACTTTTGCTTTATACCTATAACATTACTCAATGTTAAAAGATTATCTGAATTGGTTCATATCGTTTCATATTGAGGTTGACTAGTAATTAAATATTTGTAGGCATTATATTTCGATACAAGCAAGATGTAAGCAAGATCAAAAAATGTGGATGTCACGTGATCAACTTTGAACGTTAATGTCTCGGAAACGTGACGCTTTACGGGTTTGGTCTTGTTTTCTGTTCGCATTATGGTCAGCTATCGGTTTATAGGTATAGGTTTCATGCTTTTTTGAAAAAAAAAAAAAACAAAATGGCGCGACAGTAGGTATGCCAGGGTTCATATAAAAATCTTCACTCCCCTTTCCCAAGCTTAGTGAAGCAAATATCAAAGAGGGCGTATTCGTAGGACATAGAAAACCTGATCAAAGGTTCATCTTTTACATCTACCACCTACATCTAACCATTGTGAAAAACAAGCATGGAACGCTTTTATTGACGTGACAAAAAATTTCCTTGGTAACATCAAATCCGCTGACTTTCGTGAAAGAATAAAACTGACGTTGGACTGCTCCCATAAAATGGGATGTAATTTATGTCGTTAAAATTGCATTTCATTCACATTTGGACTTTTTCCACAAAAATAATATGGGTTCAGTTAGCGATGAACATGGGGAACGCTTTTATCAAGATGTAGCTACAATCGGATAACGTCTCCAAGGAAGATAGAGCCTGCTATGCTTGCAGATTACTGTTGGAGCCTTGTCAGAGATATTGGTCAGTGGATCGTCTTAGGGGCGGATACTCCTGGATCCCATTACAAGAGGAAAGTCAGCTGCACCCAGAAAACTTCGCCTTTTCAATCAAAACATCAATAAAAGATATAGTGAGTGCTTGATTTTGAAGAAAATCGTAAATTTTTAATCGTTTTCTTTTTTGCGTGATTTTTCTTGAATATCTTGAATAGCTGTCATTGAAAAACTTCAAGCATCGATTTATATTTGGTCAATAGCAACGTATAATAATAATAATAGGAAAGAGATAGGAGAAAGTAGGACCTCTGATAAAAAAAAAAGTATTAAAATTGGTTGAGTACTGTAATTTATGAGTTATTCAAATAATATTAATAGGTTGGTTGACTGTACTGTTGACTTTTGAGTAACCAATTATTAATGCTCCTTGGTGTTTATTTAACATAAAATATTCATATTTTAGCAAAATACAAACGTTAAAGAAACTAATTTCTCATTTTTATATCGCAATTTTATTTTTATTGCCAAAACAGGCATTATGTCATGGCGGCTCTAGTGACTTCATTACTTTCAGGCTGTCAAGTCGGTGAGTTTTTTTACAGTGTTGCCAACACACAAATTTCTTTTATTACTTCTTTCGGAATATTATAGTATACAGTAGTCCTAATTAAGTCCAAACTCAAAAGTCAAAGCATTTATTTCAAATGGGCGTAGTAAAGGCACATAAAAGGCACTTTTGAACGCCAACATTTACAAAAAAATAGAATTGATTCTAGTCGTCACAAGACAAATAATTATTTGTTTTAATGTTTACGTTGATTGTCGTGGATACACGATTTGAATTTCCTATTTGTTAATTAAGTACCTACACTATATTATTATACAATTAAGTATATTAATTATGAACACTTGCAACATTGTGCGAGAGGGACACACTACCAATCAGCGTTGTGCCTTCCAAGATCATTAATTTTGTACGACTATTGGCAATGAACAAGAAACTATGTCGGCTGCATACCGTATGTTTTTTAATATTTGAAATGTAGGCAGCAGCAAATGTTGACGTGTCCCGCTCTGATACGCGATTCAATGTCACTTAAACTCAAAAATATAACTTAATCTAAAATAATTTACAAAACTATACAGATTTAGGATTCTGTACCTCAAAAGGAAAAATGGAACCATTATGTCCGTCAGTCAAGACCCTTTTTCTCGGGAGCGCGTGGAGTTATCAAATTGAAATTAATATCAAATAGTCAAGGCTGCAATGCATTGACGCAGTAAAAAAATCAAACTTCCAAGTCAACGCAATCAAAAGATACGGGTTTATGTTCCGAAATCAAAACCTATAGGGTCCTTCCCGTTGACCTAGAATCATGAAATTTGGAAAGAAGCAATGTCATGTAGCACAAGTAAAGGAAAGAATCCGAAAACCTTAAAGTTACATTACAAAAAAAACATTTTATAACTATTTACATACTTACCTACAAATTTGAACGGATGCGCGAGCCCTACCGCACTTGACCGGTTTTTTATATTTGTAGCTCACGACCATTCTAAGGATTTTTTTCCGTCAACTCTCATCTCATTCTCTCATTTCTTCAGGCCCTGTTTACCTCGTTTTTACAATTTTAAAATCAAAAATGTTTAGTATCAGACAATTCTAAAATTACCTTACAGAACCAAGTCTATTGGCACACCAGAATTACTCGTAAGATAAATAGGTATAACCATAATAACAAAACGGAATCTTTCCAAAATCTCAATTGGAAACGTTCTCTTTATTATTCATATAATAGGAAGCGCCAATAGAATTCGACACCAATTGAATTGAGACATGTAAATAACACTGAAGAGCTTGCTCGAGGTTTAAATACATTCGCTTGTATAGAAATCTATTTATTTGTCGGAATGGGAGCCGCCATTATTGTACCACTCGAGGTAATATCCGTTGCTAACTATATATAGGACACTAGTTTTTGTTTGCGATTTCGTCTGTTATTTTCGGAATTTCTCGTACGATCTTACAACCAATATTTTTACCCCATGAAGAGGAAATTGTCAGTTACATCGCTAGTTTATATCTCGTTGCGCTACAGCTGAACTTGCTACGATTTCCGGGTGAGGGAAAGTGGCTTTTCCATCTTGAATTTATCAGTAACAGTCCGGAGTCTGGAATTGTTCCTGGTTGATGGAAATAGGCTTTCCCCTTGTTCCATGAGACTTAAACATAACTGGTGAAATTAATTTTTAAAAGTCAAGAGTCAGTTTCAAACAGATTCATCGACAAGAATTCATTTAACTGTCTAAAATCTTTGTTCCATAATATTGTATCAATATGTAGCCACAAAAAATGTTTCACTTTGTGTACTTAATTTTAGAAGATGGGGGGACAAGCTGGAAAAAACAAACGACCAGTGATCCTCTTTAGCTCCGGACCGAAAGAGCTGGAAGTCATGACCAGAGGCCTTTGCCCAGCTGTGGGACGATGCAGGCTACAAGTAACCAGTTACTATTAAAATATATATATATATATATATATATATATATATATATTTTAATATATATATATATATATATTTTTTTTATATATATATATATATTATTATGGAATACGAACTGTAACTACTAAGAGTTCGTATTCCATAATACTATATTTACAAACAAAAATGTAAACCCTTTCGTTATAGGCTGTGAGTTTATAATCATCTCAGTCAGTAGATATACATACTCGGACAAACATAAACTCGCACCGACCCATGGGGAAGGTATTTCGTTACGCTCTATCACCATCACAATCGAAGCATGTGGTTTTAGATATAAAGTACAACCACTACCTACTTATATCTACTTTTATAAAATTTAAATAAACGACTCGCCAGCACACATGTAAACCCTGACAGGTTTTCGTTGTGTGGTTGAAACTAAATTGTAAAATAGACTGTGTTTTAGAAATAAATAAATATTTAAAAAAATATTTATTATACAGGACAAACTTTTAACCAGTGCGCAAGCTGTAACCATGAATTCAGCATATGATTCTGAACCTCCCTGTGGTGAAATTTTTCGTCGATTATTTAAAAAAGAAATAGTTCTGCCATACATTTTGACCGAGATGTGCTGAATTCATGGTTACAGTTTGCGAACTGGTTAAAATGTATCCTGTATAATATTTTGTTCCTATCTATGTCCGCCTATTATAATAGGCATAGATGGCGGGATTCATATGAAGTCTATATGAGGGACTGGTCCATATTGGCTCAGGATAGAGTTGCGTGGAAAAAAGAAAAGGAGGCTTTTGCCCTGCGGTGGGACAATACGGGCTAATTATTTATTATATTATATACTAGCTTCTGCCCGCGGCTTCGCCCGCGTGGATGTTGGAAGTTATCCCACGGGAACATGCTACCGAAACAAAAAGTAGCCTATACAGCCTATTAAGGCATTAAGTCAGCCTTTGTACCTTTTCTGTATGCAAAAAGTTTAAATAATTAAATCTATGTTACTCCATAACATCGGCTATCTGCCAGTGAAAGTCCCGTCAGAACCGGTCCAGCCGTTTCGAAGATTAGCCGCAACAAACAAAAATTTAAAAAAATGTTTTTATATAAGTACTTAGCGTGTATATTTTCATTTTCATACGCATTTAGTCAAATCTGTTATTTTTTAAGACCCCACTTCACTCGACAAAAGTTAGTTGTTTTTGAAAATAATGACGATACGAGTATATATAATGATATTTTTAAATATTTTATTTTTAAAATAATTTTATTTACGTCTACGCCTTATAAAAGTAAACCTAAGTACCTACCTAATTAAAAAAAAAATAAACTCAATAACAGAAAATAAAATACCTACCTACCTAAATAAACCTATTTCTGATGATAACTAATCTAAACTCAATAAACAAGCAAAATCAAAAAAAAAAAAAAAAAAATATTTATAATAAATAAATAAAATATAAATTTTGCGATATTGTATCTTAAGATAAAATATTATAGTATCTTAGCCGTGTGCAGCGCCCCTTAGTGAACTCCACTGCGGGTGACGTAACCTACGACAAACTTATTATTTGCGGTTGGTACAGTAATCGGATCAAGGGATCGAACCGCAAAATTAAGTTTGTTTTTTATTGTATATACTTTTCCGGGATAAAAAGTACCTAGTGTGGTGCTCAGGATATTAAAGAATAATTATACCAAGTTTCATCGTAATCGAACCGGTAGTTTTTGCGTGATGCCTGAACAAACAGACAGACAGACAGACAAACATTTTTTTAATCACATTTTTGGGTTCGGTGTCGGTCTAGTAACACCCCCAGCCATTTATTTTTTTGATATTTTCAATGTACAGAATTTTCACTTCTACAGATTTATTATAAGTACCTATATATATTCTGCTCACGATAACTTCTATCATCATTACTTCGATTTACAAAATTAACATCGCAATTCATATAAGCTGTTTAAATATAGACGACACCAAACCACGTACAAATTGACTTTATCACTAGTTTCACTATATTTACTAAAGTAATAATGGAGCTCAGTCGCCTACGCACTATAAACTTTACGGTAACATAAACTTTATGTTCTTGGCAATAAGGATGAAGATAGCGTGTGTAAAAGTATATCGTCACTAAAATTCTTAGGCGTGAAAACCGCTATTTTAATACAGGGAGCTGTTTGTTTTAATTAGAATGAATAATTTCCAGACTGACACTGTAATGGAAGGAAAACAAATTGTATCGGGCGCTTGTCTTTCATTACAATATATTCAACTTCACACAGAGTTTTAAAACATACTTTTGGGTAACTACTACTAATTTTGAATTAAACAACTCCGTCTGACGCAATAACAAAATTGAAGTGTGTAGTATCATTTAAAACCAACGTCAAAAAACTGCTTCTGTGTTTTTAATGTATCATGTAAATGTGTCACTATCGATTCATCCAACACATTACGAGTGCGGTGCTCCTGAACAGACTATGTCCCATCTGCTAGAGTGTCCAAAATATATGTTCACATGCACCCTTGACGTTCTGAACAACGCCTCTGATGCCGCAATAAACGTAGCCAACTGGAGTCAAGTATAAGCAACATAGATGTACCGTCGAAACAAAAAGAAGAATCAAATGTGTCATGTATCTAAGTGTTGAAGCACATTTTCCTTAAAAACTCCTAGACTTACCGTACATGTTTCAATCATGTACTAATACCATCTTTAAAAAGTCTCCGTATTCTGAAATCTCAGCAAAACACATTGAATCAACAGACCAAACTTTCAACCCGGTGAAAGCTGGCGGTATCCTATTATGCTCCATACCTCTGTAGGCATGGAGCATTGAAATTTAGGTCTGTACCTTCCATATCATGAATGAATGAACTGCCCGCTTACTAATGACTTCCAAACTAAATTGTAAAGGAAAACATCTATCTACTCGCTATAAGCCTGGAAAACTCTTCAGTGAAATATACCTAATTCAATCTCGTTCTGAGCTCTGCCATTGCAAGACGTTGTTTTGTCAAACTTCCTCGCAGAATGACCATCGTATTTCAATCCTCCGTACAATTTAAATGGTTTATTAAAGCTGTGACAACGATTCTGATTTCAGTGTTACTGGAAGCGACTTGAATTCATTTTCTCTTTGAATCAACTTCAAATCATAGGAGACGTTAGCGCAAGAAATAATACTGATTTTAAGAGGAATAATAGTTTGAACTGAGATTTTAAAGCTGTGCTTATTTCGAATACCAGATTATGTAGGTAGGGTTATGTTTTTTTTTAAATTATATTACACTTTTTTTTTACATTTATTTAATGGACGTCTTTTTAAACGGGCAGTTTGTATAGAAATAAAACTAAACGATTGCAAGTTTAAAATGTTTATTATTTTAATTAAAAAACTTAGGTAAGATAAAGTAAGTAAATGCTCATATATTTCCAAATTAAAATACATTTTATGTTAGTATGCCATAATCAAATCTAACCATCTATAAACATTAAAAAAGGCATGCTTATGCTTAAAAGATTGTTATCGAGAAAATGAATTCATCTGTGAAATGCTTTTACAGACAAATGAGTTTACAGATTTATAGCTGCCTATATGTAGTGAATAAACATGTTATTTAAATAGGAAAAATCTATTTATAACAATAACATCACCACATAGTCTGCAACATTTTAATGGTTTAACAATCAATCCATTGAGCATTTACTTACATGGTGTGTTTAAAAATACCTACTAGATTAATTAGTAGCGGAGTGGCGCACCGTCCCCTGCTATAACTTGCTGTAAGCGGCTACGCATACCGCGCACCATATTCCAACACAAATCTTTGCCTCTCATGTGCTCCCAAGTCGATGTCACGATCTCAACCAAGTTGTGTTTGTTTCACACTTCCTTTGTGTCCCAATTTAAAATCATTTGACCCCATAGATTTTCTATAGGGATCAAATCAGGACTTTTAGATGGCCAATTAATAACTGTCACACCTTCTTGAGCAGCTAACCAATCCTGCACAATGCCTGCACGGTGGATGGAACAGTTATCGTGCATGAAATAAATATGTGATGTTGGATAGGCAATTCGTACAGTCGGCAGCATGACATCACGCAGAATCTCCAAATACAAACTACTATTAAACCTACCACCTACTTCCACCAATTCACCAGGTCCCATAGACGACATCCAGCCCAAGTACCCAGGGTTATTCTACCGCTGGTTCTACAAGGTAGCAAGCACTTCTCATTGTAGCGTTCTCCTTTCCTTTGCCATAAGATTTTACGTCCATCTTTATGCGATTTAAATGATTTTTCATCAGTAAAGATCACAACATTTTTCTCCCAATTAAAATTTAAATATTCCTGGGCAAAACGGACCCTTTCTTCGCGATGAGCAGGTGTCAATCCAATTTTCTGTGCCGGTTTACAATTCCTTATCCCAGCAGCGTATAAATGCCTTCTCACTGTTTCCACTGAAATATTGTGGTTTATTGCGGTTACACGAATGGGCAAAAATGGATTTTCAACATGGCTTGAAACAATGGCCCGGTGGCGTTCGAATTAGGGACTATACTTAATGGCTTTTGCTCCTGGACGAATCCGCTGAATATTTCAATTGTCTCTTGGAACCGTGTATGAAACTAAAAAAAAAAAAAAACTTGTAAGGAGTGAATGTAGTGGTGAAATAGCCAAGTACGCGTTCATTAATCACAATCAATAAAATAAAATAGGTATAAAAAAACCACTTACTGCTATATTAAGTCGACGACCAATCTCTCTAATTCCAACATTCTGCTCATGTAAAAATATGATTTTATGGTTGGTATAGTCATTGAGTTGCGACATGATGCTTTTCTACACCAAATTGTTTAAAAATACTTAACGAGTTATGTGAAACGATTTACAAATGTGTGTGCGCAGTCACTGCTATTAGGCGTAGTGTAACTTTTGTCACTTAGATGAATTTATTATCTACCTCACGAAGCAAATATACGTTTTACTTCGTCGAGACCAACTTTTTCATAACTTTCATCACAGTTACGAAACTGATTATTTTATGCATAAAAGTACTACTCACGAAGATTCAGTTGCAAAAAAAAAATCTCGACAAAGCCATTTTTTAGATTGGTCAGGTCGATCATTCTCAAAAAATCAGAAAAAAATTCGTAACTCGAAAACTATGAAAAGTCGCGGAACATACATGGGGGTGATTCGGATACCCCACGATACGAGGGACCTAAATTTTATTTTTGGACGTCAATGTTCCGGCCACCCTGTATAATGCCGGTGGCTCCGACAATGTTAGGTGAGTTTACCTTAACGTTACGCGTTAAAGATCAAATTTGCATGTCTGTATTGTTATTGCATTTGTTCATCGAGTCCTCGAGCACTTGTCTGATAAGCTCATAAATTATAAATTGAATAAACCTGAATGTTACAGGCAGAGGGTCCAAATTCGTTTGTTTTTAGGGTGGGTCAGATAATGTTGAGAAGAGACGGTACAAGAATTCTGTGCAATATTAAATTCTCACTATCCTCACCAATTTCTCTTTTAAAGCGTCCATTACGGAGCGTAATGTATGAAAGCAAATTAAATCTATCATGCCTGATCGTGCCGCCATTTTGAGCGGCCGGCGCTGTAAAAATTAAATCGGTTATAAAATCATTTGAGTGGACTGTTTTAACTGCAGTTCCAATTGCTTTTTGTTTTATATGTTTTTTATGTGGCAGTACGTGTTTGTAGGAGAATTTTGTGTTATGAAAGAGTTGGTACCTGATGAATTTTATCATTAGTATATACAGTTTTAGAGGGGCTTGTGACTAAGTTATAACAGCCACACGGGGCGATCGCTACGCATGCTGCGGATCGTCTTTGGATAGGTGACCATCTTTACGTACCAAGACCCCTCCGTGCCTCGGAAAGCACGTTAAGACGTTGGTCCGGCTGTCATTCGTGGATCTTTGACAGTCGTTATGGGTCGTCAGAAATCCGAAAGTCTGACAACCAGCCTGACCTAGGGGTATCTTATTACCCAGTAACTGGGTTGTGGAGGTCAGATAGGCATCGCTCCATGTAAAATCAGTATTTTACATGGAGCGATGCCTATCTGACCTCCACGTAAAGTCGGCTTCCAGTCTAACCGGATGCAGCTGAATACCAGTGTATTCAGCTGCATCCGGTTAGACTGGAAGCCGACTCCAACATAGTTGGGAAAAGGCAGGCAGATGATGATATATAGTTTTAGAACTCTCAATCGATAATACATGTGTGCTGTCTGTCGTATAATTATGTATGTGATTTTGTTACAAAAACCTAACTACTTTACTTTACGTACGTTCTGGTAGAAAAAGGTGGAATGGTGAAGCTCAAATGAAAGAGTCGTGATGGCTATTTTCCGAATACCATTTTCATATTTGGAGATCTGCCATCAGCATTCTTTGAGAACATTGTTATGCTGTGATTCCAAGAAGTATACCCAGGTTGGTGATTATTACCATTGAAATCTGATCCTCTGCTGATCCCCTGCTGGTTATTATTATATTTTAATTTCTCTCTGATCCACTATAAACTTTGTCATTCCGGTCTGATCCCCTGACTATCATTAGTTATCTCTGAGAGACCCACAAAGTTCAAAGCTTAGTTCTCATGGCCTTATTTTGTACATAATGCTCAACAAAAAATTTACCAGCATCAGTGCCCCACAGTTCTACAAATTAACCATTTATTCTCACAAATACGTCCGTCCATAACAAAAAAAGGTCCGTTCTGGAACGTTCCACAAGTTTTTGCTTTGTTTTTGGAAAGCGTTCTCGTGTTCTTCACAATTAATGAATAGTTCGCTGAGGGAAAGTTTTCTTCACGCCATTTTATCCGTTTGGTATTTATTATTTTGTGCTGTTTGAGGTACTTTAACGAAGTAAGTCCTTAATACAAAAGCTTTGAGAGTAACCAGCGTTTTTAACGTCAGTATTATGGATGGATAAGGTGGATTGTCTGAATTTAGCGAAAAATTACATATAGCAAACAATTAGCTACCGGTTTCCTGAAGGTTACTAGGATCCCAGGTAATAAGGTCGAGGTCTTATTACCATTTATTCGTGACAATTATACATAGATCCTTTACTCTTTTCCAATCATCAAGCAATCAAAGGCTCACTCCTTTCATCCTCGTTTGAGACCACTAGATGCTTAGTACTCGGCAAGTTCGTAAAAGAACTCATTTATAACAAATACAGGATTCTCGTCACATAATTCATTGACTGACAACGCACAGCCAAAAGTCGTGAATCTAGAAGTATGAAATTTAGCACAAGAGTTCTTTAAGCCTTCGTATGCCATCGAACGTGGATCCACGCGAGACACAAAAGCTTTTTAATTGTTTCTGTAATTACGGCATTCAACCAGTTGTTCCTAAAGTGAGCAATAAAGTAAGATTTTTTAAAATTCATGCCCCAATGGGTTAAATAGGGGATGAAAGTTTGTATGGAAGTTCGTCATTGTTCCGATGAGAAATCCCATCGGGCACACGGCTTGTAGGTAATATTCCACACTTTGACTGCCAGACAACAGACACAATAGAAAATCTATTGTTGGCGGTCACCGGTGACCGCGGTGGCAGTCAATGCCTTAAACTTTCAACTACGACACTTGAATTTTTTCAAGCGTCTCAGCTCTTGAGATATTTCAACTTAATTCCCAAAGCAAAACACAACCTGATTGTGTATTCCTGAAAGCTAGTGCGGTCGCTTACTTCTCTAAGTTCTACACAATAGCAACAAGTACTTACTGAGTAAGTTAGTATTGTTCGTAGATTTACTTACGGATACGGATTTACGGATCTGACGTCACGTGCATTGGTTTGTGGGGAATGGAGCACACAAGTGCTCAACTATACATACCAATGTATAGTGCAGATTGCGAGGAATACAATGGTTGGCCAGAAGCTGGTGGAAATGTTTTCAAAGTGGTTATTTGTGTTGCGATTGTTGGGATTGTGAATGTGTTTGTGTAATAATAAATGAGCACTTATTTTTCGTTTTAAAGTGGCACTTTTCTTGCGTTACTAAATATCACTTGTTTTTTTAAATGCCACAACTTTGCCATATAGGTAACTACCTACATAAAAGCGACAGCATGAGAGCAGTGGTGTCCCAGTGGTAACTGCTGCTGCTGCGACTTACGAGTTGTAGGTCGTAGGTTCGAACCCAGATAGGCGCTTGACTTTGTATAAATTATTTCGTCACAGCTGCTCTCAAAACATCGTGAGAAAACCGGCACGTCCTAGAACCAAAAATTCGAAGACACGTGACATCTACCAACCCGCAATGGGCCGCGTGGTGGATTATGGCCCTCACTCACCGAGAGGAGGCCTGTGTCCCAGCAGTGGGAACGTTATAGGCTGATTACATTATGCTACATAAAAAGGCCTCTCCATTATTTTAACTTAAAGTTAGAGTCTTACTCATCTTGGATAGATGAGTCAAGAGTCTGTAAGAATATGTCAAAAAGTATTTCGAAGGCAAACCTCATAAATATTGCCCGAAGTAAAAGATTCAGTACACGTACTTGCTGCATGCGCTTACGATAAAAACTTTAGAAAATATTTTAACATTTCAATTCAAACTCTCCATGAAAATCGCTTTCAAAGACTAGGTATCAGATCTATTTACGCTTGTGTCTGCATATAGATATTGTCACCTCTTTTAGAACCCTTTTGTTTGTTTTCACGACACCCACAGCTCCTATACACCATTGTCCACCAAAGTTTAACAAAATCCTTTGTCAGGAATATCCATTGTAAAACATTCAAAGTAAATTTTATGTGACATAGAGATGTAAATACATAGGCGTGCGTCAAAGGTATTATGTTTTTATATTCTATCATTTTTCAATCTGTTTGAAAAATAAGCGGCTTATGCATATGTATACATATATATATATATATATATATATATCATATAACATACGACCTTTTGTTCCGGATCAACTCTTATTTGATCAAATATTCAGGTGGGTACCGATGGGTTTAATTCTAGCTCCACTGGAATTTGTACACAGATTATGTTTTTGTTTACTTTTGAAATTAATCGGGTGTGAACTGTGTTAGAAATTAATTGGGGAAAGATACGGTGATTTAATGTTAGATTCTCGTTATCTCAGTAGGAATGAAAGTTGTATCAAAGATATTCCCTGTTGATAGGCTACCTGAAAACCTTGTTTTTCTTTTTGGGTAAAATACATATATTGGGTATTAAAGAAGCCAAGAGTCACTTGTTCTTCTCGTTATTATGATAGATTTTTTTGTACTGACCTTAGGAACACTAAATCATCATCATCTGCCTAGCCTTTTCCCAACTATGTTGAGATCAGCTTCCAGTCTAACCGGATTTAGCTGAGTACCAGTATTTTAGATGGAGGAATATTAAATGTTATAACTTAACTTTAAATACTCTCACGACCCTGTGCGTGCGTTACATTGCGGAAATAGTGGTAGCAGAATCTCACAACAAAAATAAAAGTTTACCAGCAATTATTGTTACCCAAAGTTACTCAGTTTGAAGTAGGATGCGTTAATGACGGTTTTATAATGTTTACTGCTGTATAACGCTTACTAAAAGGGTAAGGCTACCCTTCAGAACTTGAAAACCAATCTTTATTCTATTTTTGTCCGAGGAAAGAAAATAACAAGTGGTGAATGAGTTTATTTCTAAAGCCGAGCGGTTTTGCTGTGTACCTATAAAAGTGTTGGGTTACTGGTCAAAGGACAAACACAAAAGGTATTTGATTATAAAATCGCCAATGTATCTAAAATCTAGATGTTACATAGCTGGACTTCATCGTTTCGAACTCCTTGTGCCATTTTTTTTCTGTAACTGTATTTAATCCACACTATACAGGGTGGCATCGGCACGATTGTGAGAAATCGACGCGCAAACTATATCCATGAATTCAGCTCATGATTCTAGACCCCCTAGCGTAGAAATTTTTCGTCGGTTATCAAACAAAAATCTGCTATTTCATAGAAAAGTGCAATACCTACGCGATCAGAATGTATGAAACAGTAAATTCTTTTTTTTCAATCCGACGACAAATTTCAACGCAGTTTAGTCTAGATTCATTTACTGAATCCATGGTAACGGGTTGCGCGTCGATGTCCCTGCCACTCTGTCTATTTAATATAATAAATGCAAAAGCAACTGTCTGTCTTTTACGTTTTCAACGCCTTGTCGGCTGAACGAATTTGGATGTGTGGCACACGGATAGACGATGATCTGGGTAGTAACAATATCCTATGTCCTAACATAGCATAATTATCAGCCTATAACGTTCCCACTGCTGGGACCCTACCATACAAGCCTCCTCTCTGTGAGAGGGAATGGGCCGTAATCCACCACGTGGGCCCAGTGCGGGTTAGTAGATGTTACACGTCTTCGAATTTTGGTCCTAGGACATGCCGGTTTCCTCACGATGTTTTCGTTCGCCATTTTTTAGAGCAATAGTGATGAAATAAATTACACAGTCCCAACATAGGAGAATTTTTTTGACCTGAAAGCAGGCTAAGCTAAAGCTACATGAAGCTGCCTAAACTTTCAATAGATTGAATCAGGAATTAACGCGACATTTATAATTATATCACAATATCTTACGCATGTGGGCGTTCAGCAGAAATGGTTACTATGTTAAAATGGATCAGGCTGTCATTTATTATATACCGTTGTTATTGTTTCCAGTACCGAATACGAATTATGCGAAAACTTTAACTGTGGGAAAACATTTGTGTAGAACCATTAGTTTGTCTTAAAGACCGATATGGAATACTAATTTTAGTCCGGAATAATATTCCTTGTTTATATGTATTCCCATATAGATTCGTATCACTAAGGTAACGAATAAATAATAACGAACCTACTATCATGCTGTGAGAGCATAGCAACAAGCCAGATGGTTTGAAGAAAAGAAAAAAAGAAATAATTATAGGCAAGTCTGTCACCTGAGAAGTATGTGCATATAAAAAAAAATATTATCGAGTAAAGAGAATTTGGTTAGATGTAATTACTGATACACTCGGCATTTCAGATTTATCTTCAGGATGGTATCGTACCTTAGGGCAATTACATGCGAGAAATGCCTGACTGTGATACCTCGCGGTTGCGGTTGAATGCTAATAGACACGCACGCACATGCCTAAGGATACTTTTCTCACTGCGATACATCGCGGGCTGCTTGAGGGTTTACCTCAATGCCTTTGTTTTACATGGAGGTAACATCGAGGTACCGCACTAAACCACGCCGCGAGGTATCGCAGTGAGGCATCTTTGGCGTGTAACTACCCTACGATACCTCTAGTACCTATTGCAGATATTCTTTCAAAGTAAATACCTATGTGAAACAGAAATGTAGATGTGTTAAACGTACTTTCTAGTCATACTGTACACATACATACATTATGTATTATGAGGAAGAGGGTGTAAAGTTCACTCATCCTCCATAGAAAAGGGAGGATCCTCCGACCAGACGGGTGTTGTGTCTAGCGGGCAATTGCCCAACGATTGATGTTGGGAAATATTGTATCTGTGCTAATTGCGCGGTAAACTCTGCTTGCGAGATTTGCGTGACGTTAGTATGATGCGTTGTTCGCATGTGGCGTTGTAGATACCGCTACATGTATATTCTAGAATTTATCAATCTGTTTGAAAAATAAACGGGTTATAGGTATCTAGACATACGACCTTTTGTTCTGGATCAACTCTTATTTGATAAAATATACAGGTGGGTTTAGTTCTAGCTACAGTGGAATTTTTACACAGATTATATTTTTGTTTACTTTACTAGGCGGCGGTGACCATGATCACTTATCATCAGATTGCCCGCGAGTTTGCTTGCCACACTAAAAGAAAAAAATACATACGACGAAGCCTGACTGTTTAAAAAAAAAAACAAAGAAGTTATTGTATTATATTACATTTCATTTTCATTATTTTAGGATTCATTCACAGCTTTCGGTCGTTTTGACACGACCGGGGGAGGGGTTATGCAATTTTGCGTTAAAACAGTCCGAAAGTTCCCTAATTCACTATATGTATCAATAAATGATTGCATCACCACTTATCTGTTAAACACTGTAATTAACACTCTCATCTGCCGGTAACGTCTTGATAAGTCTCAAGACGACGTCAGATTCCGCAAATGAATTCCATTAGTGTTGATCGCTGCTAGTCTAATAGCGTTTCAAACGATTTTCATTAGATAGTAATACCGTTGTCATTGGGTATTTAAAATAATATTAAGGTGCTTGTAACGTTTCCTTTCATTTTAAGTACTTGTGACTTACGACTTACTTAGGTCGTGAGTTGGAACCCAGGCAGGCACTTTACTTTGTGTATTTATTATCATCACCACTGCTCTCAAAACTGAGAAGGAAAGCATTGTGAGGAACCGGGACGTCGTAGAACCACACAATCGAAGACACGTGACATCCACAAACCCGCACTGAGCCCGCGTGAATTATAGCCCGCTCCCTCTCACAGAGTGGAGGCCTGCGTCCCAGCAGTGAGAACATTACAGGCTGATTATGTTAAGTGCTGTCCATCCAGAGATCACAAATTCTTACTATAGTAAGACACAGTCAGCTTTTATAAAAATAGGTTATTAATAGATTTTTTTTTCACACAATCTGATCTTTAAAAAAATCTCTAGACTACAAATAAGACCTTGACCTTTGAGTTACTTTCAATAAATTAAATCTGTCTATAAAGTTCGAAAAATTCCGTCTGAATCCTAATAACTAACTAAAATAATAACGGTTTATTAATTTTGTAGTCTTGCTAAAATAATATGAATATCGATTTATCCTATTACCTGAATCATCTAACGTAATAACCGTAGGCAAAATACGAGCCTTGATGTGAAGTTGTGGACACCAGCCCGTATTACCTGTTACCTATATCACATCTCACAGAATACTTATTCAGTTGAGAATGACATTTACATGATATTGTCACCATATTATTATTTTATGGTAACCACAAAATATGGTGTACCAATATCATTTCAATATACCGTATGGTGTGGTAAATAAAGAACTTTTAAATTCTTAACATTCTATGTAAAACTACATTCTTCAAATAGATAAATTATGATTCCGATTCTGATTCACTAACCAGCGCCATCATTGCGTAATACACTATCAATCTCAATCTGAATCATTTTGAAGGATATTGCTAATCCGTTGCTTCATAATTATGTTTGAAAAATGTGTCTTATCAAAAACATAAATGAATATTGTTGAACTGTCAAAATGAACCCCGCAGATGAATGAATGTAAACGAAGCAAAAGGAGTATGTAAGAATCGTAGCAGGTGACGTTTTGTAGTTTCTGCCTACCCTCATGGGAAGGGGTGAATTATGTACGTAAAACCTATATAGCGATTAAAGTATACTTTATTTAGTAATAGTTAAAGTAAATTGCGTCAGATCATACAAACAATCCTCTTTATTCCCAGTATTAATGTAACTGAGAAAAGAAACGGACAGCCGCGTCGTCTTGTGATGTCCCTTAGGAGATCACGGAACGGACAGTTTTTTTCTATTTGTCTGTAGATGTTCCCTCTTCAATCTAATTCCTTTTTCAGCCTTGCACGAGGTATTTTATATTTACTTTTGATTAAAATAGCGTGTAAATTATATAAAAAGGTTTTCCCATTTATTAGGTGATGGTATGGTATTCCCAAGGTATATGTGGAACACGTGGATATAGTGTAATAAGAGTTCTACAAAGATTTTTTGACGCCTGAGTGACATTTTTGACGCATGAGGTGGTTGTCGGAAAACATTTGTGAAATTGTGTCATAAAAATGGGGTTAGAAACTGAAAGCTCGTCATACTCGTAGGTGGCAGCACCGTTCAACGTCTACAAATCGCCTTTTTTTTTGTTTATGTTTACTTGTGATACTATTACAAGATGAGTTATTGAAAAGGGAAGTCTCTGCCACTGGTAAAACATTCAACTGGTACAACAACTGGAAAAGACCATAAATTATGATCGAATTATTATTTATAGCTTATCTAGTGTTTGTTAACTTGAATTTAATTGTGTGATGAAGACTGAATGCGTACGACAGGAATAACCTGATCGGAGTTGAAAACCAATTCGAGGATTATTCAAAACTGAAAAACTTAAGAGATGTTAATTCTAGTACTGATCTTATATGGTAACTTTACTATAATTTACATATCACCACAAGTGCCTATAGGTAATACAAATGGACTTAGTTCTCTTGGGAGCACCCACTGTATACGAATTTCTGCCATAAAAGTCTTCAGGTTTAAAAAGGATAACACGTCATAGTCTCGACGAAATATCGGGATTACAATTTTTTTTTGGGAGAGCTTTCCCCCACAATTATCGTCTTTAAAATCTTTGGCAAATACATCGATCCCCGTTTTTTGCAATCAACAGCTGCGAAAGGGTAATATTAATTAATATGCTAAAAGAAGTCGCTTGTTTACAAAAAATGTATGGATAGTGATAGCTAGCTGTAAAATTCTTGGACTTTGGATAGCAACGACACCTGAAGTGAGCAAGTGGCAGTTTTTATTCCCATTGTATTGACAAATCAAATTGCGACATTAGTTCCGCTTTTTCAAAATATTTTATGTAGTAAACCAACTCCTTGGTTAAACTTATTTTCAAATTGTTTCCTAAGTGTAGAAGTTACCTACTGCACATAAGAAACTAGCCTGAAATTAGCCTGAAAAGAGTAATCTTTTTACCTATTTGTTCGACTCTTTTTGTGTTATTTTAAGCCACTTGAGCCTTGTTCTTGGTAAGATTAGAAACCATTCGACCTGAATAATCCTTCTTGTTTATATTCCATTCTTGTTCATTTATTTCATAATTCCTTTACAAACGAGTCAGGTACTTGAAAATCGATACCTACCTCTCGATCAAAACATAATAAATTACGAATCGTAACATTCCACCGCAGTTTGGCAATCTTGGGGCCTTTGATCAGTATTCCTCAAGGGAAATAATTAATTTTGTATATTAAAACGGGAAATTAATACGGTGGCGTCTCTGATATTTGGCGTCTGTTTAAATCTTTAACAGATATTCAAGGGTCGAACTTGAGACATTAAAATATGAGTATTTAAGAAAAATTCAATTTATGTGAAAGACTGTTATGCTTTCATAATGCCTACAGGGTGTTGATGGGGCTGCCTCGCTTCTGTAGCGCATCAGGGATGTTTGCGGAATTGCGTGTTGATTGCATTAAAGCATTAATGCGAAAAAGAGGTGCGTTCTTGTTGCGCGGGTGCGAGCCAGTTCCAACAGCATCCTGGGAGTTATTGCGGACAGGTTGGACTGCTCTGGTGTAAGTCGTTGCTCCAGTATCTCAGCTGGAATGCGGAAGCAGTGATTGTTTTTGTTGTATGTTTTTGTGTAATTGTTGCTGTAATTGTATCACGAACATAGTTGTAAGCTTATTGTATTGTTACTAACGCTCTATGACTCTCATGGTTACTCTCAATAAAGAATTTATTATTATTATAATAGTATTTCACATACATTGATTTTTTGAATGACTGATAATAGAAACCAGAATGTCCTAAAACCAAAAAATGCATCCGGTGAGACTGGAAACCGAGACCGACATAGAGAAAGGGTTAGGCGGATGATAATTTTGAATTGGAACTTGTTAAGCAATTCACAACAATATATATAGAATACACAACTACTGTGAAACTAAACACTTGTCGAAAGAAATAATCGCTACTATTTCTACTTTAGATTCCAATATACACAACTTTTAACTTAACTTGTGGGTACTCCAAGAACTTACTTAAACAAAACAAATTGCTAGTGTATGGTGCCTACAACCACTACACGGTAAACGGATGCAGCTTAATACCAGAATTTTACATGGAGCGACTGCCTATCTGACCTCCATAACCCAGTTACTGGGTAATACGATAGCCCCAGTCTTTCGGGCTTTTGACTACCCGTAACGACTGTCAAAGATCCAAGAATGACAGCCGGGATCAACGGCTTATCGTGCTTTCCGAGGCACGGAGAGGTCTCAGTATGTAAAGATGGTCACCCCAACCGCGTAAAGCATAGCTTAACCTGATGGATCGACTTGTGCGGCTGTTATTATTTAGCCACGGGCCGCTCATAGTTTTAGTGGTATCATTACTGTTAATATTGATCGTTCTATTGTTAAGAGGTAGGTATTGGGTAACAGTAGTTATATGTAATTATCTTGGTGTCTTTTGAAGGCATATATTATGTTTCTATGATTATAATATTCTATAGGTTATAATAGATATCTATCGAGGATATGGTAATAATTAATTATAATTAGACTTACGTGCGTATTATTTTGTTGAATAATAATGTGGTTATTTATTATTCAATATTAAATTTTCATATTGATGTTGTTTGCGGTAAAACGGCGTATTTTTAAGTTATAAAAAATACCAAAAGACCTCGTGCAAATAAAAATAAATAAAACAATAACAAAAGAAGAGCTTCAATTGAAATACAATCACTGTACCAAGACTTTTTAATAAACAAAATAAGTACCGATTGCTTATTTCGTGGACAAAGCAATATTTGTTAACAGTTTCATTCAAATATCAACTTTAACCTTTAAGCATAAAAGTTTTAATGGACTGTCATTCATTTTATCAACATCTCAAGTTTGAAAATGAAATATTTGTCAAATTATACTTTTGAATTTAATTGAATTAAATACTCCACTGAATTGAAATTGTCCGAGGAAGTTATTTAAGAGATTTGGACTGTGTAATACGAGTATTAAATCTTTATTTGACATGAAAATTAAGATTTGAGGTAAAGTTGTAACCCTAATAATTCATTTTGTGTTTAAGAGATTTAAACTTTTTTGTATTCCTTCTTTCAACCAACAGATGTCCACTGCTGGGCATAGGCTGGCTCCAAGCACCTCTACTTCGACCACCGTGGTTATTGCGTAACACACTATCAGTAGGAATGGCTTTCATTTTGACAGTTCAACAGCATTCATTGCGTTTTTTACATTGTTGAGCAGAAACATTTTTCGAACATAAGAAGCAATGGATTAGCAATATCCTTCGAAATGATTCAGATTGTTATTCATAGTGTGTTACGCAATTATGGTTTAGGGGAGCTGGTTGCGAATAAGAAGGCGAATAAAGATCTGTGTCATTTAATTGTGCAAAGCTACTTATATACAGTACTGGTCAAAATATATTAAAATAAATAAGGTACATGCAAAAACTTAAGACTAACACAATTCGGCGATGTAGGTAGGAGGTGCCGCGCTCCCTACATTATAGGAGCGTGAAGATACAGAAGTATGTGCCGCTACATCATTCCCCCGCTAGTGAAACGTACGCGAGGCTTCACTGTCCTTCCTGATCTTGTGACATATGCCGGCGTGTCAGTGACTGGTGCTTCTGACTCAGTATTCATCCGGAAAGCAGGCTTAAGTCTGTCGACAGTGATGTTGGTGCTTCTATTTCGTAACTGTATAGTAAAATACTTGTCATTACGACTAATCACTTTATGCGGGCCAGTGTAGGTCGGCGTCAGAGGTTTTCTCGATGCGTCATCGCGTTGGTAAACATGCGAACAGTTGTATAGATCGTCGTGAATGAATGTCGCTCGAGATTGATTTGATTTCCGTTGCGCCTGGGCCTTCTTTAATGCTCCATTTAACTTGTTCATAAAGTTTGATATTGTGTCGCGATGTCTTGTTGATTCTTCATAGAATTCTCCAGGTAGTCGTAGTGTTAGGCCGTAGAGGAGTTCAGCTGTACTTGCGTTTATATCTTCTTTTACCGAAGCGCGTAGTCCGAGCAGCACTGTGGGTAGCTCGCGTGACCATGTTGTAGATTGGAGTCTTGCGGTGAGTGATGTTTTTAGTGAGCGGTGCCATCGTTCTATCACGCCGTTACACTGCGGGTGGTAAGCAGTGGTGCGGGTGCGATGAATTCCCATGCGTTGCATTAATTTATTAAATAGGTCGGACTCAAATTGCCTTCCTTGGTCTGTGGTTATGGTTACTGGGCAACCGAATCTCGCAATCCAACCTTCATAGAATGCGTTCGCGACCCTTTCTGCGGTTATGTCTTCCAGTGGGAGTGCTTCAGGCCACTTGGTAGCCCTGTCTATCATGGTCAGTAAATATCTGTAGCCGTCAGAGATTGGTAAGGGACCAATTAAATCTATGTTTACATGCTCCAGTCTGTTTGCTTGATGGTAACTAGCAATTGGTGCCTTCGTGTGTTGTTGCACCTTAGCACGCTGGCACGCGTCGCATGTTCGAGTCCACTCATTTACGTCACTATTCATGGAGGGCCACCAGTAGCGAGCAGTGACTAGTTTCCTTGTCGCCCTTATGCCGGGGTGACTAAGGTCGTGAATAGCTCTGAATGCTACTTTTCTGAAATCTAGTGGCAGGTATGGACGAGCGGTGCGTGATGTCATCTCGCAGGTAACGGGCATGGCAGTTGAGTTGGGAATGGCGATCTTCTTAAACTGGTACTTTCCTTTATTTGTAAGTATTTTTAATTCTTCGTCTTGGTCTTGTTTTTTTGCTAACTCGGTGAAATCTAATGGTGTCGGGCATGTTATTGTTTCAACTCGTGATAGTGCGTCTGCGACTTTGTTGTCCTTGCCGTTTATGTGTTGAATATTTGACGTGAATTGTCCGATATATTCAAGGTACCTCGTTCGGCGGGGCGTCTCAGACTTGCTGTTTGAAGTTAATGCGTTACACAGCGGTTTGTGGTCTGTGTAAACGATTAATTCTCGCCCTTCAAACACACGTTGGAAGTGACGTATTGCCATATAAATTGATAGCAACTCACGATCATACGTGCTATATTTTTGTTGTGCGTCACTGAACTTCTTGGAGAAAAATCCTAGTGGTCTCCACTTGCCGTTGATCTTTTGTTGTATGACGGCACCAGCACATGTGTTTGATGCGTCTGTCATTATTGCGAAAGGTTCACTTAGTGATGGATAGGATATCAATGCGCAATTTTTGATGTCTTGTTTGCATTGATTGAATGCTTCTTTTGCCTCTTCTGTCCATTGTATGTTCGTTTTATCGTTTTTCTTGGCGTTGTGAAAGTATTTACTTAATTCTTTTTGATGTTCAGCCGCGTGGGGTATACTAGAACGATAGAAGTTCAGAATCCCGATGAATCGACGTAGATCTTGGATCGTTTTTGGTAGCGGGTAGGACTGGATCACTTGTACCTTTTCTTCTGTCGGTGTAATGCCTTCTGGACTTATTGTGTATCCCAGGAAATCGAGTTTTGACTGGCCAAAGATACACTTAGCGACGTTTATTTTTAAACCGCTGTCGTTGAGTCGCTTGAACACTTCTTGAAGCTCGCTTCTGTGTACTTCTTGGTTCTCAGAAGCTATAAGAATGTCATCGACGAATGGGAAAACGGGTAGTCCGCGAAGCACGTTGTCAATATGACGTTGGAATGTTTGGCCTGCATTCTTCAAACCGAAACACATTCTGGTGAACTCGTACAAACCAAAGGGTGTAATCACGGCTGTCTTCTTCACGTCTTCTTCTCTGTTTTTAATCTGGTAGTAGGCCTTCTGCAGGTCAATTTTTGAGAAGATGTTCTTGCCTTGCAGGTTATGTGTGAAGTCATGCAGTCGTGGTACCGGGTATCGATCGGGTGTGGTTACTGCGTTGAGTCTACGGTAATCGCCGCAGGATCTGTAGGTTCCATCCTTTTTTAAAACCATGTGTAATGGACTAGCCCATGGGCTTTTCGAGGGTCGACAAATTCCTTGTTTCATCATGTTTTGAAACTCTTGTTTTGCGGCGTTATATTTATGCGGCGGTAGTGGTCTCGCATTTGTGTAAATTGGCGGGCCGGTGGTTTCTATGTAGTGTTCGACTTCACTATTTCCCAGTTTGTTTAGGTTTGGTCTCGTGATGTCTGGGAATGTGGCCAACAGGTCGTGGTAGGGAAGCTTGTCGTCGATGGTTCGGATGCTTCCTTCGGTTGTGGGTGTAAGGAAACCTCGTACTGATAAATTGGTTCTTTTATCCACCAACCGTCGTCCATGGAGATCCACCATAAGTGCGTGGTGATGCAAAAAGTCAGCGCCTATTATCGGTCTACTGACTGTTGCGACCATGAATCGCCAACTGTAGGCGCGTCGCATTCCGATGTTGAGAACAATGGTTCGCTCGCCGTATGCGGGTATTTTTGAACCATTTGCTGCGTACAAGTAGTTGGTTGGTGTCCGCTGTTTCTCTCGTGCGGTGGCGGGTAAAACGGAAACATTTGCGCCTGTGTCGATTAGGAATTTTTTTCCGGTTGTTTTGTCGTGTACAAATAGGCGGTATGTGGATAAATCGTCGACTTCGGCCACCGCCGCGGCTTTAGTCTTCCTTAGTTTTCCGACTTCTCATTTTCCATTTCTTTAAAACTGCACGGGCTTCTGCATCGGTATGCTGCCTTGCCGAATTTCTTATGGAAATAGCACACGGCGTTGCTTCTGTCTCGGGATTTCGAGCGAGAACGGCTTCTGTGACTGTGGTATCGGCGTTGAAATTTGTGAGATCGATTTGTTTTCAGCGCTGCGACTTCCTTGGTCAGGGCTTCTATCATGCTGTACAGTTTGTGTTCTGCGGGTGCAGATACTGCCGCTATTTCGGTTGGCGACGCTGTAGCTGCAGCCTTTGACGTGGTAGGTTGACACTGGCAGGAACACACGGCGTTTACCTCTTTCAGCTGTTCTTGCATCCTGTCTGCCATGGCGGCCAACGAGTCAAGCTTGGATTCATCACTCACTGCCAACACTGTGCGGGTAGAAGCGGGTAGGTGTGCTTGCCACAACATTTTCAGGGTGTCGTCTGGCATCTTTGTCCCTGCGAGGTTCCTCATTCGGCGAAGCAACTGTGATGGTCGCTGATCGCCGAGCTCCATTTCATTTAGCAGTTTTTGTAGCTGAATACTCTCGCTATCTTCATATACCTCCAATAGTCTTCTTTTTGCAGCGTCGTAACGGCCGGAGTTGGCCGGTGATAAAATGATATCGCTGATCTGGTCGATGTCCTTGATCTCCAGCTGAGCCACAAGGAGTGCGAACTTGCTTTCATCGCCGAGCTTCTGGTTGAAGATAATGACCTCAAATTGGGCAAACCATAGCTTAGGTCTGTTACTCCAGAACTTGGGTATGCGCGACTGGACGCTAATGGCGTCGACGTC
This sequence comes from Apamea monoglypha, assembly GCA_911387795.2. Lineage (NCBI taxonomy): Eukaryota > Metazoa > Arthropoda > Insecta > Lepidoptera > Noctuidae > Apamea > Apamea monoglypha. The sequence goes on along the minus strand of OU426926.1, from coordinate 18,662,825 downwards.
TTCAGGCGTAGTCTTGTCTGCTTCGGTTTTAGACATTTCAAACGCGGGGTCACCACTTTAGGGGAGCTGGTTGCGAATAAGAAGGCGAATAAAGATCTGTGTCATTTAATTGTGCAAAGCTACTTATATACAGTACTGGTCAAAATATATTAAAATAAATAAGGTACATGCAAAAACTTAAGACTAACACAATTCGGCGATGTAGGTAGGAGGTGCCGCGCTCCCTACATTATAGGAGCGTGAAGATACAGAAGTATGTGCCGCTACAATGGTCCTGTTCTGTGCTTTTGCCTCGAGCGGATCCCTGCGGCCTTCTCAAGGTCATCGTTCCACCTTGTGAGGGCCTTCCAACGCTACGTTATCCATCAGATGCTGATAAGATAATGGGCAAGCAGTTAAGGAGTTGTAGGCTACTAGTAATGCTGCAAGAAAAGGGAGAGGGATTAGAGATTCGTGAACTGATAATTGTATTAAACCTACCACTGACATTTTGATAAACAAGTCCGTTGATTTAATGACAATCTTCTCAAATAGTTTCTCTCCCAACTCCATAAGAATCTAACCAACCCGCAGATCTAAGAAAAAAATGCTTTCTTTATTAAATACAAATCTCGTTCCTTTCAAGAAGCTTCTGCAAAAAAGCCAGAAAAGACAAACACATAATAACCTCATTTCAAATAACAAGAAAACCGGTGGAAACAAATAAAGTACAATTTCCTCCGTAGACGATAAACAATTGACGAGGAGGCTGAGTAAAAGACGTTTCAATAATATAAATAAAAAATAAAACGGTAGCCAACTCGCTTACAGAATATTAGATTTTTATTTTCCTTATGTATACTTTGGCGAAAAAATGAAGCGAATAAAATGTCATTTTGTTGGAAACAAGTTGAAAAAAGATTCGAGAAAGTAGTTATTTAATTATTCATTCATGACCCAATAGGAACAGGGGTAAGCGTTTGGTTGTATGCGCTAAGGCAGGTTATTCACTAGTGCAAGTGGTGTGAGACGCAGCTGTGCAACAAAGACAAAATCTCATACATACTAATAACATTAAATTAGTGCTTAATATTTTTAGAATAAGATTATGTTGCATATCGTTTTGTTTTAGAAGTTATACTCACATTGATTCTTAGTCTAAAAAGTGGACATGCAGACCTTTTCTATTCTAAGGGCACATTGTTTTACATACTAGTTTTTCTCCTACGCAAATCACGAATAACCCTTAGTACTAAATAAAATCAACACAAGATTGTTTGTTGCCCTACCATTTTGCCCACACTTTAAAAAGGCGCTGCTCTACAGGAGCCCACGACTAAGCTACGCATGTGTACGCACGATGACATATCAAGCTATACATTTCCAGTATAAGCTGACTTCTCATTGTACGAAAAGCAATCAAAGCAAGCAAGCAAGGAATCTCAATGCGAGGTCAGCTAAAACTGGAAATGTACATATAGCTTGATGTGTCATCATGTGCCGTGGGCTTCGTTTTGTATGAAAATGTAGACGGGATCGTCCACTGCAACGCACGGACGCGCTACGTGCGGGTGAGCTGGCAAACAAATGAACCGCGCAGCTACTATGACCTCATCGTGCACATCTTACGTGCTATACGTAAGATGTACAAGGATCCTTGATGCGTGGTCAAAATCGGAACTAAGGCGGCCATCTTGATATTTTCAATATAATTTCACATATATTTACCAAAAACGCACCCTGAAATGGTCGTTCATAAGCCAAAAGGCCCTTGTAGCACTCCAGCAGTGGACGGTCGACTTAGTCCCGCTCTTCTCGTTTGTCCCGCTATCGCTCCACTCTTGATTAGGTCATAGGTATCAAGTCTTGGAATTCACCTCCACTCTGAATGTTTGAATGCCCTTCTGCTTCTGAGAATTGAGAGTCTTTGAAAAGGTTAATTCTTTGATAAAACTAAAATCAATTTTACCTGATATCTTGTTAAAAGATTAAAGGAGGTTATTCGAAGAAAAATATGCTTAAAAAGAACACTCTTTTGTTTTATAAGTATTGATCTGCTAGTGACAGGAATCGAGCATAAAATGTTACAAAAGAAATAGTTATTTGTGCAACAAGAGAGGAAAGTAGTTTTTTGCTGCGAGTGCTGATTTTGAATCCTGAGCAAGCGAAGGATTCAAAGATTGAGTCACGAGCGTAGCGAGTGATTCTAAAGTTGAATCCTGAGTGTGGCGAGGGATTCAAAGGCACGAGATGCAAAAAAACTTTGCTCTCGTGTAACACACATAACTTTTTACTTCAGCAGCGAGAACACTTTAGGAGATAAAATAATAAACAGGAATAGATTGAAATAACTATTTATTGTGAATCAAAATAATTAACATTGTAGCTAGATACCAATTCTATAAAATGGAACATTTTAATAGTTAAAAGTAAAATTACTGCAATTCTACAAATTTTATTCCCGCTCTTTTATTTAAATTAAGGCGTGTTCGGAAATAGCACCCATGATATTTTATTATTCAAAATATATTACGTACCTAACATTTATTGAAACTACAAATAAATATTTACAAGTTAAATGTCAGTTTTATTTGCAGTAAATACTTATTTTCGTTTAAATACAACAATAAGTTAAAAATTCAATAAATTACATTAAAAGACATAATTTTCTTTTTGCAAAATTTCTTTAGTTAGTACGAAATTCCGAACGTGTTTGTCTTTGAGGTCGAATTCAAAATCCGAACTTCGAAAGGGCTGGTCTCTGTCTCTCTCTCTTTCTAATGGAGGGAAAGAGATAGAGTGTGAATGTTTCGAATTGTATGATTAACCCAAGGCTGAATAATATATATTTGCGGCTTTCTGAAAAAAAAATTAAAAAGTTACTTTGTCTCACTCAGTGAGCAAAATCGCATTTTGCTCACTGATTTCACGCAGCAAAACCTACATGTTTGAGCTACTGAAGTGAAAAATCATTATTGTACTTGCGATTATGACATGTGACGTGACATTGATTTATATTACTTTGAACGACGCTCGTGACATCACGAATCCAATATGTCGCACGCTCAACACGAAACTTGACAATGGAATGTTCCAAATACCGTCGAGTGTCAATCGAAAGGTTCATAAGAGCTTTACCAGTGAAATGAAATGTAACGGAACAATATAAAAGGAACTGAACGAAAAAAGTCGAAAAATGCTCTTGTAAGCACGTTCATGAAGTTTAATAAAATAACAGCTTTGTTCATAATAAATATAGAGTCGGATGAAATGAAATGAAATTGTTTGTTCTGTAAATAGGATATAACACAATCTCTTTTATACGTCATATTAAGAAATAAGTTAGATGGCGTCGCCATTCCCTGTCTTACTGCCCCCTGAGAAGAAATGGCGAAACAAAGTCACGGGGAATGTCTTTTTTTTTTAGTGCAGACAAAATCTTGGTCAAGACCATGTAGACTAGTGACTGTAATGGACTTTTAAGGAAAAAAACGATCCAGATTTCAGTGAACCTGTCCAGTCAGTGCACGCACTTGTCAGTAATCGCGTAGCTCGACGCAGAACTTAAGTAGCTCAACGAATTAACGAATAATACCAAAGAAAAGAGCAGACCACAGCAAGGCAGGCCGCATAAAGTACTCAAATAGCCAGACCATCATTATAACTAACTGAGAAAGAAAAAAAATGCATATGGATGCGGCACGGACTATTTTATTTAAAAACATTGTACTGTAGGAGAGGTACATCAATAAAACAATCTTTAACAGATAAAATCATTATTACGGAATCGTTTCACGTTTTTTTTTTTACATCCTTTTCCTTCTTACTTGGCTTTTTAGCCAAATCTGACATCTACTGTTTTCTGCCTTCTCAAATCGTATTGGCATTAATCTTATAATGTTATGCCATTATTCTATATTCACCAAAAAGGTTGCCACAAACCATGCAGATTATAATCTATACAGTACTTATCTATAATTTTACCAAACTTGACGAACGGTTTTAAATTTTAAACCCAGCCTTTTGACGCCATCTTTTAGCTGCATTTTCTCCAGTCATTAAACCATGAGAAGACGTCTAATTATTTTCTGGGCCCACCAGTGAAATTTCACGGCTTACTCTCTGTAAAATTGTCCGGCGAAATAAAGTACCTGCTTCCTAAAATAAAGACATCTTGTTCAAGAGTCTACAATTTCTACCTGATACTTATTGTGCCCCATTTCATGCTCTAATAGCTTCAGTCCACATTCCAAAAAATGCTTTAATGGGTACTTTGGTTGAAATACCGGAATTAACAGTTTCACGCTTCAGGAATTTCAGATATTCCTATTTAATGATGCTAAAGTATTTTTAGGAAAGCATTATCACATTTGAAAGGCACGAAGGGGTTTTAAAATCAATGAACCGTACATTGGTTTTTAAAACCCTTCGTGCAAATTAACACTACATCAATTCACCGTCTTAGAGCCATTTCATACAACTGTCCAAGCATGCATAATCAGCCTATATTTCCACTGCTGGGACACAGGCCTCCTCTCGGTGAGAGGGAGTGGGCCGTAATCCACCACGCGGGCCCAGAGCGGGTTGGTGGATGTCACATAATATATCTTCGTTTTTTTTTGGTTCAGGACATGCCGGTTTCCTCACGATGTTTTTCTTCACCGTTTTAAGAGTAGTGGTGATGAAATAATTTACACAAAGTAAAGCGCCTGCCTGGGTTCGAACCTGTAACTAAACTGTAAGTCGCGGCCGTTGCCACTGGGCCACCACTGCTCCTCGTAACATTTATTTACTTATTTATTGACTGTACACAATTACAAATACACTGACTAATGTTTTGCTCTACCAAACGAAAGTGTTTATCCATTAGTCAATCATGACATTTTATGCTGGGTAGCGCCTTATGAAGGACATAACTTTTTACGAACCTAAATTTACGACCCAAGTTTGGTGATTATTATAATTTACGTTGGCATTTTCATCTAAAGAGTCAAATTTATTGAACTGATGTGTCTTTACAAATATACGTATAATATTTAACACATCGAATATCACCATAAGTGCGTTCTTAAGCCAGAGCACGGTTTTGCAATTTCCGGCGCGTTTCCCGCGTAATCGTGTCAGACGGATGTACGGCCGCCATTTTAACTTCAAGCGGCGGAAAGTTTTTCGCCTTTGCCTCACGAGTGGCGGTTCAAAGAAAATAGTTTGTTACCTCAGTTTGTCATTGTCAGGGTGTGTTCGGAGTTGGAACAGATATGTCTGAGCTGTTCAAGTTTTTGGCGTCATTAAGTTCGAGGTGTCAGGCTTTGTATACTGTGATAATAGCTTATTTTGTGTTTAGACAAGTAGGAATTAATTAAATACTAGAGATTAGTTACGTATCGAATACGTATAAGGGCTGATTTTTCGTGGAATTAAATTGACGTCTGACAGTTCTAGTATAAAACTTTGGTAGAATTCGCCCTAAGACTCATTAGTTTAGAAGAATACAGTTTTTGCTGATTAATTATATGACGAGTAAAGGACGAAAAAGAGAGTTGAATAATTATCACATTTCAAATAATAATTCCGATCAGTCTTTATAATATTAGAGTCGCAAAAAAGAAAGATTTATTTGGCCCAGGTTAAACAAAATTCACACAAAAAACACGTACTGTGTATGTGTGTGTGGGGGTTGGTGCCCGTCTTTTTTTTTTCTGGGTCGGAAATCATCATGTGACTTCTCCCGCTCATTGTGTCAGACTTTTACTGACTAAAACCCACCCGTGTTCCTTCAGTTGCCTATGCTAGAGGCCACGGTATCTCTTTCGAACAACCCTCGGCCCTGGCAGGCATCGGCCCTAGCGGACCCCGTCAGTTCGTGCTGACATCTCTTTGAGGCGCGCATGGAACACAACGCGCCGTCGACCCGGGCTCGGTCCTTGCCGGGCGGCGAGCTGCCTATTGCTCGCCGCCCGCAAGCCCGCAAGCCCGCGCCTACGGTGGCCGAGAGACGGCTGGTGACTCCCGACGTCCAGGGCGTCTCCTGCGGCGACTAGGGGCGTGAGGGCGCAGAGATTGCCTCTACCTCACGCGCTCCGCCTCCTCCTTTGCGAGCATTACTGCTTCGCAGAAGGAGGTGACGGCTTCCCATGCACTCTCGCTCCGTACCATGGCCTGGACCAGGGCCGGACGCGAGAGATCGCCGCCGCCGATCGCCGCCACGAGGACGCGGCGGTGCTCCGCCCAAGCCGGGCAGACCTCCACCGTATGCTCCACCGTGTCCTCCGGGCAATCTACACAGTGGTGACACCCTGGCGTTTCCTCCAGCCTTATCCTGAACAGGAACCTCCCGGGGTGGTGCCCGTCTGTGTGTGTAGTGTAAAAGAATAATGTTTCAATTACAATAAATAAACGACAATGTAGCGAAATTGTGTCCACTTTCATCCTATATTAGTCTACAAAAGCGTCTAGCGTGTAAAAGCCTAATTTTTAAGGCTGAGCTTCAGCTGAAAAAAAGTCCCAACGAAGCTTATGTAAGTCAAGTAATCTGTACAAAACAGTTTCTAAGTCGAGCTATTTCTCAAATTAAAACACAATAGAGCTTTAGAGATAGAATAAAACCCGGCAAATTGTTAATAAATCTAAGTGAAAGCGTCTCGGCTCGAGCCAGATACGCTCAATATTTCAGGGACCCACGTTTCAATTTGCCGGATTGCGTGAAAAATCGAGAAGAAGCTTTCACGCAAATAGTCTGTAATACAGTCATTTATTTCTATTTAAGGCGTACACACACTCAGAGTACTTGCTCGGGGCGATATTAAACAGAACAGCCGGACACTAAGATCGAATATACAGGGTGTAAAAAGACCCATCACATAGCTGTCATCTACGCATTATGTACATCAGTGTAGTAACATTGCACAAAAATAATTGCTGGGAAATGACTTTTATTTTTGAAAGAAAGAAAAGAAAAGAAAGAAAAAGTGTTTACTGTGACTCGTACAAGAAGATCAGAAAATAAACGAAAAAGTTTAGTAAAGTGTTTTTGGTGTGAAAGTTTCCTGTTTGCTATAGTACGCAATGTAAAACTCTCAAAACATTGTGCTTATGGGTGCATGCAACTGAACAGTGATCGTGGGGATATTTAAAGTTGTGTTACATCTCGTACATACATAACATTAAAAACTTATTTTCATTAAAAAAAAAACAGTGAAAAATTGACATTTAATATCTCCGGAACCAGAAGGTTCCCAGGTATGGTCCAGTATAAAAAAATATCACAATGACGGGGAGTAGAAGTGACCGTCGGCTTTGTTAAGTGTCTTTTTAGACCCGTTATGTAGTAATTACTATTTTTGTTGTTCAATACATTTTAATATTGCTGCCATGAAAAAAGTTAGAAAGAACACTAAGCAAAAACGAAGTAAAAGCAGGTAACGCGATACAACGGGGTAGGTCGGGGGAGCAAGAAGTTTCACACAGACGAAGGTGCGGGTAGTCATGACTAAAATGGCTTCGGCTTGGCTTTGTTGTTCAACAAAATACTACCTAACAGAATGTGAAGAACTCGAACAAGTATCTATCACGCCTAAGTAATTCGGAATCGAAATAAGCAGTAACGAAATTGCTACGAATTATTTGCTCCCAAATATATATAATTAAATTCAATAAATAACACGAGACAAGAGAAAGTGGGCACCTACTTTGTCTAGTCTCGTGTTATTAGAATTTAATTTACCACAGCATTTCTTGGAACTGTGGTTGTTAACAGGTGAAGCGGAAGACAGTTGTTCTTAGAACCAAAAACAAGGTATTTACGATACGATTTTTAATTTTAATTGTAGATAACACATAAACAATTTGATTTTATAATTTCTAGTTTTATTTATTCTTATTCATCCATCCATATAGAATATTAATCCATCCAAAGGCTGTCTTTAAAATATCGCTCTTAGTGGTAAGACCGCCCATTGTGTCACCCTTTGTAAAAAAAATATATTTATGTCTATAATTTTTATGGTGTACTGTACATAATAAAATAAGGTCTATTCTATTATTCTGCGCTCGTGTCAGCACGATTAATACGTCATGAACTCGTGCCGCAGTAAAAGATTTGCCAGTAAACAAGCTTCTTCTACCATGGGGTAGAAGGAGCTTGTTTACTGGCAAATCTTTGAAACGCCAACGTATCATAACGTAACGTAACGTATATACGTGAATCGTAAGTCATAAATATAATAATATAGTAGGTACTAATGCTGGTCTTCACCCCAATTCTGCTACATAATCCCCATCACATTCCAAAGAATTTTGAAGAAACCCGCTAAGTTCTTACTTCGTTTACTCGAATGATATGCGATGCAATGAATGTTGTGGACTTGCCGAAATGAATGGCATTGCCATTGAAAGGATGTTACGTAATGACGCCGCTGATCTGTTTGAAATCCATCCTGTATTTGTTATTCAATCATGACATACGACTGCGACTGATTGACTTTGTCAACATAGAGAAATATATCACTAAATCCTGTTGACAGAACTACGGAAATCTAAAAACAAAACATGCCCATACCCCGCGCAGTGCTGGTTTACATACATTTAACCCGAAACTAAACGAGTTTCGCCTCTATACAGTTCAACTTTCAAGTTAAACAAACCACACAATAATACAATTAAAATCAACTGTCCAATGTCCGAGCTTGGAAGCTTAGTTGAAAATCAGCCCCGCAGTCAAACTGAAGCCGCATTACGAACGTGCGATGCAAACGTAACGTAAATTGGAACGATTTTTTAAATCGTAAATAAAACAGTTTATTAGCATTTTGGTTAAAAAAAATTGCGACCAGTACAATTATAGATACATATGTCACAGATGGATTTTGGAATCCGCTGTTTTACAAAACGCTAGCCGTTTCACAAAACAGCTCCGTTATGTAAAACAGCTGAATGACGTTTAGCGATTTTCCATAATTACGGAACGCAGATTTTTTTTTTTATAAAACGTTGCCCCACACTAGGAATTACTCCTATATCGTGGGTGCGTTTACAAACATTTAAACTCACATACACAAACAGCCAGACCCGGAACAACTACCTGTAGACAATAAAAATATTTGTTCCGTGCGGGAATCGAACCCGCGACACGCAGCGCAGCGGTCTTCTGCATAAATTGCATAAACGTTTTGCATTTATCAATGCAGGGTAGTAGTAGATAGTGGTAGGCGAAAACTACAGAACGTTACCTGCATGACCAAAAGTATGAACGATAACGAAACAAAAGGAGTATGTAAACACAATTAGTGTCATCCATAAACATGAATAAAGTCTTAAAACTAAGTAAATATCGGTTTAAGCAATTTTTTTTCAAAAAGAACAAACAGTTCACTTAAATTAAAAAGACTCAGTGAGTCGATAAAAGAAAACAGAATATTTAAAATTATACTTCTTAAGATTTTAAGTTCTAGCAAAAGGTTATTTATCACTACAGTCCGTGCACAGTTAATTTAACTTTCACAGTAGCAACCTTATTCTATCGAGAATAAAGATCACAATGATTTTGACAGACTTGTCAGTGACAGCAACCCAACAGAAACCTTATTAGAATGAGAATAGAGATCAGTATGATTTGGACGGTGATGCAAAATCAGAGGTAAAATAAATGTAAAAGGACTGTCCTAACCAGTCCTAACATTATGTGCGGAACATGTTTTTCCAATTTTAAAATCGTTAGAATTTTCGTCGCGTTGCCTCCGCGCGGTCGCGCTAGGCCCACCGGTGCAGTCGAAATACTCCGCAGTCAAACTGTGCTGCGGCTTGCAAGCTCCCTTTTTAGCCAGTACTGCGGTGCTTATATTAACAATTTATAGACAAAATGCTCGAACTGTTTCCATTTCAGTTAGAATATCAAATAGCTAGGATTGGATTTTTATGTTTGTTTTTGGACCAGTTTTTAGTTAGGTATAGTTAGATGGACATTTATAGCGATGATTAGGGTAAATAACGATTTTGTAATACTAGTTAATCTACTAAGTACTTGGCCAAAAAGGTCTCTCGTAGGTATTGGGCTAGTAGAGTATTTTCTCAATATCAATATATTCCAAAAAAAGATTCGTTGAATAATAAATTCGTACCGCGTACTGGAAGATGTAGCGTTAGAAGGCCTCTCTCAAGATGGACCGGTGGCTTTGTGAAGGCCGCAGGAATCCGCTGGATGCGAGAAGCACAGAACCAGCCGAAGAGGCGACGCTTGGCAGAGGCCTATGTCCAGCAGTGGACGTTTTTCGGCTGTATGTTGATGATTTCGTAAAATGAAAAAAAAAATAATATCCTTTATAAAATTAAAAACCAGTGCCCAACCTATACAAAAAATACCTTTTTTATCATCGTGGAGAAATGCTCATGCATTCTGCACTACTACGGGGCGATAGTGCAGTTATGTGGGACTCTAACCCACTAAAACCCCACGGTGTCCCCCTCTGCCGCTTACGGCGGGAACACGGGCACGCGTTAGCACTCATTCGTGAACCCGCCGCGGCTGTCTGTCACCGGACTCCCCATCACCGGCGCACCAAAACACATAGCACGCCGTGACCACCCCAGGGACCAAATCAGCACATGGGTGCCAGACGAACCCGTGTCTGGGCACCCTTGGTCCCCCTGCGACGGGTCAGGTTATTGGCCCCGCCGCCTGCCAATTTTCAGCCGCAGAGGATAGGGAGAGCGGCCAACGTCATACCTCAAGAAAATAATTTGTCTGATAAGAACCCTTGACCTCACAAAACCCCATACAACTCAAAGCTATTAAATACATAACACAGTACATTGCCCACAACAATGCTCCATCTAATCTTCAATTGCCAGGCTTATGTGGCCAAGTATATGCCCTGATAGCCTTTAGACTGCCCAGGATTTATCCTTTGTAGCCCACAAAGGAGGTTGCTGCATAACTCTGACGTCATCGCGAAGTAATAATGAAACATTTAGTTGCTATTAGAGTGTTCGGGGCCGGAATAGTTGGTAGTTTGGAGAAGTTAGTGACAGGGTTGGTCCGAGCAATCGGATTGCGAAATTGGGCTGTTACGGGTTGGTGAAGTTGAGTGATGCTTACAGAAAAGTTTTTTGAACGTACTCTGGAATTCAGGTACCGATACCTGAATTCCAGAGTACTGGAAATAAGTAGTTACCTAATCCCTGAAGTTTGTGTCGGTCAATAAGTTTGGCGGGTAAAAAATACCTATTGTTAGTCGTATTCCGTTTGCTGAAGCAAGTCCCACTCTAACTTGCTTATTGTGATACCTACAGAAGGTATAACAAAAATAAAACCGGCCAAGTGCGAGTCGGACTTGCGCATCGAGGGTTTCGTACAAATTTGTAGATATGTAACTACAAATTTACGGTTTTCGATTTTTTTCCTTTATGCTGCCCTGCGGGTTCCTGTATCTCTCTTGGTCTGGCTGCTCACCCTAGGCCTGATCCGGCAAAGTATACTCTTCCGTCACAGACCTATAGTTTAGAGCGCGCAAGCCCTATCACGATGTCAACGTAGAGATACGGCGGTGGGGTTATTATTATTATTATTAGAACATAAATCAACATAACATTAAAATCGCGGTCAATTACGCTTGAAATATTATTTATTACTTGGCGAAATCTTAATAATATGGCAACCGCTCTTTCAGGAGACCATATTATATTATGTCCATCCATTATTACATAACACTAGTCTTATGCCATCCAAAAGACTTAATTACTTGATGTATTTTCCGTGTACCACTAAGAAGCCACAGGCCTAATTTTGTTATGAATCATCATAATTACTTTGTGGCTACATTAAGATGAAATGTTAGTAGCAGAAATAAATATCATACCTTTGTACGACAAGAGAAATACGAGTATCATAAGAAGCAGGCTCTATGATAAATTATATGAGATTATACCTTTCAGGTCATTCAACTTAAAAAGCATTAAGATTCATGGCCCTAGACTGTAAACAAAGAAGTTGAAATTGCGGCATTATAATCGGATTATGAACTTTAGTTATACATTTTGTAAAAGCGTAAGGAATACTAAACCTCTAAACGCGATCCAGAAGTTTCGTTGCTAAATTCATTTTTTTGTTCCAGATAAAATGATGGATCGGACGCGAGATGCGGAGTGAGCTGTAATTGGATGTGAGAAGAAGTCAAAATGCTTCACAGAACGTCGTCGTCGAGGCGACGACGCGCTTCCAGGAGTGCAGCCACGTCACCTCAAGCAAGGTCCCCAAGAGCATCAGCACAACCGTCTCGAAGAGCCTCTTTGGCAGCCACTGAAACTGATGAAGAAATGGAGCCAACCCCTCCTCCGCAGAGAAGCCCGCGAGCAAGCCTCGCGCCAGACGCTGCACTCGAGGGCGGCTACCACCGCAGTCCACGACACTCTCTGGTTCCCGAAGCCAGATCAGCCAGAAACTCCATAACACCAGATACGGCACCACCGAACAGGAACACTTTAGCACCATCAAGAAACAACTTAGCAGTTGATATGAACTACGGTTCGAGACTAAGCTTGAATCCCCAAGACTTCAACCGAAGTCCAAGAAACAGTATTACCCCAGACGCTAACGCCAGGAGCCCACGACGAAGTTTGGTTCCAGAGGGTACGTCATGGAACCAACCACGAAACTCTTTGGTGCCAGATGTTGGTCGAAGTCCACGTCATTCCGTAGCAAGTATTCAAATAGATCCGGCTCGAAGTCAAAAAGACTTGGGTCCGAGTCCGCGGACAAGTCCAAGAGGCAATGTAGAAGCTCCTATGAAGAAAGAAATGCCGGAAATAAACCGGAGTCCAAGGGGTTCGTTGATTCCTGATTCACAAAGGAGTCCTCGGGGAAGTATTGCGCCATCAGAGAGGAGCGCACGAGGTAGCCTTGTGACTGGTGAAGGGACGGCGGAAGCAAATAGGGTGAGCCCGAGGGGAAGCCTGACGCTGACATTTCAAGAGCCATTGGTTTCACGGGAACGTCGACCGAGCGAAGACAGTCAGACCGCGGGTAAGTACATTTATTAATCGCCATTGCGACAAGGCCACTACAGATTTCATAATTAGCACAATCAATAGGGCGACTAAATATTGACAACAAATTAAGGTAAAAATTGATGCCAGCCCTATTAGATTTATTACACCCGGAATCCCATTCGCAGTTAAATTAAGTGGCTTGACGGATTTCTCGGAATAATCTCTATTTTGACAGCTTGTCGTGACTTGAATTACGAACCTATTTTGGGAGCTCAGGTCTACAAGCCAATCCCGCTCGTACCATATCTATATTTGCATAACAAGAATATACTGTTTTTCAATATTTGAATTCCAATTATTTTATTAGACTGGTAGGTACGGGGTAGGTTGTATAAGACAGCCTCCCATAATAGTCATAGAGCAAACCACTTACCTATAATATATACAAGTACACTGGACTAATTATACTATATGAAATGACAGTTGTTTTTTGTGACGATTCAAAGCGTCTCAGAAGTAAAATTGACACATTGCTACAAATGGCCGTCGTTTTGTTTTGGTACGTCTCTGATGATTTAGGTCTAAATCATGAAATAAGATTTTTTTGGTATATTTTATGTTTACTACGAGATCTTGTAAAACTCGTTATCAAAAATATTAGTTCCACGGACGCTCATGTTGCTGTCAGCGTCAAAATGGCGAAAATAATTTTTTTTCTTTTTGTCATCGATAGTATGAAGTCCAGCGTACTTGTTTATTATAGGTCAGTAGGAGGAAACCCATTGGACTTTTGTAGACAAAAATCTTCAGCTTCTTCTTCATATAATTGTCGTGTCTAACATACCTTCTTATTTTTACACAAACGGATAAAGTTTTATAATACCTATTGTGACGATGACATTTGACAATTTTATGATTGTATGACATGTGTAATTACTAATATTGACTGATAACTTGTATGTGTGGTCCAACTGTTAATATAAGTTGGATAATAATAAAAAAATAAAATTAAAATAAAAAAAAATATTATTAAAAGTAAGATAAGTAAGTTTAAGTTTTTTCTCAGCCTTTATTAATTAAACCTCAAAATAATTTATCTCAAGTTGACAGAATCTACACATACATCACCTGTGTTAAATTATTGTTTGTCACACACATCCGTTATCACAAGTTAGTCTTGTATGTTTATTCAGGTACTCGTGGCAGAAGCGTGTCCCCCTACAGGGCATCGGTGGCTGGCAGACAGACCGGGGCCGGTATACCCTCAGATACTGGCTCCCGGCGAGCCTCGAGCTCTGTCAGTCAGGTAATTATCAACAATAATAATTAATATTATATTATTCATATTATACAGTCACGAACATAAATCTATATCTATCTATACTACTGATAAAGTAGAAGAGTTTATTTGTATGTTTGAACGCACTAATCTTGATGTTAAATCATGCTGCGACCCTAACGAGCTGAGCAATAAGAGTGCCAAGCGAAAACGAAGTAATAGCGCGCGCGGGCGATGCGATGCGATGCGGTGGGATGGGGGAGCAAGAAATTTCAAGACGAGTTGCGGACAGAAGCCAGTGTTCAATAAGTGACACTCAAGAATTGATAATAATTCTTATAACCTACCGCGCAACTGAACGCTTGCTCGTGAAATAAAGTTTTATTTCGTTCTCGTAACATTTACGTTCAGTCATGAAAGACTGAATATTCCTATAAAATCACAATAGTGCGTTCAATGCATAATATCATAAATAGGGAAGCTTTTCAAAGCTCGCGTTTATGTTAGAAGCATAAAGCTCAGTTGTATTGATGTGTTATGAACAGTTTTTATGGGATGCAGTTTAAAAGATGGAATGAATACGCGTTTTATATCGATCAGTCACTGCTATGCGTTGCATGGAGAGGTTTGCCACGTTATCTGCGTGGTTCATTTATTTGCCAGCCTTTGTTTCATGCGTAGCGTGGCTGTGCGTCGCAGTGGACAGTCGCGCCTACATTTTCATACAAATCGAAGCTAGAAGTACACGTGCGGCCATTTTCATTAAAAAAAGACTTTTTTTTATGCCTATCCTGTTTCTTATGAGGATCAAAAAAGTCTATGTTACCAACTGCGGTTTGAGAAGGTACTAAAACAGTCGGATATTGAAAAAAAAAGGACTACCCATAAATTTGATAGGAATTAAGACTCCAACTTACTTTTTTAAGGTAACCCTTACAAGCCCGACTCAAAAATCCAGCCCTTATATTATGAGAATACCTTATGCTCTGGTAATAATACTAGCTAGTCAGCAAGGCGGTAGCGGGTCTGACTGCACAGAGTGCGCCAGACGTATCTACCCACAATCAAAAGTACCCGGGACCACTTAAAAGGCTCGATGCACACGCAAGTATAATAAAAAGTTCAAAAAAATTATAAACTCTTCATCAAAACGTTTAGGTTAACGAACTATTCATACAAAAGCCTGAAACATTCACAAAAACAAAAAGGGGAATGACCAATAATGGTGTTATAGTTTTAAGTGGTTCCAAGTACGTGTACTCATGTATTCACTACAATTTGCATGCAACGAACTGCTTCGCACATGCAACAAACAGTAATTATGTGCTTACATTAACTGCGGTACAAATTAAGATTGATTTTTAAAAGCTAATCTACATTATAATTAAGTGTTTAACTTACACTAATCTTTTATTAATTTAAAATGGTATTAACAGCCATATAAGCTTTGCAACTAATCATTTTCTAAGTACAGACTTTGATTCAGAGGGGTAATTCTCGTAATTTAAAGAATGTTCACAGTCAGAAGGCTAATTCTCGTAATTTAAAATGTTCAAAATCTAGTCGCAGTCTCATCTCGGCGACAAACAAATGTCAAAAACTTGTCAAATGTATGGATATTAGAGGTATTTTTGACAGATTGAGACTGAGATCAGAGGGGCAATTCTCGTAATTTTAAGAACGTTCACAGTCTGATCTCAGTCTAAATCTGTCAAAAAATACTTCTAATTGAGAGAATTCGAGATGAGACTGCGACTAGATTTTGAGAATTGGCCTTCAGATTTCTAACAAAATTATGCATTGTGTGCTGTGGCGTAGCGACGTAGAATGCTACGAAGTCTATCAGAATGTATGTCTCTTTCTATAACGTGTTTAGTATTACGGCTAAGTCCACAAGCAAAGAAATCAATTTATTTTCGGATATATTAACTGAGCAATCGATCAAATCCTTTTAACGATATTAGATGCGTACGGTAAACACGCGAAGAAATGGAGGCCTAATATCCAAAGTTGAATAAAATTCTATTTAGGATTTTTATTACCCTGGGGCACACTAAAGGGTATTTTGTGAATATCTTACGGTGGTATAGTGACGAATATAAGGGTCAGTAAGTACACCAAAGCCTTTAGTTCAAAGACATCGATGTTTGGGGAAAGTAACCCGAATCCAGCTCCTTTGGGCTAAATTGGGCTTAATTCCATACAATGGCTGAATATTCAAACACAATTGTCACTGTAAGTAAGGGGTATTATAGCCCGGCGCCAATGACGCTGGGTCATATTGACCCGAGGCGACTTAAATCTGTCATTATTCTTTTTTACACCGATCGTGCAATTTTAGCGTTTGTGTAGCTGGAGATACGATCTCCTTCTAACCGAACCGCAGGTGTGCTAAGTGCAACGCCGCATACACAGCGATCTTATACGTAGGTACATCAACTCAAAACGGGTAAATATGACCCAGCGTCATCGCTGGCGTAGTATTTTTGTGACATAGTTTTATTAGGTCATTTAGTATTTGTTGTCAAATCACCTTGTACTTTTTTTAAGTTTTTGTTAAATATGGTACTAATAGACCACCCTGAGAGAATATTTGACGAAGAAGGGTCAAATGCTGCTTCGACAGTTGCGCGAAAGAATCGCAGGTTTTACGAGTGACCCCACCTAGGAATCTCGGGGAGGTGCCCCGAAGGTTCCAGGAACTCACAGAAGATGTCAAATATGACCGTCTCAATGGGATAAGAATACATCTAATACTTCTAATGCATGCCAAATTTACATGTGCCCAGATCATTTGATTCCGTGATGCAATAATGGCAGTAGTTCTATGTCTCTGAATGAGGAAGTAGAAGACTGATTTGTTACTATTATTAAGATAAGAAGTTTGTTTTTTCTCTATTTTATTACGTACGATTATTAATTTATATTATTATTTAGAATAATTTAACAAAAAAATTAAAAATATTAATATTATTTTTTCTAAGTTGATTTTGTATGCGCTATTAAGAAAGCTACTAAAAGTTTATATTAGCAGAGAGAGCATAACGCTTTTTTGTTACGTGAAGATTTCTATCAGTCACTTCCTACCGCAAGACCCATTAAAGATTTTTCGAGGGATTAGAATTTGTAGTCAGAAACAAAGACAATTATTATGGAAATATAGAAAATCGCCTTCAATAGAAAACAAAAACAATTTTAAAATATATTTACAAAGATTAAAAAAAAATGTAAAACTCACACAAAAAGCACAAAATAACCACATTATAAAAAAGCACCAAATAAGTCTACAGCCTCTTGGCAAATAATAAACGGTAGTAATCAGACTAAAGATCCTATCATGCAAATCAAGATAGGCAACTCTACTATTAAGGATGCAAAGGAGATTGCAGACTCATTCAATTGTCGATCAAGTCCAAAACTCTGCTAATAAAAATAATAATGAGGGCATTAGGATAGATAACAATCCCAACTCAATATTTATGTCCCCGATATGTGATGGCTGATATAATATGAATAATTAAAATATTGAAAAACAAAAAAAGTTTCGGGTATGACGGAATAACAATTTCTGTTGTGAAATTTGTTTCTGATGTTATAGCTCTTCCCCTGTGTCATATAATTAATCTGTGTATAGACTCAGGCATTTTTCCAAATAGCCTAAAAACAGTCATTATAATATACCATTACATAAGAAAGATAGCAAAGAAGACATGTCAAACTATAGACCGATTGCCCTTGTCTCTGTATTCTAGAAGATATTCGAAAAACTCATATATGAATCAATTTTTTCATTCTTAGATAAGTATAACAATCTCAGCAATGAGCAAAAGGGATTCAGAAATAATAAAAACATTAACATGGCGATATACGACTTAATACATAATTTAATGACGAATGTTGACAAAAAAACACTAGTTTGTGCTATATTTACGGACATGTGCGAAGCCTTTGACTACGTTAATCATAATATCCTGCTAAAAAAACTCGATAGCTACGGCATTAGAGGAAATGTGTTGGGCCCTATAAAATCGTACCTTAGTAATCGTAAGCAACATACAGAAATCTCAAGAGTATGTTCTAGACGTAAATTGGAATTTAAATATTTATCTGATAGTAGAGAAGTCAAATTCGGAGTTCCACAGGGGAGTGTCATCGCGGCTCCATTATTTTTGATGTATATCCATAATCTTCCAAGAAAAGTGCAACAGCCGATGGTGTTATTCGCTGATGATAGCACAGCGATAATAGAATGCGTGGAAAAAGCAAATTATGAAAAAGACATTAATGACACATTAAAAACAATAATTAGTTAGCTAAACACTAATAATCTAGTTAATACTACACAAAAAACAAAAATAATGCATTTCTTTCAACGTTTGCACCCAGATCCTTTAAAAAATTGAATACAATGGACAAAATATTGACAAGACCAATGTTGCTAAAGTCTTAAGCATAGTAATTGGCAGCCAATTACTTGGATACAACAGGCTGAAGAAGCCTGCAAAAAGTTAAGTAGAGGAGCTTATATTCTCTATAACTTGTCGAATAAAGTCAATATAGACACCATCATTATAGCTTACCATGGTCTGGTTGCCTCTGTCTTGTAATACGGAGTAGTATTCTGGGGGAATTGCAGTGAACGAGAAAGGATATTCAGAACCCAAAAATATTGCATTAGATCGATGAGCGGTATTCATTCAACAGACACCTGTATTCCTATGTTTAAATCCCTTAAATTATTAACCTTTCCTGCACTTTATATTCCGGAGGTAGCATTATTTGTTAAAAAGAACATAAATCTTTTCGTAACAATGATAAATCATTCTTCAAGACCGGCATGACAGAGATCCCAATACAAAGGGCTATTACATACAGGAAGTTTCAAAACAGCATTATTAAGAAAGCATATTATGCACATGGGACCAGTTACTTACAATAAAATACCTGACGACATTAAAAATGATACAACTCATTTTTTCAAAAAGAAATTAACGAAACTACTAGCTATTACGCTGTCAGCGAATTTTTAACCCTATGACATTGCTCAATAATATTTCAATTTATTAAATTTGCTATATTCTTATTTTGTATAAATGAATGACTATTATTTATCTGGTGAATTTGATTTTCAAGAATATGACATTAATAACTGATTACCTGACAATATTGATTAAGTTAGATTTGCAATACATATGATTATTATAGCGCTTAATGTTGCATGCCTTATGGTAGAATGTACTGATGTATGTTGATGGTACTCTTCTTCGATATTGTCGCAAGCCATCACACAGTCCCACCATTGCAGCGTCTTATCTCATGCCAACAAAATTGATCTGTTATATTTTTACTGACAGCGTTTCCATATTATACAGGGTGGCAGGGACATCGACGCGCAAACATCGTGACAAGGTGATGCCATAAATAAAATTACGAAAGTCATTCATCTCGGAAATGACCGGTTAAAAAAATTGACATTTTTGAGTGCGCGATGTATTGCAAATAACGCGATCAAAACGCTCCGCGGATGGCGCGCGCGCGCGCGTGACATACCGCGATACCGCGCGCTGCCCTTTCGAGTTTTATTTACATTGCTGTTTTAAGTGAAACAAGGGAATTTACTATTTTTTAATTAAAAATCTCATTGGGTTAGATAGAAATAATGATTTTATACAGTTCACAGTAAAAAAAAAATTGCAGAAAAAAACGTAAAAATTAAGAAAAAGTAAACGAAAAATTTCAACGCAGGGGGGGTCCAGAATCATCTACTGAATCCATGGTAAGCGGTTGCGCATCGATGTCCCTGCCTGTTTGTATTAGTATACTAGTCAAACATAAGTTACTCTGATTTTACTACTGCACTCAGATTCTGAGGGCGGCAGTTAAAGTAATTTGAAAAATCAGAAAAATGCCTAATGTATTTTAAAAAATACTACTTAACCCTCAACTCCCCAGGTGTCAGGTGACGAACAGCGCCGTCTGTGCGGTGAGCAGGCTAAGTACAACGACCGCACTGGCCTAGGCCTCGGAATGGGCCTCACCACCTACGGCTCCGTGGCATACCAGCTGAAGGACGCTAATATGGAGGCCTCGGGAACTGTTGACTTTGTCTGCAGAGCGGCTAAGATTATGAATAGGACAAGTAAGTATTTTGTATACTTTTACTTTTTGAATTTTATGGCTTGCGATTCTTCTACTAATTGTTTTTTTTTATTTTGAAGAGCAAAGAAGTAGAAGAAGAAGAAGAAAAACAATTTATCGCACGATCTTTATTTTATTTTCGGAGCAGTTATGAAATCGAATTTCTAATCATCCGATTTTTGTTCAGCAACATCTACGCAGTGGCAATACCGCGTCTAAGTAAAAAAAAAAAAACATCAAGGCCCCTTTTAGTACTTATTAAAAATTTCAAAAATCATACATTTCCTGACCTACATGCATTGTAACTCAAAATTTCAAAGAATTGAACAGAACGGTTAGTCATGTCAATGTGTCGGATTGGACACTAGCTTTAATACACGAACAAAAAGATTCAATAAGCGATATTCTATTGTTTCACTAAATGGAAGCCTTTGGTTTCAGTACTCATGACTGTGTTCCTGAGTTTCCTGGGTACTCTGCCTATTATTATGATGATTATGGGTAAGTTTTTAGTGTCTGTTACTATATACTAATGAATATACGAAAACATTAATATATCAAGATCACGCATCGCATGTATCCCTCTACGACGCTGACAAGAAATTTTATTTTTCTTCTTTTGTAACTGATCCGATGTTGACTATTCTGCCAGCGTCCACAAGAAAGTTAATGACATTTATTATATTTACGTTTAGCAATAACATTTTATGTCATTTTTGCATCCTTTAAATGGTAGCATATGGATTAAGAACCTGAAGCTTGTGACTTTTAAAATTTATGCTATTGTAGGAAACTTGTATTCTACAAATAAATAAATTAATTCAAGATGTAGTATCATTTCAGCCTATAGCAGTCCACTGCTGGACATACCACGTACGGCACATGCAGCCTTTCCTATTGCACGCCATTCAACTCTTTCAGCAACTCTCATCCAGCTGCTACCAGCCATCCTGCGAAGATCGTCGCTCCACCTAGCCTAAAGTAGTATATCATGGGCCGATCCTAGTCTGTTTTTCTACTTTTGACGTTTGCAATAAATTGCCTGTTTATTTAATTATATATTTAAACTTTTCGCATACAAAAAATTGTACAAAGGCGGACCTAATGCTTGAGGTCTACCAGTCAACCAGTCAACCAAGGGTGGTGAAGAGATTAGATGGCAGGTGCTTTGGTTGGTTGCCTATTCCTAACTCTCGTGAAACATTTCTTTTAATATAAAGACAGAGTCACAATGTACGTGCTCTAATATTATGAGAATATTTTTATATCTAAACGAGACCACGAAACGACTCAGTAGTGCGAGCAACATCACTTTTACAGAATAACGACGCCATTACGACTTATAGCCGAATTTATCTCTGAACGTTTGAATGTCGTGCATTTTTCAAGCTATCTTCTGTACTAATAATAAAGCTGAAGAGTTTGTTTGTTTGTACCAGTCGGATTTGATAAAATCTGTTTATATTTAATAGCCCGATTTATGAGAAAGACATCGTACTCGACTTAACATCACGCCAGGACCTTTAGGAGCCGAGCAAAAAGAAAAAAAGTCTGAAAGATCGCTAGGGGAAATGAAGTAATAGCGCGGGCAGGCGATGCGATGCGACGGGGTGGGTCGAGGTCCTAAAATTGCGGACGAAGTCGCGGGAGAAGCTAGTATACCTACATATAAAGAAAACTGTCACTCGATGTGAAATACTCAGACGTCTGAATGAGTATATTGGTTAATATGATTGGTTTAAGTCCTATCTCGATCGTCTTTCCTTCTTTGTTGCCCTCAATGGCTACCGATCGAACTCCTACAAGGTCACATCTGGCGTCCCTCAGGGATCACATGTTGGCCCGGTTTTATTTATTTAACTTCTTTGGTAACGATCTCGCCAATGAGTTGAAACTTTCTGAGTGTTACACATATGCTGACGATTTAAAATTTTGCAAAATAATTGAATCAGACCTCGATGTTGAGTTGCTACAGAGAGATATTGACATGTTAGTGAAGTGGTGTGAGGATAATGATATGAACTTAAACATCAGCAACTGCTATCACATGAAATTCAATAGAAAAGTTAAATTAACACGATCTTCTTATTACTTAATGGCAACTTAATTCAGGAAGTGGAACAGATGAGAGACTTGGGAGTTTTGTTGGCAGTTGACATTTGTACCCCACATTGAAAATGTAGTTAAAAAAGCCTCTAGAATGCTTGGGTTTTTGAGGGGCCCTTTAGGGCCGAAGCCTGCCGGGTTAGCGGGATTGTCCGAAAGGGTTACCGCTACCCCGGAACATAAAGGGCAAAGGAAGGAACATGGGTGGGCTTTAGTCAGTAAGAGTCTGACACTCCCTTCCGCTCCACCCAGAGCGGGAGGGGCCATTTGATGATTTCCCATCCGGAAAAAAAAATGCTTGGGTTTGTCATAAGAAATGTGACCTGTTCTCGTCACAATAAGACAAAAATTCTGCTTTATAATTGTTTGGTCCGTAGCTCGTTAGAATACTGCAGCACTGTATGGAGACCTCAATATGCCACCCACACACTAAGATTGGAGAGGGTTCAAAAGCGATTCCTGTGGCATTTAGCATACTCTTCCGGAATAGCTAAAAAGAAACGATCGTATAAAGAGAGACTCTTGCATTTCAAGGTGATATCCCTACAGTGAAGAGGAGAGATTTACTGGATTCGACATTTTTATTTAAAATTTGAGGGGTAAATTTGATTGTCCCCAATTGTTGAGCAAGATCTAAATCCGTGTACACACGAAAAGCCCACGAGCTCCTATAACCCCCTTATGTCCTCCTCAGAACTGTTCTTGGTGCTAATTCTCCAATCCCCCGCCTATCTAAATTATTAAACAGCTGCAGTGATCTTGTCGATGTGCACTCTGACTCACTTGGTAGGTTCCGAAGTATTATGTACAAAAACTTATAAAATCGTTTTAGTGTGAATTCGAATTTAATTTAAGTTTAAGTGTTGATTTAGATTTAAATAACGATTTTGATTTTTTCGTCTTTAGTGTTGATTGTGATTTTAATGTTGATTTTAATTGTATTTTGATTTTTATTTCAACTTTCATTTTGTTTGCATGTGATTTTAATTATGATTGTGATCTTAATTTGGAATTTGGTGAAAAAATAATTATGTTCGGAGAGTAAATGAACTCACTCGATATCAATCGACAAATAAGTAATGCATGATGTGCTTACCTGTAAGAAATTGGTACACTACTCTATAAGTCTACTGGATGTATCTCATATCTTTGTATCAGAGTATTCAATTGTTGGTGAGCCAAATAAATAAAATAAATAAAATATATTTATTTATTTATTAGGGACAAAAACAGTTACATGCTACAAAATACAGAGAAATACTTAAACTAAAATTTAATAAACACAAAACCCACACCATTGTCCACGTTTTAACTAAAGGTTAAAAGAAGTGCTAAAGACAAGTGATAAAAAAGAAAAATAAATATAAAACACCAGTCGCTGCCACAATTATGCTGTGTTACTTAGCTTAGCTGAATTTAACTTAAAATACTCGCTAGCCAAAATATCCAGAGCAATTTTCTTAAATGATTGCTTAGATAGACAAAATATCTAGTTCAATAAAATGCGTGTTGTAAGAATCAACAAGGCTACGAAGAGGTGCACGTTCCCCAGCGTTAGTCGTGCATATGTCTGTATGGAATAGCTGAGGGACGCGAACCCCCCTTCGAATAACACTTCTGGGTACCTTGTAACACAATTTGTTTGTTAGATCAATACAATCAAATTTGCTATTGTATATGCCGTGCAGTGTCATGACATCAAGTAACAACCGCCTAGATCCCCAATCCAGTACTCCATACCGTTTCAATAGCTGCACGTAAGGAACCTTTGATTGGAAGCACTTATAGTTCATATACCGTAAGAACTTCTTCTGCACCCTTGCAATTCTAGTTGAGTTAGTAGAGTTGGTGGATAAATTGTGTATATTCATTTCAATTCTAGTTGAGTTAGTGGAGTTGGTGGATAAATTGTGTATATTCATTTGATAGCAACTTGATGCTTGATTGAAAAAGAAAAAGATTGACCTCTCTCTTTAAGGGTGTAATTTTATCGCTATACGGGTCCATTTGCTGAAGGTCGTAATGTTGCGGTTCTTTACGACTACCACGGGGAAAAGAGGGCAATCACTTACTCTTTACTTGAATCAATAAGTAGTAGTTATGACCTATATGCCAATTAAGAATTTTGCAGACGGTCAACAGAAGGCAAATTCTCGTAATTTAAAACATTTAAAATCTAGTTTCAGTCTTATTTAATTATTAAGGCACACTAACAGCTTCATATAATATATGTAACTTTAGTACTATAGGTAATGCAGCAGCATGGGAGCAGTGGTGGCCCAGTGGTAATGGCCGCGACTTACGAGTTGTAGGTAGTAGGTTCGAACCTAGACAGACGCTTTGCTTTGTGTAAATTATTTCATCACCACTGCTCTCAAAACGGTGAAGGAAAATATCGTGAGGAAATCGGCATGTCCTAGAATCAAAAATTCGTAGAAATGTGTCTTCTACCAACCCACACTGGGCCCGCGTGGTGGATTACGGCCCACTCCCTCCCTGTGTCCCAGCAGTGGGAACGTTATAGGCTGATTATGCGTATGACCATAGGTACTAATAGCCTCGGACTTACACAGTCCCAATTACGTCTCATCTCAGCGACAAATAAATGTCAAAAACTTGTCAAAAATGTAGTAAACATGGAGGTATTTTTGACAGATTGAGACCGAGATCTGAAAGCCAATTCCCGTAATTAAAAACGTTCAAAATCTAGTCACAATCTCATCTCAGCGACAATTAATGTCAAAAGCTTGTCAAAAACTTAGTTACTAAAAGAGGTATTTTTGACAGATTGAGACTGAGATCAGACTGTGAACGTTCTTAAAATTACGAGAATTGTCTCACTGACTGTGAACGTTTTTAAAATCACGAGAATTTCCCCTCTCTCTCACAGCTGATTTTAGTGAAATTTAAGTTATTAAAAAAGTTTTTTATGTCAAAAATTTCGTTTTTAATCGGAGCGAGCGCAAGTTTTAATAAACTGACTCGTGAACATGATTTGGAGAAACATGAAAATTTATTATTTGCGTCTAAATGATTTTTAGTTTGTATTAATCGATCGTGTACTATTTATTTCCTAAATTATTTTATAGGTATTTTGTACCGACCTTTTTTTTTCTCGTTATTATTTTTAGTGTTTATAGTGTAAACTTGACCTTCAATTTCATATTGTTTAAGAACACTGTTTAAGAAGCTGTGAATTTCCAGAAAGAATAAAATAAAATAAAGAGGATTTTAAGAGACACGATGGCCGACAAAAATGACAAAACAACACGGGCCTAAAAACTTCAAAAGAAAAACACTTTTCCTTTCTTCTGTAGTCCAACCAACAGTCATTAGGAAGCAAGTACTCACGTACAGTCACCGAGATAAAGCTTAAACCAAAGTTGACATAAATCTGATAAGACGGTCCACGAGATGCTACCATAATGACGGCACGGTTGGCGCAGTGGTTAAGCGATTGACTGCTGTGCTGCGTGTCGCGGGTTCGATTCCCGCACGGAATAAATATTTGAATGACCTACAAGTAGTTGTTCCGGGTCTGGCTGACAGACACCGCAAAATGGTGACCAAAAAATGAAGAGAGAAAAAGTTTGTAAACAAGTTTATTGATTAAGAGTGGGTTTTAATGGACGGTCGTCAAGAAGAGTAGTATTTGAGTGAAATTACAAAGTTTGGACAAGTTTGTCTCAGTCTGAAGGGTAACAGAAATGGCGTCAATCTTTTGCTTGGTTGGTGAATTGAAGAAAATGAGGTCATGAGGTGGTATTATCATCGTGAAAATACTGTTGTAATTATAATAGCGTAAAGATAGAAAATACCTAAACAGAATTATATAAGGTACTGTGGGCAATCTGCACTGTAATTTGTGATCATCTGCCATTTCTCCCTGGTTGATTACCTTTTTTTATTTTTTTGGTTAGCCTATATTATTGTTTCCCACTGCTGGGCAAAGGCCTCACCTTTTTCCTTCCAAAACTGCCTGTCTAGTGCGATCTTTGGATAAGTACATATTAAAAAAAAAAATCAGAAACGAACTCGCCAACACATTTCAACATCTCTTAAACTCGCAAATTCCTCACAAAAGTTGGTTCCCGTGGATTCAATCAGGAATATTCCAATTAATTAGTACCTGGTGACTGAGCTGTTTCACTTGATTGTACATGCTCCAACAACTTGCGAACAGACTTGCTTATTACACGGTACCGATATGGTACCTGACAGGGTAATTATACTGAAAAACACTTTGTGTTAGCAACGTGGTTGGGGCTAAGGAAAGCGTATCTTGGCAAAAGATATTTGTAAGTTTCCAAGACTTCAAGCACAGTCTTGTAAAGGCATTGTAAATGATTTATTCAACTTTAAAACACTCGAATCACTTATAAGAAACAATAGGTAGTAAAATGTACTACGAGTATTGTATGTAGACATTTAGATGTATCCTCAAATTGTGACCCTTCCAATTTGTACGGAAATTCTCGTATCCACTTTATTGTAAAACCACGATCCCCTACTCCATTTTAATCTGTGTTGATCTTGTCAAAGGGTAACGTTTGACCTTATAACCCTTAACATGAAGAAACATAAACAAAATAACCCTTCCTATTTTTACCACCAGTTTCACACTACAAAAATCGGAAACAAATATTCACATTAAACGATAAACCCAACTTTTTAGGTTAAACCTTCACGGCAATTAGGATAATTCGAGCTCGTTTTTCGTGTTGGGTTCGGCAATAAAATCGAGTAAAAAACGATCATTCGATGTCGAACTGTAATCGATCCTACTTGAACATAATATTTGAACAGTCAGGCACGGTTTAATCAACGCATTGATCTACAAATCCGGTGCGTACTGGTTTAATCCGGTTTGAGCTGGACCGGCCACGGGAATTAGGTCGGCGACACATTATCGGATGCTTGTTGCTTGTGCATGGATCTGGTGAACTTTGACCCACTTCTGCTTTGCATACTAATCCTCCGTAGAAGGAATCTTCTCCCATGAATTCTCTACGTTGTTGGATACATAGGTATTCTCATGCACAAAGATTTTCTTATACTCGTACCGTAAACTGAAGCCACATTCACAAAAAAAAGACTTCTGACGTATTTTCTCGTTGTGTTTATATTTTTATTTATGATATTTTCATATTTTCCTCGTGCCGACAAACTAAAACGGGGTCAACTTTGCCAACTTTTCCTGTATAAATGACAAGGTTTATCAAATGATTGTAATAAGGTAAGGCAGACAAGCAAGACATTGAAGGAGATATTATTATAGAGATTGTTGATGAACGACGGTTTGTTGACGACGATTCATTGGTTGACGTCACAAGTTTTTAAAGAAGTTTATACATATATCTGGACAATAGTGCGTGTTAAGAATACGATGATAGTAACAATAAACACAACCAGAATAATCTAATAATAATAACCGAAAATTCGAAGACATGTGACATCCGCCAACTTGTACTGGGTCCACGTGGTGGATTATGGTCTACTCCCTCCCACAGAGAGGAGGTCTGTGTCCCAGCAGTTGGAACGTTATACTCTGATTATGATGTGATGAAAAAGACCCTCAACGATTTCTCTCTTATCGATTACAGATTAACAAGTCAAACTTACTTCGCGATAAAATTAAAATATGAGTCCAGACTTCTCTTCTAAATAGAGTCAGCCTAAGGGCCGATTCACACCGGAACGGCAGTGGCCGGCAGCGACGCCAGAATGGACCATAATTATGAAATTCGTGTCGCCGCGAGCGGCCGTGGGCCGAAGCGCGTGGCCGCGCGACCTTTTCAAGGGATACTGGTCTTTTAATTATGTAGATAACGTTTAAAATTATTGCACACTGAAAGTGCTCGCCGTGCCGCTGTCGGCTGCTGCCGTTCCAGTGTGTATCGGCCCTATAACTGAGGTACAAGTCTAGCGTTATGAGGAGTGTTCATTAGTTTCTGTTACGTGAAGGTCATCAGAGCACATAGGACATGATATCAAGTTCCATCGTTTGCAGAAGAGCACCACATTGCACTCTTAGCTGGTATCACTTCCTGAGCAGGTTTTGTTAAGTTGTCAGTCTAACATCACCCATCTTCCCCAGGTGTCCACTACGTGCGTGACTGTCCCGCAGAGTCCCGGATCCCGGTGTACCTGATAGTGGGGGGAGCAGCTGGCGGGATCGGGCTCGGTTGGCTCCTGTTCAACCAGCTCGCTGGACGAAACTCCAACTCCTCAGCCAGCGTGCCCGAGAGGATCCTCGCGTATTTGCTGACTATGTTTCTGATGGCTTGGTAAGTACTTAGTGAAATTATTTGCTAGAATGCACGCAAGGTAAGTCTGCGCGCGACGTTTGCCTACAAGATTATATTCCAACCAGCACTTTTAATCACTTCCGACATAATTATGGCAATTTCTTACTTTGGGAAACACGGAAACGCGGCAAACGATTATTTCCGATTTCGGCCGCGCGCAGCCTTATTTTGCACGCGCTTTAAGTGGACACTTTACTTGCCCAATGACCTGAGGGCCTTCAAAGCGTTTTCTATTTCTACAATTAATATTGTAAACCACTGAACGGCTTTTGATAAACAGGTTCGAACATTTGTGGCATATCCGACCCGCCGCCATTTTAATTTATTTTCCAAAGCTTCCGTGCATGGTTAATGTAGTATATATATAGGTAGGAGACTCTTATACGAACAAACATTTCCAAGCAGTATGATACCCTATAGTATCACATTCCCGATATATTTGGAGTTAAAGATCGCCATATGAGAATTATGTACTACTTTCATCGTGCATAAAAACTTTGAAAAAAAAAATGCCAGCTTCCATAGAAAAATGTTCGAACCCATGTGGCGAGGAGATAGATGGGGCATCCTGGAAAAAGACATAGGCTACTTTTTGTCCTGGTGGCACGTTCCCGTGGGATAATTTATTTAATCATAAAATTGGAGATGCTTTATCGTCTTGAAAATGTTACAAATGATTGAATGTTGAACAGAATTGAACATTACATTTATCAAACGTCAGACTATTTTTCTATGAAGGTCTGTCAAAACGTCTTAATTCCACTCATGAAACCTCGAGTAATTGAAATAGCAACAGCAGTTAATGATATCAGCAAAACTTAAAAATTACAGAAAACAAATTACATTTTTTTTTGTTAGGCTATACTATCCCTATACTGCTGGGCCTCGGCCTCCCCTACACCCTTCCAGGAACTCTTTTCCCACGCCACCTCGAACCTACAGCCCTCGGCTTGACCGGGACATCTCGACATCTCTTTCTGAGCTAGCTTCGGCGGCGCCGTCCATCTTCAGGCACCCATTTTGTACAGACTTTTGCCCTGCGGTCATCGTGCATGCGGCTTATCATATAATTACTTACTTTATTTTTAAATCAAAGGTAATAAATTACAAATCATAAATTAAAAACCCATCAAATAACTAATATTGAACAGTATTCGGGAACTCACGAAAATACTACTGAAACAAAATTATGGTTGAATTTCACGTTTGTGGAAGCAGCAAACTTGCGGTACTTTATTTAATGCTAAACTAGTTTAATAGCAGTTGGAAAAGTTTGTTTAAATATCGCACCGAACTACACTTTCTTGCAGAAACACAAGTCGACATGAAAGGTTAGGCTTTTTAGAAAACATACTTATTATTCGAACTGAGTTATCTAACGTAAGACTTCTAGCCTTTTCAACAATAAGAAAACATACATTACGTTCAGTCTGACTTTTCTAACGTAAGCCTCTTAAAGGGTTTCCAAAAACATTATCTAGCTGTTTATTTAAGCTGTTTTGTGTGACATATTTTTATTTTATTATTTATTTATGTCACTTAGCATAAAACAAACTCAAATTTAAATAATTTATTTGCGTTGTTCATATGTAAATATCACTGTATTGTTGAGAAGTCCAATTCTCATACTTCACATTAAGCGTGCACAGTGGGTCTATTTTTTGCTCGCAAGTGTAGTTAACAATGTCGTTATTTGTTTGGAATAGTTCGCGGAGTTCAAGTTATGTTGATAATGGGAAAAAATTGCAAATGCAATTTATTTTGTCAAATTGGTTTTGTTCGTTTTCTTCTGTTACCTACTTTGAATGAGAATGAGGTTGCCAAATAGTTTTATTGTTTTTGTATTGTTCCCATTTATCTAGCAATATGGTTTAAAACAAGTTTTTTTGGAAGTAAAAGTTGAGATTAACAACAATAGATGGGTTTTTAGGTATAGTAACTATTGTTAGATAATTCAATGAATGTCACGGAGTTTTTAAATCTTTTCGTATTGGACAAAAGAAAAAGTAATGACATTTATTAGGCAGCTGTTCATGGAATACGAAATACAAAATGAAAATTGACACTGTTTAAAAGACAGTGCCTCACGGCTGCCTCACGGCTGCACTAAAGAGGCCCAATTCGGCATAAATTCCAGACGGATGCTGTCTAACGCTGGTTTTCTAATGAAACTTTTCAAAACGAATTAATGATTTAGGCTACGTACGCACTGACAGGTGGCTTGCTTAGCGCCTATAGCCTAGCGAGTCACTCAGACCAGGGAAGCACAAAGGAGGATTCATTTGTGCTTCCCTGCTCTGTGTGAGTCTCAATCAGGTATGCCCGCGATCCTTTGTAAAAAATAAAGGACTAAAAAAAAACATTTTTTTTGTCTTTTATTTTATGTGGATTTTCAACTGTTTCCATAACCTTATATATTCCTTCTTTACTAAGCACAGTACCTCCAACAGGTTTGCCGTCGGCAACTATTGGACCCTAGGCATCATGTGGCCGGACTACGCCCCGACCCTGTTCGAACCGAACAAGTGGTGTCACAGGACATTGTACGTGTTCTCGCTCACTCAGCTCGGAGTGGTGTGGGGACTGATGGCTTTGATCCTACTGCTACTGCTGGCTCTCGCCGTTTGTCAGGTAATGGCTCAGGTATACTATGACAATTTATAACTTAGTAGATTTCATCATTAGATATTATTTTGTTAGAGGTACTTAAGCAAGTAATGAACATCCCTGCTATACTATTAATGCTATCCCACGCGCCCCACTAGTCTCGTGGTTGCAAGCACGATTGCTAAGCGTGGTGTCCTGGATTCGAGTCCCAGGTCAAGCAAAGTGTTATTTGTTTTTTCCATTAGGAATTTCTCATTAACAGCCCGGAGTTTGGAAGTTGGCGGTGTAATACCCCCGTGCCTCGGAAAGCACGTGAAGCCATTGGTCCTGCGCCTGATCTCTCTCCGGTCGTGTCGGATTGCCATCCCATCGGGTTATGAAAGTAATGAAAAAGAGGCAGTGCACCAGTGTTTGCGCACACACTTTTGCACTATAATACTCGTATTTCCCGCGCCGAAAGCTAGTCTCCGTTGAGAATGGTCTCCATGGCTAAAACACGGTCAGGAAGACCGTAGATTAATAATGCTCAGATGAGCAATCGACAAACTTCATAAATGCTGCAAAATTCCTTAGTCACTTTGTTATACTTATTTATCCTCAAAGTGTCCAATGTCAATGTGTGTGTTGTCATTTTTGGTTTTATTCACAATAAAGTGAAAAAAAAAACAAAAATACTAATTTCACTAAAGATTCCATAATTTATTTATTTAAGCTTTTCGCACAAAAAGGTACAAAGGCGGACTTAATGCCTTAGGCCTTCTCTACCAGTCAACCAAGTGTGGTGAAAAGATTGGATGGCAGGTGCTTTGGTTGAGAGGGACAATGATAAAAAAAAACTCTTAAAACTAGGTACACAAAATATAAATAGCTTATATACACATACATACTATTACTATAATAAACAAAATCAAGGGAGACAGGTGAAATTATCTTTGTTTCGAAGTTAGAACTTAGGTTACACTTCATACATTATTGAGAAAGCGTACAAAAGGTTTAGGGCGTAAATAAGTTTTATTATAGGAATACTTTGCATATTGAAACTCTGAAAGTTAGTACAGATAAAAGGGTTCGAGAAAATTGGGTCCGAACCTGTGGTACGCACATTGCCTATGCAAACAGATAACATAAACTTTTCAGCCTTTGCTAAGTAAAGACTTATCGTAAACCACACAATTTGAGGTTTACGATGAATATTTATTAACATACTAAGTACTCGATATCTTTAGCTTTAGCTTTTATGGGAAATGAAAGTTTACTCAGATTTAAATTATTTACGAAAATTTTCCTGTTTAGGTGTTCGGCTGTGGCTGGTTAGGACCGCCGAGATACAAGTAGCAACGGCGCAGCGTCGTGCTAGAGCTATGGCACAGGAACATCAACAACACCATGGACGTGGCCGGCGCTCTGCTGCCCTTCACTCAAGTCGTCCGCCCCGAGCTCACCATCCACGTACAGGAGGTGCTCACTCAGGCAGACAAGGAAGCAGACGGTCCCAAACACAAAAACACAATCCCTGAAATAAACGAACCAAGTGACAGAGACGATGAAGTGAAAAGTCCAACCAAAGATTTTGACAGCCCTAATCCTAAAAGTGTACATATAAACAAAAGTGTTAATGACAATGGTAATAGAAAATACTATGAGAAAAGTGCTAATGGTAAGAATAGTGAAGTAAGAAGCTGCGACGTGGTGACAATGAAGAATCCTAGGAAGGGCAGTCCTGCCTGATGGTTGTTCGTCGTGCTGCCACCGCACGGCAAAAAGCATGTACATTTCGAAGCAACAGATAAAATATACTACTTCTGAATTGCTATGGACAATTTATCGCTGTCGAGCTAAATGTCGAACTATAAAATGTCAATGATGGGATTTATGGTAATATTTTTTAAAATCAAAAGATAAGCGACCATTTTTTGTCGATTGAAATACTATGTAGGCACAGAAAGACGATGTCATTTTACATTAAACATTTATTCCAAAAGTTTATTCTAAAAGTAGAAAGTGTTATTGTTGGGGGACCAAGAGTCGTCTTCAGAAAAATATTTCAAACACCAAAGTGAATATTATTCTAAAACGAAAGCTAAACTCTTATCTGTTTCTAAAGTGTTAGTGTTAGTGGTACATTAAGAAGAGAACCTTTTTAAACTTCTAACCTACAATCTAAATAAAAGCCGCAAAGAATCCCACCGTCACTGACAGTAGGAATCAAGGCTTAGACCACCTTTGGGATAAAACTTATAGATTTACTATCGCTTTATCTTCAAGAATAATACTTGAATAAACTTTATAGTATTTAGATGACGTTCGATATTTATGCTCGTCAGTGTACCGTTGCTTGACTGTCACTGCTTTTCGACTCCGTGCTCAAACCGCTGTCTATAACTGTACCTACTTCTTGCATAGTATAACATAAAATTAAGCATAAAAATTGACATAGTATATGTGATAGTAGTTTTAATTTCATATCATTCTGCTGTTTTAAAGAGGTATAAATGTGCTGTTTCTTTATCGTTAAGATACAACGAATATTTATTAGATATTAGTGCTTTTTATATTATATTGTAAATATTGGGAATATAATCACTAATCAGTATATAATGTAGAAATATCATATCAGCTGACATATTGTAGTATACATATCCTATAATATAGTATTATTATTAAGTGTTATCCGGGATCGTATTGAGTGGGATAAAGTAGATTGCTTGTGGCGGCTGTCATGACACCTGAATGGAGGAAAAATATCTAGTAATTCTCACATAAAATTCCGGATCGTCGTATTCAGCCTTATTTATTCAAGGCGTATGAAAACAAAATAGATAGATTATGCTAGATTACATTGTCGTCATGTGTGCTAACATAAATTGCTAAACCTGTTGATCCTGTAGGCTTGTCTTAAGTGCCATAGAACCAACATTGTCACCGATGGGAATCAGCATCTGTAGTTGACGTCACGAGTATGCTGTCTCATGTTTATATCGCTGTCCCATTCTAACGTTCCTCGGGTGGTATGAACGTATACTAATAAACACCATTTATATTGTAGATTGTATTATAAATAATATTTTGTGTGCACCTAATATCGATATTTTTAAATTGTACTAAATGTCTGATTATCGTTCGTGATACATGTGACGATACTCGGGACTTTATAAGAATCACTTAAAACAAAATAAAATTGAGGACAAAAGAGTTTTATTTACCTGAAAATGTATTACTTCGTTTTGCAGCCGGTGTCAAAACCAAACAATTGGCCCTTCCAAAAAGAATGGAAACATTAAATTCTGAATTTTATAAAGTCTCGAGTTTCAATACAAAGTGATCACGAAAACTGCATGGAACAGGCTTTAATAGAGATTTTATGTGAAAACATATTTTTATAGAAGAGAAATAATGAAAATGTTTTAAATAATATTTGTATCAATGTGCTTTTGGGTAAAAATCGGGAATCAGTCAGTGAAATGTACCGTGAAATGTGCTGCGAATTTTATGTTTTCCTCCAAAGAGGTTTTCTGAATATGTTTTATTTGGAGTGAAATAAACTCTCTTTACACATGAATGAATTTTGTATCGGATTTTGTAGGCGTTTACAATCAAAGTCTTTACTAAGGGTAATTACATGCCGCAGATGCCTCATTGCGATACCTCGCGGTCGCGGTTTAGAACGCCACCTCGATGTCACCTCCATGTAAAACAAATGCATGCTAAACTAGCGAGGCAATTACCCTTATGTACCTACCTACTTATGTACCTACGTACCTATTCTTGTTTTTATTATAAAGTTAAGTTATTTAATCTACTGCTGAATGTGACTGGGGTCAGACATTAACAGTTCTAAAAATAAATAGTCTGATTGAATATAATTAATATAAAGTCTTACCTACACATTTACACAATTTTGTCAAAAAACCTTGAACCTACCCAATTATGAAAATAATAACAAGTAATTTGATTTTGTGTCGTTGACAAATTACGTACAAATTCAACATTTAGCTATTTATTAACTTTTAGATTTTAGAGTGCTATTACATAGTAGGTATGCAAAGCGAAAGTACATAGTAATGATTAAAAAACTAGCAACATTGTAATAATACATACAAAAGATAAACTATGGAAAAATAAATTAGTGTAATTAGCTTAAGGTACGCTGTCCACTAAGGTGTAAATTCTAATAATCACGAATGAAGAAATATGTTTTACAGACTGTACCATAACTAATACCCATTTCAACCAAGTACCTGTTTTGTGTAGGCGTAATGCTCATTCGGCAACAAAAATATTATTTAGGAGTATAATAATAATAATAATTTATCATTTATTCTCTCTTCACAAAGCTGACTTATAGTTACAGTGATAAAAACTATTGTGGAGTGCAGTTAAACAAATAAAAAAGTAAATTAATAATAATCCGATACCGCACGTGTGCTGAGGTAAGCTCTTCTCCCCCTTGCGGAAAAGAGACGGGACGCGATATCAAAATAATTCGTCCTTGTCGCACGCGCGTAACTCCGAAGGACGGCAAGCGCCGGTTGCCGAAATCAAAGGACACGATCCTCCCGAGCTTGCCCGATGACTCCCGATCCATCACGAATACAATAAACTAATCTCCAAACAAGTAAACAACAACGCTTATTCTTATTATCTGATCTTGACTCATATTTCATACTTCAAAATGGTAAATACCTGCGCTACCTGTGCTAAATCAGTAAGAGCTAACCATTTTACTAAATGCATTGAATGCGACAATTGTTACCATCCTTTATGCGCGAAAATAACCGACTTTCGTAAATTATCAGAGGCCGCGAAAGCAACATGGTTATGCATGAGTTGTCGAAATAAAAAGCTCAACTCGAGTAACTCTGAAACGCCGCCGGAACATAATAAACTCGTCGACCACTCAAATAATACCAGGAACAGCTTGTTACTCACTACCTTAACCACTGAATCGGACTCCGGTAGTCTGTCTCAACTAACGTCTGAAATTAAACTACTACGAGAAGACGTAGGTGATCTCAAATATCACCTCAAAACGCTCACAGAACACCTAACATTGTGTAATCAACGCCTTGAAGTATCCGAGTCTAGCTTGGCCCGCGCAGAAGCCAAAATTCAAGCGCTTGAGGAACAGGTCTGTGAAATACCCTACTTAAAGTCCACAATTCAACAACTTAATGAACAAGTACAGTCGCATGCCCAAGCTTACTTGAAAAACCAAGTCGAAATATTAGGCGTAAACGAAACTGCCAACGAAAACCCTGTTCACATCATTCTCACAGCGGCAGTAAAAATTGGCATAAACCTCGAAAACTCCGATCTAGAATACGTTACTAGGGCGGGGCCACGCCACAGCAACAACACTGAAAACACCAGTAATGCCCCAGTAGAAAAACACCCCCGCCCGCTGGTAGTTAAGTTTCTGCGTCGCAACCAACGGAACGAATTTTTACGCGCAGGGAAATTAAGACGCAACCTCTCTAGTGATGACCTAGAAATACCCGGTACCAGCAGGACTGTATACTTCAACGAGCGACTGACCAAAGAAAACCGACAGTTATTTCGAGCAGCAAAGCCACGCGCCAAGGAATGCGGCTACAAGTATTGCTGGATCAAAAATGGAACTGTCAATATTCGCAGGCAAGAAGGAAACCCCGCCATCGCCATTAGGAACCAGCATGACTTATCGCGCCATTGCTCCATCTCAACTGCACAAACAGAGGCTTAGCGAGCCAGGGAAGTTATTATGTAAGCACCTGTTATGTTTCTCTTTGAACTTTATATGTCCTAAATATTTTTATTATTTGTTTTTTATGCTAAAGGTCGAATACCTAGAAAGGCTTGAAATCAAGCATCTATTATGTTTCTCTATTAATTTAATTTTTAAATACATTTCATGTTTGTTTATTACGTCGAGTTTGCTCAAACACAAACAAGGGTTTGTAAACAAACACAAGCACCTGCTATGTTTCGCGGTAGTAAAAATTATTATAAATTCTTACCGCCTGTTTATTATGTTAGCGCTCAAATACGCAGGAAGGCAAGTACTTATGCACCTGCTAAATCTCTTTTTAAGTTTAACAACAATTTTGACCTTTTTTTATTTCTTGTTTAAAATGTTTTTGGCCAAATTCTTAGAAGCGCTAGTACCCATGCACCTGGTATGTGTCACTTCAACTTTTATACTTTATAAATATTTCTATTGTTTGTTTATTGTACTAAATTTGCTCAAATTCTTACAACGGCTCGTACTCAAATACACACATATTAACTCTCCAATTTTCACACTAATACCAATGCACACACCCTTACAAAGGCACTCACACAAATCTACACTACATAATTCGTCTCTTGGAAGAATCTTCTGTAACGTAAAAGAAATAAAATCTCTTGCAACAACAAACATTCTACAAAAAATCACCTCACTGAGTTTCGGTTATCATTTTTATATTATAACACTTAAAAATGGCATTACTTAGCGTATCCAATGACCTAGATGATACCTTTAATATAGAATGTCACACAGTAGAATCTCCTGAAAACTGCAAGAGTATCTTAAATGCTTCCAAAGACAATATCAAGGTGCTAACATACAACATCAGAAGCTATCAGAAAAATTTTGATGATTTTGCAATTGCTCTAAATCGGTTAGACTCAAATATCGACGTTATAGTGCTCACAGAGTGTTGGTTGTCTGACGGCTCCATTATAGAGGACCTACAGGGATATAGCACATACAGAACATCTAAACAAGTAAACAAAAACGGGGGAATTGTTATCTACACAAGAACAGCCTGGAGCAGCAATATTGTCACTGTAGAATCTAACCTTGCTGACGCCGATAGTATGTTAATAAAAACCAACAACAATTTAAGCCTCCTAGCCATTTACCGGTCTCCCTCTTTTACAAACACAGAGCAATTTCTTAATTCCCTTGACACCACCCTATTTGATCTTAAAAACCAACAAACAATAATTGTGGCTGGCGACATAAACCTAAATATTAACGACCCAAGTAATAACCAAGTATCTAACTACGCTTGTCTTATGGCCTCACACGGTTTATCCCCTGCTATAACTCTCCCAACAAGATGCGGAGCTTGTATCGACCACATATTTATAAAATCACTAGCAAAACCTATTGGTCTCGTCTGTAACTTATCCATTACCGACCACGACCTAGCCTTATGTAGTGTTCCCATTAAAAGGGAACGCCCTAAAAACAACAAACGCTGGAGAGTTAAAACTGACTGGACCGCTGTAGCTGGTGAGATCACCGATATTAACTGGGATTCAGTAATAAATTCATCTTGTGTAAACACTGCTTTAATGTACTTCAACAACGTTATCTCACGTGCCACTGACAAACACTCACAAAATGTTAAAATTAGTCGTAGAATGGTTAACATCCAACCCTGGGTCACTCCTGGCTTAATTAGGTGCATGAGGCAACGCGACAAGCTTCACTTTGAATGCAAAGCTAACCCTGACGATCAAACAAAACATTTAATTTACACCAGATACAGGAATTTCATGTGCACACTACTTCGGAAACTCAGAAACTTACATAACAGACAAGAAATCGAAGGGAACCAGAAAAATCCAAAAAAACTGTGGACGGCTATAAAGGATATTTGTGGAACTAAAACTCGCCACAATGTATCATCTCACCTATTTGCGTCCAATATTTCCCCAACATCATCACTAGACAATTGCAACCAGCACTTCGTCTCTGTCGGGGAAAAACACGCAGCCAAGATCCTAGACAAACTCTCAACCACTCACCAGTCACTAATAGAATCAAACATAGCACCTAGTTCTAACTCACAATCTTTCTTTTTGCATCCGACCGATGAAGAAGAAGTTTCCAACATAATACGTAACTTAAAAATAGACAGTGCACCAGGGCCAGATCAAGTAACAGTTCCATTACTCCTAAATTGTCGAGAGAGCATAATCAAGCCACTTACGCACATCTTTAACCTAAGTTTAGAATCAGGTGTTTTCCCCGATTGCTGGAAAGTTGCCGCAGTATCCCCAATTTACAAAAGTGGTCCCAAAGACATGCCAGAAAATTACAGACCTATCGCCCTGTTGAGTATAGTCTCTAAAATTTTAGAAAAAATTGTCAACAAGCGACTAGTAAATTTTGTAGACAATCACAACATCGTCTCAGACAGGCAATTCGGATTTCGCCGGGGCAGATCCACCGAAGACGCGGTGTCACTTCTGACAAACCAAGTCTCCCACCACATAGAGAATGGAGAATGCTGTGTTGGTGTCTTTCTTGATTTGGCAAAAGCATTCGACACTGTGTCTCCCGGACTACTCTTCAAGAAACTTGAAGCAATAGGTATAAGAGGTACCCCTCTAGAATGGTTTCACAGCTACTTAACATCGCGGTACCAATATTGTAAAATAGGCAGTCACCAAAGCAAGTTGCTTCCTATCACGTTTGGAGTTCCGCAGGGCAGTACCCTTGGCCCAACGTTGTTTACGCTGTACATTAATGACGTAGTAAATCTCCCTCTCAGAAACGCTGAAGTGATCTCCTACGCTGACGACACAGCCATCGTGTTCTACGACACGTCATGGGACCGAGTTTATCGAATGGCGGAACAAGGCCTCTCTCAAATAGCGCAATCCTTAGACTCTAACCTACTGACACTTAACGTTAGTAAAAGTAAATACATTGCTTTCTCCAAAACTAGCTCCTCCAGTGCCTCTCAAACTATGTCCTTAAAAATACATACCTGTCCACAGACACACATTGTTCCCTCAACACTGCCACACCACCCCTGCGCATGTAAAGTCCTTGAACGAACTGACACGATCAAATACCTCGGCATAACCTTAGATAACAACTTAACTTATAAAGCCCACATCTTTGCCCTTTCCTCCAGAGTACGAAAACTAATACACGTCTTGAAAAAACTCAGGGACTGCACCCCCACCGATATTTTGCGAATGGTCTACTTCGCACTCTGCCAGTCGATCATAATGTACTGTATTTGCATTTGGGGACGCTCTGGTAAGAGTACATTTATAACGCTAGAAAGGGCGCAACGGGCACTGATCAAAGTCGCAATAAAAAAACCGTTTAGATTCCCTACAGACCTTGTATACCACGAGTTTCAAGTCCTCAGGGTAAGACAAATATTTGTACTCCAAGCAACGCTTAAATATCATGCAACATTGAAAAATCGGCCTGACTACAGGGACATAATAAACAAGCGTGTATTCAGAGTACCCATACCAAATGCCAAATCCGAACTAGCTAGACGCTGTACCTATTTTTCCCATCCCAACACGTACAATAAAGTTAACAAAATCTGCGACTTAAAAGACTGCTCAACTACCACCTGTAAAAAATTCCTAACTACAGCCCTTTTAAAATTATCATACGACGCCACCGAAGCTTTGATATAGCACCTACACACACATACACACACCCTAACAAACACGCACACTCATACAAACACCCACACACACACCATAGTACAAGCCCTAGGATAAACCAATATTATTTTATTTTGTGTTCAGAATCGCACGAATGTTTTATTTATTTTAACACTTATGTTTTTCTTTTTGTAACTATCTAACATCCTCAAACTGTAATGTAATCTTTAATGTTGTAAAATTGCACTCCAAGTCCAGAGCCACAAGATACAAGCGATGCTTAGTTTGTGGCTCACCGAATCCGTCACATTGTATTTTACTTTTTTGAAGAATAAAATTTTATTATTATTTTATTATTATTAGTTAATGTGTACAAGAATGTCTTAGCTGTATTCCACTTTTAGGAGTAGATATACTGTTTACTAAACTTCCAACTGTGGAATTAATCTCAGCAGTTGGAGCCTACTGTATAATGTTAAGTAGCTAAATATTCAACGTATACAGGTTTCCAGATTGTTTTGCCTTTAATGTGGAGCCACCTAAAATTATTAAAATTTACATATCTTTTTCACGGCGCAAAGAAACATAGACTTAATAGTAAGGGAATTTACTGCTCATATTCGTTCAACCGCGGTATCATCTCCTTACTTATGCAGCAAACGTTCGCTGTAAAAAAGATAGACTCGTAGAAGCAGTCTAAGCGTTGTGCATTTAATTTTTACTTTTACAAAAAGTGACACACATTTAAAGATGACCTAAAAAAAGTAACAACCGAATTACGTCCATCTCGCGTTGTTACGAAAAAAATAAATTTACGGAAAACTGGCTTAGTATCCCGCAAAAGTCAACGAAAGTCCCGATTTTCTTTACGTGCCGACCTTTCTCCCGGTATAATAATAACTGTCGGTTGTAATTCCCGAAGGCTGTAACAAAAAGGGTGGATGAAGATAAAAGAACAATGTCAGATGTCCATAGTTACTTTGGCTCAATATTAATTTGTCATGGACAGTGAAAATTCTTACGTTTTTTTGTGTAGTTTATTGTCAAAAGCTTTTCTGTGATTTCCAGTTTTACACTGAACTTCTAAAAAAGAAGTTATTCAGACATTTTAAATTAAAGGTTATGTATTTTTACAGAGTAGGTAAGTTAAACAAAAAATATAAAGTAATTGAATAGTTTTATTCTTTTTCATCATTATCATTCATTATCATCTATTTCGTTATAAAATTCAATTAACAAATCATCAAGGAATTGTGCAGGGGGCTCAATATTGTTTTGGTGCCGAGCCCAACCTAAATACCATAAAATGGTCATAGTGTGGGAACAGCATCCCACAGTTCGTTTACCTACCTTACAAAGTGAAGTCCATTGCCGTAACAATGAACGGGCATCGTCAGATTCAACTAAATGCCGTTCCATCCGGAAAACATTTATACCACAATTAATACAACGTAGTTGATGGGACATTGTCAGAAAATGTGTGATACGGATATAAATATAACAAGAACAAATAACAATAACAAATATAACAATAAGTCTTTAGCGCAAACGCAGAGGAATTCGAGAAGGAAACAAACGTAACGTACACATAGAAAAACACCGACAACAACACAACACAAGATGTTTGAC
Organism: Apamea monoglypha; assembly: GCA_911387795.2. NCBI lineage: Eukaryota > Metazoa > Arthropoda > Insecta > Lepidoptera > Noctuidae > Apamea > Apamea monoglypha. Next base: position 18,620,405 of record OU426926.1, on the reverse strand, counting down.
AGAATTGCAGAAGACGTAACCTAACAGGGTTGCCATTACAAGGCGATTAAGTTAATGAACACAGATCAAGAAAATCGATTCCTAGAATTTCGTTTTTATATTCTTTAAAAAACACTAAATGTATTTTATACTTAATAAACACGATAAACGTATTATTTAGGAAAATAATAATAATAATAAAAGACAATTGTGAGGTGGTAAATAAAAAGTAAATCGCTTCAATTCGATTTAGAATAATCGATTACAGTGGCAGAACAGGTGTACCTGACACTTTTTTATTTAAAAAAAAAGTCCTGGAATTCAAGAACATGATTAGTAAAATGATTACTTATTAAAATGATTTTCTTTTCGAAAAGTTCTCGAAAACAACTAAATATTTTTTAATAAGTTGTAATTTTATATTTAAATTGTTGTAGGTAAAAACTTTGTGTCCGTGTGAATTTAATTTTATAAGTTGTGTAAGCCGAAACCTGACATTGTTCTTTCCTTCCCTCATTGTTTGTCGATAGCTATGGGAATTACAACGAAATGCGATTGTGTGGTCATAAAATTTTCGATTTTATCACAATCGGTTCTGAGCTACAGATAACAATCGGAATGGTTTCATCTGAGAACGCCTGCTAGCGTTACTTCTCCATAGGAAACCAACCAATTGGAATTGTGCACCTAGCTTCTCACGTTTCATAAGTGCCCATGTAGGTTTATATGAAATAATAAAAAAAACGTTTTTGAGCGGTATTAACCCTCGCTGGTGTTACAGCAAAAAAAAAAATATATGAAAGTATTAAAATTTTTAATAAATTTCAAGTTTTTACAGAACACTTAGTGGACAGCTGGCCTAATACAAAACCCTGTACTTATTGCAAAATTCGTCCTAAACTGTAAAGACGTCCCCTCACAGACCAATTTTTATTCAAAACAATGCTTTTTATAGTATTTTTGAAAATTATTTTTTTTACAAAATTTTTGCTTAACAAAATTTCTTCAGGAACATCATTTTACTGACGGTGCTTTGGATATTAAACAAAAACGCAAAAAATTAAGTTGTAAAAATAGGCAATGCGTCATAGAATTGAACTATTTTAGAGGATAAGTATAATAGTCGACCATTTCTGTAAATGGTCAAAAACTACTTGTAACTCGTACGTATAAAATATTTATTTAAAAACCTTATTCATAGCTTAACTGCTAAACCATATTATGAAAAAGATTACAGGATTTTCAACTGTCGCAGTTAAACTGTGAAATAAGACTTTCCCTAGTATTAAAAGTATTAGGAATTTATAGTACTGGATTTGGGAACATAGATGAATTTGTAGTTATTTTTGTATAGGAAAAAAATAAAATTTTAATCACATCCCTATAATCTTGGATACATTATATTATATCTCATGTCTATTTAATAGATAGATCCTTTTTGAATATACCTATTTAGTCTTAAAAATATCTTATTGTGTGTAATGCAATAGAGTTTTCGATAAAAATAAATATGTACTGTACATGGTAAATGTCTAAAAACTGCTATGCTATGCTGGTCAGGAATTGAATCATAACATAGAACTTAGTTGAAAACATCCCAATTTTCTGTAGGACTATACTAAAATGACTCTAGTTGCTTACTAAAACTGAAATTAGTTTTGTATCAATTTGATAAAATATTATGTGACCTTGAACCAAAAAACTATTCTATAAAATAATTCAGCTGTGAAAATAAGTTATCATCTTTTTTTACTGTGAAATTTAAAAACATTGTGTCGGTCTTGATTATCATTTGATGATAAATATATCAAGAAAAATGAAAGTTCTAAGATAATTTTCAGAACCTCTCAAAACTGACCTTGACCTTTTAAATTAGGTATTCCGTTGATTGTCAGTAAAATACTAAATCACAATACTGAATACTGAAGATACACTCCTATATTATTTATAAAGGTCTCAATTGCCGCGAAATGTCTCAATAAAGTGCCGTGACCCTAGCCTTGGGTTTTGACCTTCCGTTCCCTACATCTCGACTACATTTCTATTCATATTTATTTCATATTTTGGAATATCCTAAGAATATTGGGTTTTGGGAACATTAATATTAAAATCAACACATAGACATTCTGTGTCGCTTTCTTCTCTGTATTTTTGTAATAAACTCTGAATTTTGAGAATATTTCTAGATATTAGTGACGTTAGATATTGTATTATGATTAGTGCCTAAAAGTAAGCTTTTTGGAGTCGCGTTTTCATTGTCCACCATTTTGTTTTTACAATGTCATGACGTCAGAATGTTGTATAAAGTGTTTCTAATTTTAAAATGACGCTCTCTTCATATCTTTTAAATAATCATCTTGATTGATGAAATGTATGAATAGTAGATTATTTTACTTTTTAATAGACATGAAAACGCGGTATTTGACGACCACAAAATATATCCTAGAAATTAGATCCCCATATCAATGTCCACTTTATATCCTATATACCTACTATATAATATTATAGCTATATTTACATTAGATTATGAAGTGGATTACAATTAATTAAAGACTATTTGTAGATGTCTCTTTAATTATATGAATATTAATATATAAATCGCTGGAAGCATGACCTATAGGTATTATTATACTATATGATTATTTAGAAAACTGTAAAGATTGTATTGCGTGTATTTATTGTGATGACATGAGTAAATAAATGTGTTTTTTTAATCTAAAGCCTTTTTTCTGAAAACATTCATTGAAAACCTAAAATAACACATATTTAAAGATAACCCAATACTCAATACTCAATATTTTTATTGCATTCCACATTACCTAGGTATTCTTAGGTGGTAAACTTATAGTTAGATAATATGGACCCTGTCGGGCACAGCAAAATAAGTGAGTTAGGAGAGAGGAAGCATTAATTGTAAATTTTATAACATTACTTATCAAACTACTATATTACAATAATGATATAGATATTATATATTATGAGATAAACTAATAGCATTAATATAAAATATAAATAGGTATCTATTGAGAGATGTAATAATAATTACTAAATAGTAATAATTCAAATAATAATATATTTTTCAATAATTATTTATATTTTTAAATGTTTTTTTTATCTTTTTGTTTATAAAAATATTTAAAAACGTAATTTATATTTTCTTAGTTGAAATAAAGGTATTAATAAATAAATAAATAAAATTTAAAGTCTCGAGTACTAAGTTACGACTTTATAAGTCTATCACTTAGATATTCGTTTACCGAGTAGTAGCTTTTATTTAGCAAAAACTGTCTAAGTTTTTTTAAGAATATGTTATTTTTCTCTTCATTTTTAATGGTGCGGGTAGTTTATTATATACCTAATTTAATGGACATTACATAGGGATTTGTAGAGTGCATTTTTAGTCGAGAACTTGGTAAGTTTAGTCTATATTGGTGTCTGAGTAGGTAGCGTGTCTGAATGTCTTCACGTTTTGAATAAAATTCTTGGTATTTCCGGACAAATTTGCATGTTTCTAAAATGTATATACAGGGAAGGGTTAAAATATTATGTTTTTTGAAGAAAGGTTTGCAACTATCTGTTTGCTCAATGTTTACCAGGATTCTAACAAAGTTCTTTTGTAGGGTGAAAAGTGTTTGTGCATCTGTGCTGTTTCCCCAAAGGGTAACACCATAGCTAAGCCATGCATAGGCATAGGCATAATAGGTGGTGAGAGCTGTTTGTAAATTGGTGGTCTTTTTTATTTCACGAAGGGCGTAAGAGAATTCAGAAATTTTTGAGTGAGTTTTCTGTATGTGTGATTTCCAGTTTATATGGGTGTTTATAACTAGTCCAAGTAAAGTAAATTCGTTAACGGTTTCTAATTTTGAGTCATTGAAAGTAAAATCTAAAGTTAAAGGTGTTTTTTGGTAAGGGTGGAAAGTTATTAATTTGGTTTTGGAGTAGTTTATCTCGAGGTTGTGTTCGTTCATCCAGTTGCATGTTTTAGTAAGTATGGAATAGAGAATTTCTCCTATATTTTCATTGTTTTGGCATTAGACTAATATGGGTATATCTTCCGCGAATAAGACACATGGCCCTTCTATGGTCTTAGGTAGGTCATTAACATAAAGTAAAAATAAGAGGCATCCTATGACGCTTCCTTGAGGAATTGAGGCGTTATTGCTTTACTATATGATCGGATTTTTTCGATTTCATTATTTTTATGGTTAAAATATTCTATTTCAACTAATTGTTCTCTGTTCTTTAGATAAGATGTTAGCCATTCGTGAGCTTTTCCGCGTATACGTATTCCATATAATTTGTTTAGGAATATCCCAAATTTTACTTTGTCGTAGGCTTTAGTCATGTCTAGTATTCTAATTGCGTATTTTTTGTTATTAATAATATTAAGAGCTTCTTGGATATAACATAAATAAAACAATCTGCCAATGTATTACTCCAACCATAACAAGGGTAAATAAAATAGCGATATACTAAAATAGCGCTTTATTTCCAGAAATTAACTGGAACATTCATAATATTGAATAGCTAGAGAAATCGTTCTGAAAAATATCAAAGCCTCACTGAATTTCGGACGTAGATATGGAGGAGTTCTCAAAAAGAGTGGAATATGTATTACGTGAAGTAGATTCTCGGATATTTTTACGAAAACTGAACTAGCGGACAAAATTAAAACGAATCAATGGAATGGTTTTCATTCAATTTTAGAAAGAGATTTTTTAAACTGATATTACGATAACTATTTTTACCCGCATTTTTGTTCCGAGTGGAAAGGATAAAACAAGGGTTTTTACTACTAGATCATGTTTCACTATCTGCTATTATATATATATATATTTTTAGATAGATAGATAAATAGGTATATCATTTATTCAGTGCACACAAAAAAACATAGCATAGCACATAAACACACAGTTAAATGCTAAAAAATTACAAGAATATATAAAAACAAGGTACCAATAGGTATATACTACGAGTATATCTATCGTGCCAACATACAAAATTTAAAAAATTAGACATACTAAAAGAAATTAAGTGACACTATGAGTACATAATTATGACACTTTGAATCAAAATAACGAATATACATATGCGGTGTCCGTCTCAAGGTTTTTGCAATTCTGACCCCCAAAATACAGGTAAATGCTTAGTTTGGGGGTCACCCTGCAATTTATTCTTGTACAATAAAAATTTGAATTTGACTATATTATCTGTGCAAGTAGACCAGCTGTGCGATTCTGTAACCATCTCACCGTGAAAAGTTAGGTGAAGTGAGCGTGGAGTGAGCTGTCATTCCAAATAATGCTAGAGATTGACACTACTGACAACTCACATCAAGCTCACTTCACTTGAGTTTTCACGGTGAGATTTTTACAGAATCGACCGGCAGAAGGCCAATTCTCGTAATTTTTTTAAACGTTCAAAATCTAGTCGCAGTCTCATCTCGGCGACAAACAAATGTCAAAAACTTGTCAAAATGTAGGGAAAATAAAAGTATTTTTTGACAGATTGAGACTGAGATCAGACTGTGAACGTTCTTAAAATTACGAGAATTGCCCCTCAGGGATTGCAGTTTTGATTGACACACGTCAACATTAGGTAGGAGGCAAGGGAAGTTGCCCAGCATAAAACGTTTTATAACAACACGACTTTGTCATTTTCCACCAACACAGGCAAAAAACACAAGGAATAAGCAAAATGATTTACTTATTACCTTTGATTCGTTTCTAACCAAGATGTAGATTTTATTCATCAACACTTTCATGTATCAGTTCTACACAATTCTTAGAGTTGTAATATATACAGTTTAGCTAGAACAATTCTAGACAAGGGAAGGCGACAAATTGTGAGAGTTTTATTGCGTGGGCGCTGTGAGCGTCGAATGTTTTATTAAAACGGTTCTAACAATTATTGGGTTCAACAAAGGTGTTGTTAATGTAGAAATATTGTATATTTCATGTTTGTTTTACTTTAAAAAAGCGTGAAAGTTCAACTGTTAATAAAATTATGTAATTTGCAATCAGGCCGATGACCCTTAGCATATATAGCATAATGTTCCCACTGTTGGGACACAGGCCTCCTCTCGGTGAGAGGGAGTAGGCCGTAATTCACCACGCGGGCCCATGATGATCGATGACCCTTAAACAAAATTGTGTTTTGAAACACCCTGGGTGCAAGCAGGGTGGTAGGATTTGAAAATACAGGATCATTTTTTAACCCGCGCGCGTTGATTTTTTTTATCGGTTATTAAAAAAAAATAGCTGTATCATACATTTTGACCGCGTGGGTATTGCACATTCCTATGAAACAGCTGATTTCTTTTTTGATAACCGACGAAATATTTCTACGCTAGGGGTCTAGAATGGCGGGAGGAAACGCCCGGGTGTCACCATTACCAGGATCGCCCAGAGGACACGGTGGAGCACACGGTGGAGGTCTGCCCCGCTTGGGCGGAGCACCGCCGTGTCCTCGTAGAGGCGATCGGGAGCGGCGGCGGCCTCTCGGGCCCGGCCCTGGTGCAAGCCATGGTCCGGAGCGAGAGGGAGTGGGAGGCAGTCGCCTCCTTCTGCGAAGCAGTCATGCTAGCGAAGGAGGTGGCGGGACGGATAAGGGAGAGAGCCTCCCGTCCCAGCCGCCGCGGGAGACGCTCCGGGCGTCGGGAGTCGCGTGACGACTACCGGCCACCGTAGGCGCGGGACTGCGGGCGGAGAGCAATGGGTAGCTCACCGCCCGATCAGGACCAGGCCCGTGCCGGACGGCGCGTAAGTGTTCCACGCGCGCCTCAAAGAGATGTCAGCATAATCCGAGGGGCCCCTTAGGGCCGAAGCCTGCCGGGTCAGCGGGATTGTCCGAAAGGGTTACCGCTACCCCGGAACATAAAGGGCGAAGGAAGGAACATGGGTGGGTTTTAGTCAGTAAGAGTCTGACACTCCCTTCCGCTCCACCCAGAGCGGGAGCGGTCATTTGATGATTTCCCACCAGAAAAAAAAAAGGGGTCTAGAAGGTCTAGAATCATATGCTGAATTTCCCTATGAGACTCACGGTAACAGCTTGTACGTCGATATCCTTACCAGTCCTTATAGTTACGAAAACCTCAAAGTTTAACCTCAGTTTATGTGGTATCACGGAAATGGCTCTCCCAAGTATTACAGCGGTAAGCTATCTGAAACCTTTAATATAGCCCGGTCTGATTGCTCGACGTTCTCCAAGGAGGCAGGGAGGCAGTAAATGTAAAATATTGTGATACCTAGTGGGTAGTATGACTAAATTGGTTCCCGGTAGAGAATGTATATATTTAATAAGCTAGATAGAGTGGGAAGATACGTGGAATGGTAGCTACGAGTGCATTGCATCGGGTTCCCACAATCGGCCTTTGACATTTATTTATGCGATTATTGTAATTTGTCTTTGCACCAACGCTTGAATATGCAATGTGTTTCTATAACTGGGAAAAGGTAAATCCCTGGCATAAAGACGGCTTCTACACCTACAATAAGTTTGTACAATTTTTTTTTTTTTTAAATTAAAAAAAAAACGTTGCCCCACACTTGGAATTTCTCTTGTATCGTGGGTGTGTTTACAAACATTTAAACTCACATACACAAACAGCCAGACCCGGAACAACTACTTGTAGGTCATACAAATATTTGTTCCGTGCGGGAATCGAACCCGCGACACGCAGCGCATCAGTCAATCGCTTAAACACTGCGCCAACCGTGCCGTCAATTATGTACCTAATGCAGGGTTTCATGATCATCACCATTTCGTTGCATGCAATGGTTGTTTGGCTGAGGCTGCTATCGAGACCATCCTCGTAAAAGAAGACCGCAAGAAATTTTACAGACAAGTTTAGTATCTATTTATATTGCGCAATATGATTGAATCAGCCCTTGCACTCAAACGATCCATGATTTTCACAGCATAACATTGACGGCCCATAAGCTTCAATGTTTTCGCGTGAGCAAGACCTGCGCAATGTTTATCCTACACGGTGCATTTAAAATATGTTGCAATGGTGCAAACTTTTGTTCAATCGTTGCGCAGTCTTCAATATTAACCGTGAACCGTCAAAAAAGTCCCTAGCCTAAATCATTAGTCACAAAACACCACACAATCGTACCGTTTATCGGGAGCTAAATCACGAAGTTTCCCCCTAATAAATAGGTACAGTTAATATGAGGTTTATCAAGTAGGTACTTTCAAGCACGATGCAAAACCCAAAAAATGACCCGAAACCATGACAAAACGCTAAGAAAGCCGCACTGCCGTGTGTAGTACCTAACCATAATCTCCGGGTTAATGCGTTTTGGAGCCGTTTATCTATTTCTGTAACACCCTTACGTTGGGGTGAGGAAACGAAAATATTCAATTTGGACGAAAGCGGTCTCGGTATGGAATTTATATGAACCCGCGTGTTGAGTGGGTTCAGAAAGTTTATAGCTTTGTACCTAACTGACTTTAAGGATATGATCGAAAGACTGAAGATGCAACATTGAAAGTAGGAGAATAAAAGGAATAATTCAATTATAAATCAGTTTTTCATCTATTTTCTATCTATATCGATCTGTACTAACAATAAAGCTGAAGAGTTTTTGTTTGTTTGTTTGAACACCCCTCAATTCCCAAGAATTAAGGGGTACTAGTTCAGCTCAGTCAGAGTAGTAAGTAATATGAATGAATAATCATCATCATCATCTGCCTAGCCTTTTCCCAACCATGTTGGGGTTGGCTTCCAGTCTAACCGGATGCAGCTGAATACCAGTGGAGCGCCTACCTATCTGACCTCCACAACCCAGTAACTGGTTAATACGATACCCCTTGGTAAGTCTGGTTGTCAGACTGAATGAATATTCATAACATTATATAAGTTCATCAATCTTTCTCTATTTTTTGCGCCCAGCCGGTTTTCACTGATAGGCGCAAAATTGGAAAAAAGGAACACTGGAATTCACTTAGCTGTCACTCAATCTGAACGTTACGGCTTTCGTGATTCCAACCAGCCAATAGGCAGCCATTATTCATGCGTAGTATTTAACCGAATCGACACCAAACTAAATTCAGAGCACGAAGTAATTCGCAAATGAAATTAGGTCCCAATTTCCCAAAAAAAATATGATTTATAATTAATTAAACTTCAGCCCAACTTCAGCCTAGTATAAGACAACCTCGAATTTCTATAATTACGATGAAACCTAAAAACTTTCTTACAATTCTCAAGCAGTATTTTCTAGCACATTTTCGACTTGAATTTATCTTAAGCCTCAGCTCCGGCTAACAGGTAAATAAAAGTAGGAACTGAAACTTAGAAATTACTTAGCGCAGTGGAACTCCATTTCATACCGGGAACGAAATACGAGCAAAGAAACTATCGGTTCGTGGACGAAGTACCTCCCTACTGTACAGAACAAATGGACTTGGTCGGGTTTGAAAAATGTTCTCAACCTTCCTTGCTAAAGAGGTCAAGCCTGTAACTTTAAGGGCGGCCATACACGGCCAGCTTGAATAAGTCACAGTCGATCGTTCCTTTTCAACTATATAGCTTCCTACAGTCATCTTTTCATTGATATACATAAAACACAAGACCGCGACAGGATAGCGCGCGAAATTCAAATTTTCATGCGTTTTACACAATTTGCAGGTCAGTGTCACGTGGTATGTTGAACAAAATATGATTCGTGACCGTAACAAGCATTTATTTACACAATTATAACCAATCATAATCATTAAAAACATCAATAAAAAAAAAATACAACCTAGTTCATATAACCCTATTGAATGACTATTTCATGAAATATCAATCAGTAGGGGGTCGGAGCTGTCAATAGCTGTTGCAAGACATACACTGACTGTTCTCGACTTCTCAAAATATCAACTGCTCTGTCCTGCTCTTCCCTCGTCTCGCCTGGCCTCCGTCTTGTTTTCATCGGCTCCAGCGGCTAAAAATGGCTACACGTTGAGAATGACTGCTCGAGCAGAAGAAGTCTACTCAAGCGGTTCGTGTACAGTCGCCCTATGAACGAGATATTTTGCCATAAGATAACTTTCCGTTTCCAGAAAGTAAATAAATCCGGGATCGAGGAAATTTCGGGGATCTTTAGACCCAAGTTTTATTATTGACAGATCCCGAATTCCCGAATCAAACAACTCGTGTCAAAGAAAATGAAGTCATATTCGGGAAGTTTTGGTCGAAGACGTTTACTTGGAGAGTTAGCGTTGAACTGACGAAACTTGGGACAAATATGTTGAGTCCTCAAGTTGGGAAGTAGGCTACGTACACAACCCTGGTAGTATTAATCTGCTTAGACTCCAGCTTACTCACTATGTAACTTGCTGGATACGAGATTGGGAAGGATTTAATTAGTCTTAAATTACATTTATAGCTTTTCAGTTTCTGGTTGATATTTCAGAACTTTTTTTTTTCTAACAAGCACTTTAGTTTTCATATTTTCTTTACAGCCTGTAAAAAAATGTCTTTTTCGGTACATAAAATCTCGGGTCTTTTTATTATTCACTCAATATTCTTTGTATTTGGTTATGTAGAAATATCCCATACACACTCATATCACGTATAAGCCTACTCTCTGAATCAAACAAACCGGGATAACCTCGTGAGTTTGAATGTAAAGGATTTTATTTCAGTGAGCCTCTACACGTGTTTTACTATCTCAACTTTATAGCATTTGCCTAATAAAATCTTGCTTGAACTTGATTGAATTTTGCTTTCAGAGGCCACCTATCTTTATTACTGTAACTCTATTTTACTTTCTTTTCTTCACTGATTCTTTTTTCACAATAGAAAGTTAAATAGTTGTTTAATAGTAGAAAGAATATCTGAAATGATAAACTTAGGGCTAATTTTTCCATCGCCAGATAACTTTTATTCGAGGAATAAAATTGACGTTTGACAGTTTTTGTATGAAAAAACTGTCAAAATTTCAAAATTATTCCTCGAATATAGTTATCAGATGGTTGAAAAATCAGCTCTTACTTATAAAAAAAACTAATAAATAAAATAAAAAAACTGCTAGATACTTTGTACCTAAATAGCTACTTTTGTTGTGCAAGGCAGATCCGTCGACAAGAACCACCAACAACTAAAGCATAGTAGGTGAAAACCACATTTTCCAAGGCAACCTTACTCCAAACTTTATGTTACAAAGTTCAATTCGAATGCAAACGTATTCCCTGACCATATTCAGAGGTCTTCAACATCTAGGTTATATGTAAACTGAGTCAGCCATCTCATCAGTAAACGTCATACAGTAAAATGTGGACGATCCGTTATACTGTCCGGTTTGAGTTACCAACGGATTGCGGGTTTGCGTTTTGTGAGCTCACTTGCGTAATGTATGAGAATCTCCTGTAAAACCGGATTATCTTGAGTGACTAATATTATTTCAATTTGATTTTGAGCGTGATTAAGAAAAGTAATTTTATTTAGAGCGATTATCGATCTGTGTGCTAAGCGAAATTTTTCCTTAAATTCGTTTTATGTACCCATACCCATTTTCAACAATACTTTTTCTCAACCTTTATGCCCCACTGCGGGGCAAAACAAGTCCCCTCCACAGCTTCCCACCCCTTCTTATCTGTTGCTTTCTCCAGCCAATCTCTCGTAAATGTATCCAAGTCATCACGCCAGCGTTTCGGTCTCCTTCGGACACGATGCTCTTCTTTGGCTCTCATTGTGTGACGATTCTGGCATACTGGGACAGCCCAATTCATCCTACATACTAGTACATGGTCCAACACATACACTATATTGATATTTTATTAAGCCTAAGGTAAAAATGCAGTATTGTGCATTCCAATTCTCTACTCTACGGAAAGTAAATAGGTTACCCGATTTTCTTCGAATCCTAAACCACAGTTGGGATAAAGTAACAACAACTCCCTTATCAGATTATCACAACATAGGAAACTAATATCCTAAACAATTCCCTGAAACGACTCCAAATGGCAACTGTTTACCTCTCTATGTAATGTAAGTACTGTGATTATCCGCTCCCAGAACGGGAGAGAGCTATATAATTGGTATAAGAGCTTCTCTCTCTAACACAATGGAGAAACATTATGACTGTATTACCTTTTAACAGCCCGGCTGTTATGTAGCAATCTAAGGGTATTTAAACATGATGGTATTTGCTATTCAGAATTGTGTACTGACCCTCCATGGCAGTGTTTTTTTTTTTGCGTATCACAAAAGCGGCTCACAATCGTCTAAGTACAATATAATAACGCTTTTAAGATGTAGTTGGGGCTGCCGAGATGCTGTAGCGCGTCTGGCAAGTTTGTGGAGGCCCGGATTTCATGCCATCATGAGGTAGAGGAAGGTAAGGTAGGACGCCCTTAAGGCTAGGTGGAGCGACGATCTTCGCAGGATGGCTGGTAGCTGAATGAGAGTTGCCGAAAATCGAGTTGAATGGTGTGCAATAGGAGAGGAATATGTCCAGCAGTGGACTGCTGTGGGCTGATGATGATGAGATAAAGAGCAGCCTCCTAAATGCACCGTATCCGAGCAAGTTCCAACAGCATCTGAAAGTAATAGAAGACAGTCGACTAATTTGTCTATCATAATTTGACAGGACTAAACTAATATTTATCTTCTGTCCTTTTCTTAATGAAATAGAAAGAAAAAGATGCACTGAACTTAAATTTAGTTTGTGAACAAGGGAATCGGTGCCATTGTCTGCTTGTTTTCTAACAAAACCTATTCCATTCAAAACCTTTACACGACATTTGATATTTTCTTTTTGTTTCAGACTGTAAAATAAAATGTGAAACACAGTGAAACAAATTCGCGTAATTGTTTTGTTTCATTTCATATATATAGTTTCACCAATTGAACGTTCGAAGGAGCAACATGAAAGTTGAGTGGACTGTCGTCATCATCTGCCCAGTCTTTTCCCAACTATGTTGGGGTCGCCTTCCAATCTAACCGGATACAGCTGAATAGCAGTGATTTACGTGGATTGACTGCCTATCTAACCTCAACAGCCCAGTTACTAGGTAATACGACATCCCTTGGTAAGACTGGTTTTCAGATTTTCGGGCTTCTGACGACCCGTAACGACTGCCAAAGATCCACGAATGCTGGGACAAAAGGCTTAACGTGCTGAAAGCATTACAGCAGATAATGTAGAATAAAGGCAGTAATTAAGCCTTCGGGCAGGAGTATAACAGTAAGATAATAACTAACGTTAATTTGTTTTTAATTGCTATAATAGCCTCGATAAGGGCATGGACTGAACGTGAAATCAGGGATAATTTTACGGGGAATTGTGAATGAAACGGTGCACTACATTGCTTCTGGCTTTACGACTGGGCAGTTGAGCTCCTCAAGTTCTGAGCTGAGCTACACGATTATTGAAAAATGCTTGCACTGACTGGACTGTTCGACTCAAATCCGTTTGGTTCTTCCAATAAAAAGACCACTTCAGGCACTAATCTACATTGTTTTCACATGATCTGACCAAGATTCTGGACTTTAAAAGAAACTTTGACTCTAGAGTTTGTTTCGCCATTTGTTCTCAGGGGTAGTCATAGGAAATGTCGACTCTTTTAAAGCTTATTTTTTTATAATTTATGACGTGTATAGGTGATTCTGCTATCCTATTTACAGAATAAACAAATTTATTTATTTCTTTTTATTACCTTTGTCTAACTGCTAGTCTCAAGCATGCTGAGCTTGTGGTCCTGAGTTCAATTGTTTTTTGCCAATAGGAAAGATTTTAAGGCATTTCACAGTTAGCAGCCCGCAGTTTGTTTTATTAGCAATAGATTCGCCTCCTATTGTTTTAGTCATAATTGAGAAAAATTTGCTGTATTAGGTATATGCACCCCGGCTTAAACAAATATCGATTCGGTCATCCAAATTCAGCAACGCTTGCCAAGGTTGGTCCTTTAATGGTTCTATCTTTACACACCGAGACTCCTCAGAAAGCACGTTAACCCATTGTCCGGGCTGTCATTTGTAAATCCTTGATAGTCTTTAAGACTAGTCAAAAGTTCGAAAGTCTGACAACCAGTCTTACCAAGGGTTTTATGATACCCAGAAATAGGATTGTGGAGGTCAAAAAGACAGTCACTTCATGTAAAATATTGGTGTTGGATTGCCGGTTAGACTGGAAGCCGACCCCGACATAGTTGGGAAAGGCTAGGCGGATGATGATTAGGTATATGCACCTCTACCTATGTATACCTCCGTTAATTAGCTCCTAACGAGACCGAATTACAACGTATGCTTAATTACCAACCAAAACTAACCATGGTCCATTATCCTGCAAGAACCCCTTATTCAGGACAGCCAATCATTCAATATGTTGATTTTGTCATTAAGTAATTTTCATAACATTCCGTAGGTCCAATCAAATATTTGATTAGGAGTCTGTCGCAGCAATAATCCCTAAGGTTTGGTTTCAATTAACTAATTAATTGGGACCAAAATTGAAATGATATGACAACATCTTACAGCTGTTGTCATTATTAAGATATTGAGTTGAATTTTGAGCAGAAGGAATCCTGAAGCAATATTAATGTTTTGCAGGGAGAATTTCTTACGCTGTTTGAAGGCATAATATTTACGAGTTTTCGTTATAATAATAAACTTTTATGCCGTAAATATAGTCTTGTTAGCTTGGTACACGGAATTAAACCCACACATACTCGTAGTCTGTGGGCGTTTAATTATTTTACACGGGAATACTAACGGAGATATTAATAAACGCATACGTAATAATAAACGCTTTATCAAGTTATGCAGACCAAAATAAATATGTCAACTGTGTGCGTATGTTATTAATGACTGTCCATGTTTTTTTTATGCTACAATTTGAAATCCTTTAGTCTTTTTTCCTTTTGACATTGGAATACTCAGATAGAAGGAACAGATATATTTGGAAAGTGGATAGGTAAGTATAATGTTTGTCGAGATGACGACTAATAGAGAAGTATGGAAGAAAAAGACATGTGGCGCCGACCGACGATAAATAAATTGGGATAAGGACAGGAGAATGATGATGATGACGTCTAACGTAGATTTATAAAGTAGAAAATGGTCTATAATTCGACAGTACACAAAATAGAAACGAATCTATCTAAAAGATAAATAAAATATATGAACCTATGTATTTAAACCAATTGACATAATGTCTTGCCATTACAACCACTAGTAAAAGAGTTGAAATTACAATTGTAGTGTATCAGCTTGGGGCTTTGGCTAAGTAATAACAGCCGCACGGGGCGATTGATCAGGTTAAGCTACGCTTGCCGCGGTTGGTCCGTGGACGGGGACCATCTTTACATACCAAGACCCCTCCGTGCCTCGGAAAGCACGTTAAGCCGATGCTCCCGGCTGTCATTCGTGAATTTTTGACACTCGTCACGGGTCGTCAGAAGCCCGAAAATCTGACAACCATTCTTACCAAGAGGTACGAGTATTACCCAGTATTTGGGTTGTGAAGATCAGATAGGCAGTCGCTCCATGTAAATTACTGGTATTTAGCTGCATATGGTAAGATTGGAAGCCAACATTTTGAGAAAAGGTTAGGCAGATGTGAGTGTATCAGCTGAACAACACATGAGTGCTTTTTAAAATGCAACTAAACAGGAAACAAACTAACTAGTAGCTATTGTACTAAAATGCATACTTAAATAATATAGTTACTGCACACATAAAACGCATATTAACCTTTATCCCGGTAATAACCAACCTGCTGCAAACAACCTTAGACATAAGTTAGTTTCATTCAGCTCTAACTCAATTACTCTGAATAGCTAAGGAAATTCAATTTCGCTTTCTAACCTTCAAAGTTAAAAGATGAAACGTTGAACGTAGGTTCACAGGTAGGTAACAGGCATCGTGGAAATAGAAAACAGAAGCTTAACTTAACTGTGTATTTTTTATTTTTGTTTACAATTCACCGGAGCGTTAGGGTTGAAAAAAGGATTACCTATAATGAAATAAAAGTAATTTTAAAGCATTATTTTGTTAGGGAAAGTGAGTTCTAATAAAACTCTTAAATTAAAAAGTTTAAGTTTAAAGGAGAAATTTGGGGAAGTGTCAATTCTCTTAATTTTATTTTAGCTTATTTTTTTACTTTATTTTAGCCCGCGAAATTCTCTTAGTTTTAAGTTGAAGTTTATAATAATCCTATTGATTGATATTTCATAGAAATAATCATTCAATAGGATTATATGAACTGTACATACTTGTTACGGTCGCGAATCATATTTTGTTCAAAATATACACATTTGCACGGTTTGTACAGACGCCAGCAGGTCACCAAGCTACCCGAAACTGTCAAATTTTCCCAATCAATCTTGAACCTTATTGCTTTAGCGATAAGGTTCAAGATTAAGTTCAAGTTCAAGTTCAAGTTCAAGATTAGAGAAGAAGGGGAAAATCTATTAAAGAAATTTGACAGATTGTAGTAGCTTGATGTGCTGGCGTCTGTACATTAAGCCAATCTCGTTTAGTTTCTTTAGTTCGAAGAAACACTTCGGAATAAAATATACAAAACTAAAATTAAAATAACTAAAAGAAAATAGAACACTAAAGCTACGACTACTGATCTTATATTACAGGTTTTTGAAATGTTGTCTCAAAAAGGACGCGTCCGCCCTTTTGGGTATTTATTAAATAAATATTACCTTAATTTTGTTGTCAGTTTTATGCAAACTACAACTACTTTCGCCTTAATGGGTTTTCAATTTTAGTAATAAATAATAGATTAATTGTTTAGAGTTGTTGTTGAGATCAGTGTTTGTGAGTTTTGTGTTAGAACGTGTAAAAGACTGTAGGTACTGACTCTGTAGGCTCTGTAGGCAAACTCGGAGATGTAGTGGATTTTCAACAGGTAGATAATACCTTCAATGGGAATATCACAAAGGCTTATTCATTACTAACCATGATTATTTTTTAAACAGGCATAATTTTGTTCACATTATAAAATCTAACCGCCAACTTTATCTTAGTGAATAGTTCAATGTAGGTCTTACCTTTCTGTGACTTTTAATCAAACTAAATAAATTGTGATAAACCCGTTATCACCATATACATATGTGTTGTTATATATTCTATGATTTATCGCCATCTCAACTCAGTCTATCGCAGTCCACTGCTGGACATAGGCCTCTCCCAGGCTGCGCCACAAAACTTTGTCATCCTCTCTACGAATCCAGTCTGTCCCAGCCACCTTTCTAAGCTCGTCGGTCAATTTAGCAGGGGGGCATCCCACACTACGCTTGGCGATATGCGGTCTCCACTCCAGGACTTGTCACCTGCCATCGGTGCTTCGACAAACAAGGCCAGCCCACTGCCACTTCAGCTTGCTTACCTACTCTGCACTCAGCTATGTCGGTAACACCGGTTCTTTTCCAGACTTCTATCAGTGCGTCGATTCAAACTTTTGTTCGTAGTTATTCTACTATTTATAACATTTACTGTGCAGGTACGTTTTATTAAAGGGGTCGGTATACGTGACCGGCCTTTTCTGATTCACTATTTATACTGGGTGACCTGGTACAATAACTGGAAAAATTGGTGTGACCCACGTACCTTGAAAAGTATTGTGAATGAAATTGGTATGATGATTTGCTAGTGTTTGGGGGGACTTTTGTATGACTGTTGTTTTTCCATATCTATACTAATAATAAAGCTAAAGAGTTTGTTTGTTTGAACACGCTAATGTCTGGAACTACCAGTCGGCTTAAAAAAAATCGTTTTGCATACGATAGCCCAATTCTTGAGGAAGTATAGGGCTATTTAACATCACGCTAGGATCCTTAGGAGCCAAGAAAATAGAAAAAAAGTCACAACGCACGTTAAGTGAAAACGAAATACAACGCGGGCGGGCGATGCGTTACGATGCGTGGGCCGGGACGGGGGAACAACAAATTTCATGCGGACGAAATCGCGGGCAGAAGCTAGTATGTAATACTTGGGTCTGTTCACTTCGTTTGCATATCATATTTATTAGGTTTGGTTCTTACGTTTTATCTTGTTGGAAAAAAGTTGTTTCAAGAATGTTTCTGGGGCTCGTCCAGAATCTGAATAAGCTTTTGGACAGAAATGCAATGAGAATTCTGTAGTGCATCCCACGAGAATATAAGTTATTGTTGTTTTCATTATTTTCGTTTCTTCAGTAATTTATTCCCAGTTTTTATTTTTCTCATGCGTATTTTAACTTACGTTTATTATATCCGACTCTGAAAACTAAAACCTATACACTAGTGACCAAACTTCTCAACTCCTGAAAACTCGCCCTGCATGAAGTTCGTTGACCCCAAACCTTCCAGATTTTTCCACCATTACACCACTCAACACGTCCATCCCTGAGGAGCCATAGCGTTGAATCGCCGTTCAGTCCCAACTTCATATAAATATTTTATTTCACCCCCGAGACTGTACTTTTTGTAAGTACAAACTTTCTTTTGTGATAGGTATGTTTCAGATAGTTTAGTTTTCATTGTTTTCCCTTGGCACTGTTTATTGGTTACCTGAATCAGTTGGTTCAATTTCTCCTTCTCTCCTTCATTTTACAGCCTCATTGGTGTAGTGGTCGCAAGCGCTAATGCTGAGCATGAGGTCCTGGGCTCGACTCCCGGGTCGGTCAAAGTGTTATTGGGTTTTTCCGTCTGGATTTTCTCAGTAACAGCCCAGAGTCTGGATTTGTGCCCGGTTGATGGAAATTGGCTCGCCCGTCGGTACATGGGACTTAAACATAAATGACGAAATGTAGTTTTACTATAGGTACTCCTGCCTGGGAATACAGGCGTTAATGATACACGTCAATCATATTTTAAGAACTAGCTGCTGTCGGTATGTTATATCTGAGGGGCAATTCTCGTAATTTTAAGACTGTTCACAGTCTGATCTCAGTCTCAATCTGTCAAAAAATACTTCTAATTTCCCTACATTTTGACAAGTGTTTGACATTTGTTTGTCGCTGGGATGAGACTGCGACTAAATTTTGAACGTTTTAAAGTACGAGAATTGGCCTTCTGATATCATGATAAAAACAATAGCAAGACCACAAGTTGGATAGAAGGGCTGCCCAGTAGAATACTCAAGACTAGTCCGCCAAACATTGACAAAAACTCCCAGTAAATTGAAACTTCACTAAGGTCACACTATCTTTCATATTGGTTTTATAGGAAAAATAGACCTCGACTTATTAGCATGATACTATGTTACTTGCATGTCATGAAGCGACAAGGTCTACTTTATTTTGTCAACCTTAGGGTGGTAACAAAATTTCGAGGTGGTATTAAAGTCACTCGCGGACGCTATTTCAATTTTCAGTTGAAAAGTATAAGGGCGCGTCATGACCAAGACGAAAATAGCATAAAGACGCGAACGACTCGTGAATTTTGTTCGGTAGACCTAAACGCGTTGTCACGCCGACCGAGGGCGCCTTCCGATTTAACCAAAAAGTGACTTGAGGTAATAATCATCATCATAATTGCAGCCCAAAGATGTCCACGGCTCATCCGTCTTGGATGAGCCGTGGACATCTTTCGTCATCATCATCGTCCTTCTCCAAGCATTTCGAGTTCAGCCGGTTTTATGCTTCCTATTCATCTGGTCAATCATTCAGTGGATTCTTGCGACCTTCACAAGGTCACAATACATCATCATCATCCACAGCCCGACTTCACCCACTGCTGGGCATATGCCTCTCTTCTCTTGTGCCAATCCCCACACTCCTGTGCCAGCCTCATCCAGGTTTTACCCGCGATGGCAACAAAGTCGTCTGCCCATCTCGCCACCGGACTACCGACCTCCTCTCCTCTTCCAGTCCTTGGACACCACTCTGTCACAGCCGTACTCCACCTGTCATCACTGCGCCTTCCAGGCGTCCTGCCCAACTCCATTTGAGTTTCATAATACGTGTTCCGATATAGAAGACCTTCGTACGTCTTAGTATCTCAACGTTTGGAACTCGGTCTATTAGCCTGATGCCAAGCACAATTAATGAATGAAGCCAATACACATTTACTTTTATGAAACCATCTTTTCTTTTTGGTGATTAATTAGATTTCTTGACTAGCCTGTCTAAGTATATTACCAACAATGTTTAAATAAGTACGCTTAGCATGACAAATTGTTGTTAAAGATAAATTATGCGTTTGTTTATAATATTTGCTCAGAAATTAACATGCTCCCTCGTTTTCGAGTATTAGCTGCCTAAACAATTTTCAACATTAATATATCAGGATTACTTTGGAGTTGTACCCATTGTGCACAGTTTTCTGCATAATGATGTGTAGAGGAATTCAGCTTAATGCTCGTACACACGAGCGACACGACGCAACCCGACGATAGAGGCAACTGCATTCGTGGATGCGTGTTTTACAAACATACATAATATCATACATAATCAGCCTACAATGTTCCCACTGCTGGGACACAGGCCTCCTCTCAGTGAGAGGGAGTGGGCCGTAATCCACCACGCGGGCCCAGTGCGGGTTGGTAGATGTCACATTTCTTCGAAATTTTGGTTCTAGGACATGTCGGTTCCTCACGATGTTTTCCTTCACTGTTTTGACAGCAAACATAAATAAGCATTTTGTTTTATATTAGTTTAGGTTATTAGAGTATAATATGCTTTATCATAAACTAAATACTTATTCATCTAGGTATAGAAAAATCTTCTAGGACTGTGTCTAGGACCTATTCGATTTACCTCCTACGAACCAAAAACCGTTCCATTATTCGAACGGTTTTGACAATCCAGACTCCACCTTTATTCTAAATGCTGGAAGTTTCCTACCGAATGTCAGGGTTCAGTAAATACGATAATCGTCAAGTGTCTGTCCTTGAACCCTGGCTTGCGCTCGAGTGCCCTCGACAATACAACTCATGTAAATCGTTTATATGTAGATGTATGTAGGTAGGACGGAGGATGAGGGTAAGGCAACGTGGATACCTAGGTATGTTTTGGAACTTATAGAATGTGTGGTCTGTGTTTCACAGTTTATAATGAAGGTAATTTCTGAGCTTATGTACTATGTTTCCGACCGAGGATCCTGATGACGTCGAGTGACTCTGAGGGCCCCTTGCGGGCCAATCTGGTGAGATCTTTCCGTTTATTTCAGGGATCTCCATTGGAAGCTGATCCTGTTGTGTTTTAGATTGTTAGTTTGGACTTTTGAAGACTCGCGCGAATTCAACATGATTTTAAGCCATAGCTGAGTTTTAGGAAAAAGTTTTCGTATTATATATAGGAGAGAAGGATAAACTAATACGCCTTAATATTCTAGCCTAAAATACGATATCGCCCTAGATTTCCTACTTCACGCCGCTCTTATTTTAACATGGTGCTAAATTACCCAAACTTTCTTGAATAAGTTATCAATTTTCTAGCTTGTAAATCAAGTTTGGGTACTCACGCGCGCTATATGACACCCTCGGTGGAACAAAAAAGAAAACAAAAAAGACTACCCCGAACTTTTAAGTTTGCATAACAAGATATGTTTCTAAAGATCAACAAAGAGCGAAGCTCATAAATTTCAGACAATACGCTCTCTCTACTGTTCTAAAGCTGCACATGTGTCGAAAATGTCTACCAAAACCATAAAAAACAATGGCCATAATTGTGCGTATGACAAAAGATTGAAATAACTATAATAATAATAAGAACTGTTTGTAATAATATAATGGGTTTAACCTTCGACCACATTTCTGTCCGTCACGACTTAGCCTCATATGTTTTGGAGCATCGATATGACGACAGAATTCTCCTAGCACTTCTAAATAATATACAGGAATTCCCCCCCCAACAGCAATCTCTCCCAGGAACAAAGGTGAAGGAGACAACAATAGTGGCCAAGGATTTCAACTATAAACAATGCTATTATGGCGCCCTCAACAGCAAGTTCACCAAAACAAAATACCAAGATTGCATAACAAAAAAGCTAAAAAATATAGGAATCAACTCAACGGACGAAAACTTCGAAATATCTTGGAATACCATAACGGAAGTATTAAAAGCGGCTGCCCAGGAAACTCTAATTCTTCAGCCAGTTCTCTCTAGAGATCATCGACTAGCTTTTGCTAACCTACAAAAGGCTAAATTCTTACAAAGTAGGCAACCAGATAATCCAAATAGGCATAACCGCGTAAAAGAATGTCAGGTAACACTTCAAAAGGTTAAATATCAGGAGGAACAAAAAGCATGCAGGACCAGCCTCAGCGGACTGGGGAAAAACCATCCTGAAAAACGCATGCAAATGCTGTACTTTTTTTTACAGGAGAAACAAACTTCAAACAAAACATCGAAAAAGATCTACTTATATACCGATGACCAAATGGAAGAAAATTAAAAAAAAAAATCCGAGGGCCGTCTTATACCAACAGTTAACATAAAAAAGAGATAACCGAAGTCCAATGTGATTGACCCACTGCAGACGACGTAATGGAAATCATCAAAAAATGCGGAACGGGACAGCTCCCGGAACTGACCAAGTAGTAATCGAGCTTTACAAAACGATGCCCGAAATATTACAGAAAGCCGTCACCAAACACATGAATAAAGCGTGGACACAGAATGAAGCACCCGACACATGGCTGGATACCGTGCAGGTACCAATCCCAAAAAACAATAAACCTAAAGATGCGAATGACTATCGCCGCATAACGGTATGCAATACGGGTTAAAGAATTTATGCCTCGTACGTACTAAAAAAACTAGATGATATACTAACGGAATTGGGCAACTACCAAGCGGTCTTTTTAAATAAAAGATCAACAGACGACCACATCTTTACACTCAAAAGGGTCTTAGACGAGGAATGGCGTGTAGGTAAAAAAATATATGTACTCGCCCTCGACATATAAAAAGCCTTTGACAACGTCTACCTCAATGCAATAAGAGATATACTATTACAACCAACTGACAAATCACTAACTATCGGGATAATCAAGGTATACGGACTTTCCAGTATATACTAGAAGTATATATACCTATATATTACCCAAAAAATAAGCTTTGAATATCAGAATGGTTACTAGTTAGTTATTTACTGTATAGGGTTATTATTGAATATGGTTTGTAGGGAAAGGGTTTTATGAAGGAAAGCACAGATAGACAAGACCAAACATTTATTTAAATTTAGGCTTGTCAATAATTAATCAGAAAACTAGTCGTCCGTTCGTAAAACTAGGTCATCATGGAGAAGAAGGACAAGAAACTCCATGGAAACAGTATTTAAGTATTCTATCAATACATTTCTTACGTTGTCATAAATTATCGTTATCTTTAAAAACGATTAATTCTATCTCTTGGACAACGGTCCAAGAGAATTCAAAATAATAGCAACATAATAACGATATCTAGGAATATTGGCCTTAATATGACTTACACAACAACACAGTCTTAATAAGCAATAAATTAAGGTATAATATCTAATTACTTTACTTACGTGACATCTGGTCGATTTATTCCACTTAAGAACGGCACTAGAACTAACCAACTGAACATCTACCAAGCAAACTGCCTTGATAACGTCGTTACAATCCTTTTTATACACTACCAACGTCTTTTACGTGAAATATCTATCGCCATTTTGAACCAATCACAGACCGTCATATATTTTGGTTTAATAATCTTCTAACACAGGTAATAATAAACAAATCTTATGAAGTGAAACCATTTTAAAACATTATAAGGTAATTAATCAATTTAATAAGAGTTGATTCGTAATTGTTAGACATCAAAAAGTATATCAACATCAACTGAAAGTATTGTTCCAATCATTTGAAACAACCTATTATATTAAAATAGCAATATCAAATCTAAGATATACTACCAGTATAATCAAATATTACTTAATCATTTATAGTAATAACATTTAAGTGTTTTTTACCAGTTAAGACTGTTGTTTTTTGTAAACACAATAACTAGTCAAATTAGGTACTTCTACGTTGGTCCCAAGCTTCGTAAATGTGACAGATGCCATTATCCAACAAACAATATTCTAATATTATAAATATATCAAAATGAAATATCTAACACATGAATGAACGAACATGCATCAAATGGTGTGGCCAGCAAAGCAGTTGGAATATTAAAGGAAAGGGAGTCAAACAAGGCTGCCCTCTATCCCCTCGCCTGGTTACACTGGTCATCGACGAAGTCCTTAGAACCCTCGAGGAGGAAACCCAATTAATACAACTTGATGATGAGATTAAATACCTTGGTACATTTATAACATCTATATTAAGCAGAAAATGCACTATTAAAAAACGTTGCAAACAGGCCATAAGAAACGCCAAATCGTTACTACCATTCTTAAAACACTCAAATATGGACTGGAAATTAGCCAGACTCATGTACCGAATGATGATCGCTCCGTGCATGATACAATATGGTTTGAAAATATCGGCACTTACTAAAGCTAACAGGTCAAGACTTCGAAAATATGAGCGAGTTATCATGAGAGACTTGATAAACCACTCTAGGAATAAAACAAAAACAGTAGCCAAACGCATCAAGAATCACAGGATGTGCTACCTCGCACATATTTATAGGCGCCGCAAACCACATCTGCTGCATGCAGCAATGGAGTACAAGGCCAAAACTAAGAAGGTCGGTCGACCGACACATGGAACGACAACTTAAAACAGGACATGAAGTAGGTACTTCGACAAGGAAATCGATTTTTGGATGGATACTGCGGAAGACAAAAATAAAATAAAATTAGGATTGCTGCTAGTGAGATATACAAAAACCGGAAACGGAAAGTAGCGAGAACTCCGACGATGACATTGAAATCAACAACATCTAACACAACATAACACAGCAGAGCAATGATATACAAAAGAACCGAGAAAACAGTAGAACCCGGCCAAAAGAGTCACGGGTGAAGCTCGACCTGAAGCACCTGGCCGCGAAGACTTTAAAAGGGGTTCCTTCTATTTGGCAGAATCTTGATACTCCGATTTTTATTTGGCATAACTCACATGGCATAATCTTATTTAATCGAATATTTTTAAGGCATAAAAATTATTTAGCATAACTTTTGTTTGGCAGAATATTTACGTGTCCGAATTTACAATGGCATACTTTTATCTTGGCAGAATTTTGTTTCGCATAATTACCATTGCCATAATTAATATTATGCATAATTTTGTTTAGCATAACATTTATTTAGAGATACGATTATTTGGTATGGGTGCATATTTGAACATCAAAAATTAAAATAGATGTATCTTCTTGTAAAAATTAGTGTTCAAAACATCAAAAACTTATAATATATGGAATAAAACTGATAATTTAAATAAAGTAAATTTATGCTGTCGAATGGTTAGATAACCTACGTGCAATGTATTTAAAATCGAATGGTCTGCAAAAGTGACATAGAATGTTCTAAATATAGCATGTATTGGTAGCATTTTCAATATTAAATTAAATTTGTGTCATAAAAAGTCAATACGTTGTGCTGCAAAATTTTGTGACAGAAACGAATCGCTGCGAAACCGACTTTACGCAGTCTTGTCTGCCCTACCCCTAGAGTGTAATTTAAACCCGCGTAGGCGCGGAGGGGTAGGGCGGCCCGCGAGCTGAGGAGCAGGTGGTTTGAAGGCCCGCCACCGCGGCTGAGGCTGGCCGGCTTCGCCGGCCAGCAAGCCGAAGCTGCGGTGGTGAGCGTTAAAACCATCTGTGACGATAAGCTCGCGTGGCGCCGCCCAAACCCCGCAGCGCCGGAGCCGTGACAGAAACAATGCTTGCTGCATGTTGCATGCCTGCTTGCATGCTGCATGCCTGCTGCATGTTGCATGCCTGCTTGCATGCTGCATGCATGCTGCATGTTGCATGCCTGCTTGCATGCTACATGCATGCTGCATGCATGCTTTCACAATCAACTGTTTTATTGAGTAAATACATGCAGAATCAACTGTTTTATTGAATAATGATAATTAAATAATAAATAAAACAAATCAGATCAATAAAACAAATCAATAAAAAAAACCTGATCAGAAAGAGGTAGCAATTAACGTTATCGTCGCATGTGTGTGGCGAAAAAAATCAGTTCTGCCTTTTAATGACTATCGATATAAAATGTATGCCAAAAGACGATTCTGACTGTGAATTTTCTGCGATATGATGGTTCTGCTTTTTAATTATTATGGATATAAACATTATGCCTAAAGATGATTCTGACTAACAAAATTATGAGTTTTGAATGTATGACAACTGAGTGTATGCGAAATGATTTTCTGCGAAATGAAGTTTATGCTATCCGTTGTTATGCAAAACAATATTATGACGTAAAAAGTTCTGCTATAAAAGGTAGACCCCTTTAAAAGATGCCCATCCATAGAAAAATATCACCCATCTCACCACTATTCCAATGCTTACTCTAGGATGCATATCTGGTAGGCTCTTAAATCCTACAAAATCCTATTCCCTACAAAAACCGCACCCCCCGGTCTACTTCTTGATCTACAATGGTCGTTGTAGCACCATGAACTTGAGGCTACAGGAGCTAGTGTGAATCTTAGGGTTCATTCGATTAATCGAGTCTGGTCAAACCACGGTGAATTCATATTCATATTCATACTTACGCGATGTTGTTATTTTCTTTGTTCAGCGATGAAAACACTTATGCTGCGTAATAATTAAAAAAAAACTGAAATTATTGAACTGTATGCGTTGCTTCGATGGCTCGCGTGTGAGTGAGTTTTACTGCGTCCATTGGACATAGCTTAGTAGGACCGCGCGCTTTGATCAAGTAACGTATCTTCCTTTTAAGTTTATCTAAGTTTCTGAGTAATTTAATAAAAAATCTAGGATACTCGAAGTGCCTATTAGTTTCTATTCATAATAAAATTAATTCAGTATTACGCCTGCCTTGATTCTGTAAAATTCGAAATCGGGAAAATTAAAGTAGATGGAATACAAAATGCCATCGAAATCCAAACCAACTTTTTTTTTAAGATGACCTTTTTCATTTTAATGTTAAGGCTAAAAATGAGCCAACACTATCTATTCTTTATTACGTACACATGTACACAGTACGAAAAACAGATATAAATTTAGTGATAGAATTCAAAAGTATATACAGCATTAACTTATTTAAATTTATTGAGCAATTTACAGTTTCGAATATGAGTTCATAGATGACAAAATGGCAGCCACTTTTAATTGATTTGTGATTATTATTATTTTGTGATCATATGACTTTTTTAATACTGGTATTAAACAAAATAATAAAAGTATTATTTTATTTATCATCACCACAGATATCTATATTTCAACACAATATTATTTTGTTATGAAATACATGACTTATGTAGCAATTTTAAATAAGGTGACATAATGGGAGGTCTTATTGCTAAAAGTGATATTTTAAATATACCTTTGGATAAGGAGAGACAATACTGCAGGTACTCTGTGGTGTGGTAAACAAATTAGTTATAACAGAAAAAAACATTGCTGAAACATGAATCTCCACGAGCACCTAACCCAGAAAAATATGTCAGTCATTAAATATTCCAGCACCCAACGAAAAATAAAGTATGCCAAGCTTTAATCCCTTAATGAACCCTTCCAAATTTTAAATTAATTTGGTTGAAAGAAAAATATGCAAATTAATTGTTTTGTAGGATCTACCTGACCCCATGACCTTGAGTTACGCGTGGCGACTCGATGCGGACCAGTGCGAGCCATTGCGGACCGCTGCGAACCGCTGCGGTTACGCCACGTCGCGCGTCGTGGGTTTCGATATATAATTACGTTTTTGGAATCACTGAACACACGGAATGATATTCTGGGAAAACATACAAAAGTCACACAGTCATTTCAATTGAAGTTTTAAGCCGAAATATTGGTGAGTCCCCTGAATGAGGAGTTCGGAATTGTTAGTTACGTAAACTGAATACATTTTTGCAAGTTGACGCGTTGTTATTTTACACCGACTTTTATGTCTTCATATAGCTAGTCTTTTGTTTTTAAAAACTGGAAAGAAAGACATGATCTCTTAAGTGTCATTTCGTTGACAAAATAAATCATTACTAGAAAGAAAAAAAAAAGAAACATATTTTATTTGGGACATGCACAGGAAATGTAGACCATAATAAAGAACTTTTTTTTTTTATTTTGCCCCACGCTAGGAATTTCTCCTGTATCGTGGGTGCGTTTACAAACATTTAAACTCACATACACAAACAGCCAGACTCGGAACAACTACTTGTAGGTCATACAAATATTTGTTCCGTGCGGGAAACGAACCCGCGACACGCAGCGCAGCAGTCAACCGTTTAACCACTGCGCCAACCGTGCAGTCAACATTCTCAAACTCAACTTTTTTTTATCTTTTTGTTCATAAAAATATTTAAAAATATAATTATAAATACTTAAATGAAATAAAGAATAAAATGTAAAAAGAACACACTGGAAATCCATCTCAACTTGTCCTGAACGTTGTAACCGTCTTGCCTATATCTATGGTTGTAACCTACCTACTCCGTCACGCGTCTCCTTCATTTTTTCTCAAACAAGACAACAAGAGCGATAGAGCTGCATCCTCAAAAGACGCTTTATATTCAAACAGGACTGTGTTGTCGATTTATTTTCATCTCCTCGACACCTAACGCTACTATTCGCAGTATTAACGCTTCTCCAAGATATAAATATCGTCCCCGGGAATAACGCAGGTGTATTCCGCTTACATTTTCTTGGGATATATTTTACTCCATAACTACAAATGTGACTTCATTATAAAACGGCTCGGCTAGACTAGTTGTATCTATCTGTACTCGTATCTGCTAGGTAGAATTATCTTCTAAATGGGAAGAATTATGTTTTGTTAGTGAAATTTTACTTAGCCATTTATTGCGTTGCTGGTGGCAACATAGCTACTATTATACTCACTTAAAAATTTTATCCTACCACCATATTGCTTGCGATATTGGAAACCATATAACTCAGTAGTTTATAAGGTAGTTTACGTTTTAACATATTATTTATTGCCCGGCCGCGCCGCAGAAAAACGACCGTGTCCACAAGCTTCCATAGTGATACATTCAACTCAGACGACCGTGCATGCACACGGGGAATAAACCGTAGTTTTTCACGGCAAGAAAGACGTGTGTATACAATGGGCCCTAGCCATTCATCCGTCCTTGACTGTCCCGTTTACAATATTTGTCCGTATATTTCCATAAAAACAGAGCGACTTTGCTAGAAGCCTTATTACGCCCACGTGTGGCCCTTTATTATTAGTCAAACGTCCCGAGGACTTCAAGTCACAGGGCTATGTAAAATCGTTCTGAATATGCCTCACTCAACGAAATAATGTCGAAGCTTTAACCTCTATCGAAATTATCTAAATTCAATCGTAGAAAATTGAGATAGAGTGGATTTTTTGTTGAAAGGGTAGAGTTATTAATCCGGTCTGAAAAGTTTTCTATTGGAGAGTGAAACTTCTGAGTGAATGACGATTGTGATAGTTGCGCTTAGAATAAATGGGTCCTTAGAACGTATTTCTATATGTCCATAATACCTAAAAGAAAGTTTGAACAAGTTGCCGTCTTTCTTAAATGATGCCGTTTCTATCCGCTACAAACACTCTCATTATAGACTGCGCTCCTGCATAATGTAGGGAAATACAAAAAAACAGGTTGTAACCGCAGAAGTCACGCTGCAATAAGCACAGCTAGCTCAGCATACGAGATTTAATTAAAAGTGCTCGTAATGTTCATAATATTTTTAATCTTATTTATAATAATATATTTAGACTGATTACCAAGCACTTAGTTTAAAAGCATTTTACAAACACTATAAAAAAACTAAAATATCCTGCTTAGCGGATATGAACTAAATAGTAACCTTTCGTGTAACACACAAAATACACACAATACACACACAACACACAACACACGCAACACAGCACATAATTGGGTACTTAGCGATATTAAAATAGTTCCTACGATATTACTTAATCTAAATATTTAGCTAAACATGCATAGGAAATAGCGTGACAGTTTGTCGATAGTGATTTATAGTTTCTGTATATTGTAAAGTGAGCACCTTGGGCAATAAAAACTTCATAGAAACGAGTTTATCGCGAAAGGTCTCTGAATGATTATTATTTTTATCAATTTGGCCTCTCTCTCAATGTGAAAAGATTTTTCTTCTGGTCAGGATACTCTTTTATTTTAGGAACAAATTCTTACGATGTGTCTCTCTAAAAAATCATAAAAAACTCTGTTTCACATATTATTTCCTATAATATCCATAGAAATACTCGTAATTGCAACAGATTGTTAGAAGCTTTTGTAAGTCGCAACTAGTGTTGAAGGGACTATTTTTCTTGGTGGCAAAACAACCTCACAATACATAAAAATCACACCACGCCTGTATTCCCCGAAGGGTTAGGCAGAGATGTGTTGAAATGGGTATATACACCCACATGTCGCCAGATATGTTAAAAAAAAACTTCACCTTGTGATAACTGACTGTAGGGCAAAGGCCTGCCTTTCCTTTTACCACGATCCATTAAAATGTAGGTATGAAAGTACTATCAAAATTAAAAATTTGCTTCCCGCTTGGCCAGTTTTCTAGTCCATCGAGATTAGAACTCAAAATGCTTGACCCTTATTAGGGTCCAAGGTTTTTAGAAACTTAGTTAAAACAAATTTAGCGAACGAAAGTTAATAAACAAATCGTAAATTAGTTTCACTATTTTACGTTGACATGAAACGGGAACGTTTGCGTTACGTGAATTAACATTCGGGTCACAAACTAGTACGTGTCCTTTCTTATGATTTATGACGACGTTACTATTACGTGATTCTACGAGCAATATTATAACGTAGATTTGAAGGTCGCTTTCTTATTCTTGTAGTTATACATCGAATTTATTCAAGATACGAGTTTTTTTACTCTTTGGTCGCTTTTATTCGATGATTATTCTCTTCGTTTACTAGTTTATAGAAGTTAGATTCCAAAGTAAAGTCATTATTTTACCTTAAAATTAATCTTCATCCGTTTCTCGCGTCTCCTGCTCATCCATATTAATCCTACTTCCTGTTTAATATTATAAACTTGAAAGTTTATATAGATGGATGGATGGATGGGTGGATGTTGGTTACTCTTTCACGCAAAAACTACTGAATGGATTTGGATAAAATTTGGCACACAGATGATTTATAACCAGGATTGATATATAAGATACTTTTTATCCCGATATTCCCACGGGATCAAAATGTATGCGAGTGAAACCGCGGGGCGCAGCTAGTGTAGCATATATCTGTGGTGCTAACATGGCGGCATACGTCGTTAAGCAATCAATTCAGCTGCAGGCAAGCTTCGTTAGGTACCAGCATACAAGGTATCACTTTGTTAGGTAAACTGTTATGCTAGGTGTTAATAACCTGAAGGCCTATTCTCGTAATTTAAAACGTTCAAAATCTACGCGCAGACTCATCTCGGCGACAAACAAATGTCAAAAACTTGTCAAAATGTATGGAAATTGGCGGTATTTTTGACAGATTGAGACTGAGATCAGACTGTGAACGTTCTTAAAATTACGTGAATTGCCCCTCAGAGGTCCGATGAAGATCCTGGTTTCAATAAAATACATAATCGGCAAGTTTTACTTTACTCTTATCTAATCTTAAATATAAAAATACGAGATTTTCCATGAAATACACTATAAATAGGTAAATGCTGTCAGTTGTTTGGTCATTTTCTCGTCTTATTGTTGAGACCGATCTGCTCTGCCTGCTCGAAGGTGTCTGGCAGAGTGTGGCCAAGAGTCTCTGGTGTTAGGAAGATCAGAAAACCCGATAGCAGTGCGAAGGACCCAAATAATACGAAAGGCAGCTCAGTAAACCATTGTGCACCCTGTAACAGAAGAGGTATACTTTGTTGAAAGAATAAAATTCATACTCCTAAAAGAAAACAATTTTTTTTTTTAGGTCATACAATGAAATCAACCATGAAACAAAACAAACAATATCAAATTAATTAATCATACACTTTCAGTGGCTGCTATTGTTACTGCTATTAGGTGTTTAAAAGTGAGAACTAGAGAAGGTAGCGGACCGAACAATGACCCCTGTGGTACTCCTTCAGGAACTAATATAGTATTTCAGTTCTCAGTTCTTTGGAAAAAACTCATTTAAATCAATCATGCTTCCAATATTACTCCCACGTTGATTGTTATTAAAGTTATTTTATGGAACACAATACTTTGTTCAACTCAGTCAATAGCCATACTAAGGTCGAAAATGTTACTTACAAATGCGGGAGTGAGCGGCGCAACCATGGAACCAATCCTTCCCATCATCGAGGAGTAAGCGAACAAGCTGTGTCGGTGTTTTGTTGGGTACAGCTCCGCAGTGTACACGTACACTGCCGTCATCACCATTGCTATCGACATCTTTGCGATCAGGTATACTGTCAGCGATACTGCGTACAAATCTGCAGGAAAAAAATTATATGAACGGTTAAGAGAGTGCATTCTAAAAGTTGGAAGCATCGCAAACAGCTGTCAAATATTTACCTGTTTTTATAAAAAAAAATAATATTACTGTATGGAAATGTGAAATATCGCTCTATAGTGCACTAAAATACTAATCGTGGATTGCAATAATAACACTGAATTAGGTGTTGTAACAGTTTTAGATATAAAAAGGGCATTTAATTCATCGAAAACTAAATATTCAATGGTACGGTACTAATTATTACATTTTATAGTCAGTTTAATTTAGTGTATAAAGCGATCGATACGGATTATCGTATAGTAATTTTGGCTTTGCTTTGGTTGCACCGACCATAAATCAATTAGGATAAGGGCAAGATATTGATGATGATAGAGTAATATTACCGAATTAATCAACATCGGATTTCACAGCTATTTGCGAAGTTAACAATTTTCAGAATGTACAGCCTAAAATAAAGTTTATAACGCAAAATTTTAAAATTATAAATTTTAAAATGCTTACCCTGAGGTATAAAAATGTAAGCTATCTGGCATGCAGCACATAACCAAAAAGCTCCAGTCAATACAGGTTTTCTTCCAATCCTGTCCATCAGGAAATATGAGATCCAAAAGCCAGGTATTTCGACTGCAGCTACAGCCACGAAGTTCAAATATCTATTACCAGACATGTTTACAGCATTAAGGGACAGTCCGTAGTAGATGAACGTGGTTGTGATCCACCACACGGGAGAGATGAGGACACGGATCAATATTTTCTTGTGCCGAAATACTTGCACTACCAGCCAGGGATCGCCGCCGCGTTTTTCTACCTCCTCCGCACTTGCCCTCAATTTTTCCTGCGCTGTTCGCCGTAACGCTTCCAGCGATTTTTCGGATAGTACTTTCCCGTTAACCCTAGCAACTTTTCTTAGTAAAGCTTCGGATTCATCGAAACGCCCCTTGCTCATGTACCACCGCACTGACTCGCTGATGAGCCAGAAGTAAAAGATGGTAAGGAACTGCGGGATGTAGAGGGT
Source organism: Apamea monoglypha (assembly GCA_911387795.2). Taxonomy (NCBI): domain Eukaryota; kingdom Metazoa; phylum Arthropoda; class Insecta; order Lepidoptera; family Noctuidae; genus Apamea; species Apamea monoglypha. Next base: position 18,586,956 of record OU426926.1, on the reverse strand, counting down.
TAGAGTCAGGTTCCTCCAGTTGGGTACGCCCCACGCAATCAGCCCTAATGTCACCTGTCCTAGCGCGAAGCAAGTGTTCATCGCTGCTCCAGCGGCTACTCGGTACTTCGGGCCAACCAGCTCCATTACTGTGATAATGTTTATGAATTAGATGGGCAGCTTAGCAATGAAAAAGTGAGTGTCGTTATTTACCTAGGATAATTTAGTGAAACTGAATAGACCTAAGTGCTTTATCGATTGTGCATCTAGTGGTTATTTATACATTTCATATCAAATATTTCTTTGAAAATGTTGCATGTCGATTCATAAAAGTGACAGGAAGTATTTTAATTAATCCCATAAAATAACTGATAAAACAAAATGAAGTGGGTTACACGATATGACAATTATTCGATAAGCGGCACGCGATCTTTGAAACAAAACAATGTAATCTTAATCTGCGATTATTCAGTCATAAATTTTTTAAAGGAATTAATATGTCATTATTGATTATTAACAAAAAATATTTGCATGATACGATTAATTTACATGTCACTATTATCTTTTGCACACTTTCCCACTGCATGGTAAGGGATAATTACTTTTTTATCATAATTATAACCTATTTCGGTCTAAAGGAAAGTATACTATATCTATCTATCTAACGTGATTTTTCGAAGCCAAATAATACGGTTCCCTATCCATTTGCATAAAATTTTAAGACCTAATATAACTTGGCATACTTTTGTTTATCCTAATCATATTTACGCATCATTATTTTCGCAGCTTACGCATAACTTTTTTAAGCATAATTTCTCTAATCATAATAATGTTTGAGCATAACATTCTAAAGCATAAATTATTTTACGCATAATGATATTAAAACATATTTTTCATAGGCATAACAAATACGCATAATATTTAACTCCTAAAATGTTAGACACTAATTAGTGTCTAACATTTTATAAAATTGTGTATTAATACACAATTTTATACTTAGAAGAATAAGAATAATTTATTTTGCCAGAAACATGGTTACAGGGTGTTACGTTACATTATTCATTGTAGAAGTTCAGCATATCATACTGTTATAACCTCATCTAACCCAAATGATTCACCAACAGTAGAGGGGATCCGCTGCCGCGGCACGCTCGCTACGCCCGCTCGCCTTCGCGCGTTAATGGTCACTGTTCTAACCTAACCTAACCTAACCCATATGATTCAATAACTGAACAATAGTAAATATTAGGAAACATCATATTGTTATAACCACATCTAACCCAAATGATTCACCAACAATAGAGGGGATTTGGCACTCGGCTCTGAAATTAGGTCATATGATCATTACAACTTTTGTTATTATTTCAAACTTTACACACCCAGGAAATAGAACCAAATTTTTTGATACACTAGGTGTGCAAACGTTATGATTTAAAATCTTTTGAACCCCGATTCACTGTTACCATACCACCACGGCACTTTCTGTTCACACATCTCCAAATTATTGAGCCATTTCTTTTCCGTTATTCCTATTAATTTTTATGCCTTAATACTATTATGCTAATAGTCATTATGCCTAGTAATATTATGCGAATTAAAATTATACCAAAACAAATTAGCCTTCAAGATAATTATGCCAACATAAACTGTATGCCAAAAAAATATGGCAATGTATTATTATGGCAAAACAAATTATACCAAAATAGTTATGCCAAAGTACCTATATTAGGAAAAAGAATATTATGCAAAAAGAAGGGATCCCCAAATAATACATCACTGTGTAAACTATTTATTTTGAAGAACTCCATATTATTGCCACTTATTGGAAGTGTTTCTTAGTACCCATACAGTATGTGCCCGCTATGTATTATTGTGTTATCCAATACACAGAGCATATCAACAAGCTATGGATCATACAGCGTAAATCAAATACATGTACACTTAAAGAAATTACTCACTCAATATATAAACGCAGGAAAAGCCTCCAGATCCGAAAGTGGCTTCAAAAAACTCGGAGAACATGAACCCGAGGTAGGTGTCAGCCCAGTACCGCGTGACCCCAAGCCAGGCCGTGTTGAAGGCGTTAATGGTGAGCGCGACCCGCCGGCCCCAGCGGTCCGACACGAAGCCGGTGATGGGCAGCGCCGTGAGCGTACCAAACGTGCGCACGGTGCCAATCAGTGACCGTCGCCATTCGTCACATGCCAGGCCGTACTGCATGTGATAAAGAATCAAGCATCTTTCGTACGGAATACTACGAGTATACACACAACACCCAAGTCACCTATTTCTGCCACCAAGCAGATTTATATTGTGAAGTTCTGGTTTGAAGGGTACAAGAGTAATATTACTAGAACATGAAGCATTTCAGCGTTACTTCTGTGATGTTTCTGACATTACTGATGCCCATAGTCAGCGGTGACCACTAAACTCTGTTGTGGCTTGTTTGGAACCCAATTATATAAAAAAACAAGCATTTTTTTCAACTCACATCGTAAACAACTGAGTGTGTGTTTGCATACACGAAGTCATCACAAGGCAGGCGGGTGTCACGGTTGAAGAGTGTTGCGGGGCAGGTATCGCTGTCGACCACCCGCAGCGTCGCGTTCACGTTGGCGAAACGTTCGCAGTTGTCGAAGGAGCCCTGACTGGCGCCCTGCGGCACTGCGTTCTCCAACCAATAAGGAGAGAAACTCATCGGCTCACCTTCGCACTCTGGGATGAGACATCTATAATAATAGAACACTCAAAACTCAAATTCACGTTCGTTTATGTTGCATTTGATATTTTATTTTCATTTTATTTATGTGAACTTTACTGTACCGACTCATTCCTTTACTTTAATCGCATTGACATTTGAATATACAGGGTGGCAGGAACATCGACGCGCAAACATCGTGAAAAGGTTACACCTGATGCCATAAATAAAATTACGAAAGTCATTCATCTCGGAAATGACTTGTTAAAAAAAATTGTCATTTTTGAGTGCGCAATGTATTGCAAACAACGCGATTAAAACGATCCGCGGATGGGCTCGCGCGCGCGCTCGACCTACCGCGATACCGCGCGCTGCCTTTCGAGTTTTATTTATATTGCTGTTTTAAGTGAAACAAGGGAATTTACTATTTTTTAATTAAAAATCTCATTAGGTTAGATAGAAGTAATGATTTTATACAGTTTATAGTAAACAAATTGTAGAAAAAAACGTAAAAATTAAGAAAAAGCCGACGAAAAATTTCAACGCAGGGGGGTCCAGAATCATGTACTGAATCCATGGTAAGTGGTTGCGCGTCGATGTCCCTGCCAACCTGTATTCTGATCTATTGTGTTGCAGTGTTGTAAAATCAAATTTTATATAAAACGGGTTTTGCCAGAATTAAATGTTTATTTTTTATAGCATTTATTTCGATTAAACCATTTACATCAACTTTTGAATTGTCAAGGAGTCGGTAAATTAATGCTGACCAAACACAAAATAATACGCCGTAGCGTAGCGTAGTATTTTGTGTTTGGCCAGCATTAATTTAATTATAAAAGATGTGGGCAATATATAGATGTCTTCAACGTGGAAGATCTAGCAAACGCTGTCTGGTGACTCGAAAGCTTTCATGTTTTATTATCCAGAAAAGGCAACACGTGGAATGTAAAGTGGAGAGTTAAAAAAAAAAAAACAAACAGGAAACTAACTTGGAGAATAACTAGGGTTTTATCTGTACATTTTTTTTTATACGAGGAATTACGACATCAAACAATGTTCGCATTAGGATATATGATATACAAATTAATATAGGCATATTACTTTACCTGGTACTGATTCGAGAGGTGGTGAACACATATTCAACGGCGCTCCATGCTATGAACTGCACCAAGACCACAGACAATAAGAAAGTCCTCAACTGGTACTTTCCAAACTGTCCAATCTCTTCTACGAGGATAGTGTCTAAATCTACTTCGCGCTCCGTTTCTGACGTGAGGACTTCGGAGTCCACGTCTATTTTCCGATCTCCCTTTGAGTCCGCCATCTTGAACAGGGAAAAATTATTACCCACGAAATTAAAAAAAAAACTGTTTCGTATTTGAGGAAAAGTTATAATAAAAGTAAAAGATTTGCAATTATTGTTATTTTTTACTAAAAGCCGTTATTTGTTAAATATAAATCTAAAAAATATAATTTTATAAATGCAAAATATAACACATTTTAATGTTTATTTCAAATTACACCACCTAAATATTTTTTTAAGTTTTGCAAAACATAGTTTATCTAAGAAAAGTTATTTACACTTCCGAGTTTTCAATTTAGTAAAAGCACAATATTACACAATTTAATGTTTATTTTTAGGTATTACACAACTCAGCTATTAAAAGAACTAAGGCTTCAATAGAAATTACAAAAACGAATAATTAAATTTTAAAAAATCAATTTGTTTTTATCACCATCTGTTGTCCTCGAATTAAGTATTAATTTAGTCAATTTTTCTCTCCGGGAACGCCAACCACTTGCGCGTGCACCTCTAGCAAATTGCAGAATACCGTATTTATAAACTTTTTATCTATTTTATAATGCACTGCTGATAAAAATTAACTATTCATTCCCGCCGTCTACACTTCACTAGAGGATAAGCATTTATCAAAATATTTATGTATTTTTATGGAGATTAGTTTTTTGCTTATTCATAGTCACGCATAGGTAATGTTAATCAAATAATCTTTTGGGACTTAGAGTGATCTGAGTGCAGATGGTGAAAATAATGTTTTATCTGAAGAAAGAAAAAAAAAAGAAAAATTGTTTATTCTGCACAAACAAAACGCACATTAGGTACAAAAAAATGACGTAAAATATATAATACGTAGTCAAAATAATCATCACCAGCATGATCGGTATGACCACTTTTATGATAATTTCTATTTGTATCACCTACTTAATTAAATCCCCTCATAAATAAATATTTCCTGTGAAAGTCCGATTAATATTAATTTGTCACGTTTTTGAGTGACTCGAGATTTAACTACCTATACGCATATTCAGTCAGGGATGTTTATTGTTTATACAATTTTGTCGTGCTATAGTCATATCGTACAACTGTCAAATAATGACAATTATAATTTGAATATACGGACAATTTAAGTAGGCAGTGAATTTGATAAAAGATTAATTTGACTTTACGAACAGATAAACCGACCTTCTATATGTACAGATGCCAGCACATTAAGCTACTACAATCTGTCAAATTTCTTTAGTAGATTTTCAACTTTATCGCTAAACCATTAAGGTTCAAGATTGATTGGGAAAATTTGACAGTTTCGGGTAGCTTGACCTGCTGGCGTCTGTACTTAATTGTTTTAAATAAAATAAAAAATACATAATTATGTAAGAAATACAGGTGTTGCCCGCTACAAAAGAAAACCAGTTTAACTTCCTTCATACCAATGACATTAATTAATGTATTATTAATGTTTTATTAATTTTATTTTTATTGTATGACTGTGATAGATACTTATAGAAATGTCAACGACTGCATAATTTACGGTTAGTGTATTTTCAAGTTATTCAAATGTATTTTTTAAATTAAACCTCATCATCAGCCTACAGCAGTCCACTGTTGGGCATAGGCCTCTCCTATTGCACGCCATTTAATTCGTTTTTCGGCAACTCTCATCCAGCTGCTACCAGTCAGCCTGCGAAGATCGTGGCTCCACCTAGCCTGAGGGCGATTGCCGATTCGCGGTCTCCACTCAAGAAAACGAATCACTAAACCTCCACTCCACTCAAATTAAACCTGTTTACACAGAATAAAAGTTGTAGAGGTGTCGGACCGCCGTTATTAACTAAATTGTAATAATAATTATTAGCCTCTGTTCAGGCCTGTCTTCAATAAAAGTATTGGCAACCAAACGATGCGTTCTGTGATGAAACTTTTAATACACAAGTAGGCGTATCTTTTTCCTTTCAAACAAAGTGTATGCAACATAATGTACATACTTACAGTTATCTACATTCATTCCTCCAGGTCAGACAAGCATTCCGTTACCGTTAGGCGCTGATCTGACTATTCCTCACGACACCAGGTCACGTTTAATCCATAATCAGTACACAGACAGTCATCAAACTTTAACATAACACTACGACGATTTAGTGACATCCAAGGGCTGGAAATTTCGCCCACACTGATTGATATCATTTTTCCTATAAACACTATACTTTTAATACCAAATAACTATAGATTTAATTGTATTTTATTAATATATTTTATTATGACAGTTCTGACAACGACGTTTAATACGTCGCCATGACAAGTTTGCTTATAACTTCTTATCAGCCTGAAACTTTTAGCTGAAAATATATTCATCCTGCTGCAAATTAATACTGGCCATCAGCATATTTCAAATTTATATTTATTTCTACATGGTGCTATTCTACGAGTTTACCTTATGAATCCAAGCAACGCAAGGATCAGTTTGAGTTCGAGTTTCGCCTCTAAAGCGAACCCTCAAGCCACTACCGGAGTACCAGCTGGTACTCCGGAGTCACCTATCCAGGGAACTCTTGGCGTGTCCCTCCCTAAGACTCCGGTACCTGACGGACTCACGCTGCACCTCCGACCTCCGTCCTCCGTACCAGTCGGACCGCTGGCGTGCCTCGCCGGAACACCCTGAAACTACTGGGCCGCGCCTCAACCGAGGGCCGCCTCTCCTGGCGGGCTGATCGCGTCCCTGCCGTGCCTGCTCTCTCGTGCTGCCATGCCTGCTCTGTCGTGCCGCCGTGCCTGCTCTCTCGTGCCGCCGTGCCTGCTCTCTCGTGATGCCGTGCCTGCTCTCTCCTGCTGCCGTGCCTGCTCTCTCGTGCTGCCATGCCTGCCGTCTCGTCATATAAATTAATTCGAGTCGGTGGACGTATATATATGTCGATCATTATTTTGAAAAAAAAAAACATCCAATTTCACTTCATGCTTCACATAAATTAACTAAATTATATTACAAAGGAGAACATGTAAGTAATATGCATGCGGGTCCGCAACTATTGTTGGCGTCTGTGCGAGAAGCGGTATGTGTCTTGCGAGGCGCACAGTCAATAGTTGCGTACGATGTAGACGACTACGAGGCGTGTCGTTACAACCTAAAATGTTGAATTTACCGCCCCAGCGCATAACACCTGACTATCCCTTCATATCTGTTGGCTTGGACTTTGCTGGCCCATTTTATATTATCAATCGTAAAGGCCGTGGGAGCCCATTGTGGAGGCACTCCGGTATCACCGAGTGCCGCCCTACCTCCGTCGAATAGTCGAGGCGTATCTGACGGACAGAGCCGTCAGCTACCCCGGTCGCGATGGGGAGTGGAACCGGCGAGAGATGTCGTGCGGTGTCCCGCAGGGATCGGTTGTGGGGCCGTTCCTGTGGGACATCGGCTACGACTGGGTGCTGCGGGCCGACCTCCCTGATGGCGTCAGCGTGGTTTGCTACGCTGACGACACGCTGGTCCTGGCGCAGGGGAGGTCGCATCAGGCGGCGGCCGACGCGATGACACGCGGGGTTGCGATAGTCGTGGAGAGGATCCGGCAGTTGGGTCTCGAGGTGGCATTGCACAAGTCCGAGGCCATGACGTTTCATGGGCCCCGGAACGCGCCACCACCGGGATCCCAACTAACGGCAGGAGGGGTTCACATCGGCATCGAGACGACGATGAAGTACCTGGGTCTCGTCCTCGACAGCCGGTGGAACTTCGTCGAGCACTTCCGACGTTTGGCCCCCAAACTGGAACGGGCTGGGGCCGCCTTCAAGCGGCTCTTGCCCAACCTGGGGGGGCCAAACGCCTCCTGCCGGAGGCTTTACGCGGGGGTCGTGCGGTCCATGGCCATATACGGGGCCCCGGTGTGGGCGCGTTCACTGCGGCGGCGAGCCGCCCACTACCTGAACGCGCCCCAGAAGGTGGTAGCCGTAAGGCTAATCCGGGGCTACCGCACGATCTCGCGCGAGGCGGCAAGCCTCCTTGCCGGACTGCCGCCATGGGATCTGGAGGCGATAGTCCTCGCGCGCCTGTATGAGTGGCGCGCGGAGGCACTACGCCGGGGGGAAAGTCCGCTCCCGCGGCAAATTGCTGCGGAGCGGACGGACCTCCGGCTCGATCTCATGGCGACATGGAAAGAGCGACTGTCGCAACCCAGCGCAGGGCACGCCGCGATAGCGGCGATAAGACCCCTCTTTGAGGAGTGGCTAGAGAGGCGCCACGGCGCCCTCACCTACCGCCTGACGCAGGTCCTCACCGGACACGGAAGTTTCGGGAGGTTCCTGCACATGATCAGGCGGGAGGAAACGCCCGGGTGTCACCATTGCCAGGATCGCCCAGAGGACACGGTGGAGCACACAGTGGAGGTCTGCCCCGCTTGGGCGGAGCACCGCCGTGTCCTCGTGGAGGCGATCGGCAGCGGCGGCGGCCTCTCGCGCCCGGACCTGGTGCAAGCCATGGTCCGGAGCGAGAGGGAGTGGGAGGCAGTCGCCTCCTTCTGCGAAGCAGTCATGCTAGCGAAGGAGGTGGCGGGACGGATGAGGGAGAGAGCCTCCCGTCCCAGCCGCCGCGGGAGACGCCCCGGGCGTCGGGAGTCAAGTGAAGACTACCGGCCACCGTAGGCGCGGGCCTGCGGGCGGAGAGCAATGGGTAGCTCACCGCCCGATCAGGACCAGGCCCGTGCCGGACGGCGCGTAAGTGTTCCACGCGCGCCTCAAAGAGATGTCAGCATAAAGAGGGGCCCTCAGGGCCGAAGCCTGCCGGGGCAGCGGGATTGTCCGAAAGGGTTACCGCTACCCCGGAACATAAAGGGCGAAGGAAGGAACATGGGTGGGTTTTAGTCAGTAAGAGTCTGACACTCCCTTCCGCTCCACCCAGAGCGGGAGGAGTCATTTGATGATTTCCCATCCCAAAAAAAAAAAAAAAAGGCCGTGGGAGCCGAGTAGTTAAATGTTATTTATGTCTTTTTGCGTTACAAGTGCATCCATCTAGAAGCTGTCAGCGACTTAACAAAAGAGGCATTTATAATGACACTCAGCCGGTTTATAGCTCGTCGAGGTAAGCCAACGGAAATATTCAGCGATAACGGAGGCAACTTTGTGGCTGCCGCGAAAGAAATATGAGCGTTCATAAGATCTCACCATGAGCCTCTGTCTGATTTTGCGAGTCAGCTATCAATTACATTTATGTAATTTTATTCCGGCTTACACTCCTCATTTCGTTGGCATATGATAAGCCGGGATTAAGTCGGCGAAATATTAATAAGACGTGTTATTGGCCATAGCCACTTCACCTTTGACGAAATTTCAACTTTGTTTACACAAGTGGAGGCGATTCTCAATAGCCGTCCCTAGTGTCCAATCTCATCCAGTCCTAACTACCTCCTTCCCCTCTCTCCAGGGCAGTTCATCATTGGGAGGCAGTTGACAGCTCTACCAGCACCTAACCTGGTAGAAGTCAAGGATAGTCAGCTGCGACAGTATCAACGCGTAGAGAAGACACAGCAGCATTTTTGGGAAAGGTGGCAAAAAGAATATATGTATGTGCGAAGTGCAACAGAGGACAAAATGGCGAACAGATACGTCAAAGCTGGATGTTGGAGATATGGTACTTCTAGCAGAGGACAACGCACCCCCTCTTGCATGGAAACTTGGACGCGTTCTTCGCCTTATATCCGGATCTGATGGGATATCCAGAGTAGCAGACATCCACACCAACAAAGGCTGCGTGCGATGTTCACTAGTACGGCTCTGTAGACTTCCCACAGCAGAAGAGCTTATGGATTGAAAGATATCTTACAATGGCCGGAAATATGTTCAGGCCTTAACGCCTTCGATAAAAGTAATGGCTACCAAACGATGCGTCCTGTGATGAAACTTTTAATGCACAAGTAGGGGTAACTTTTCCTTTCAAACAAAGTGTATATAGATAACTTTTCCTTTCAAACAAAGCCTATAAATTTTTGCACTCTGTGGGAGTGAGTGGACCATAATCAACCACGCGGGCCCAGTGCGGGTTGGTAGATGTCACATGTCTTCGAATTCTTGGTTCTAGGACATTTCCTAGAACCTAAAGGCATGCTTTTAGAACAGTGGTAATGAAATAATTTACACAAAGTAAAGCGCCTGCCTGGTAATGAAATAATTTACACAAAGTAAAGCGCCTGTCTGGGTTCGCACGACCTACGACTCGTAAGTCGCAACAGTTAGGCCGTTTACACATTTACAGCGAAACTTATCTTAACTTAATATTAGTCACCCTTTGCTTTGTATGAACCCTCACACATGACGCCGCCGCGGCGGCGGCGAGTTTTGAAGAGTCTTGACACCGCGTCGTCAAAAAACGCTGCCATTGCGGTGCCACGTGTAAACGCTCCTTTGTAGCTTATTAGATATTAACAGTTTAACTTTCTTTGAAGCGTTCACCAATACATCGATCGGCTAGTTGAGACTTTTAATATTGATAGTTTAATAGAGATACGTTTCCTTACGAATAATATCCAGTAAGTATTTAAATGAAATATAGGATATTAATTATTTAAAAAAAATCTCCAAAAAACAAAATATAGGGCTGCCATGCCCCTATTTTAAAAGTAAGTAATGTTAATTAATATTATGTATATCTACTACTAGGTAGTAATAAAATATATGGATACGTATCATTAACGGGAGAAAACAGAGGAATACTTTAGTAAGAGATGCACGCCAACGACCACGTATTGTTTTTAAAATATTTCACATTGTTTTTAATCTATACTTATAATAAATCTGTAAAAGTGAAAATTCTGTACATTGAAAATATCAAAAAAATAAATGGCAGGGGGGGTGTTACTAGACCGACACCGAACCCAAAAATGTGATTAAAAAAATTTTTGTCTGTCTGTCTGTCTGTCTGTCTGTCTGTCCGTCTGTCTGTCTGTCTGTCTGTTTGTTCAGGCATCACGCAAAAACTACCGCTCCGATTACGATGAAACTTGGTATAATTATTCTTTAATATCCTGGGCACCACACTGGGTACTTTTTATCCCGGAAAAGTATGTACAATAAAAAACAAACTTATTTTTGCGGTTTGATCCCTAGACCCGATTACTGTACCAACCGCAAATAATACACAAGTTTGTCGTAGGTTACGTCACCCGCAGTGGAGTTCACTAAGGGGCGCTGCACACGGCTAAGATACTATAATATTTTATCTTAAAGCCGTTATTACACTATGCTAAATATCGGGCCCGATATTTAGTCGTTCCTAAATTCAGGATAGATTAATCGCATTAAACAAACTATCCTGAATTTAGGAACGACTAATAGTGTAGTAGTTATGCTGTAAATGTGGTGCTGAAGGTTGAATTTGGTTTGCACCGTTCGCAGCACATGCGTGACGCGCGGCCGCCACGGATCGCTACCGTATATACAGGGTTACTGGTAATTCGACGTATATCCGTCAGGGGCTGATAAGGGGGCCAAAATGCAACAAATTGAACCCCCCATATGTATGGCCGAAATTCAATAGTTTTCGAGATATTTGAATTTTAAGGGTTTTTCGATATTTACCCAAAATTTGACATTTAATTCCAAATAAAAAAAAACTACATATTTGAATGGGTACCATTAAAAATGATGTTGTAGCTGGCACTTCAATTAAGCTATGGACATAATTAAAACTACTTAATTAAACAAAATAATTAAAATAATGAGCGATATGAGAATAATATCTTAACAATATTTTCATTTTACGCTTCAAAAATGTTGTCTCGTCACAAAAATTTCTATGACATTAATCGTACAAATAACTAAAACAACTTGCCTATTCTGTAAGCTTTCCAAAAAGGTATAAAAGTCAATTTTAAAATACATAATTCGTGGCTTGGCATGTGTTTGAATCGGCGCGGGGATAGAAAGGGTCATTTGTATTTGTATGAAATAAAATGCATTAAAAAATGTACGTCAAATTTTATTAAAAATTTTACACATCTTGTTCAAAATGAGCCCCTCGATTACGAATGCAGGTTCGAATTCTCTTCCTAACTTCGGTTTTCGTCACTCTTGATGTGAACGTTGTTCTCATCTGTTGCGCCGCATTTATTATTCGCTGTCGAAGTTCTTCGACTGAATTTATTGGGGTCACATAAACTAATTCCTTCATATGACCCCAGACGTAAAAATCAAGTGGTGTGATATCAGGGCTTCGTGCTGGCCACGGAATTGGCCCTCCCCTCCCAATCCATCGGTTTGGATATCTCTCGTCTAGCCACTGTCGGACAGTAATCCGATAATGTGCTGGGCAACCATCATGTTGAAACATGAGGTTGTTTTTTATTTCTTCGGGAACATCCGCCAACAAATCATCTAGGTTGTTTCTCAAAAACTCCTCGTAATTTTGGCCGTTCAAATTTTGGGGCAAGAAATGAGGGCCCACCAAATAATTATCAACGACACCCATCCATACGTTCAGGGAAAATCTCATTTGCGACGCAGTTTCTTTTAGTTTTTTTGGATTCCTGCCTGCTTTAGGTGCCCAAAAATGTAAGTTATGGTAATTCGTTATACCATCCCGGTCAAACTTTGACTCGTCAGTCCACAAAATATTTCTTAGGAAATGTTCCTGGTCAGCGTCACCGTTTAACATAAACCGAGAAAATTCGAGTCGCCTGGCAGGATCTCCCTCGTGCAATATTTGGACAGGTTGATAATGGTATGGGTGTCTACCTGATAGATGAACTACCGACCACACTTTCCACTGGGACATACTGAGCTGTCTTGCAACAATGTTCGTTGAGATATTTGGGTCATCAATAAAACACTGAAGAATGGTGTCCTCTTCGTTAGCCGTGTACCGTCGAGGTCTGCCAGCGTTGAATTGTGCTCTCTGAATACTGCCAGTTTCAGACAATCGTCGGTAGGTGCTCCCGAAAACAGTAACGTGGGGAAGTCGACGATCGGGAAAGCGGCGTTGGTATTCTCGCCGAGCCGCAGCCGCGTTTCCATCGGCAAAACCATAACAAAACATTATGTCTGCGTATTCGTTATTAGAATACGAAGCCATGTTATCCGAAATAACAATGATAACAAAAAGAATAACAAGAGAAACAAGAATTAACAATACTGACCGATAACAATTTAACGCGATGAGAGATTGGTTAATAGCAAGATAACAACACACGTGCTTGCGCGGCGTAGAGTCGAAACTTACTAAAGATTAGGAAGGCGACGCGAGCGCAGCAGGCGCCGTGTAGTCCCCCGCCCGCACACCCCGCCACAAGAACAACAACAAGAATTTCGCCAGTAAAATCGGTTGTTTTATCGAGGATCATAAACTAAAAACACAGATGATTTCTCTCCCCGCGCCGGTTCAAACACATGCCATGCCACGAATTATGTATTTTAAAATTGACTTTTATACCTTTTTGGAAAGCTTACAGAATAGGCAAGTTGTTTTAGTTATTTGTACGATTAATGTCATAGAAATTTTTGTGACGAGACAACATTTTTGAAGCGTAAAATGAAAATATTGGTAAGATATTATTCTCATATCGCTCATTATTTTAATTATTTTGTTTAATTAAGCAGTTTTAATTATGTCCATAGCTTAATTGAAGTGCCAGCTACAACATCATTTTTAATGGTACCCATTCAAATATGTAGTTTTTTTTTTATTTGGAATTAAATGTCAAATTTTGGGTAAATATCGAAAAACCCTTAAAATTCAAATATCTCGAAAACTATTGAATTTCGGCCATACATATGGGGGGTTCAATTTGTTGCATTTTAGCCCCCTTATCAGCCCCTGACGGATATACGTCGAATTACCAGTAACCCTGTATATAAGGACGGAGTCTAAGCGCGCGCATCATACATTTTTGAACTTTGATTTGTTTGCGTTCGTTCTTATTAGCATTCTATAAATTGTATGTTTTAACTGCTGCTTGCAATTCTAAACCGTGCTTTTCAGTGCGACCTTTTTATTCCTTTTAGTTTTTACTAAGTACAGTTTAAGGTAGAGTTATTTCTGCCGGGGCAGCGGGATTGTCCGAAAGGGTTACCGCTGCCCCGGAACATAAAGGGCGAAGGAAGGAACATGGGTGGGTTTTAGTCAGTAAGAGTCTGACACTCCCTTCCGCTCCACCCAGAGCGGGAGGAGTCATTTGATGATTTCCCATCCCAAAAAAAAAAAAAAAAAGGTAGAGTTATTTAGGTTTATTTTTATAAGTCATAGGTATAGATTTAATTTTAAAGTATAGGTAGTAGATTTGATAGTGTACGTAGTGACCGTAGGTTATTTTATAATACTGTTAGGTAGGATTAGTCATTCGTATAGATATTAGTTTTTAGGGATTTTGCTTATTTATTGAGTTTAGATTAGTTATCATCAGAAATAGGTTTATAAAGGTAGGTAGGTATTTTATTTTCTGTTATTGAGTTTTTTTTTTAATTAAGTAGGTACTTATTTTTACTTTTATAAGGCGTAGACCGTATAGATTTTAATTTCAAGTATAGGTAGGGGCCCGCGCCGGGACAATTAAGTATTAATACCGGTATGCTCGATAGATAACGTTCTACACAAATAGTACTTTACACAAAAAAACTCATTGATAAGTTTCGTCATCCACGCGAACGAAGTCGCGGGCACAGCTAGTCAATAACATGACTCCATTTTATCTAATGTCTTGTCAATGGCAAAATGACCAAATCTGATCGTGCTTCTGTTTAACTATTTCCCAACAGATTCATTTCAGTATCCCCAGATGTCGTTACTCTAAAAACAACTTATAGTTATTATTTATCAATTATAAATAAAAAAAGACGATAAGTTGTTTTTAGAGTTTTAATGTCTATAATATTATCTAAACTAAGGGATTTTTAATATTCGTACAGTTCTTTGTCACCATCCGAACGTTGGACTGTAGCTAACCAATTATCATCATTTACAATCATTACTTACATACATTAAATGTTATCTCTACGTCATTTAGCGGATTACGGCGTCCACGTGAGACATTGATGTTCCTGATCGGTATTCAATACTACAGTTAAACCCCTGCATTTTCTCCCACCATCGAGCTACCCGAGGAACCATGTCCTTTTTGTGGAAAGTGAATCTTAATCAGTTGAACGCCGTAATTATAACAACAATTTAAAAGCGTCAATATGCAGTTCTGTGGTTAAATTTGGTTCGTATAAAGTCAGTTAAAAATGCATGCATGTAAAAAGTACGAGTGCTACAAACCCTGAGCTACCCCATGCAATTTCGGAAGAGCAAAATGAACGGGTTGCTTTCCGAACCACCCACCCATAAACAGAGGCACTCCCATTAATTGTTTCTTATTATTTTATTATCGTCTCCACATTGTATAATACGAACAACATAGTCAACCTTGAAATTAAATTTGATCTGAAATAATCAGCCGGAAGGAGGAAAGCACGTGTTTATAATTACATATATCTTCAGGGCCGTCGGCATCTGACCACGAGTGGATTAGGAAGTCAAAACAGTATGTTGATATCAAGGTCAGTGGACCTTTGATATCAATATACTGTAAAACATAATGACGATTTTGTCCAAACTGATAATTTTATTGGATTAGATAATAAGTAATTATGTACATACCCACAATGCTGTGTATGTCCAATTGTATAGTTAAACAAGGTACCTATTTGGTATATCATCACAATCATTAGCAGCATTGTTCCACCCAGTGATGCGTATTAGGCACCCTTTTCTGTCATGCTTCCCTGGTCTGTGCAGGTCCAGATCTTTCCCGCGATCTTCTGTAGGTCGTCCACCCCCACACCCCCATCGACAGAAGATATTGAGATATATTTAAGCTGATTTGAAATCCAAGACTTGGTCCCTCCATCTTGACGGTAGCGGTTATTGGTCTACCAACACTCCTTCTACCGCTTCTCAGCAACCATTCCGTTAGAGTTCTGCTAATGGAATATAGGCCTAAGTATATGACTTCTGAGTTTGTTTCGGCATTTCTTCTCAGGGATCAATCAGCTAGGAAGCCGGTGTAGTTTTAAGATATTGCCAGAAATTGACGTGCAAAAGTGTCTTAATAGATCTACTTACAAAAATAAACATCATTTCATGTCACTAATATTACACACGTAACATTAATTTTAATTGCGTGCGTTATTACTTTTTAAACGTATGGCATATTTAAGAGAGTGATGTAAAAGAATTGTCTACTCAGCACACTCATAACATTATTGAAAAGAAGTTTTTGTTGTGCTTCCTGTACACCAAATAGCTCGTTTCACTATACTAGGAAAAGATAAACAAACATACACACTAGGAATGGAAAAACATTAATAACTAACACAATAAGACGTAGCAATAGAAATATTTCGAGTTAAATGACACGTTTGGCGCAGTGGCTGAGCGATCGACTGCTGCGCTACGTGTCGCGGGTTCGATTCCCGCACGGACCAAATATTTGTATTGCCTGCAGATAGTTGTTTCGGGTCTGGCTGTTTGTGTATGTGAGTTTAAATGTTTGTTACCGCACCCACGATACAGGGTTAATTCCTAGTGTGAGCAATGATTAAAAAAAAAAACGTTTCCTAAACAAAAAGTATTCGCATTGGACTCAACATTAGACCCCGTGGTATTTTACTAGCTTAGGACTCAAAGTTCGTATTTTATATTTGTTTATAATACCTTTCTTTTCTAAGTTCATTGAATGAACAATGTTTAAAGTGCCCACAGATTTTCTAGGTTTTTAACGATCGTTTTGATATGCTGTTTTTTGGCGATCAAATAAATCTGACAGCTTCATACAGATTGACTGAGTTTTGCTGATCGTTACGCCTATTAACAATTGATAAATATTAAGATTAAAATCGAGACAGACCCACGTCTGTGTCGATTTTAATGTTAATTATTTATCTCGATAAATCAACAAGTAATGTCCACAGATTGCTTGTTGCTTTATCGATATACAAATACGTTCCGCTGTGGCGTTCGACAAAAAATACAATGAAGAATGTCTATTACTTACACATTTATTCGGTTTTGTTTAATCACATCGTCGTCGTCGTCGAGTTTCGAAATTGCGCCAGTGACGGGAAAGTTGAAAAGAAATCGTTTGGCTTGGTATGAGCATGTGATGAGGAGAGAGGAAATACATATGGCTAAAAAAGCGATGAACATAAATGTTGATGGATGGAGAGAGAGAGGAAAGCCAAAGAAAATATGGATGAATTGTGTGAGGAACGATATGAAAGAGAAGAGGAGAATATAAGAAGAAAACGTGTTGCGTCGTCCCCAAGTAACCTGAGACAAGGGTAGGAAGATGACGATGATGAAAGTAATAGATCGTCAAAAATCGATCAAATCTGTAGACACCTTTAGATAAATACGTCGTCATACCTTTGTTAAATCGCCAATAAATTCATTCTTGAATTTTATTCATGATTATTTTGCAAGAAATTTTACTATCTGTGTGACGTTTAATGATCAAAAATATTGATTATTTACAACTTATCATAATCCTAATGTTGCAAAATTACAATAATTTTAGTATTATTATCTATAACATGAATGGTCATGAATGACTATTCTAATTTGCATGTCGCATGTAAATTAAGGCAGGCATGTCGCGTGTCTTTCCTGCGAGAAATGCTCGAATTGACATGGCGACAATAGCTCAACTTGATTTTTACGAGGGAAAAGTTCGAATCAACGACAATAACGAATGCGAGATGCGCGAGAATTGCCTTCCAGATCAGTGTGTTATCTCAAGAACTTGTCCACTTCAATGACCTAGCTTTTGATAAAAAGAGGCAAACATTCTTAATTTTTTTGATAATCAATGATTTAATGAAAATCTGAAATTTTCAGCATAGTAACGAGTATTATACTTTTGTTTTTAGATACTTGTTCATAACACTGTACCTAGTAAGCTAAGAATATACAATAACCAGCCTGTATTGTTCCACTGCAAGGCAAAGGGCTTACTTTCCTTTTTCCACCAGCATTAGAATGTATAATAATATATAAATGTACCTATTCGCAAATCTAGCTAGAAAAACGTTACTTAAATCCGTATGTTCGTGTAAGGTGCCTTTTCCAATTGAATTTGGTTTTTGGTCACTCCAAATTCTATTGTAAGTAACATTTTTTGCGTAAGTGTAGTACTTCACGACCCAATTTCTCAGGTCGTCCAAAATATATTTACATATTTTATTAACCTTTTCCAAAAAAATATAATTAGAGGACTTTCAATCGCAAAACATGTTCACAAAATATTCTTCGAGTTTGAGCCAATTACTGAAATGCGACTGTCGGATGTTTTCGGTCTGGTCATTGCGGAATTCTATTCGATGAAATTATTTAAGAGGCACTTGCTTTTCCGGCCCTGTGTCGAGGGTTGAAGAATGAAAAAAATAAGAGAATTTAAATATTTAATTTTCTTTTTCACGGCACTCTTAAAGCACCTTTCGCTGATTGCTACCAGTTGTTTTTTGGGTCAGATTCCAGCTTTGCCAGATATTTCTGAAATAAAATTGTTATATCCAAAGAAATTATCATCTAAAGTCTAGTACTCAATTTGTAGAGCAACGCCTATCTGCATTCTCAAATGGTCATCGATTATCATAATCATTGAGATTAATCATTAAATCCATAATAATTATGGTCTATCTAGTGATGGAATATTGGTTGGTAATACTGGCAGGTAAGTTTGTTTATTTCTCGCCGACTGGTTGACACTTCACTTCACTGGTCGTTCTTTGGGTAAACGTGGTACTGCTGCCAGTCTTCTGGACACGTTTCCGGATGACAGCGATGCGGGCGAGTACTTCGACGCCTAGTCACCAGAAAATAGAAGGATTTTTGTATTTATTTATGTAGGTATTTAGTTGGTAGGTAAATAAAATAGGTTCCCTATCCATTCGCATAAAATTTTAAGACCTAATATAACTTGGCATACTTTTGTTTGTCCTAATTATATTTTCGCATAAATTATTTACGCATCACAGCTTACGCATAATTTATCTAATCGTAATAATGATTAAGCATGACATTCTAAAGCATACATTTTTTAAGCATAACACTCTAAAGCATAACTTTATTAAGCATAACATTCTAAAGCATAACTTTATGAAGCATAACAATAATAATAAGGCGTAGTCGACGGAGCCCCGCTTCGCGGGGCCCCTATTTCTGTCTGCAGGGTTTAAAGGAACCTAACCGAGTCGGTGTGCCCCAATTCCCGAGCTCACTTCGCTCGCTCTTGCATCCTAAGTTCTCATTGCCTTTTTACTAAATCGAGATGTATTAGACCTTGGAGCCTACCTAGAACACAATATATACACACAATACGTCGTTGTACCTTAGGGGACCGGACTGCTTCTCCTTAACACAGGTTTCCACAACCTAGCTAGGAGAGCAGTGCTCACCCACACGTTTGTAGAAATAGTACTTATTTTGTAAAACTGTATTTTAACATGTTCTACAATCCTTTGTTTTGAGAAATAAATTTTATTATTATTATTATTATTATTAATACACATAATACAATACCTAGAACACAAAATCATGCAGAAGCATGGCACAATAGATTCGCACATTTTGTGGGAAAACACCATCCTGGATTTTATTTTTTGGCAAAAAAGATTGTGCCAGAAATAAAACACCAAACCATTGAAATAGATAAACTTGATGTCGGGACATCACCAATACCAAAAAAAAAACGAAAAAATACACGGACAAACACAATAGGATTGAAAAATTATTAGTAAAAAAGATGAATATACTTCGAAACTTGCATATTTACAAGCCATTGCTAAAAATATACACCTAAAATAAAAATACATAGTTAAGTTACTTATTGTATAATAAATCATTAACGTGGAAATCCAAAATAAATACGTAAAAATAACTCAAATTTGTTCCCGATATTTCTATTAATTGTATGCCTAAATATTATTATGCTAATAATCATTAGGCCTAGTAACGTTATGCGAATTAAATTTATGCCAAAACAAATTAGCCTTCAAGATAATTATGCCAACATAAACTGTATGCCAAAAAAAATATGGCAAAGTATTATTATGGCAAAACAAATTATGCCAAAATCGTTATGCCAAAGTATATTAGGAAAAAGAATATTATGCGAAAAGAAGGGATCCCAATAAAATATTAGTTCTCAGTGCACTCACAAACAATGGTTTCAAGTTCCAATGTGCATGCGATTCGTTTTTGAAATGGTAGCAACACAGTGGTTATCTCTATTCAAAGGCTCTGCGTGAAAGCCGTTTATTTATTTTCCCGTGCTGGTCCTAACCGTTAGGGATTTCGACTATTGCGTTGGTAAGTTTACTTCAAGCAATTTATTTTTAGAAATACTTTTTGTGTCTTATCTATACTTAGTAAATTAAAAATTGACAATGCAAAGCAAAACTATAAATATTCCGATTTTATGCATCCTCTTCTAACAAAATAACTCAAGTTCGTTCTAGCAGTTTCTATCATAAACTCCAATAAATTCCACTTCACTATTATCAGATAAATATAGGGCATGTTGTTGAGCAGTGGTGGCCCAGTGGTAACAGCCTCAACTTACAAGTTTTAGGTCGTGGGTTCGAACCCAGGCAGGCGCTTTACTCTGTGTAAATAATTTCATCACCACTGCTCTCAAAATGGTGAAGGAAAACATCGTGAAGATAACAGCTGTGTGTGATGTTCTAGAAACTAAAATTCGAAGACATGTAACATCTACCAACCCGGTATGGGCCCGCGTGGTAGATTATAACCCTCTCGAAGAGAGGAGGCCTGTGTCCCAGCATTGGGAACATTATACAAGGTGTCGTTTTGCATCCTCGTCAAATTCAAGGAGGTAACTATGCTACTGATTCTCGACACGAATCAATAATAAAATAAGCAGGATTTTTTTTTTCTAATTTTCGGAAATCGGCATGCTTGGGACACGCATTTTAAACCGTGGCCTGTGTGAGACCGCACTTTACCGCCCTTTTACACACTCATAAAAACGCGGTCACTTATACGCACAGAACAAATAAAAGAGCTTATACGATACCATAACGCGATTTTGTTCCTTGAAAGTGGTGTATTCTGAAATACTGTCAAACTTAAATAGCTAAAAAAGTAAGTATGTATTCATTATTTACCAGGGATCGTAATTTTATTTGATTATTTGTCTTTCATAACAGCCTCCTGAAATTTGACGAGGATGCAAAACAACAGCTTGTATAGGCTGATTGTGGTATGTTGTTATGAGACACCAAATTAAAAACATCAGAAGAACCCCAAATAACATTTCCGAGGAGTAACTGAAATAACTTTCATTTTTAGAAGTAGGTTTGTAATACCAAGTTTGAACATTCGGGAAGATTCGAATTTTCTCTTTTCATCCGTTTTGTTCAGCCAAGTTGAAAAGTGTTGCTACCAGGCAAACAAGAATAAAGTAGAGGTACCAGGAAAACATAGAACGAAAGGTTGCGTGCGTACTTGCCGGAACTGAGAACAACAGATTACGCTGAATTTAAGGCTTCGCCGCGCTGTTTGTTATTTGGCAAGAAAAATGTCCCTCTAATGTCTTCTGAGGTAATTTATAGATGATTGTACTCTAAGCTTGAATTTTAAAAAGGACGCTATCAATTAATCTATAAGTACATATATATGTTTTTGCTACCTATTTTCTTAATCGGGATTTTTATTTCAAATATTTGGCTACCGACTTGTGATGCTTGTGGCTAAGTAATAACAGCCGCACGGGTCGATCGATCAGGTTAAGCTACGCCTGCCGCGGTTGGTCTGCGGATTGGTGACCATCTTCACATACCAAGACTCCTCAATCGTGGATCTATGACAGTCGTTAAGGGTCGTCCAAGGGGTATCGTTTTACTCAACTGACTCTGACCTCCACAACACATTTTGTGTTGTGGAGGTCAAAAAAAAAATACTGGTATTCAGCTGCATCCGGTTAGACTGGAAGCCAACCCTAACATAGTTAGGAAAAGGTTAGGCAGATGATGGACTTGTTATATTCATAGCATTTAATAACAGAAAAGTACCCAATATTTAATTTCAGACTACCAAATAAAATAATACCTAATAAATAAAATGATTATATTACCCCGTAGCCTATATTGAGTTGATGATGATTGAAAACGAATGCGTGAAGCGTGACGTCATCGATCAGCTGTCTCCAATAAGTAGGTACTATGCAACCTACGTAGCGTGAAACGTGACGGAGTGCTTTATGCAAGATGCCGTTCTATAATATATATGTAGATAATGTATATACTTATTTTAATATAGCAGATCCAAAATCAAGTGCCTACGTACTTGATGCTGGATAGGTGAAAGTGGCCAAGGATCGAATTCTATTGAGTGCAATTCGATAAGCTTCGGTTCACCAGTAGCTGATGTTGATGATTCGATTTTAGTACGTAGAAATAGTGCATTACAAGAGATTCAGACTTACGACACTCCAGTCGCCTTATTTCGCTGGAACATACAAACAAAAAACAGTCAATATGAACACACACTGAACAGCCATTTTTTTTGTACAGACGCCAACACATCCAGCTACCCGAAACTGTCAAATTTTCCCAATCAACCTTGAACCTAATGCTTTAGCGATAAAGTTGAAAATCGATTAAAGAAATTTGACAGATTGTAGTAACTTGGTGTGCAGACCAAAAACAAAATTCCATCCTAATAAAATCATAGAGGTGCACTAACATCTCAAAAGTCAGAATTTCTAAAGTATTCAGCTAGCAGCCGCACTTATAACTCCCTGCAAAGCTGGTCCGGCTAATGAAAGGTACTTCGGTAACCGCACGAACCGGATAACCGGTATGTTGGTTCCGTTCCGGCAGCACGCGAAAACTTACTAGTCCACGTTATTTTTAGTAATTGAGTGTACGAGTATATCGGATCTCGTGAGGTTCGTGCGTAACTTCATAACATGGCCGAATTTATTTAATCTAACAAATAAATGTAAAAGTGGTTTTTAAGATAGATAAATACTCTTTATTATGTAAACCATAAAAAAATCGACTATAATCCTAATAATATTATAAACGCGAAAGTTTGTGAGGATGGCTGGATGGATGTTAGTTACTTTTTCACACAAAAACTACTGAACGGATTTAGATGAAACTTTGACTGAATTTTATATCTCGTTGACCCAAAACCTTGCCACTTCCACGGCGTCGTCTGTGGCAGCACAAAGGTCACTTTGACTGCATGTTTTGGGACTTTAATTTTACAGTAATGCAGCTTATACGATATTCCTACGGGATCGACACTTATGCGGGAGAAACCGTGGGGCGCTGCTAGTACATATGTATATAAATATAGACATTTTACGAGGAGTGACACAAAGGGCGGACTTTTCGCTAAAACCTATCTTTTAAAGACAACCTTTGCGTGGATTAAGGAAGAAGGACAGACACAGACAGTACTGCAGGTAGACTGAGGTGTACCATTTATATATACAATAAATACATACATACATAAGACATATTACACATATCAATAAAAAATTACGTTTTTTATACAAGAATACTGATGAGTAGAATTAGGTAACAACAACCTAAAAGCGTAAATGATACCTAACACACCATTGAGAATAATAACATCCAGCAAACCAAATTAATGTAATTCTTAAAACGATTTCAATTTTTTGAACGCAGACGTCTTCACAAATATTTTCATAAAAACTTCAACTATGCTAATAAAAAACTAGCTACACTCTATTAATGGCTACACTTATAAAGTATTCTGTAAAAACAATTGATATAAAAACAAATGCTTCGATTTTTAATTAAAACTAATCTTTAGTCAATCCATCTAGCCACAGAGTAACAAAATCACAATCTCCAAAATTACCATAGACCCAGCACAATCTACATAAATACTCGTTTCATCAAACCAACCTAGACCTTACCTTATCGGGGGCCCTTTCAATACATCGTTAAGGGCGACGGCACGCTGTCCTCAAGGTCAGATCCGCCGTTTGTCACAACCTCAAACGTCCGGAATTAGGTTACAAGGTCACCGAGTAGATAATTTTGGGGATCGCAGTAGACTAAGATTAGGTTGTTTATTAGACGGAATTTAGATACGTCGATTAAACTTATGTTAGGTACGTATGTTGTTATAGATAATGTTTGTTGTTTTTTTTATTTGTTATAGATTAATGTATGAAATATTTCTCGCAACCGGCGTGCGTGTAAGACGGTATGTGTGAGCATAAGCGAGGCAAAAGTTGTATGTAAGGATCGGAGCTCAGGTGGCGTTCTGTAGTTTCTACCTGCCCTCATGGGAGGAAGGCGTGAGTGTATGTGTTACTGTTAGCCTGCAAGATCTCACTGCTGGGCAAAGGCCTCTCCACATGGTTTCCAACTCTTTCGATTCAGGGCTGAAGTGGACCACTGGTCGTTTGTTTTGTCCAACTCGTCCGGCCATCTTCTACGGGGTCTGCCGCGAGGCCTTTTGGCTGTGTTTGGGCTCCACGTGGTGGTTATTTTGGCCCACAGCTCATTGGGTATGCATGTGCATATTTTTATTATAAAAGATATTTGCACACCTATTAAGGTAGGATATGGTTGGAACTTTTCTTGTAATTATGTATCTCCCCATGTACCTTCCCATATTCAAGCAAATAAATGATTTGATTTGGTTTCCTAAGAAAGCAGTGAATTTTCACACAATAACCAAGGACCAATCTTTATCAAAGGAGTCCATCTCATCCCGCTATCTCCGTCTGGGCCGCGATGTCGTTTGCCATTAAGCGGGACCCACTGGTAAGTTTGGCCCATTGATCGTCCGACATGCGCCAGATGTGTCCAGCCCAATTCCACTTAAGCGTGGCAGCTTTCCGAGTGACATCAATTATTTTAGTTAGATATAGACAAAAAAAAAATTGAATGATGTTAGTTTTGCATAGGTAGTTACAAATAGAGTAAACCTAAAACTAACTTTAACAAAGCAATAAGTTGGATAAAAACAAGCTGCCAAAATGTCGCCGACGAGCTAAACGAGCTCCATATTCTGTGTTGATTGGTTTATCTTTCGTCGTCAGTTAATCGAAACACGCCATGCAACATGAAAGCCCGCAGCCTGTCTGAGCCAACAGAAACTAATTTGTAGCGACTTTAGTGGTTGGTTCTTTGATACTCGTATTTCCGCAGTGTTACCCCCACATTGATCTGTAGAGGTATGTGGAATAGCGAGTAACGTTCACTCGCCCTCCATAGAAAAGGGATATTCTCCGACCAGGGGTGTTGTGTCTTGTGGGCAATTGCCCGACGATTGGTTTGGATAATATGCTAGTTGCGCAGTAAACTCTGCTTGCGCGATGCAGGGTTTTATGTGACGTCAGTATGATGCGTAGTTCGCATGTGGCGATGTAGATACTGCCACAGATCTACTATGGGCACTAATAGACGATAGGGACTGTCATGGATGACTACAGCTGTCGCCATTAGTCGCATATCGGTGAGAATTAATGTGTCTGTATCGCTACATCCATCTTCGATTATTAATGTCGCTCGTTTGTAATACATTTACTTTTTAGAGTTCCGTACCCAAAGGGAGCCAACAGGACCATATTAATAAGGCTCCGCTGTCCTTCCATCCGACTGCCTGTCACAGGGCTGTTATGCCTTTTAAATTGTAAAAGTTACACTTGTTCACAGAGTATTGCAGCATTGGCTAATGCTACATTATAATTTCATCACGAACAACCTTCTTTTTTAACAAATCCAACCTTATTTTTAACCAGAAAGTTTTTTTCTTCATATTGGTTTTGAATTTTGAATTAAAAAATGACATGTCTTTTCTCTTACCGAGATTTTTCATTTGAATTATTTTTTGGCCACAGGACGGAAGTCCAGAGATTATTTTTTTTCTGTTTTCACATTGAAATAATTTGCGGTAATCTATAAAAGATTGAACGACCGAGTTCTGTGCGGTCATCCACTGGATCCAAGGGTATGTTTACTTTCCTATCGATTATTCAAAAGTTCTTATCCCGCTACTCCTTTACGAAAGGTTTTTTCTATTATCTTGGCCCTTTCTTGTACAACAAAATTAATGCAAATATTTCAGTATACTGTTTATCATTTCAAGAATGCAAATCAGCAGTCCGCTTCTTCCTACTAGACAAAACGTATGACGAAACTGAATCCTTTCTTCCACACTGAATCTTTTTTATACTATCATAAGTATACACGCTTCACTCATACTCTCAAAACTTAACACACACATACACACATACACACACAAACACACACACACACATATACTCCCACACAGCACACTTACCCATATCTGATATAGACTTTAATACTTTCAGGCATTTTCCATTAATTTAACGATTTGTTTTATGTTATAAAACTAATATCTTTAATTTTTTAACTTAAACACTAAGCAATTGATTTCTCCATTCTAGAGGGATACGGCACTGTTTCTCTTTACTACAGGCTATTATGTAGCCTATCTAAGAGGACAGTACCCCAACCATTTATGTTGTATACCAGTGTTCATTTGTAAAGTGCAACTGTTTTAATTGTATTTACTGCAACACCTTTTAAGCAATAAAGTTTTTTATTATTATTTTATTATTATTATTATCGTTTCCTAAATTTTATTCAATTCTTTTCTTTGTAATAGGCAGTGTTTCCGAAAATAAACATATTGTACATCACTGAAAAGTGATCTCAAGGCGAAGCGTTAAGATTCGGTATGTATTTTAACTTTTCTTCCCTTCTTTTGTTATAAAAGATTCTGCCTGCGTCTCGGATTGTCATTTTTCGTTATTTTCTGTAGATTTGTCCGGAGACTGTAGGGCGATTTAGAATTCGCCCTACCCGCCACCCTAATACCAGACGTCTACAAGCTTCCTGTTGGGAATCGAACCAAACATCACGCCCTGCGCGAGATCTGCACTTGAGGGTTCTGATTCCGGCCAGTGAGGTGCCTTCCGATTGTCAGCGTGGAGCCTAGGACCGGAGTTTCATTTATTACGTAGCTTAGTTTTCAGTGAAATCTATACCTTGATGTACCACCAACTAGCCGTATAATAATATTTTATTTATTTGTATTACTAACATTGCTACAATTTTGATCAGGCGGTAATTTAAATTATTATCTTGCTTCTTAATATCGAATTTACTTGGTGCCAATTACCCATTAGGTCATCCTCGTATTTAACAGTAACGTTTCTTAATCGACGTGTAACAAGAATACGTAAAATTTATGAAAGAGTCGAATACCAAAAACATCCGCTTCGGCGTCACGACATCATTTTTTTTAAATATTATTCGTTCTGTGTCTTGTCTTATGTTTCTATATTATCGTGTTCGAATATTTTTTTTTATTTTAATCAAATTAAAACGTGTACAAGTGAAAATGTTTTTAATTTCGCTACAGTATGTACTACTATGATCGCTATAACAACAAATAAAAATTTAGCAAAAATAGTTAAAAAATTAAGGATAACATAATACAAGAAACGTGTTTAAAAAAAATATTGTACGGTGGTACGGAGCCCTTCGTATGCGTGTCCGATTCGCTCTTGACCGGTTTTTTTTTATATCCATTTCCGTCAAATAATCACAAAAATAACTGTTACGAAACATATGTACTTAGAAGGAACATAGATGGGTAGGTTTGAGTACATAGAAAATCCAACGTTCCAATGTGAAGTACTAACAAATATTTGCCATAGAACTCAAATATCACAAAATTCTTTTCAAATACAAGACAACGCGCTGTTTATAAAAAAAAACGAAACCCTAAAAGGCTTTGAATAGTGGTATTGTTTGCCGATAGATGGCGCGCGTTCGGTTTCAAAGTGACGGATGGTGGCGTAACAAGATATGCGCTTTGTTCAATCTATACCCGCCCTTATCGCTAACAGGGAGACAGATTTTACGATACTTTCTTTTCGTTTTGATTTTTTTCTTGGTTGACAAATATTGTTGTAAAAGTGAAATTATTCTAAATGTAGACGGTACGGTTGGTTGGTGGTTGTACTTTTGATTCCCGCAAGAAAGAAACATTTAGAAGGCGAGGCAGAAGTTGATGATAAAGGCAGTATGATCAATTGAGAAATTCCATGAGCATGTCACTGACACAATTTTCCATTCATTATCTTTTTTTCTACACTTTGTTTCTGTAATATTTATGGTGTAGATACATAATAAAGAATTATTCTATTCTATTCTATGACCACAAGAAATTCTATTTACTAATTCTATTACTATCTTGGTTTTGTTTTACTATTTTAAACTTAGAAAATATGCGTTGACATTTTTTAAGTTTAAAATAGTAAAACAAAACCAACCTGACGGACTATTCGACAAAAAAAATTAACGCTGAAAATTATCCTGCACTAAAATAAGTTTCTAATAGTAGATCGGGTTCACAAACTCTCGATGGCCAGTCAATGTCTCTTTCCCTCCATTATTTTTGCTCAGCGCTCGAAATCGAGCCGAGTACTCGAAGCCAGTGGTCTCCAAAGCGAAACGAAGCATGAAATGAACAAAACCCGACGCTGCCGCCAATCTGCCGCAAATTGCACTGAGAATTACCTTCTACCGCTGGCACGCCCACTCTTGAAATAGTATTGGCAATTGAGAAAATATGCTTCTAATTTCTTCATTTTCTTCACGGTCTATACAAGTTTATAATCTAACTAGCTGTTCCCGCGACTTCGTTCGCGTGGTTGACGGGTATCAATAATTAGGCTTAGGGCTTTTTTTGATACGTAGTTAACTCAACCAATTGTTAAAATGGTAACTAATGGCTATTTTTTAAAATTAATAATTAATTATTTGTCCATTAAATATACTAACAGTCCCTGAACCGTCTCCGGACACAAGTGGGAAGATGTAAGTGCAATCAGGTAAAGTGGGGCCACCTTGGCGGGACGGCAGTAGGGTGTGCTTGTGGAGCTATGTCGTAAACCATGCTTCACCTCCTATCCTGCCCTCTGTCCCAAAACATGCAGTCAAAGTGACCTCTGCACTGCCACTAAAAATATTTAAAATTCAGTCGTGCAGCGACACGTAGAAGGCGAAGACTAACAATTGATCAAAAAACAATTATTCATCAGTTACTATTTTTAACCATTGGTTGAGTAAACTACGGATCAAAAAACCGACCTCTAGAAAAAGTGTAGGTACTACAAAAATATGATAGCGACACAGCTATCTGTCTTTTATAGTTAGAAATGACAATGTTATATCTATTTTTTGTCAAATACAAATTATTACTAACATAAATTTTAATATCTAAATAGAATTTTGGGCCAAACAAATTTTAAAAGCGATATTTATTTTTTCCTGCTATTTTTGCTATCGAGTTGCGAAGAAGCACAGTTAAAATAGATCTTATTAAATGTTAAGTTATGCAATGTCATATTAAATTCAAATCTTATGTTACTTTCTTCCTACGGCAAACTGTTATAGGGGCATGTAAACAAAACCATTTTTACCCAACTACGGCAAAGCCAAAAGGAAGGGTAAAAAGTTTCCTTGCAATATTATACAACATACACTTTACAAACAACATTTTTAATAGCACTGGTTTTGTCTGTTTTTCTCTCGTATCTTTATAAACATGGCGCTTCAAAAACCCTTAAAAAGTTTTATTCCCAACCAACTTTTATTCATTCTTTACGGTTCAATGTTGAAATTATCAACAAAACGTGTCATGCTCTGACACTTCCTGCTTATTAATATAAACGCGAAAGTCTGTGAGGATGGATGTACGAGTATGGATGGATGTTTGTTACTCTTGCACGCAAAAACTACTGAATGGATTTGAATTAATTTTAGCACATAGATAGTTTATAATCAGGATTAATACATAGGATGCTAGATATTTTTATCCCGATATTCCCATGGGATCGAGACTTATGTGGGTGAAACCGCGGGGCGCAGCTAGTCCGTATATAAAAATATAAAAGTACTAAACTACAAGAATAGCCTGCTGTGTACCATACAGTCGTTTACTAAGATATCATCACGCTATGTTCTTTACGGTAGGGGCAGATATAAATCGTTATGTTTGTCGGTATCAGTAAGCATCAAGGTTTCTGGTTGTCACGCAAAATCGCGAAGTTTAGTGTTTCACGTAAGTATTCTTCACATATCTATGTAATAAATACTCAAAAACTTATACAACACGTTTATGGGTAGGTATGAGTATCAGAGTCTTTGCCAAACGTTCTTTTGCTTCATTGAAAAGTACTTTGTTGCTCTACTAGCCCCTGTTACATCTTCATTCGACATTTGTATATTTTTAAACACACAGACTATTCAGAAACATTTTTATTTTTGGATTTAACCTTTAGAACGGGAATATCGTCGCCATCTCCAACGACAGCTGTGGGAACAAACTTTTTTAAGCAACACAACTCCAGCACACACGAGTGAACAACTGGAATGAGGGTTTACTATACATACACCTCTGCCCAACCCTCAGTGACACCTACAGGCGTCACGTAATGTTAGGTATATCCATTGTGAAAGACGTCTCATAATCATAATCAGCCTATAATGTTCCCACTGCTGGGACACAGGCCTCCTCTCGGTGAGAGGGAGTGGGCCGTAATCCACCACGCAAGCCCAGTGCGGGTTGGTAGATGTCACATGTCTTCGAATTTTTGGTTCTAGGACATGCCGGTTTCCTCACGATGTTTTCCTTCACCGTTTTGAGAGCAGTGGTGATGAAAATATTTACACAAAATAAAGCACCTGACGGGATTCAAACTACAACTGGTAAGTCGGGCCCGTTACCACTGGGCTACCACTGCTCTCGCCACTGACAGGAAAATAAATATTTTTTATTTTCCTTATTATATTTTATTATATTATATATTAGAACGACTGCTATACAATTTTTATTCCTACAAACATGTGTGTACCTATAGGTATAGTACATTTTTAGATGTAGGTGTATTTTTTTTTTTTTCCGTATGGGAAATCATCAAATGACCCCTCCCGCTCTGGGTGGAGCGGAAGGGAGTGTCAGACTCTTACTGACTCATGTTCCTTCCTTCGCCCTTTATGTTCCGGGGTAGCGGTAACCCTTTCGGACAATCCCGCTGAAGATGTACGTGTATTAGTTAAGCTTTGCACTTGTGACCGTAGCTCGGTTCGTGAAAGTGGTTTGTTTTTCAAGATGGGGCGGCCTATTGCATGTGGCAAGATATTTTGCTATGACCTAATACACACTCTGTGAAAATTTCAACTGTCTAACTATTACGTCTCATGAGATAAAGCCCGCTGACAGTCAGACGGACGGACGGACAGACAACGGATTCCTTTTGCACCCTTTGGATACGAAACCCTAAAAATAGCGAGAAGGGTTTGCTATCGCATTTAAACACCAATAGTTTTTGGGTTTCTTCTTTTTAATATACTATAGATCTATAGAAGGGTACGTATTGCGATATCTAAAATTAAAAGAATTAAGGTAAAATAACCTACGTTCAAAATCCCTAAAATCTAAATACCTAATGTTTTTAAATACCTAAGCAACTAACACCTACGAATTACCTAAGTTTAAAATATTATTCAAAAACATGTTTCTAGCTGGCACGTTGTGTGGTCACAGTTCTAACCTAATCTAACCTGGCTGTTTCGATTTAAAAAATATATATGCGTGTTACGCATGCGGGTACAGAAAGATATAACGGCGAGGTAAACCAATTTAAGGAACTTTGTACATAGGAATTTCAAGTTTTAGCTTTATGAACTTCAGTAACATACCCATTTGACATTTTGAGCTTTCGGTATTTTGAATATAAGTGAAACAATCATTAGGTATTTAGATTATAGGGACTTTGAACGTAGGTTATTTTACGTTAGTTCTTTTAATTTTAGATATTGCAATACGTACCCCTATAGAATGGTGACGACCCGTGAAAAGTCTCCCGAATTTCGAGAACTTCAACATCTGTGACACATCTCTCCTCACGTCGCTCCACCGTTTTAATTTCAGCTTGAAATATTCTGTAACCTTGACTCAACTTGTCTGCGATTTTAGACTTAACCTTATATACGTATGCTTACTATCTTCAAAGCAAATATTCAATGCAGTATACGGGCGATCTTCACATTGTTGCCTAAGGTTTGGAATTCCATGGCAGGAATGTTATGGAACTAGCTACATGGAACTACCGGGAATAAAGGTCGCCTGTTGCATATCATCTCAATTTTGGGTTAAATAGGTTAAGTTTACATAAGACAATAACAAGTCACTTAAATATAATAGATCATCAGACATATAGAAGTATATATCAAAATAAAGAATGTAGACTTTATTAAGATGAAGTTTATTATACTTAGTTAACAGAACTAACAATGGGAAGTTATTTAAAATTACAGAGGGGCTCGTGGCTAAATAATAACAGCCACACTGGTTGGACGCAGGCTAAGCTACACTCCATTACATATGCCTTTTTACTGTTGGTCGCGGCTGTCATTCGAAGATATTTGACAGTCACTACGAGTAGTCAGAAGCCCAAAAGTCTGACAACCAGTCTTACCAAGGGGTATCGTATTACCCAATAAGTGGGTTGTGGAGGTCAGATAGGCAGTTGCTCCATGTAAAATACTGGTATTCAGCTGCATCCGGTTAGACTGCAAGCCGACCCCAACATAGTTGGGAAAAGGCTAGGTAGATGATGATGTCTGTATTTAGCGTTATCATGTTACCCAATAACTGGGTTGTGGTAAAATAATGGTTTTCAATTGCATTCGGTTAGACTGTAAGCCGACCACAAAATAGTTGGGAAAAGGCTAGGCAGATGATGATGTCTGTATTTGGCGCTATCATGTTACCCAGTAACTGGGTTGTAGTAAAATACTGGTTTTCAATTGCATTCGGTAAGACTGTGAGCCGACCACAACATAGTTGGGAAAAGGCTAGGCAGATGATGATGTCTGTATTTGGCCCTATCATGTTACCCAGTAACTGGGTTGTGGTAAAATACTGGTTTTCAATTGCATTCGTTTAGACTGTAAGCCGAACACAACTTAGTTGGGAAAAGCCTAGGCAGATGATGATGTCTGTATTTGGCGTATCAGATTATTTTTTTTAATTTCAAATGACACAATTCCACAATAATCTTATAAGCGTACATCGGAATCTAGAACAGCTACTGATTATACTAATCACAGTTATAATAAATAACATCTATGCTAAAAAAAACTATGAACTTATCAATCACTCGGCTACTTTTTAATACTTTTTATATTTTGCCCAAACAATGCCGTAAGCAAGGGTTTAAGTCCCCCCAAAAATGTCTGATGATCATCAACATCAGTTGATTTTAATTATATTTTAGGTATGATGGAAAATTTTATTTTATTCTAGAAT
The DNA here is from genome assembly GCA_911387795.2 of Apamea monoglypha. Classification (NCBI taxonomy): domain Eukaryota; kingdom Metazoa; phylum Arthropoda; class Insecta; order Lepidoptera; family Noctuidae; genus Apamea; species Apamea monoglypha. The sequence goes on along the minus strand of OU426926.1, from coordinate 18,553,605 downwards.
AAAACTGTTACTTATTCTCTCTACAGGTTGCCCCCCCCCCCCCCCCTCCTGAAATTAATTCCTGGCTACGGCCTTCCCAATCAATAGACCTTCCAAAGTAACAGCAAAATATACAAAATATAGCGTACGTTGCGTTCGAACACGAATCTACTTATTTCTTTTATACTTACAAACGCCAAAAATGTTCGCACCGCATGCAACTCTTTTCTCTCACACCGAGTTGATACAGTCTACAAATAATTTTCTCGTCTTGAAATAAACTTGGGGTAGGTAGGAGTATCAAGTGTCATCCATCACGCCGCAAGACGCTTGCAAGGCCGAAAAAATTAAAGGGTCTCGCAAAGCTCAAGTGATTTCGGGACACAAAGGCCTTTTTCAATGTTTATGAAAAAATATTCCACGGTAGTCTGAGGGTTCAATATTTTATTCGTCGTTTTTCGTCGAAATATTCGATTCACTCGTGTGTGCTAATTGTGTTGCCTAGAAACGTTAGCCCACAGGTGTTGTTGGAGATGGCGATGATTTTCCCGTTCTGTTTATTTATTTAAAGGTTATTTCGAAAATAAGAAGGTTTCTGAATAGTTTGTGTGTTCAAAAATATACAAATGACGAATGGAAAAAGCCCTAATCTCGTTAATCGTTACTGCAGCAACACTTTTAACTGGAGGTGAGTTTTGTTTAGTTTGGTTTACTTCAATGTACTGCTGAATGTAATAGAATTGAATAGAATATCTTTCTTTTGCATAAAACTATTTCTACTTATTTTTGTTATTTAGTCACTAAACATAATTATTTTTTAACAAAATTTAAGAAAGAAACTAGAGAATAACCTGCATAATTATTGTTGAAGTATTTGATATATTATTTCTAATTTAATTACATATTTGTTTAATTATTATTTAATTATTGTTTTTTAACAAGAACCTCTCTACGAGTATAGCCCCCCTCTATCTTACTCTACACTTTTCTGTCCTTCACGATTCAATCGTCTCCACATATTTTGCCTACTTTCTGACAAATCAAATCTAAAGTCACAAATTAGGCTGTGAATCAGCACTTTTCGAACATCAAAATTACATAAGACAGTCCCTCAAAACGCCAGCCCTTCACAAACAATTTAGTCTTAAACAAAGATGATCTGACCAAGATTATGTCTAGACTTTAGAAGAGCCTGTGACCTTTGAGTTTGTTTCGGCCTTTCTTCTCAGACTAGTCAGATAGGAAACGCCGACCACAAATAGCTTATTTTTTTTAAATGTGACTCCGAAAACCTATTTACAGAATAAACAATTTCATTTCATTTGATGTTGCCAGACATCTAAGGTATTGCTAATACCTAAAAAAGCACATACTTCACGAAAAACAACAAATTAATCTCAGAAACGTTTTCCATACAATAAAAAACATCAAAGAAAAATTTTCCACTATTCCCAAGGGAACCCGGGTCCGACTCTTAGCTAGCAATCGTGAGCAAAACAGCTGAAGCGTTAAACACTGCTTAATTACCTGGAAACATCCAAAAGACAGTTCTTATCCCTGTCAGAATATTCCTCTCTTCATCTTTGAAGCTGTTCGCAAACCTTTGATAAACTGAACGGAGCGATTGTCTCGTTTGAAAAATATATCGCTGAGCTTTGAGCATTGGTTTCATCTTTGGGTTTGAGATGTTGGATTAAGTTTCAAGTAACGATATTTACATAATTTTGAGTAGGTACTGTATATTGGGAAGCATGACACCGACTGTTGAGCATAACCCCTCCTCCCTGGAGGGGTTATGGCTGCCAATGATGATGATAGTGACGGTATATTGGAATATCAGCCTATATTTTCTGCGTTTCAGTACACATGTATGACTAATAAACGACATGTATGGAACATGTACGGAAATGAACATGGAAAATGACGTATGAAGCATTTATTAGTCACAGACATTTAAAAACTTAAATCCCTTTGTTAGTATCTAGTTTATAACTGATCAGAGGTTACTAAAACAGGGATTTCAATTCCTAGTTATGTGCAGTTTAACTATGAGAGGGAGCGAAGACGGAGTGCACCTGTGTCTGCGTACCCACTTGTGTACTATAATATCTCCCGCGCCGAAGGCTAGTCTCCGTTGAGATTGGCCACCGTAGCCGAAATACGGCCTGGAGGACTATTATGTGCAGTTTTATACACTACTTTACCTAAAATCATGTAATTTAATTTAAAAAAAACACAATAAATAATATCGTTAGCATGGCGCTCAAATCCAACATCCCACCGCGGGGGTAAGCGCCACAACATCAACCGATCAGCTGTTGCGATGGCGCCCTGCCATTTTATGCCATAGATAATTAGAAACAGCGGGTGGGCGAGTATAAGGCTAGGCACAAACAAGCCACTGGCCACGAAACCAGTAACCCAGAAACAAGCAGTTCAAACGCTTTTTCATAGGTTTTGTATGGATTTGTCGCACACGTGTGCCACCCGCTACAGCAGTACTCAACACCGCAGCAAGAGACGACAGTTACTTGTGGTTGTGATCGGTGGCTCGTGTGGCTTACCCTTACATACACATTATTCACAATTTTTTATTTTTTTATTTTTTATTACTAAGAACTAGTGTTCCTAGTAATTTATTACAATCTAGCCTAACAGACTAATAAGCAATTTAACTCTAACTTTATATTTTACGAGATAGATTATAACTAAGAATAATGTCAATTTGCACTTTTACACAGTTTCGTAGCACTTTCTTAGGGTCTGGTAATTGATAAAACACTTTGTTCATGTGTTACATGTATAGCACCATTAGCATCGCACTATTATTCATTCACTATATAAATACTACACTAATTCAAATGGTTTAGTTCTCTTTAGCCTACGCACTAAGTCCGTGTTGTCTAGCAGCTGAATTGCCTCGACATTGACATGTCGGTGAAGTCTGTGTTCGTGGGCTTCAGCAAATTTTTGAATGATGGTGGTGACGGATTCCATTTTAAGGTCACGGTGGAGGTCGTCATTTCTAATGTACCATGGAGCATTTGCAGCATCCCTGAGTACTTTATTTTGGAATTGTTGGATTATTTTAACGTTACTTCGTTTAGTACAGCCCCAAAGTTGGATGCCATACGTCCAAATTGGCATAAGAATATGCTTGTATATTATGATTTTATTATGTATTGATAGGCAGGATTTCCTTCCGAGTAACCAATACATACTTTTATAACGTATGTCGAGTTCCTGTCTTTTCTTTTTGACGTGAGATTTCCAACGCAGTTTGGCGTCAAGAGTTATGCCAAGGTATTTGGCTGTGTTAGCATAAGGTACTTGCATGCCATTTATATAGATTGGGTGGTAATCGCAGTGTTTGTTAGTGAAGTCAATATGGATTGATTTTAATTCATTCAGTTTGATTTTCCACTTTTTTGTCCAGTCATAAACTTTGTTCACAGCTAGTTGAACTTTTTCTACTGCTTCTTTATTATTCACAAATGGACTTGGCTATATGCAGATTTATTTTTCAGTGTTGTCATCAGCAATAATTGAGTTTATAATTGAGCCTGGAGTCTGGTGTTATGCACGGTTGGTGGCAAAATTTATTTTACTCCTTATGATTTACGTGTAATGTAGGTATTTTGGTTTATTTATGTATTCGTCTTCATCAAAATTGTACTTACCTAGTAACCCTGTATAAATAAATCCTGTTAGTCTCCTATAATTCGATGCACACACTAGTATTTATTTGTCCCTGTTTTTATAAAGAATGAAATTTTGTAGCCTCTGTGGAAGATCCATTAAATAAATAAATGGACGGTGTCGGTCTGGCTCAGTCCCGGGCGCAATGGCTACTAAAGTAATATAGTGTACGACGTGTAATATTGTCATCTGTGAACTGTTAACATTTATACAGAATAAAGTGGACGTTATAGACGAAGAAGGCCTAGTAAGGCTATGTGTGACCGCCTTTTCGGAGGAGGACATAGAAATAGGCAAAAAATTACTTTTTGCATCAGTTTCAACGCATCAACGGAAAATATCAAGAAAGAAAACTGGTAAATCGCAGCGAAATATGCTACCATGTAACATGGTAGCACTATTCAAGCAAACGGAGCAGTGGATCCAAGCAAAAAACGTTAGCGGAAATTATAGTTTTAGAGGGTGAATGGAAAAAAGAGAATGTGTCTGAAGAATGGCCAACCGTTCAATTAAAGAAGTCGAGAAATCGTCTGCAGGGATCTAAAGGCAAGGCTATAACGAAACCGGATGTTAAGTTCAGTGCAGCTAAAATGGAAGTTCCTCTCTTCATAACCAGGGTTGATACAGCTACCAGGCCAATTGATATAATTGAGTATATACAACACAAGACGGATATAACTGTGACTCGGAAGCAAATTAATATGGCAAAACATAAACGCTATGCAGCGTACAAGATCTTTGTACAACAAGCAATATTATCGCAGTTTCTTAATTATGACTTGTGGCAGGAGGGTATTCAATTTCGAAAATTTATATATTTTAATAGAAAAACATACGACAAAAATAAAGAAAATAAAATAACATATGACATGAAACTAAACGGTAATGGACAGACACAACAATAAGGCAAGCCAGAGGTGGAGAACAAGACTTCTCCCGGGAGATAGGGTCCGTGGGGTCGCTACTGCCCAACAGCTCGCCACATGCTGCCCTATGGGTTCCTGTATCTCTCTTGGTCTGGCTCCTCACCCTAGACCTGATCCGGAAAAGTGAACTCTTCCATCACAGACCTAGAGTTTAGAGCGCGCAAGCCCCACCACGACGTCAACGTAGAGATACGGCGGTGGGGTTATTATTATTATTATTATAAATATTGGGTACATGGTATTTAATCATAGCTAGTGAAATGTGGGTATACTATAGATATGTCAATGTCAATTAATCTGTGTTGTCCTTGGTCCCTTTCCCTGATATCAAGCAATGGACAAAATTGTCAACATTTTATATGCTTGAGAACGAGGCTTTTGACTATGTTGTATTTTGTCTTCTTTTTTTAATTATTATTATTTTTTATTTGTAATGTGCGTTTTGTTTGCGCGGAATAAACTATTTTTCTTTCTTTTTTTCTTTCTCATATACCTTTCACCTTTTCGGAAAAAACCATTTTGAAGACTTTAAAATAACTAAGTTTTTCACAGACAGATGAAGTAAATAAAAACAAAGAATGAATATACAGTTGATGGAACTATCAAGCTAGCTCTAGGAATACAAACTTGTATGACTGTAATGTAGTCGGATAAATTAAATTTGGAATATTTTACTAATATATTACAGTTTGTATCATAAATGCTACAATGAAATAAATGCTATAAATAAATAAGTTTGGAATTTCAATAATCGAGATTTTATATTATTTTCTTTACCAGACTTATTTTGAAAATTAACTGTTATTACATTATTTTGAATATTCAATTATCAGCGACTATTCGGCGGAAATAACTTTAGTGTCGAATTTGTATGGTTGAAAGAGTTGAAAATTCACATAAATGAATTGAAAACCTGGCATTCCGTGGTTAAGAGTCCGTTCAATATAAAATTGTCACAGTTTGTATTTTACATTATAATTATTTTATTGATATTACAGAGGTATGAGGAATAGGATGTAAAATTCACTCATCCTGCATTGGAATAGGAGAATCCTCCGACCAGGGTGTCGTGGGTTGACGACGATTGATATCGGGATGCTGTTGTGGGTAGAAGCCTATGGCACAGTGTTCTATTGTCACAAGAAATAAAAAAAAAAAAAAATTACGGAGTAGAAACTCCATTCACCTTTCATTCCCTGTGTTTGTCCAAAAAAAGTCAGCCGGTATATACAATAGATTATTTTTAGTCTTAGTCCAATGAATTTAAAGTCGGCCTAAAAATCCTACTACCACTTTTTCTATCTCTAAGCGATATAACCGTATATGTCAGTAGACATAAGTCGGTTTTTTTTTCAGATCATAACATCCATTTTTTTAATAGTAGTATACACAACTTAAACACTAGTGTTAGTACATCCATAATAATTGTTAGTTACAAAGGTCTTAAAACTATGTTAGTATACATATTTGATTTACGTCGGCTCGTGTGATGGCCGGGTCATCCTGCCCTGGGGGGATTGTCCTACATTCGAACTAGACATTGTCATACGTGTACTGTAGATGTAATCAATGTAAGTGTTCGACGGTTAGGTAGTGGCTTTATTTTTTGTGATTTGTTTGATCTGGATTATGTGCGGCCTCGTATTAATAAGCTTTTAATTTTGTACATCACTACAGCTCCGCGAAATGTGTGATAAAACTAGATATTTTTATCTTTTGGAAATACCTTCTAATTCGGCACATGATTCTAGAATCACCCATAACGTAGAAATATTTCAGTGGTAATAAAAAAAAATCAGGTGTTTCATAGAACCTACCTATATAGGCACACTAATACCTACGCGTTCAAAATGTACGCAGAGCAAATATTTTTGTTTAATTTCCCTCAAATTATTGACGCGCTGATAATCGTTGAAGAAGGTGGCACTGTTCGAAGTTGTCATTTCATGTTATTTCGTAAATAACATTGCCAGTTAAGATCCAAGTCTTTGCCGAACCGTAATGCCGAACGAAAGGCAAAAATGAACGGAAAGTGAGGCCTTTCGTATACGGTACGGTTTCTTTACGGTACGGTGTATAAACCATGCCAAAGAAAAAAACGTGTCTGTCAATAAGCTACGATAGTGATCTATACTAAACCGACGGCCGTGCCTACACATAGCGAATAAACCGTACCTAGTTTTTTCCCGGTAAGAAAAACGTGTGTGCACTTACAGAGGGCCTGACGGAGATCATAAACAAATGCCAATCGCGGGTGCGCTTGCACTCGCTGTACGTGAAGCATGTGTATGTGTGCGTGTGTTTTCACTTGATCTACGGAGTCGAAATTCTGTACTTATCTATTTCATGGATCATCTATCGACGCTGGAACGTCCGTCTATGATGGACTCGTCCAATTTCACAAACAATTGATCGCTGGTAACTTCGGCGTCCGATTCAGAGGATCCTCGATGCAATTCGATTGATTAGCAGTCATACACGTCACGATTTTATGGACTTTCATTGGTTTGGCTGTGGTGAGATATTGAGTTTGATATCTTGCGTGAGCAGGTAATGAGAAAAGAAATTGCTCACTCAAAGTAATGAAAGGTACATCATCATCAGGCATTAGATTAGTCTACATTCGCACATTTGTGAGTACCTACCTACTCGAAGCATTTTCGTAATTGAATAAATCCAGTTGACTCTAGAAATATTAATATCAAGACCTTATGAGGTCTTGATATTAATATTTGTAGACTCTAAACTCTCTAAACTCTCTAAACTCTATGGAGTTTTTTGGATGCAAATATAATAAAAAAAAAACTATAGAAATAAATACAACATAAGTGTTATACTGAGATTTTTTCTTGAATTTTTGACATTTTTTCCATACTAGAACTCAGACAGTTCTGACGTCAATTGCGTTCTATGGTTAAAAGATATCTGACTTGGTAAAATCAACCCTTAGGCGTTAAAGTACTCGTCCGCATAATAATGGACAATATCTTTACTTGAGAAATAATATTTGTTTTTTCACTTCAATAATATTCGGAGTATCGAAAAAGGTAAGTTTTATTTATTAATATAATAAAATGAATTATTCACAAAGTCTTACATTTTATGAATTATCCATTACTAGTGACCCGCCCCTGCTTCACTTTTACGACTTGACAAAATATCGAGATTTCTTTATTATATATTAAGGTTTAATATTAATGTAACACACATAAACTTCCGGAATAAATTATCTAAATTGTGGTGAAAACTCCACCCCAAACAACATTGGAAAAAGTTTGAACAGTCGATGATTTAGATGGGGAAAATTGCATCAAAATCTATTGTGTAGTTTAGGAGAACTAAGCGGTCACAAAGAGAGATACGGACAATAAACTTAATTCTGTACTATGAATAGATTAAACAAATAACAAGAAATAAAAACCATTCACACTTATAAGATGAAATACAAAAAAAATACCTCCCGCGATAAAAAGAATACAGCTCGGATCATTCTTCATTACAAACGTTCTCGAGACCGGCTCCGGAAACCGTCCATTACTTGCTAAGTGCCGTCAACGAGCTCTTCTGGAACAATTGAGAACTTTCCGACGATACAATCTAAGGCTTAGGTCGAGAATAGAGCCTGAATAGAAGGTCTAATTTGCTATTGTGTCAATAGTTTAACGCGTTGACTTGAGAACATACTGCTTTTTGTCGTCGGCAAAATATAGGCACATCATTCCACTGCATGATCAGCCTATAATATTCCCACTGCTGGGACACAGACTCAGTTAATGCAGTTGATTTTCAAAATAAAACACATTAATTTTGATGTGCCGTGCTTCATCAAGGCTATGGATGCCTGGAGGCTCGCTTCCCAAACTCAAATCCACCCGAATATCCATTTCCCCAGAGATGGTGGGATGAGCCAATCTGCAGCCAATCTACAGAAGAATTTATTTACACTGCGGTGCGTGCGCAACTGTTGGCTGTGGGTAAGTGTGAGTCGGATCTTTGGCTTCATGCACTACAGTTGTATGTTGCACTTTGTTTGACGACACTACTTTCCACCTCACTCCTTCTCTATGACTAGGGGCTCTATGTTGTTCTCCTCATCGCTGTCACTGTTGCTAAGTTGTCAACAGCCTCGGACAGCACAGCCTGTCTTGCAACTGAAGTGCGGGTTGCTTAACTTGGCACGCGAACATTAACGGCATCACTCGACATGGTCTTGTCACCGTCGGCGTTCCAGCTGTATTAAAACCCACACTTGGCTTGGCACGCGACGCAAGAGACCGGACGGCATATCTTTATTTCAATGGAAGGCGGTAGGCGTTTAGTGTGAGTCGCAACGTGTGTGGATACTCTTGCGCCATCCCATCTTCCTGACTCGGCGTGCTGTGCTGGCGCTGCTACTGAGGCTGCAGAAAACCTTTAACGGCGTAAGTATAATAATCTAATTGGTAATTATATTTTTAAGGCGTTTGGGGTTGAAACCCTACTCATAGTCTCTTTATAGAAATCACCAAACATCTGGTTGACAGTTCCCGTGACCAAGGAGCCGGCTTTTACCTCGACTAGAGGGTAAGCATTAACATTGAACGTGGCAATGCAGCCAGTCACTTTACCATACATTACCAATCGACAACGACGCGGATGAACTTTTCGATGACACATTTTAGTTTTTCATAAAGTATTCAATGATTTCTACAGGGTCAACCTGTTTAATCTGTAACCACAGCTACTAACAACTTTTTATTTGTAATGCTTACATTCTTTGCAAATCATCCTACTATTATAATATTATAAACGTGAAAATTTGTATGGATGGATGGATGGATGGATGGATAGATGTTTGTTACTCTTTCACGCAAAAACTACTGAACGGATTTGGATGAAATTTGGCACACAGATGGTTTATAACTAGGATTAACATATAGGATACTTTTATCCCGATATTCTTACGGGATCGAAACGTATGCGGCTGAAACCGTAGGGCGCAGCTAGTAAATTTATATTCTATTCAATTTTCGACTTGACCTAATTCCATATAAATCATTTACAACGACGACGACGATTTAAGACGACCAAAAACATTTAAGTAGGTACATGTGATAGAATTTTTAAAACCACAAATATAACGCGAAACCTTATCGACCTAGTTAACAAGCACATCATTTCCCAACGGCACAAGTCATGCTCATAAAAGCCGATCTCCCTTGTTTCATCAAAAAAAATTGAGATATTATCACTTCCCAAACAATTTTCCGCATAATTTCATTAACCAAATTATTACTTAGCAATTATTAAACTTTTCACAAATAATTGTAACGCAAACCAAATGTTTGGCAAGTGAACGTTTAAACAATAACTTGCTTACAAACTAATACTTTTACCAATTTTAATGTAGTCAAATATTTCAGTTGGTATAACATATTTTACGCAAAATAAAACAAGCCAAATATTTAGTATCGTCAGTTTTCAATTTACCATTTCTATTCAGTCAATTGCAAAAATCATTTGACTAAATGTTTATTGTTTAAAGATTGTTTGCTGTACACATCATTTGATTAAAGACCAAATGCCTTAATGACATTATCCTTAGTAATATTTTGCCGAGTAAAAATTTGAGGAAATGAAAATGTGCGTACTAAAATCATTCCAAATATTACATTGGTATAAAAAAAATGTTGCTAAAATTTGTTTGGATAATGAAATGTTGTCAAAATAATTTTGGCAAAACGGCAGGCTCCCCATAAAAGCACTATAAAAGAGGAACGTTTATCAGTTCACAATACCCAAGCATTCCTAAAACATGAGCATACACAAAACCATCTGACGCTTTAAAGCGATTTATGATGATAGAGTTTAAACCGCCAAAGTGACGTGTGTAAGTGAGCCTTTAAAATGAGTGGAACTAGGTTTAGAACGATAAAATCTAGCCGCTGCACAATTACGTCTAATGGCTGTTCAGCGCTTGCTTAATGCCCTGAGTGCAGCGGCGGGGCAACACTATAAAGAGGCTATATACATATACCCCGTGTATAGCTATTGTTGAAGGTTTTCTTTTAGAGGCATCTTGTACGTATTGTCTCTGTTAAGTAGCCCAGTTCGCATGGCTGGAGTTAACGTTTTGAATGTAGATGTTTTTTTAATAAATGACTATGGACACTTATCGTATGGATAGCATTATGAAAAGTGAAGCAGGATTTTAACTCTTTCTACTACAATACACACAATCTAACACTTAATATATACAGTTAAGCCCGCTTAGTGCGATCACGCTTAATACGGTTTCCATCAATTTGATGTCCTTGCAACTTGAGGCATGTTTTCATACATTTTATCACGCTTAGTCATCCCGTTGAATACGTCATCAGACCAAGATGTTGATACAAGGATATCAACACTTCCTGTATTGTTGCAAAATTATGAACCGCGATATATTTTTAATGCAGACGAATACGGTTTATTTTTTAATTGATGCCAGACAAACCCTATGTCTTCAAGAGAGATACTTGCCATGGTGGCAAAGCAAGTAAAGAGAGACTGACTGTCAGGTCTTGAGACAATTCTGAGCATATTTCGAGCGTATCGTGTTACCCAGTAACTGGGTTGTGGAGGTCAGATAGGCAGTCGCTCCATGTAAAACACTGGTATTTAGCTGCACCCGGTTAGACTGGAAGCCGACCCCAACATAGTTGGGAAAAGGCTAGGCAGATGATGATGATGAGTTGTTTTCGCGTACAAATACAGATAAACAATGTCAATAAACAATTGTTTCGAACAGAACACAGGTAAGCACTAAGAAAGGTTTTTGAGAATGCATACCTATTTTTTTACTAGTCCTGCGCCGTCCCGCTCTTGGGCAAACCCGTCCCTCCAGTCCTATCTTTTGGGAACCCGCGAGTCCTCCTTCCAGTTTCTACCACGTCCCGCCATCTCTTAATGGAATGCATTAAGACCTCTTTAAATTCCCTCAAGGGGAATCAAAGTTCGTTGTTATAGCCAATGGGAAATCATATACATATGGCTTGTCAATATATTAATAGTCATCAAATAGTTTTGTTCCCAAGCAATTAATACAAATTATGATTGCGAGCATTAAACCTCAGAATAGCATCCTAATGGCGCAGGTTAGCTTTTACCAGAAGTGGTCATCTTATTAGTGCCAGCCAGTGTCACTCATATCCGACCTCTTCGGTGTTTCCTTGCTGTGCCGTTATAACTTTTTATCAATCAAATTATTTTATTAAGTATACTTTTTACTCCGAAAGCTGTTGGCCTGGACACGTCTGACATGCGGGTCCACCACCACCGGACTTACGACGTTTAAGTCCAGACTTACGACCCAGTGGGACCCGGTTTATTAACCGCGATGTCATTTGCTATTGCAAATGACATCGCGGCCTTGATGGAGATGGCGGGATGAGCTGGACTCCTTTGATAAAGATTGTTCCTTGGCAGCTAGCAGTGGGACCATTAATGTCCCACGGCCAAGCTAATTGAAATTCAACCCATATTCTGGCAATTAAACGCAATTGGGAAGCGAATCTAGTTAAATTTTCAATTCAATTCAATTCCTTTATTTCAATCAACAGTTGGATCATATAACAGCATTAGGTACATTAAATAAAAAAATATTAGAACAATAAACAAAAATAAGATAAAACACAACTCACAATTTCATTATTACTTGCAAATTAAACTGGCAAAGTTAACAAATTAAAATTAAAAATAATCATAATCATATTTAAAAATAATAACTCGTATAAAAACCATTTAATATGCTTATGTTATGGTCCAGAAAATTATACGGTGTAAAGGAAAACATATGAAAGAAATAAAACAACACAAATACAGCCCATCTTAACCCTCTTTAATTTTAACAAAGTTACTGAGACGAATTCTCGTTATTTGTGAGAACTCCTTCGCCCATGCCTCCCATTCGGTACTCTCTTTCATCAAAACATTGTCGGCCCATTTCGCATTGCTTTTCTCTACTTATAAATTCATAATGAAGGTAAAGGCAAGGACAGACTGGCACCTGATCAACATTTCAAGATGCTGTTGAGCAACTAGCTTCATTTTGCTGACTGACCGACCCCTTGACAATTCAAAAGTGCCGGTTATTGGTTTATTTGAAATATATGCTTTGAGTTTGAGTTTTCTTTTGAGTTAAGTATAGCCTAGGCTTTTGGTTGTAATTATTCAAAATAGGTTAAAGCAGAAATTGATGTTCCAGAGTTCATGAACCTATCATGAATTCTGGAACGTTCATTTATACTTTGAAAATGAAAATGAACTCAGCTCTTCTTCTTACGTAACTAATCTATAGTGTAAGTAAATTGACCAATTATTTCTTACCTGTTTATTTAACTCTTTTGTCATGTGAAATTAGAGAATTTTATTTAGTTGATTATCTATCAACTATGCAGAAAATTTACCCAAAAATTTCCTGTCATCTCATATGCACAACCCCTAAGATTTGGCACAGTAAAACGCTAATAAACGTTCAAGTACGATCGTTAGACGAAGTTGATAAAGTTTTAATAATAATATATAGGCAGAGCATGACGAGTTCACAATGAATAGTTAATGCCCGCCTGAGCTTTATTACTTGCTCTCAATGAAGTTCTAATGTAAGTCATTTAACTTTTTGTAGGTCAGGCAAACGTTGTACGGTGTTTATAATAAATATCTTAGAAGATGGAAGTTTTCATTTAAATTGATGATTATATTATTTAGGTTAGAATATTTTGTTGGTTTGGTTTATGACCGGACTTCTTCGGAGTTGGTAGAGTTATTAATTTTTATGACTATTGCAACTGTAGATTAGGTTTAGGCTCCACCATTTATTTTGATTATTATACAAATACTAATGTCCTTCTAGATTAGAGTTCTAGAGCTATGAGAAATTTAGAGATGAGGCAAGTAACTTGTTCATCTTTCTATAAATTAGCCAGAATTTTCACTTGATTGAGGTAAGTGAAAATTGTATGTAGAAAATATTAAATCAAGTACTCGCTACCTCTTCGGTTTTGTTTCAGTATAATTATTTTATGGTCCAGAAAATTATACGGCTTAACGGAAGGAAAAAACATGAAAAAATATCGGTTAATCATTATTTTGTATTCTAAGAGGAGGGCTATTTGCATAATGCTGGAATAAAGTCAGGAGGGAACGTGCCGTCGCGGACGCATCTGTTCCTTATCCTATAGTCCAAAACACCGTTAAAATACCTCTCATATTATATCGTCAAATTAGAGGTATGAGGAACAGGGTGTAAAGTTCACTCATACTCTATAGAAAAGGGAGGATCCTCCGACCAGACGGTGTCTGGCGGGCAATTGCCCAACGGTTGATGTCGGGAAGTTTGTATGTATGCTAATTGCGCGGGAAACTCTGCTTGCGAGATGCAGGATTTGGGATTTACGTGACGTCAGTATGACGCGTTGTTCGCATGTGGCGTTGTAGATACCGCTACAGGGGCAAGAACGATTTCCGTAAATTACAGGGTTTTCACTTTGTTTTCACAAAATTATGTAAATTTTTACGAGTATGTTGAAATGTTTTTGTTAACTCTTCGAGCAGAAATAGATTTGGTAACTGAAAAGTGACTACAACATACTGTCAGGTTTTTGGGTATTATTTATGTTGGTTGTCTTTGATAATACCGCTTTGAGTTTCGTAAGTACTGTGGCCATCATATCTTCTTTTCTGCTGCTTTTCTTTGCTGTTCTTGTATGCTACCTTTTGCCGGTAGCTTCACCTACGTGAAGGTCAACATACATCTACATTAATATCATAAATTCAAAATTAACTCTGTCTGTATGTTAACTTTTCACGCCTAATCCACTGAACAGATTTCGATCAAATTTGACAAGGATCACGTAACACGTTCCCGTGGGATAATTTCTGACAAACACGCGGGCGAAGCTAGTTTTAATATAGAAGAAAATTTTGTTCGCATGTTAGGCTTTGTAAGCATGAGAGGTATTTAATTAATGTAGGCATCTGTACTTCTGTACATATATTGAACGGTATTGTTTAATATTATCAAAACGTAGACTGTAGATACTTCAGAGCTATTTCACTGCGTTATATTATTGCTATAGGTTTACATCTACTTCTGATTTCACAGATCACGAGACCAACCACGGGGCGCGACTACAGACCGTGGAGTCGTGGGTCTGATTTCCAGATCGGGCAAAGGTACCATTTTTTTTCCATTAGGAATTTCTCAGTAACAGCCCAGAGTTTGGAAGTTGGCGGCGTGATACCCCTATGCCTCGGAAAGCACATTTAGCCATTGGTCCCGCGCCTGATCTCTTTCCGGTCGTGTCGGATTGTCGTCCCATCGGACTATGAGAGTGAGGGAAAAAAGAGTGCACCTGTATCTGCGCACACACTTGTGCACTATAATCTGACCCCTGTAACATACTCGTAGGTTTTGCCTAGCATGGGGGTCATTGATCATTTATTATACAACATTCGCCATCCAACGTGGCAATGCTGCCAGCCTTTTGGGCACTGTTTCTGTTGACAGCGATGCGGACGAATTTTTTGATGCCCTATGATTATTTTGCTTATTTTTTCACATGTACATATCATTATTTTAAATGTTAGCTTATATAATGTAAATACCTATATTATGTCACAAATAAATTTATTATGTACCTGGCTTTTCGCACGCTTAAATTAAGTGTCATCTGTATACCTTTTTTATGTCTAATATTTTTTTTATTTTATATTTTATTGTTATTATTTCTCCCACGCCAAAGGCTAGTCTCCGTTAAGATTGGCACCATGGCCGCAATACGGTCTAGAAGTCTATAATATTTCAGAGTAATAAAAACTAACAGTTCAAAGTAGAAAACTACTAACATCATAATTGGGCAAGCACGGGCCAAGTAAACACAAATCCAGCTGGTTATATTTGCTGCACTTAAGCTTAAACTCGGCAGTTATTGGAGCTTTGCAGACTACCCCAAACAGAGGTTAAACCCCCGTTTAGCACCATTTCGAGCTCACTGTGAGATTAGAGCCGTTAGTGGAACATGTATTGCCGTGTTTATCTCGTAAACTCTCTGATGTCGCCCTGATTGTAGGAGTGTTCATCGTTGAAGTAATGACCTTGACCATTTGAGGAACGCATACGATGGTTTGTTCTACGATTTGGTTGTGAAGTTCCGTGATATATTCAGTGCAGATTGCGTCGGTAACAGTCAAAGTAAACTCATTATTTCAAGCAGGCCATCAAAAGGCACTTTTGTACGTCAAAATTTACAAAGAAAACAGACTTGTTTTTAGTTAGACACCCCTTTCAAAATGTAGTTTCGTAAGGAGAAGAATGGGCAAGAAACGAAATTACTCGTTACAATATTTTGTAATAACGTAAAAGATAAATGAACTCATGTCAAGGGATGGACAATGGACAAGCATAATATATCTTGTAATTGTGCTGATCATATTAATGTATTGTTCAGTCGTTCCTTGTATTGGTCATTGAATCTGGAAACCCACGTTCAAATATTGACTTTAATGATATTACTGATGAAAAGGCAGCCCAAGAAAATCAAATCTAACTAACTAATGTACCGGTACCTTGTTTAATTTTGATTTGAATACACACATCGGTTTTGTTTTGTTTGTGTTTACAACAAACGGGTAGGTACCTCAATTAACAGCTGAAAATCTCAGAGATCGACAGAGATCAATCAAGCAAATTTATTACACTGTTTGGTATAGGAATTGCTGATTGGTATTGATTGCAAATATCCGTGTTCTATCACGTGTGATGTACGTTTGAGAATATCCATATCCAATTACACTTCAATAAACTTAATGTAAACAGAGATATTTCTGATCAACAATAAATTTTATTACTTAGTAGCTATTTCTGTCTTGCGGCTCGTGGTTAAATAATAACAGCCGCGCGGTCGAAGGTTAAGTTACGCTTGCCCCGGTTGGTTCGTGGATGGGTGACCATCAATAACATATCGTTCTGGGTAGTCAGAAGCCCGAAATTCTGATAACCAGTCTTACCTTAGAAGTAACTGGGTTGTGAAGGTCAGATAGGCAGTCGCTCCACATAAAATACAGATATTCAGCTGCATCCGGTTAGACTGGAAGCCGACCCCCAACATAGTTGGGAAAAGGCTAGGCTGATTGATTAAGTAAGTATTCCTGTCTACGTTTCAGTTACCGTAACAATTTTTATGGCTTACGCCTGTATTAAGATGGGATTCTGGTTTAGGATGGTTTAGCCTAGATTGAGGTTTTTGGACGACTTTTGGCTTGACAGTTCGATGACACTTATTATTATGAAGATGTAAGTTTTGTTTAAGGTGTAGGTTATTAAGGTTACACTAGTCAGTCATTACACCAATCTACATGGTCTTCACATGATCTGACCAAGATTATGTCTGGACTAAAGAGACTGTGACCTCTGAGTTTGTTTCGGCCTTTCTTCTCAGAGTAGTTAGTTAAGAAATACCGACCTCATCTAGTTTTTTAAAATATGATTGACGTGTAAATCAATACAGTACAATAATGCGTACACGATGTTGTTGGGTCTCCCGTTGCGGTGCAGCGCGACTGCGCAAAAAAGCAGCTTCCCTGCTGGCCTGTGTACATTATCGGTACAAGAATTCAAGTAAAACACAATACTTCAGAGCAAGACAATTTTATTTGTTTAATCCCGAGCCCTATATACCCTGTCAGGTAACGAAACCATATCGCGATCTAATTCGATCCCAACGCCATCTATCGAGCTAGCAGGTAGTTTTTAGACGAAATATTGATTGTTTGTGGAATAGCGTTGGGATCGATCAAATATTTATTATTATTATCTATACATTGAACATTCCGCCCACCAAAAGGAATATTCCTTTTAGTACCGCCCACCATGAACAAACTCAGCAACTACAAGAACAATGGACTGTATAACAATTGTAAACACTAAATAGTGGACGGCTTCATTACACATGATTCCAATTTGGTTGACAGATAACAATATGGTTCCGATCAAAACATGACAAATAAAACTAAATTTTTTTCTACTTGACAAGGTAGAATAACAACATACAAGTAAAACATTTTCGTAAGTAATAGTATAAATAAGTTTAATGATACACAAAATATGACACGATATTTAAAACAATAGTGCAACACAAGAAAAACATAAACAAATCTTAGCACAAAATAAATGCTTACAATTTTCACCAACATGTGGCTTATTCAGTAACAGGAAGGAAACACAATTTTGAAATTGGACGTTTAATCGTAGTGCCTTTACAACGAATAGTGACAACGCGCGTCAACCGATCTTTACCCGGATGCAGCTGTATAATTCTACCATATAACCATTTAGCTGGAGGTAAGTTATCTTCTTTAACTAATACTACATCACCTATTTTATAATCAGGGTTACGAACATTCCATTTATGTCTTTGGAAGAATTGTGTCAAATATTCCTGTTTCCATCTACGCCAGAAGTGCTGCACCATACGTTGTACCAATTGCCATCTGCGTAAAGTACTAACTGTGGCATACTCATAATTGTAGTCAGGTGCCACTACCAATGGATGACCCACTAAAAAATGGCCAGGAGTTAAAGGTACAGGATCCTCTGGATCACTGCTACCCTGAGACAAGGGCCTAGAATTTAGGCATGCCTCAATTTGAGAAAGAACTGTGGACAGCTCTTCGAACGTCAAAGTGGAGTCACCTACGACGCGCTTCAGATGATGTTTTACACTTTTGACTCCTGCCTCCCACAATCCACCAAAATTTGGAGCGTGGGGAGGAATAAAGTGCCATTCGGTTTGAGAGTTTGCAAGAGCAGCTGCAATGTCTTTAAACATTGAACTCTCTTGATTGAAGAGTATCTTTAACTCCTTGGCAGCGCCCACAAAATTGGTGCCATTATCACTCCAAATATGACGACAATGACCACGCCTGGAAACAAACCGTTTGAATGCTGCCAGGAAACCCTCAGTTGTTAAATCTGAAACCGCCTCAATGTGTACTGCGCGCGTGACCATGCACACAAATAAACCGATGTAACCCTTATACGACCGCTGTCCACGACCCTTAGAGACCCTCATGTTGATGGGGCCCGCATAATCGACACCGGAGTTAAGAAACGGTTTACTTGGGGTCACTCTGCAAGCTGGAAGCTCTCCCATCAACTGTTGTTTTGTGGTCGCAGCATATCGAATACAGGGAACACAACGACGTACATGAGCTCGTACAATATTTTTTACCCGACTGATCCAGTACTTGGTGCGTATAAAATTGAGTACCAGTTGCTGTCCTCCATGAAAAGTCTTTTCATGAGCGTCGGCTACAATTAACTTGGCCAAACTTGAAACATAAGGAACAACAACTGGGTGCTTTGTATCTTCAAGTAGTTGAGAATACCGCAGTCTTCCCCCAACGCGCAATATCTCACATTTATCTATAAAAACATTTAATTTATATAATGGACTCGTTTTGTCTAATGGAACTTTATTTTTCAGGGCTATAAATTCTGCATGAAACCATTGCTGTTGGCTTTGCCTGATACATACGTCTAAGGCTTCACGAATTTCTGAAGCTGACAGGTATGCTGTAAACTTAATGTTTGCTTTACGAACTCTGGTGGACTGCAAAAACCTTTTACAGTACGCGACAACCCTCACTAAACGTGTAAGTGATGAATACCTTGATCCCCAAATGGCTTCAAACTCAGACACGAGGTTGGCAGTGTAAACCTTAACAGGTTTTTTCTCCTCATTAGTGCGTATTGCGCTAGGTCTAGTATATTCTATGTGATCATTTCTTAGCCAACCTGGTCCTCGTTTCCATAGATCATCATTAAGTAGAACAGCTGAAGAAACTCCACGAGAAGCGATATCTGCTGGATTGTCATTGGATTTAACATAAGCCCATTGTGTAATGTCTAGCAAACTAAGGATCTCTGAAGTGCGGTTGGCCACGAAAGTTTTCCAACGACTTGGATGATCATTTAACCAGGCCAAAACAACAGATGAATCTGTCCAAGCATGGATATTAGCCTTTGGAATGTTCATTACTTCAGCTACTTCGATCAGTAGTTTTGCTACTAAAACAGAACCACACAATTCCAGCCGTGGAATAGATATCTGTTTGATAGGAGCTACCTTTGTTTTTGCGGTTATGAGGTGTGAGTGTATTTGCGCAGTAGCATCGATAATGCGACAATACACCACAGCCGCATAAGCTATATTTGACGCATCGCTGAATCCGTGTAGCTCTATCGCAATGTCCTCTTCCCTTTTGCCTATCCATCTGGGAATGTGAAAATCCACCAGTTTCTCTAATTCTGATCTGTAATATCTCCACTCCTTTGAGAGATCTGGTGGCAGTTCATCATCCCAGCCTACACCACTAATCCATAGCTTTTGTATGAAGACCTTCGAGGTTATAATGCACGGCGTTATCCACCCTAGCGGATCATAAAGTCGTGATATTTCCGATATGACCGTTCTTTTTGTTTCAGTTGCAGCAGGAGGTGACATCTTCACAGAATAATCAAATTCGTCAGTGTTCCGGTTCCAGGTAAGTCCCAAAATCTTAGTTACCTTATCAGTTTTAATTTCCAAATCTCTACCAGAATTTTCATTTAAGGTTTCCAATAAGCACATCCTATTGCTTGTCCATTTTTGCAATTGAAATCCTCCTTTCTCTAATAAACTGTTCATTTCACTATAAATTCCCTCTACTTCTATTTCAGATTGGCAGCCAGTCATCAGATCATCCATATAGAAGTCTGACTTCACCCTTTCAGCAGCCAATGGATACATATTACCTTCATCGCATGCAATTTGATGCAATGACTTGACAGCCAAATAAGGGGCGCATGACGTGCCAAAGGTGACAGTCAGAAGTCGGAAGTCCTCTATCTCTTTGTTAGGATCCTCTCTCCAGACAATTCTTTGGAAATCCGCATCCGACTGCGCTACTTTGATTTGGCGATACATTTTTACTATGTCTGCAGCCAGACAGATCGGATGTTGTCGCCATCTCATGACAATATGTCTCAAATCTGCCTGAAGAGTGGGTCCTACCATTAAGGTGTCATTTAAGGAAACCCCGTTTGTTCCCTTACATGACGCGTCATAAACCACTCTTACCTTGGTGGTCAGCTTATCTTGTCTAATCACTGCGTGATGGGGCAAATAAACTGCATCACTTTTATTTATTTCAGACTCGTCAATGATTTTCTCCAAATGGCCCAGCAATAAATACTCCTTTATCACATCAGTATACTGTTGTTTTAATTCATGATCCCTAACCAACTTCCTTTCTAAACCTAGCAATCTTTTTACAGCTATAGTTTTAGAATGACCGTATTTACAAGGTGGATCTTCTGAACGAAAAGGTAATTTTACGACATAACGCCCATCTTCATCTCTTTTCGTCGTGTTTGCGTAAAACTCCTCGCAAGCCTGTTCTTCAGGCGTCAGAAGCTTTTTCGTTAAAGCAGGCTCGGAATCTAGTTCCCATAAACGTTTTAACATTTCGTTCTCTTCAATTTGAGTGTACATCGCGATCACCGTATTATGGGAATCCTGAGACCTATCCGCTTTACTAACATGGCCTGACACAATCCAACCTAAATGCGTGTCTTGTGCGACCGGAGAGCCCGCGGGGCTCTTAATTAGACCTTCCTTTAAAATACGGCAATATGTTTCAGCTCCTAACAAAATGTCGATTTTTTTAGGGCGATTGAACTTTGGGTCGGCTAGGTGTATACTGTGAATTTCTGGCCAATTCTCGAGTTCAAAGTGTGTATCTGGCATAACTGAGGTCAGTGAGCTTAATACATGCGCAGTTACTTTTAGGTTAAAAGAGGGTTCATGCAACGATTGTATATTAATATAAACCACATGTCTAGAGACGATTTCGCCATGACCACCTCCTATACCTGCAATAGTAGTCTTCGAGATTACTCTCTTTAAACGAAGCAATTGCGCTGCTGCCTCAGTTATAAAAGACGCTTGTGATCCTTGATCCAACAAAGCTCTCAAAATTTGAGAGGACCCATTTTGTGATTCGGCCTTTACTAGCGCCGTGGCTAACAAAACTTGACCCTGTGCTTGTCCATTCACAAAATGAGTTGCTATATTTGCACTGATCTCATGTACTGGCTCTGAAGTACGTTCATGTGGGGTTGCAGGCACCACTGGTGTAGTAGCCCCACTGGCTCCACTAAGGTTCTTAGGATGCAACAACGTATGATGCTTCCGCTGACATATACGGCATTTTGAAAGAACACGGCAAAATTTGGAAGTGTGATGACTGCCCAAACAGTTAAAACAGACACCCAAAGATAGTGAAATGGCACGACGTTCGTCAATATCTAGTTGACAAAACTTCTTACAATTGCTGAGCTTGTGACTCTCAGAACAATGTGGACATGAAACATTGGTAGCACCATGCATTACTTTAGCGTGAGATGTAGAATTATTATCGACTTTTGGTTTATGTTTAGGTTCAACGCATTCTAGGGCTCGAAAACGCGTCTCTAAAAACTCGCAAAACTGTTTAAAGGAGGGTAGATCGTCGGATGATTTACTAACATGCAGTTCCCACTGCTTCCTAGATTCTACGTCCAACTTCAAGCTTACAACATAAACGACAATAACGTCCCATGAACTAACATCAATCCCAATATTGGCAAGTTCGTGCAAACAATCACTAGTAACATCAAGCAAATCTTTAAGTGCCTTTGATGATTCGATTCCAATATTTCGTTGGCCAAATAGTCGGTTTAATATACATGTTGCCATAAATTTCTTATTATTGAACCTATGTTCTAACATTTCCCAACATTTTTTATAGTTAACATCAGTTATAGGAACATGTCTTATAAGTTGCTCTGCTTCACCTGACACCTGAGTTTTTAAATAGTGGAGACGTTGTACGTCATCAAGTTTTTTATTATTGTGGACTAATGATATGAACAAATCTCGAAACGACGACCACTCTGTATATTTCCCACTAAAAGTAGGTAAAACTATTTTTGGCAATCTTCCCACACTGTCAGATGAACTATCACAAACTTCTTTATTGGAACTATTGACTTTTAATTGAGACAGAGCATTTTTTAATTCAACCTTATACGCTAAATATGTTTCATAAACCTTTTCATAAACATCTTCCTGAAAGTATTCATACAATTCTTCACCCTCACATTCGCCTACTATTCCTTCGTATTTTGCAGTAAAATTTCTGAATTGGGTCTCCAAAACCTCTAGACGTGTATCCACATAATTGTAATTTAACCGATCTTTCGGAGACTTTTTGAAGTTTATCAAGCCCTTCTCAATCTGTCCTTTGACATCCTTCAACTTTCTCAGTTCCTTTTCCATGTTGTATTTCAACAGTTTTTTTTTGTAAGTGTCAACAAATGTGTGAATTTTCTAAGTCCAGTGAAGAGTAATTTTTCTAAGTCCAGTGAAGAGTAATTTTTCTAAGTCCCAACAAGAGTAAATTTTCTAAGAGAGATTTTTCTAAGTGTTTGGACACATTTGTAAGATCGCTTCAAAATCGGGCATAGATTCGACGTCTTGTCGTTTTTATCGAAACTATTCTAAGTCCCTGATCTTGCACTATTTTAATTAACACTTAAATGTACTCACAGTTTTTGTCCACTTATGCACTTCACTACTCACGTGATCCAGTCCGGTTTCCAGTCCAATATATCCACAACACGAAGTTTGTTTACCGACCACTAGCGCCACCTCGTATCAAGTAGCGTAACTAATCCTTAATACTTGTGCTTCCAAAATCACCCTTCGGCTCGATTGGACCATGTACATTATCGGTACAAGAATTCAAGTAAAACACAATACTTCAGAGCAAGACAATTTTATTTGTTTAATCCCGAGCCCTATATACCCTGTCAGGTAACGAAACCATATCGCGATCTAATTCGATCCCAACGCCATCTATCGAGCTAGCAGGTAGTTTTTAGACGAAATATTGATTGTTTGTGGAATAGCGTTGGGATCGATCAAATATTTATTATTATTATCTATACATTGAACAGCCTGTATACGGGGTAGCAACAACGGCATTCTGAATGCAATAGCTGTACATTTGACTGTCCCTTGAAATTTGTTTTTTTTTTTAATAAACGTTGCCCCACACTAGGAATTTCTCCTGTACCTGTCGTGGGTGCGGTTACAAACATTTAAACTCACATACACAAACAGCCAGACCCGGAACAACTACTTGTAGGTCATACAAATATTTGTTCCGTGCGGGAATCGAACCCGCGACACGCAGCGCAGCAGTCAATCGCTTAACCACTGCGCCAACCGTGCCGTCCAAAAATCAATGGGTCATGTCTTGTGTAGGAGTGGCGAGTCATAACAAATAATTGGAAGTACTAGGATAAGGTTTCTATGGGTCTACGCCACCCGAAATAAAGTTATTATTATTATATCGTTTATTTATTTACTTATCTTATTTTATTATATTTTAAAATATATTATTTTAAATAAAAAAATAAGTATAAATAAAAACATTTAAAAAAATAAAAAAAATTGTGATCCACTGATGTTGGGAGCAGGGTACAAGTTACCGGTGGTTAGGGTTCCAGAGACAGGAACCTCCTCACAATGCGAGCCGTATCGAGGAGTACCGTCTTTTGAATCAGGCCTTTGATCCAACCGCCTAACGAGAGCTTCGATAAATGTTGATCGAGGCTTTCGGACATCAGGCCATTTGGCTGATACGACAATCGGCACAAAGACAGCCGAGCTCACATTCCACGTGCCAACAACCTCGTGTGCTAAGTGGAGATATTTAATTTGTTTCTCTTTCTCAGGTTTCACGAGGTTCCGGTCATGTGGAATGGTAACATCGACAATCATTGTGCGGCGCGCTAATCGATCTATCACCACTATATCAGGCTTATTAGCGACAATAGTCCTGTCAGTAATGATAGAGCGATTCCAGTATTATTATTATTAAAAGTGTGTACAAACCTACTTACAAGAATAAAATCATTTATACTAAAATTCTATGGAGTTTACTCTGTTTCAGTGTACATTAACAATTTAAAATGATGTTTACTTATCTCCTCATTATCTTAAAAATAATGTTTAAACTTTGATATTTTAACGCATCTTTGGGCGTAAATAGAAAAAAAGAAAGAAAGTAAAAATGTTTATTCTGCACAAACAAAACGCACTTTACAAAAAGTAGAAATAAAATATACACATACAAAGTAGTCAAAAGCCTCGTACTCAAGTATATAAAAAGTTGAAAAGTTTGTCCATTGCTTGATGTCAGGGCCAGGGACCAAAGACGACACACATTAATTATTGACATTGACAATACAAATTAATCCGTGATGCGCCCGCGACACTGGCTGATGACAATAAAACACCAACAATCAATACAAAAACAAAGTGCCGTGGAAAAATAACTACTTTTGTAACAAACAAACAACAATAATAAGGCCAATGGAGCCGTGCTTAAATAAATAACTGTCGTAGTATGAAAATGGCAAATTGTTACCGTACAGGGATAGATAATTTATTCAAGAATAAGTACATACAGTAGATCATAATATTTATATGCCCAAAGGTTTGTTTATGAAATTTTACGCTCGTTTTCGTTCTATATCATTATTTATTTCACTTAATAAAAACGAAATAAATAAGTAATTTAATAGCATGCATATTAGCCACACTGACCCACAGACGAGTTCAAGCCGTTGTCTAGTGGAACCTTAAAGGCATTTAGAAAACAGGATTTAAATTCATAGAAAACAAACACGTAACCAATGTAGGTAGGTACATTGCACAATAGAAGTCACTTAACTTTGGGCCTTTTAACAATCCGTTTCCCTACATTTTTACTGCGATCAGGTGAAAAATCCCAGAACATGAGACCCACAATTCCGTTCATCACTTTAATATCAATTCTGCCCTACATTTTCAAGCCACCCCGATGCGCTGAGCAATAATTTGCCATCCCCATTACATGTTGGTGCAACAGCCCCGAGAGCGCGGCCAAGTGGAATGAACTGTAAATATTGGAGGAGCCTGATTCCTCCGGGTACGTTCTTGGAAATCGGCTGGGTAATCGGATGTTGCAGTATGCATGAGATATGCTATGCAGTATGGAGTAGATTAGCTTAGAACTATGCATGGTGGACACATTAGGGTCAATGTAATGCAATCATTGAGGAATTAGAACAGCGACGTGTGGATAATTGCGACAGAGCTGTTGTCTGTCCTAGTGAGATGAGAGAGTTTGTTTGGAGAATCTAAATCGTCTTATTATACGATCGTTTAATGATGAGTTCAACAATAGTTTGGCTGAAAATAACGTTAGCGTTATTGCTTGATTTATAGACAGCCCACAAAGTCTAAAAATCTATTCAATTCACCAAAAAAAAAAAAGTCGAGTGATGTCGTAGGACACCCGTTACAGGGTGATAAGGACACATAACCAGATACAAAAAGAAAAAATCAGTTCATTACATTATTGTCATACATTTTGAGCGCTTAGGTAGTGCAAAAATACGAAACAGCTGATTGTTTTTTTTTTTATAACAGACAAAAAAGAAATGGAATCATGTGCTGAATTCATGGTTACAATTTGCGCGTCGATGGTATATCGACGCGCAAACCACCCTGTCAGGGACAATGAAATAAATTAAAAACGTTTGAGAGTAATTAAATGAATAAAAAGAGGGTCATGACGGTCGAATTGTTACACTTTTCGATCTAGCTCTCATTCGTTAAGTGCGCAAAGTAAACGTTCCAAAACCCTAATTCCTTAGACATTCAATCGAATCAATCTAAATAGTCACATACGTTGACGCATAAAGAATTTATCGTCCGTCAAATGAAATGGCGCGCGATAAAAATAAATTGTTCATGTCGTACATAAGTGCGCGCGTGGATCTGCGACAGTCGCTAATGTGCGCTCGTTGTGTGAACGATGTGTCGTTACCGTGTGCCTGTGCTTATGTTGAGCGATGTGTGGCTGTGCGGGTAGGCAAATTATGATGTATTGTTTGAGTTGTGGTTACACATTACAAGATATTTCCTGTATGTATAGTCTAAAAAGACAGTAATATTTCCAAAAAATAGGACGAGCCTAACAAGAATAGCTGTCTTAAAATAATAATATGTAAGTAAAGAGTAGAAGAAAAGGAGGGGAAATAATCAAAGGGCAACAAAAAGTTCATCCGCATCGCTGTCAATAGGAAACGTGCCCAAAAGGCTGGCAGCATTGCCACGTTGTATGACAATGCTGATTCTTTGATCAAAAAAATAGGCCAGCCCTCTGGTCACGTGAAGAGTTGAATAGAATAGCTTAATTTTAAAATTATAGCCGTGGCAATTTATTTTGAGACATGATAATTGAATCTTCAATTTCTTTTGGATCGAGAAATAAACGCTAGTTATTATAATTAGGCTTAAACGACAGATGCTCTCTTTCTTTTAAGAACGCTTTTAAATGAAAATCAATATAAGTATAATAGTATTAATTGAAGTAGTATCTATAATACATACCTCAACAATAATTTTTAAATATCATTCGGTGTCTACAGTCCATTCACAGTTATTTTACCTCTGACAACTGCAACTTAACAGCAATATTATATTGTCACGAAATTAAAGATCACTGTGATTTTGACAGACTTGACAGTTCCAGCAACCCAACATCAACCTTATTGTCACGAGATTAAAGATCACTGTGATTTTGACAGACTTGACAGTTCCAGCAACCCAACATCAAACTTATTGTCACGAGATTAAAGATCACTGTGATTTTGACAGACTTGACAGTTGCAGCAACCCAACATCAACCTTATTGTCACGAGATTAAAGATCACTGTGATTTTGACAGACTTGACAGTTCCAGCAACCCAACATCAACCTTATTGTCACGAGATTAAAGATCACTGTGATTTTGACAGACTTGACAGTTGCAGCAACCCAACAGCAACCTTACTGTCACAAGATTAAAGATCACTGTGATTTTGACAGACTTGACAGTTGCAGCAACCCAACAGCAACCTAACTGTCACGAGATTAAAGATCAATGTGATTTTGACAGACTTGACAGTTGGAGCACCCCAACAGCAACCTTATTGTCACGAGATTAAAGATCACTGTGATTTTGACAGTGTTGCAAAATCAAAGGTAACATGGCTGTGAATGGTCTGTTTGTATATTTGTTTATTATTCAATTGTCGAACATTTAATTTTTTCTTTTTCTCTACTTCTAATACTTGCAAATATAAGAACTATTTAGATTGAAATCGTTCTCTAGAACATTGGATTATTTCTCGCTTCACTGATCTAAAAATACACGAAGTTATTTAAACACGCTATTTTCTTTGCAATTACTTGTGTTTGTTTAGCATTTTCCCTTTCAACGACTTGCTGGAAAATGTTCTATTTCTTTGTAAAATACAAATACAAAAAACATTAAGGTTCACACTGTTGTCCGTCTATCTATCTGTTCCCAGAAAAGGGCAAAGGGAAAGAAAGGAAGTTGAAATTGATATTACGTGCGTCAGCGGTAATGGGGGATTTACACTAGGTCGATTTACACCGTGCGGCTGGTCGCTTACCAAATCGCCCTACAATCCGAATCGCCACCCCAAAATGTCGACATTCATGCGACGGGCGATTGCCTGCGACTGAGCATTTTCACGGTTCATTTTAGTCGCCCGTCGCCACACTACTAAAGTCGAAACCTATTCTACTTTGAAACTTGCGATTTTAGTCACCTGTGGCCTAACCGAATTGCCAATTAGACAGTCGATTTTCGCCGTGTGATGAAAATCGTGCGACTAGTCACCTGTGTAAAGCCCGCATAACACTTTGACCTTAAGCTACGCTAGCGTTAGTACGAAGTTTCAATAGAATGCGAGAACAGATAATACGGTTTGACAACACGATTGGCGCAATGGCTGAGCGATCGACTGCTGCGCTGCGTGTCGCGGGTTCGATTCCCGCAAGGAGCAAAAAAAAACCACTTACGTGCAGCCTACTATTCTCTAGAAGAATTTATCTACATCTGTATTAATGCATCCCACCTACTTTCGTGAAATACCCACGGATAAAAAGTCAACATTCTGACAAAAGTTAGTCAGAAGATTTTTTCATATTTCACAGTTGATCTCAATTAAAAAGTTAACTTTCTTCTGTAATAAATTGTCACGACATTTTTTGGACCTTATATTAAAAAAGTTCAAATGCGAACTTTCACATATTTAAACTTATGTCTTCATAAAATTATTGCCAACGAAATAATTAACAACATATTCCATTTCGTTAACCCATACAAGATTGGAAGTCGTGTACAGTTTCAACCGTAACCGAAACTCGTGTTAGTAACTTTAACTTCGTAAACATAACGTAACTTGGCGCGTTACGAACTTATTTGTTTCAGTAGAAAGTTAAGGAAATGGCTCAGTAAGTAACACTGTTGTCTATGCTATGACAATGTTGTAATGTGTTGATGGTGCGTGGGAGTAATTCGTGTTCCATCCTTAGGATCCTTTTTGGAAGTTCGAGGTGTAGAGAATTGGTAATATCGTGTGGGTTTTGGCTCGAAATAGTGGGCTTGTGAAAATCTTTGTGTCCATAGAGAGATACAGAAATCGGCGGAACGTGCCATCTTACACGAGAAATGAATCTAGTCGCTGTGTGATTTGAAGTTGAAGAGATAATATGGAGAATGTAAAATCTTAGAGAGCAGTGGTGGCCCAGTGGTAACGGCCGCAACTTACGAGTCGTATGTCGTGGGTTCGTACCCAGGCAGACACTTTACTTTGTGTAAATTAATTCATCACCACCGCTCTCAAAACGGTGAAGGAAAACATCGTGAGGAAACCGGCACGTCCTAGAACCAAAAATTCGAAGACATGTGACATCTACCAAGCTGCACTGGGCCTGCGTGGTGGATTACAGCCCACTCCCTCTCTAAAATCTGAAATACAGTCGTGCACACGACACGAAGAAGAAGAAGATAGTTTGTGCACGATGCAGAACAGCAGATTGGGGAAAGCACCTGTGCCATAACTATGACAACAATTTCAATAACAAATTGACACAATATTTCGTAACAAGCTTGACTAAATCGTAAAACCTATAATTGATCGCTCTGCGATTAATTAATCAAATCACAGCGAATTAGTCCATAAATCACAACACATTTTAATCCCTATTTTATAATTAATTGCACGGCAGTGGCCCATAAAGGTGAAGTCAGACGAGCGTAACTCAGCGTCATAAAATAAAGAGTGTCACAAAAATTACGTTACATTCAGTTTCATAAATATTGCGGTTTTGTTACTCATTTTGAGCTATACAAATTACGCTGAGTAACGTGAGTTCCCCGGGGATCTTTTGCACTACTCAAAGTTAAGGAGTTTTCTTTCTTCCCGGTTTCTCAAAGTCCTATTTTGTCAAGGACTCATTTTGTCGGGTATTCTGCAACTAAAATACAAAACAAAACCAAATGCAACCTAATTTCTTTAACCCACCATGAGCAGGTTGACGCCACTATCGCTGGGTTTACGCAACTCAAAATGCGTCAGAACCAAATTCTAACTTAAATTCTACGACATTAATATTTAATTTATTTTATTTTTTTATTTTAGTTATTCTATTAATTCGATGTGGCGCGGGAAAAGAGTTCCTGGAAGGATTTGAGGGAGGCCTTTGCCCAGCAGTGGGACAGTATAGGCTAATAAAAAAAAATAACGTATTTTCGACGGCTCAACACAACGGCTCGGCACAACGCTGTGCTGAGCTTAGAATAGAATAGAATATATTTATTTGCTTTAAAAGATGATACATTAAGGTCTTATAAATAGAATTATGATCTTACAAGTTTCGCCAAGGACTGGCATAAAAATATTTAAACACGTTACATGTAAAAAATTAAAAGAATACATTAATTTGTTAAAATTATTATTCTAACATATCTAATAACTTTAGAGAATTCTAAACAATAATAGGTACTTACAAAAAACGTAAGCTCACTTGGCCCAAACTTAACACGTCGCGAACGCAAACGCGCGCGTTTCGTTAATGAAGCTCGTTCCCTGTCGACCCCGGCTCGTTTGACGCGCTTTAGGTGCAATTACACCGAGCGTCTGTTTGCCGGCTCGCTGTCAATCTGTAAACACGCTGCGCTTTCAAATACTAATGATATGATTTAGTTACGCGGTGTTTTTTTTTTTTGTGTAGCTTATTGTGATTCTTCGTAAGAGTCACGGGTTGAGATTGGAATTTTGAATGTCACCAAGCCCCAATAATATTTAATTACAACCTTATTTACAAGAAAATCAAACTCAATTCACTTTTGAACTGTCAAGGAGACAGAAAGATGAAGCTAGTTGTTCAATCCAAAGCGTACCTCACGTTATGCAGAAGAACGGGCAAGAAACTAGATGGACATTCCTTTAAATAATAATAAAATATTGGTTACACAAATTATACCTATATAGAAATCTGTCCTGTGATCTGACCATTTATGTACTTATTATTATTTTTTTGTTTTCCTATACTGGACAGTATAGGAAAACAAAAAAATAATAATACACACACACACTACTGGGCAAAGGCCTCCCAAAAATCCTTCCAGGAACTATTTTCTTTGTGTAATTTATGTACTTAACTAATGTTTTATTATTATTTAAAGGAATGTCCATGGAGTTTCTGGCCCGTTCTTCTCCATAACTAGTACTTTTATTTTCCTACAATTCCGCCAAGCAGCACTTCTAGTACGAAAATATCAGAATAGACCAATTTAATATTTACTTTAGTATGAAATACAAACAGTAAAAGTCCTCTAGACCGACTTCGGCTATGGCGACTAATCTCAGTTAAGACCAGTCTTCGGCGCGGGAGATGTTACAGTCCATAAGTGTGTGCGCAGACACAGGTGCAGGTGCAGAGTGAGGGAAGAAATGCTTCCTTCACTCTCATTGTCCGATGTGACGGCAATCCGACATGACCGGAGAGAGATCAGGTGCAGGACCTACGGCCAACCTCGAACCAGTAACGTTGTGTTTGACACGTCTAAATATACCCGGTATTTTTAAGAAGAGAGAGAGACAAGTAAATAACGAAACAAAAGTTTCTCAAAAATAAGTAAAAAGATGGCCTTTCAGTAGGTACCAATTGAAGAGGGCCACAAACAGTTTATACCTTCAATTTTACGAAATACTGCGATAAATATGGAAATAAAAACTCCCTAATAAAATGAAAGTAATGACTCAGTTCATGGCACATAAATATTTATGTTAATATTATATCGGAAAAATGGTAAAAGTCCCGGTCGTAAGTACTAAGATTGCGAATTTTCTAAACTTTGCACGCACTTAGGGACTTGTTTAATTTATTCATTAAACTTGTTATAGAGAATATTTTTAAGTAGCTCAGAACTTGGCGATGCTTGAAAGTTACTATGAATTTTTTTTATCTTGGTTGTACATGTTGGGTATAAAGCATTGAACATACTCTTCATGTTTTTGAAATTAACATAATAATTAAAACCAGCCTAGTATTGTCTCACCAAGGCAAAGACCTCTTCTCATACAGAGAAGGCACGAGCATTGATCACCACGCTTGATCAAGGCGGGTTAGCGATTTTTAAAATCAAAATCAAAAGTCGTTTATTCAAATTGGGCTGAGAATCAGCACTTTTCGAACTTCAAAATTACAAAAAACAGTCCCCCATAAACGCTCGCCCCTCAGACTTATATTATCTACTAGCTGCGGCGAACGTCGTATCGTCATTTTTTTTCATTCTTTTAATTTTGTCCACAATACATATTGTATACAAACCTGACCATCTTCACATATCAAGACCCCTCTGTGCCTCGGAAAGCACGTTAAGAACGGCTTAACGTGCTTTAACGTAAAGTATATATCAAAATAAAGAACGTAGACTTTATTAAAATGAAGTTTATTATACTTAATTAACAGAACTAACAATGGGAAGTTGTTTAAAATTACAGAGGGGCTCGTGGCTAAATAATAACAGCCACACTGGTTAAGCTACACTCCATTACATATCTCATTTGCTGTTGGTCCCGGCTGTCATTCGTGGATCTTTGACAGTCGTTACGGGTCGTCAGTAGCCCGAAAGTCTGACAACCAGTCTTACCAAGGGGTATCGTATTACCCAGTAACTGGGTTGTGGAGGTCAGATAGGCAGTCGCTCCGTGTAAAATACTGGTCGGCTTCCAGTCTAACCGGATGCAGCTGAACTGCATCCGGTTAGACTGGAAGCCGACCCCAACATAGTTGGGAAAAGGCTAGGCAGATGACAAACCTTGTTTTTCATTCACCAACGTCAGTAATGTCCAAGACAAATTCAGTAAGTACACTAGTATGAACTGAAAAAGTTACATTGGTTCTTACCCCGATTTGAACAAATGTAACTATTTTTTTCTGCTCTCAAAACGGTGAAGGAAAACATCGTGATGAAACCGGTATGTCCTAGAACCAAACACTTCAAAGACATGCGACATCATCTACCAACCCACACTGTACCCGCGTGGTTGATTATGGTCCACTCCCTCTCACAGAGAGGAGGCCTGTGTCCCAGCAGTGGGAACTGAGATAGGCTGATTATGACTTTTTTTTTCTGTTTATCAATTTTAACCGTTTGCTAGGTATTAGCTAGATATCCTAAAATCTTTTCTTTTTTTTATACCCGTCGAACTCCAAGAACGAAATTAAACGCGCAGAAAATCTGGCTTCCTATTCATATTACCAATCCAGAAAGGGAATGAGAGCAGTATTCATTTATTCGTGTGCAGTTACGTGAGACTCGCTAAGTGCTCGTATCATTTTGTAAATATTCATCAAAGGCTCATTCATAGTCATGTTCCAAATAATCACGCTTTGATATGGTTTCATTAATTTACAAAATAATATGATTTAGATTATTGAGTTAGCGTGTTTTGTAAGCATGCTCAGTTACATTAAACTCAAACTCAAAGTATTTATTTTAAATAAACCAATTACAGGCACTTTTGAATTGTCAAGGAGTCGGTCAATGAGAAAGATGAAGCTAGTTGCCCATTCCAACGCGTAGTAGGTACCTATGGAGCAGAGCTGGCAAGAAACTCAATGAACACTCTTTTAAATTTTATAATTGTTACAAAATTTTTGTTACTTCATTCATGTTGAAATTATACATGTGAGAACGATGTAGAAAGACGTGCACGTTAAAAACGTTTGTAATGAAAAAAAAAAGATAAACACAATAACAACAAAACAACTCTTCAGAAATTAAAATAAGCCGTGGCAGCTAAGAGATGACCAGTCACTACTGGCAGCGCCTGTTCACGAACATGACGTATGGATCC
This sequence comes from Apamea monoglypha, assembly GCA_911387795.2. NCBI lineage: Eukaryota > Metazoa > Arthropoda > Insecta > Lepidoptera > Noctuidae > Apamea > Apamea monoglypha. The sequence goes on along the minus strand of OU426926.1, from coordinate 18,519,621 downwards.
AGCGCTGGAATCCAGCCACACTGGATTGATTTTGGATGAATATAAACACTTTTCAATGCAGTCCAACTTCCAAAGTTACGTGTGACAAAAACGTAACTCGCAGTTTCGGACGACTTTTGAATAGAAATTACAATTATCCTAAAGATTTATCGTTTTTGCTCTTGCAAAAACTAGTTATTAAAAGAGCAGTGGTAGCCCAATGGAAAAGTCTGCAGACTTACGAGTTGTAGGTCGTAACACTGACAGGAGCTTTCATCATCATCATAATCAGCCTACAGCAGTCCACCAGCTGGAGATAGGCCTCTCCTAATGCACGCCATTAATTTGGACAGGAGCTTTAATTTGTGTTAATTATTTCATCACCACTGCTCTCAAAAAGGTAAAGGAAAACATCGTGAGGAAACCGGCATGTCCTAGAACCAAAAAAATTCTAAGACTTATGACATCTACCAACCCGCACTGGGCCCGCGTGGTTGATTACGGCGCTCTCCCTCCCACAGAGAGAAGGCCTGTGTCCCAGCAGTGAGAACATTTTAGGCTGAGTATAAGAATAAAGTCTTAAATGAGTGAAACGAGTATTATCAATTTTAAGAGCTACTAATGTAGCTCTTACACCCTAACAGTTTACTCCATGCGTTCGTGCTAGACCTTGTGTCAATGTAAATCAGCCCTTATTCTCACATCATATTACTAGTTTATTTTTACATTGCTTGGCGAACAATGAAATACATCAAAGTATTGTACTACACATTACAATGATTACGTTCACCAATCCATTTGTTCGTGTATGTAAATGCGAGGTACTTTCGTTGGCGGCTCTCTCGAGGAGACGTGGGCGACCATCTTAAGGTTACTTCCAATATTACGAAGTTACAGATAACAGTTGTATTACCATTCTAATAGGTTACTATAATAATATGTAGAAAATCGGAGAAAATGCGGAGGAAAAAACCAGCTGGTAATCGTGTAATAATTCTGTAAAAATTGTCGAAGTGACAAAATCTGGATTTACTAATATAGGTATACTGTATAATATTTTAGAGGTATGAGGAACAGGGTGTAAAGTTCACTCATCCTCCATAGAAAAGGGAGGATCCTCCGACCAGACGGGTGTTGTGTCTGGCGGGCAATTGCCCAACGATTGATGTTGGGAAATTGTATTTATGCTAATTGCGCGGTAAACTCTGCTTGCGAGATGCAGGATTTGCGTGACGTCAGTATGACGTGTTGTTCGCATGTGGCGTTGTAGATACCGCTACAATATTATATGTATATGTCTGCCTACCCCCATGGGAGGAAGGCGTGAGTTTATGTTTATATCAACTACTATCTAGGTTAACAGTGTCAATTCCTTTGCTAATATTTTGTTCCGGGCTTAGTGGTGCAACATTACAATATGAACGTCATATTATGCAATGTTAGTTTGGCAAGCGGAGATGTTATCTGTGCCAAATCTCAGCCTCTTAGCAAGCTGGGCTCATGACATTTATTGCTTTATTACAGCTACATCAGAAATACTAGTCTTTGCTTTTTATATTTTAGCAGGAAGAATTTTGTACTGATGAAATAGTAATATCGTATCACACTCGTTGGTAGGTAGGTACGTAAATCATAAACAAAACAAAATCGTGTTTATGAGGAGCTCCGTATGGGTTCTTATAATGTTTTATGAACATCATTTTGTATTTATATATACTTTATTGTACACCAGAAAATATATAACAAAAAAATACAATTGTTAATACAAAACATATAATGGGTGGCCTTATCGCTTTCTGCGATCTCTTCCAGGCAACCTTGGAATGGACAGTGATTGCGTGGATATAAAAAATGGGGTTGTCAGTGGTGCAAAGTAATATACTATAATATATATATATATATATATGCTGAATAATAGATACATAAATAAATACATACTAAATATACATATAAACAACGAAAATAAATGACGACTACTGATTATTGCAGCTACGAAAACAAGATCACAACAACAAGTAATGTTCCTTCCGACGATTGCGCGCGTTTTATTTGAACTGGCAATGCATTCCATAAACGATGCATTTTATAAACATAATACAGTCCTTAAATATTTGTACCTATCTTCTACGAATAGCAATCCGCACAAGTTTATTTATTAGTCCCGCTGTTTATAAATACTTTTTTTTTAGCACTACAACCAAATTCTACATGTTTCAAAAGTTCGAATTCTCAACAACTGTAATTATTAGCAACGCAATATGTCTTGAATTTACAGTTAAAACAAGCCATGAGCCCGATGGGATTCCCCATCAGCATAAATAACTAACTTCCATTCAAACTTTCATCCCCTAGTTAACCCCTTTAGGGGATTGCATTTTCGAAATGTCTTCCTTAGTACTAACTTTTGTTATTTATGGAACTCCTGCGCAAAATGTCATACTTCAAGACCCAGAGGTTTATTTAGGCAAATGCGTTGTGTGTCAGTGAATTTAAGATTTCCATTAGGTAGACTGGCTAGCTTTCTTAATAAAAATTGTTAAAACTATCAATATTTCTTTATTATATGAAGTATAATATTAATATAAATTATACACAATCCTCCCGAAATAAATTCTCTAAATGATGGTAAAAACTGCATCAAAATCCGTAGCGTAGATTACCTATAGATATCGCCGCATCGCCGTCGAGGTAGACCACGGCGAAGGTGGTGTGACGATCTCACGAGGTTTGCAGGGCTAACATGGCCAGGGATCGGTTTGGAAAGCAAAGGAGAGACCTTTGCCCAGCAGTAGGACACAATATATGCTTACGAACGATATACATACACGTAAAAGTTGGGGTTGCTTTTCCAGATTATCATAGAAGACAAAAGAAAATACTATGTCAGTAATTTATAATTGTTATTAGTCAAAATTAATTTATTTAAACTAGGCTGGGAATCAGTACTTTTTGATTGTGAAAATTACATAAGGCAGGCTCCTAAAACGCCCGCCCTTAACCAGTTCCTAATTATTTAGCTAGGAAGAAGAAGTGGCGCAACAAACTCAACAAACGCATCACAGCTGACTGTTAAGTTAGAAGAACTTGATAAATTAATTAAATTAAAATATAAAAGTGTTTTACGCTATTAATATTTACAATATTAATGTAGATTGCCAGCAGTTAGTAGTTAGTAGCAAAGTTAGTTTAAGTTGGACTGAGAGCAATCTGCTCTTAGTCCAAATTAAACTAACTCTGTTAATCCTATTAAAATAATCCCATACAATATATGATGACAATTTATAAGTATCTTCAATACCGCTACGAGCTACGACGTAACGTTCGTAGCAGTTTTGTAGAACTTCGTAAAGTTTCGTAGCAGTGCTACAGAAATTCGAAGTCAACTCCAAGCTGTCGATCCTAATTAACTGGATTCAAAGATGACGGGTCGATATTTTGAACACTCTGAGAGTTTCCTTGTTAGGAAAATAATGTTGGGTTTACACCTGTAGGTTTGGTAGCATCACTGCATATGTCTTCTAGGTTCTATAACTTATATTTAAATTACATAAAATATTGACTTTGACCAAAATAAGCAGAGATAATTGATCATAATTTTCTTACTGATGTATTTACGTTCAGTCTACTATGCTGTATTTTGTCTTTAACTCTCTTTTTCATAATTATAAATTTTATATACCCATAATATTGTTTTGACGCCCAAAGTAGTAAGACTTTAAAATTACTCTCGTTTGTAACTCACATTTTCATTAGTTTTAGTAAATTACTTAAACTTCATTAATTCAAACTACTTAACACAATTCTGTTCTTGAATCAAAAACAAACACAGTAAAAATTATAGCTACCAAATTGGCGCCCAACGTGGGACCACAAACTCGCTCTTGTTCACATTTTCATAATACCCTCGACAGACGAATACACGTATTTAATCTGTGGCAGATGAGGATGAGCGCAATAAAACTACTCCGAGCGACACTCGTGTACTTAGCGGGAGCGATAAAGGTGCACGGGGGTCGCAATTAGGATGGGGCTAAGAAAATAGCGGTGAGTAGAGTTTTCATCTTTGTTTTGTATTTTCAGATAATTTATATAATTTTGCTTTAGAAATTCATATCATTAAGTTCATAGAACATTAAAATGGGTCAGGGTCAGATAGAACATTTTAGAGCAAAGATTTAAAAAATATTAGCAATTAAACATGAAATCATAACAAGTTTAAAGATAGGTTTCCTTGCATTGTAGCCTATCATCTACAAGTTTCGTTATACACATGTTTTTAATATGTCTATTAGCATAGCTTTTAGCTGCTGTGGACTTTAGACTAACCTGTTGATCGTCTGTTCTTTGGTGGTTGTTTGCCATAGATTCTTTACATTTTCATCTTATGAATGCCACATAGTGAGAAACATTTTACAAACCCATTGCCTTATAATTTCTACCACCGTTTTCATGGCCCCACATCAAGCGCTTTTGCTCACGTCATGTCAAAATGCAATTACGTGCAGCGCGGTAATGCACTCATGCGGGCGCGGGTTCACTTCCCGGACGGTGCATATTTACTTTTATTTGCAGCCCTTTGATACACGGTGGAACCGTTTAGAGCACTTTAGCAGGTAATCTGATTTTTAGGTCAGTGAGGGTTGCATGTAGAAATGTGAGAGGTTTTTAAGTTTTATTGTAAAACTAGCGACCCGCCTATGCTTCGCACAGGTATAGTATTTTTATCTCACGAAGCGACGAGCGTTTTACTTGTGGATATCAAGTGTACAAACATGCTGTGAATGTGTGATGTGTGTCTCTCGGTACCATCCGAGACAATGGCGTAGTTGGAAATGTGTGCGTGCGTGTGTGTGTTTGTTATGAGACGCTACTCGTCTTCGCGCACACATTCATATCATGTTTCCCATGACAAATGGCTGTCCACAAAATTACCTGTTACTAAAATAAACACGTGATATTTCTGTCGCAACCTGACGCCACGAGTCAGTGGATCGGTGTGGGTCGCTGCGGGTTGGTGCAGAACATGATATTGGAGAGAACAATATCGTTATAAGATCAAGATAGAACACAATGTTACAATTTTATTATTATACTAGCTATTTGATACCGTGGGAATATCAGGATAAAAAGTGTTCCATGTGTTAATCTTGGTTATAAACTATCTGTCTGTCAAATTTCATCTAAATCCGTCCAGTGGTTTTTGCGTGAAAGAGTAACAAACATTAATCCATCCATCCATCCTCATAAACTTTCGCGTTTATAATGTTATAGTAGGATGTATGGTTCGGTGTAAGTGTTGCAGTGATAACATTTCTAGTATTAGAATGTATCTGTCGCAGCCATATCTATGGCTTTTTAGGGTTCCATGTTTTTAAGGGACACATTCTGTAGTTGCGTTTGATGGTTTGTTTGTTAGTTTTCTTGAGAACTAAGGGCCAGTTTCTCGAAAGAAAATGATCGTAAAATTAAATGTGACAAATTGTCAAGCGCGCGTTATCTGCTGCGTTGAGTTGTTGATAAGTCATACAACCAATCACAGTAGTTTACTCGGCCTTAGAGCCTTTAAATAATTCAAAACATGATAAACATGATCGCCCAAAAGTCCCTAATTTTGTCAACAAGATTAAACGTACCTACCTACTTATGCACACATAGGAGCTTCATCAGTTGCAACAAAGTCAAAGTTAAAGCATTTATTTCAAATAGGCACATAAAAGGCACTTTTGAACGTCAACGTTTACATTAAAACATAATTGATTTAAGTCGCGCCTTCCGAAAGGTAGTTTCGTATGGAGAAGAATGGCAACAAACTCCACCGACACTCTATTAAAATGTTTCACAACATTTTGTATACATTAATTATATCATTACAAGTGTAGACGATGCACCTAGAATAAAATTATTGTACCACAATAGGTAAAAATAATTAAAAATGAAGCAATGACAGATAAATAAATTATGTGATAGATACATGGTGCTCACATATTTACAAACATTGTAAAAGTATACGATTTTCCTACAATTTTACTAAGTCAGTATGCGATTTAAAGTAATCACAGAATGTAAATCAATTTCATAAAAATAATAAATGATACAATTAAACTAGCAAACAATTTGATTTTGTCTAGACTACAACACACATCGTATTTCAGAAAACTAATAAACATCGCACTATAAAAAGAAATGTAAATCAACAAATAAACGCGTCCATTTCCTTTGGTATTTTTCCGTCATAAAACAACAACCTTTTAGTGTAACATTACCATACAGGATGTTAGTTTAATGCGGGGTCAACAAAGTTACGTTTACAATCGCCGAACATTGTATCATGACTATGTCGTCACGCGATGCGGATGTGAAGCGGTTTACTTCACACTTTGATTTATTCATAATTTTGAAAGTAGCTTACACAACAAAATGTGGAAGTAAACCGGACAATTCGTTTCGTGTTTGCTTTCGCGTTGCATCGCCTGCTTTCATCATTATCATTATTTTAGCTGGAGTGGAGACCGCGTATCGGCTAGCGTACGCCCCCCAGCTAGATAGATGGACAACCTAGAGAAGGTGGCTGGGACAGACTGGATGCGGAAGGCGGAAGACAGGGTGTTGTGGTGCAGCCTGGGAAAGGCCTATGTCCAGTAGTGGACTGTGATAAGCTGAATTGATTGATTATTTCAGCCGAAAGAATTAGGCCTCCCCCAAGCACCTTCGACCGGTTCTGTGCTTCCCGCATCTAGCGGGTTCCTGTGGCCTTCACAAGGTCGCATGTTTTATTGAAGGATAAAGGATAAGCCGCATCGGAAATTAACCCATTGATTGGTTTTTTGATTGGATTCAATTTTGGATTCTTCAGGTCCAAGATTGGTTGATGGTAAATAATTTGGTATTCAATTAATTAAAACCAAATGCATGGATTGAAGTTACCTAATGTAATATCCATATTGAATGGAGAAAACTAAAATATATTGCAGTTTTCCTAGGAATTACGCTAGACCGGAAATTATAATGCTCATATAACATATATGCTCTCTTGCGGGGCGGCTAAGTTCGGCCGCTTATGCTGTTAGAAAGTTAACATAATAAGATGTAGAAACCGCGGGTTTGGTCTATTTTAGCTACTTCGGTTTAAATAAATTTATTTCTCATAAGAACTTACAGTCCGCTTGTAATGAGATGCAAAGTAGTATGATGACACAGTACAACACAATTTCCTCCAGAGTATTAGAAGCTATACTTTACATACTCGTACATGTTTCTTAAGCTTATTTTTAAATGTATTCACGTTATCACACTCTTTTATATCGACCGGCAATCCATTGAACAGCTGCGCTCCTTCAAACAATATGTTCTTTCTACCGTAATTAGTGCGTACGCTAATGACTTCAAGTTTGTTTTTCTATCTATTTCTCAGGTTATATGGCATTATTTTTTTCTTTAGTTGTATATTAGTTTGTATTGAGTTTATAGTTATGTGTTTAATAAGAATGCAAGTGTAGTAAATGTAGGTATAGCTGTCAACTATTTAATAGTTTCGTTTTTTCGTATAAGCTCTTTGTTGGAGTGAGATAACGATAGTGAAACAGAGAATATAATAGAACAGTGACTAGAAATAGAATAGAATAGAAATAGAACAGAGACTACTTCCACGAGATTATGTCGTCTGGCATTTTACTGTGGGGTCAGGCTGCTAACGTTGAATCAATTAATATTTTGCAAAAGAGAGCTAATCAGAGCCATTTATAACCTACGTCACTTCTTTGACTTCGGAAGTGTCTGTTCTGACCTATTCTACGCGAATCTAACATATATATATATAAAAAAAAAATATGGATGATGACGTACTCTACGGAAACAAAGAGTGCAAAAAATAACAATTATATTGTATTTGTAATGTGTCTGTCAAAAACATGTTTAATAATACACCACTATTCGATTTCGACCAGTCTTTATTATTTATTTTGTACAGACGCCAGCACATCAAGCTACTACAATCTGTCAAATTTCTTTAATTGATTTTCAACGTTAACGTTAAAGCATTAAGGTTCAAGGTTGATTGGGAAAATTTGACAGTTTCGGGTAGGTTGACCTGCTGGCGTCTGTACCAGTAATCTACATTATTTAGATGTGCTAGTGACGACACAACTTTCTTTTAAACCTTTTCTGTAAACACAATCAGCTACTAAGTTACTCGACGTCGTAATCAAGGCAATCCAGTGAGATCAAAATTAATTAGACCTAAGTTTCCCGAATGGCAAAGTTGAAAGCTACCTGAATCGTTGGCTTTTGTATTTTTGCATAAAGATCGTTACAAGTTAAATGCGAAAGCGGGAGCGATGTATCAACTTTAAACTGATGACATTGACGTGTACCTACTACTAGCTTGTTAGGAAAAGATTCTTAACGAATCAAAGTTCAATCTTTCTTCCTACTAATCCAACTAATATTATAAACGTGAAAGTTTGTGAGGATTGATGGATGGATGTTTGTTACTCTTTCACGCAAAAACTACACAACGGATTTTGATGAAATTTTACGGTAATATAGCTTATACATCAGAATAAAATATAGGAGACTTTTATCCCGATATTCCCACGAGATCGATACTTATGCGGGTGAAACCGCGGGGCGCAACTAGTAGGTGAAGAATGAGTACATTCATAAGCCCACCCTTTTATCCATGGGGGTAGGCAGAAATTATAGAACGCCACCTACATATTACGACCCTTACATACACCTTTTGCTTTGTTCAGAGGTTGTATTACCATTGTTATTGTCATTGTTATATTGTTCTACCTAGAGTTGACAAACTAAACGGTCGTTTGGTTATCATTTAAACTTATTACATTATGATGAGGGGTTTGTAGCTAAGTAATAACAGCCGCACGGGTTGATCGATCAGGTTAAGCTACGCTTGCCACGGTTGGTCCGTGGATGGGTGACCATCTTCACATACCAAGACCCCTCCGTGCTACGGAAAGCACGTTTGTTGGTTCCGGCTTTCTCTCGTGGATCTTTGACAGTCGTTACGGGTCGTCAGTAGCTCCAAAAGTCTGACAACCAGTCTTACCAAGGGGTATCGTATTACCCAGTAACTGGGTTGTGGGGGCTTACCTCCACATTGTATTTTACATTCAGCGACTGCCTATCTTAATAGGCAGTTGCTTAATGTAACTACAATTGTATGTGTGTTGTGTGTGTATACTGGTATTCAGCAGCATCTGGTGAGACTGGAATCCGACCCCAACATAGTTGGGAAAGGGCTAGGCAGATGATGACATTATGAATGAACTGCATGAAATCATGTCGCTTCAATCAAAATTAAAGCCCATTTAAAGCCCCAAAAAGCAATTCATCTCTCATAACTTCGACCAAATCATTATTAGAACTTGACTAGAGTCACACGCCGTCATAATTTTAATTAAGAGAAAATTTTAAGAGCGACAACTTTTAATAACTTAGTTAAGCGAAGTTACCCGCGAAGTGGCGAGACGATATTGTAGCCGAATAAGAAATATGTCGCAAAATTCGAAGCAAGTGGTCAAGGAAAAAGTGTAGGTATTTCTTTATAAATTATGAACGAAGAATGTAATGGAAGATGAGGGTTTCGTTGCGAATAAATTGGAGTTTTGTACCTAACAAAGGATGAGATTTTGACGCAAAATGTCACATCAAGTGGACGTGGACTTTGAGAATAATTGATGAAAAATACAATTACGGCTGACAAGTAAAGTGTACCTGCTTAATAATAAATAAAAAAAATACTTTGATTCACAGACAACACCATACAGGATCATCATAATCAGCCTCGAATATTCCCACTGCTGGGACACAGGCTCCTGTCTTCAATAGGGCTGTTCTACCACGCGGGCTCAGTGCGGTTTGGTAGATGACATGTATTCGAATTTTTGGTTCTAGCATAATTATGCTGATTTCCATATAGGGTACATAATCATAGTATCACAATAACATAATATCATAAAGTGTTAGTACGTTAGTAACGATTTGTACCTACAAATTATGTTAGTATTTTTAGTACCTATACCTTTATACCTAACCGATGCCCGATACAAATCCACCGTCCGACCGAAATTTAAATTTACCGGAATTGAATTTTTATTTTAGAACTGAAAACCGTCGAAACGAAGAACCTAGAAATCAAAAGTACCTGTAAATACACGCTTATATTTACAGGTGCTTTTGAATTATCAAGGGGTTGGTCAGTCAGTAAGGTGAAGCTAGTTGCCCATTCCAAAGCGTAGTAGGTTCCTATGGAGAAGAACAAGCAAGAAACTGCACGAACACTCTTTAAAATAAAATATGGTTACAAAGTATTGGTTGCATCATTAATGTTGACATTATACATGTAAGAACGATGCAGAACGTTAAAAGCGTCCGTATTAAAAAGGTAAAAACAACAATTCAAAAATTAAATTAAAATAAGCCGCGGCAGCTAACAGATGACCAGTCCCCAGATTGACGATGCCCGTTCACGAACATGACGCATGAATCAGCAGTATTCAGGTCAATCATTTTGAAGGGAACTTAATGATCCAACACACGCACGAACATCAGCGAGACATTCGAGTGAGCATGACATACTCTCAGCCGCCAGGGGACAATTTGCCGTGTTAGACCCTTTGTACACATAGGTTTTTCTTGCCGTGAAAAACTACGGCTTATTCCCGTGTGTAGGCACGGGCATGAATGTTGTATGGATCACTATGAATGGAAGCTTGTTGACAGACACGTTTTTACGTCTACGGCGCGGATTTTACGCCGTACCTTAAAGAAACCGTGCCGTATACAAAGGGCATTTCATAAAACTGTCAAAAAATGACAGTTGAGATTAGAATTTATAGACAACTTAAGTTGATAGTTTTGCTAAACAAATAATTTCGCTGATTTTAACTACGCAATCTCTAAAGTGCATATTTCGTAACAAAACTATCAAATACTTTTCAACCACGACTTAGAATCCAAAGTCCTTTTTCAAAAATCCTTGAATATTTTACAAATAAATATCAATTTTATCGTCATGTCCTCAGCTTCCCCGGTTCAGAAAGGGACATAAAATACCTGCACGTATTCAACACCGCTAGAGCCTTAGGAATGTAATTTCCCGTAGCTCGCTTGGAAAGTATGTCGGTGCTCTGAAATTAAGATATCCGTTCATATAGTTAGATATAATATTTCATATACGTATATTATACTCGTAACGGCGTTGCGAAGTCAGGAAATATGAAGAACAAAATTACTTCGTATCAGATTTTTCGAGAAGTCGTAATGTGGGTATTAAAAGCTTATCTGCTAATCACTTTGGCAGATGAGATCGGAGAGCTATTGATGCCTCATTATCATTTTAATAGCAAAGCCGATAAGACGGGTTATAAAAATGTCTCATGTTATACCTAAACTTACGTAGGTACGAGAAACAGAAGGTCCCCAAGATCCAATTCCGTAGTTTCGGCTAAAGTTACGGGCGATTCTTATTCAGTATCACCCTATGTAAGATTAGTTTGGGGCCCGACATAAAAATTAATGTCACATTGATTTGATAGCTGTCCCTACTTCCGATGTGTTTTTGCCCGTCCGAAAAAGTGAACTAATCGGGTGCCGAATTCTCTCCAAAGTTTCGAAATATTTTCAGACGGGTCCGTATCTACATACTTTGACGGACTAAGATAGTAGGACCCTAGAACTAAAACCACAATGAACGGACCTTATGTAGTATCTGAACAGTCCGACTCAACTTGAACTGCACGCCATCTGCAAAGTTGCAGTTTGGTTGCCCTTGACATAACTGCGTCGTTACTGCCAACCGACTGCTTGGTCCGCTTGCGTTGTCGATGGACAGTTGGCATGAAATTCTAAGGCAGTCGGTTGGCAGTTATATTATTAACTGTAAATTACAGCTGGTGTGCAGTTTAAATGTCACCCAAAACTGCAATATATATTTGGCTAGATTTATGACAAATACTTATTACAGAGTCTCACCATTCTAGCTCTCAGTTAGCGGCTTCTTAGTTTATAAATAGCTGAGAGAATGATCAATTATAAAATGTGTTAGATATACCAGTCTTTAAGGAAAAACCTTGGACAGACCCGCGTCTTACCCAATATAGATAACGAGGGGTATACGTTACGGTCATGGCACCCATTCAATGTTTTCTCCTATATTCACGCCCGATTTCACAAACACGGTAAACAGAGCTTTAACATATTTTACCCCATGCAGTAGTTTTTAATGTTATGAGAATCTATAGTTATAGCATAATACATGATTGCATATTATGCATGGCATTATGCACGACCCCCATATTACACTTGTAACGTGACCGGAGAAAAGTGTGTATTCTAGACATGTCTGCCCTTTGTGGAAAGCAGCGTGATGCTATCTGTACTGATATCAATCTATACCTACTAATACTAATTATAAAGCTAAAGAGTTTGTTTGTTTTTTTGTATGTGCTAATCTAGAATCACAAGTCGAATTTGAAAATGTATATAATATACACGCTACGGTCGTTATGAATATAAAGAAAAAAAGTCAGGAAAAGCTCTAAGTGAAAGATTTTTCTATTTTCATTTATTTCTATAATTAAAACGGCTTAAAACCAATTACAGAAATCAAAGACACAATTTTTATACATATACACGAAACACAAGATAAAATAAAAGATACACAAAAGATAAAATATAAAATCAAGTAACGAAGAAAACGAAGTAATAGCGCGGGCGGGCGATGCGATGAGACGGGGGAACAAGAAATTTTACGCGGACGAAGTCGCGGGCAGAAGCTAGTCTCATTTTAATGATGTATTATTTTCGGGCGAAAGATAAAGTGACAAAGCTAGTAATGTAACAATTGAACTACAAACGCTTCAAGTTTACGAAGATTCACATTATGTTCATGCTGGGTGTAGGTATTGTTACAACGGTACTGTTTGTAACCTCGTAAACTTTTATCGTTCAACGATATAACGTTATTGCAGTTAATAAAAACTAAAGCACGGTTTTGCACCCACGTTCTGAACAAAATACAGTAACTCCATACTTACGAGTATTCTGCAGTATTTTGCGTAGGAGTGTAGGAGTCAAGTAACTGGATATTGCTTTTCTTTAATTTGTTTACCACATAAAAAGTTCTTAGAGACGAACAGAGGTGAAATTGTTGGGTTGAGTTGTTTGTTTACAAAATAAAATGCCAACAACGAGAGCATTCGCCTGTTATGTAACCTTCAACCGCGACCTAGCCGTGTCACTTCTAAGGTCTAACTATCTAGACATACATACATACAAATAAATAAAACTGAAATGTCTGTTAGTCATAATAACAGCTTTTTACTAAATGCATAAAAAATAACTCATAACATTTTATTTTTTTTAATTTGGTCTGTTTATCTGTATGTCTGTCTGATTATTCCCGCTAATCTCCGAAACAGTTAGACCGATTTTGACAGGACTTCACTGTCCGATAGCTGACTTAATAAGGAGTAACTTAGGCTTTTATTCTACAAAAAGAACTATGCTAGCTAGCAGCTAGTTTAATATTACGTGTATTAGTTAATTATAATTATGTATCAATCTTTCCTGCTGGTTTCAGTGATCTTTCTACACGGTATTCTAGGCTATACCTAGAGTATAGCAGTTGACGGCCTGCGCAGTCTACTTGTGAAGCCCTAGCTGTCACAGCGAAATCTTGGATTTTTACATTACAGGTGAATGCTCCTGATGAGGGAGCGCCTTCAGACGCAAACAAGGGGTACAGTTACTGCACTTTGTCTAGCAACAACGACAGCCTTTTCATCAACATTATTAAATATTTTCATGAACTTAAAAAGCATTTCCGGTTCCGATTTCCGATTTCAGAAAACGTGTTGTTGAATACGTCAACAACACGTTTTCTGCAACACAAAAACAAACATTTGGCTACAATAGTGTTATGCAACTTTTGTTTAACAGCCTTCCGTAGTATTTCTGTAATATAACAGTTATTTTTAAGACGTGACGACCTCCACAATGCAGTTACAGGGTAACACGATACCCCTTATCAAGAATTCAAGACTGGTTGTCATACTTTCAGGCTTATGACTACCCGTAATGACTGTCAAAGATCTACAAATTACAGCCGGGCTCAACGTGCTTTCCGAGGCACGTAGGGGTCTCGGTATGTAATGGATGGTCATGGATCAACCTCGCCAAGCATTGCTTAACCTTGAAGATCGATCAGTGTGACTGTTATTATTTAGCCACGAGCCCCTACTAAAGTTCTGTCTTATCTGTTGTTTGAATTAACCACGTCCTCGTTTGTCAAGCATCGCGAAGTAAGGTTACTAATCTCCAACGATCCTTCACTAAGAAAGTCTGCGGGCTGATATTATGATTTAGGAACCTTAAAATACCCGCGTCATTACACAGTGCAAACGTAAAGTCGTCGTGTAACTAGCGAAATGATTGGAAGTAAAGCTGCCTGTGCATTGGCGAGGAGAGAAGCGGAGCTGGGCTACGAAAATATAACCAAAAGAATTCTATAAAGTGCACGTGCGCGCAAAATGCTACAGCGATAATAAAACACAATTGTTTGTGTTGGTACGTGTGTTTATTTATCTTTCTTTTACGCAACAACATGATATTTGCATAGAGATTGTTGGTGGGAAATCCTTACTCGGGAGAGAAGCCGTGGACAAAAGCTAGCTGGTTTTAAACATGTTAATGACAAAGACAAAGATTTATTCGTAAGATATGGTACAAGGTACCGTAGTTTGAGTCTAGAGATGTGTTCGCTCATATACGTTGCTCCACTCGGCTTCCTCGCTCCTCTCTTCTTATTCGCTCCGCGCCGATGGACAAGCAGCCTTACTGTCTTCTTAGTGCGCAGTAATGGAACGCTTCGTGTAGTTCTGTCACGACTTAAGAGACGCCAATGGGTACTTTAGAGTTTGAGGATATTTTTAGTATGCGATACGATTGCGATTCGACTTCTAAAAGATCTTTAAGCTGACTTTAACAATGTGACGTAGGAAGTTTTGTTTTCGATTAATCGTGGTTGGAAAAAAACTCTGTAGCCTAATAATAATATTATCAGCCTCTTATTGTTCTACTGCAGGGTAAAGGCCTCTTCTGACACAGTGAAGGCACGAGCATTGATCACCATGCTGGCTCAAGACGCGTTTGCGATTTCAGTAATATCCAAGATAAACCATTTACTTATTATGCGTAGGTGCTACTTACGTAATTTTGTTTCATTGTGACTCGTTCTAAAGCTCATAATATATTTTTTATTACTCGATACGGCCGATAGGTATTTTACGTAAGCCGTATTGTATAAAAAGATCTTCTCAAAGAAATACATAAAGAGGACTTACAGTTGTTTTGTATTCATGTTGTCACGAAGCAATGGAAATTATTGCCATTATGTATCATGAAAGTACGCTTCACACATCGTGGGTTGCCACAAAGAGTTTCTTTCAACTCTATTTAAAGGTAGGTAGGTACTAAACTATGTATAAATACCTAATTTACGCACGAAGTACGCAGAAAATAAACTTATTTTTAACTTAGGAACTTACCAACACGTTTCCTAAGAAAATATTATACTTTTGTTAAGTTTCCCGACGCCTACTTAAAAAATCATAGCAACATTTGGCGCTTGTACAACTTCATGCCAACAACGACGAAAGTTTTTGAAAGTTTTATTACCTAATATTTATTTATTATGTTGAGGGCCTTGTGGCTAAGTAATAACCGCCGCATGGGTCGATCGATCAGGTTAAGCTACGCTTGCCGCGGTTGGTCCGTGGATGGGTGACCATCTTCACATATCAAGACCCCTGCGTGCCTCGAAAAGCACGTTAAGCCGTTGGTCCCGGCTGTCATTCGTGGATCTTTGACAGTCGCTACGGGTCGTCAGTAGCCCGAAAGTCTGACAACCAGTCTTACCAAGCGGTATCGTATTACCCAGTAACTGGATTGTGGAGGTCAGATAGGCAGTCGCTCAATGTAAAATACTGGTATTCAGATGCATCCGGTTAGACTGGAAGTCAACCCCAACATAGTTGCGAAAAGGCTGATATTTTGAATATATTCTTAGTATTCTTGTGATGTTTTCCTTCTTTTTAATATTGGGAATTTGTAAGGTAAGCTTTTATTAAAATTTAAAATAATATGATCTATTTCCAAGTTACTGCGCAATTACATCTACAAATATAGTATATTACAGACTGCTACACTTATAGATAAAAGAGACAGAAGATAATACTAATATTAGACAAGGTGTCGTTTTGCATCCTCGTCAAATTCAAGGAGGTAACTATACTACTGATTCTCGACACGAATCAATAATAAAATAAGTAGGTTTTTTTATTCCAATTTTCGGTAATCGGCATGTGTGGGACACGCATTTTGAATCGTGGTCTGTGTAAGACCGCACTGTAACTGCCCTTTTACACACACATAAAAACGCGGTCGCTTATACGTTACCATAACGCGATTCTGTTCTTTGAAAGTGGTGTATTCTGCAATACTTTCAAACTAAAATAACTAAAAAAACAAGTAGGTATATATTCATTATTTACCAGGGATCGTAATTTTATTTGATTATTTATGTCTTTCATAACAGCCTCCTGAAATTTGACGAGGATGCTTTTGCATGCTGTTGTTTTCAACAGCTTGTATAGAGGCAAAATTTGTGAGTCTTTAAGTAATCAGGGGTAATCTTCGGGGCTGTTGATCCGATTTCGAAAATCCTTTTCTCTTATGGGAAGCTAGAGTATTGTCGAGTTGTCCGAGGGAATATTTTATGATAAAACCAAACGGGGCGAAGTCGCGGGCAGAAGCTATGTAGTTATTATTAAGTTTGAACACAGTTAAATAGAATTTCAGCTGTACACAAACGTAAGTCAATTTGTAGTTTCATACAAAAGATCGGTCATGACTTATTCAGCGGGTACAATAGAATGTGTAAGGAGTCGTTTGAGCACCGCAGGCAGTGTGGAGTTATGGGTATTACCCCAATGAAATTCAGTGGGAAACGTTAAATTATGTTCTTTCCTTGTTCGAATATTATGTTATGTCTCACATGTATGTTGTACAGGGTGGCAGAGACATCGATGCAATCTATAACCATGAATTCAGCACATGATTCTAGACCCTCGTCTCTGTGGAATTATTGGTAGGTCCCTACCTCGTACTTGCATAATTATTTACGCGATTTAGGTAATCATAAAAGATACTGAACCATTATCTTACAATTAGGATCAAAGCGAGTCATTCTCATTCTTACGTACCTATAGTAATCCGAATAATAAAATAGCTTGACTTTCTACTGCCAACACCGTGTCCAGACGCATATCAAGCTACTAAAATCTGTCTTTCTTTAATAGATTTCCAACTTTATCGCTAAAGCATTAAGGTTCAAGGTTGATTGGGAAAATTTGACAGTTTCGGGTAGCTTGACCTGCTGGCGTCTGTACATGGTAAATATTGTCCGTATATTCAAATCTCAACTGTCGATCTTTGACAAGTGCATGGAAACGTAATACAAAATCGATACCAGGTAAATCGGTGTGGTGTGTCAAGTTGACAATCATTTAATTTTCCTAACTGTACCTACTTGCGTATCCCTCACGATTAATCAAAAAACCTAAACGAAAAATACCTTTACCTTTTATGAACACATAATGTTAATATTTAAAAAAAATGCCTCTCGTAACGTCGCAAACCGAGACACCTCAAAAATTCAGCTTCACTCGGGTAATTTAAGGTACCTATCTAAAGTGTGACTTTTCGAGAACTCTCTGAACAGTAATTTAAATGCCTCTATAGGATTCAGATGGCAGATAAATCTCTCAAAAAGCTCTACTTGTAATTTAAATGCCTATTTGATATCTTATTAAATGTACACGTCTGCTTCTGCAAACCTTGTAATGACTAGTTTATTATTAACCGACTTCAAAAAAAGGAAGAGAAGAGCTCGGCGAGTATATTTCTTTCCTGTAAGTTTACTGGTTTCTCCGTGATTCCTGGGCCGATTCACATGATTCTTTATTATTATTTTTTTTCATTTGGTGGAGGAAGATTGAGCTATGGAACGGGCTATGCTTGGAATCTCTCTGAGGGATCGAATCCGCAACGAGGTAATCCGGCAGAGCCCAAAGTTGTCCACATAGCTCAAAGAATAAGCAAGCTGAAGTGGCAATGGGTTGGCCATATTCGTGAACCATAGCCGTATAACCGATGACTGTTGGGGTAGACGTGTTCTTGAGTGGAGACCGCGAATCGGCAAACGTAATGTAGGATGCCCTCAGGCTAGGTGGAGCGACGATCTTCGCAGGATGGCTGGTAGCAGCTGGATGAGAGTTGCCGAAAATCGAGTTGAATAACGTGCAATAAGAGAGGCCTATGTCCAGCAGTGGACTGCTATAGGCTGATGATGATGGAGGATGTTTGTGGGGTGGTCTCATATAAATTTGATTAACTTGACCTGGTCAGTTTTTGAGCTCCTGTTGTTTACATAGCAACTGTGGTGTAAGTTTTTAACGTCAAATAGTCTTATTTGGATTACATGGAGCATACGCTGAGTTTGAAAACTCTTGTATGAGGGGAATGCGAGAATAAATTTTGTCTTGATGAAAAGATCAGCAAAACTGGGTAAGTAGTGCTGTACTGGCTGCGCCGCGCCGGTCAGACTCCTTTCATCCCTCGTGAAAGCGCTCTCTATAAATCAAATGATGTCCTACTGCACGAAATCGGCCTCCCTTCTTTATTTACACATTTCTCTGTATCTCCAGCAATTTTCGGTCAATTCTGGAACAAGAATAAGCCAACCCAGCCCCGCGATCTTTTTCTGGGCCTGTGAAACTTTGTTATCCATTCTTGATGCGACATTAAACTGTAACCTATCCCTAATGTAGTATTTATTTTAGTCTTTATATAATTAGTTTATCTTGGACATTACTAGCATCGGTGAAGGATATCATATTGAGGAAACCTGGACTATACCTTTAGTTAATATAATATTGTATGAAATCGCCAACCTGTCTTGAGGTAATGTGGTGAACAATACTTGTGCCATCTCTGTATGAGAAGAGGCCTATTTATTGTCTAACTGCAAGCAGTGGGACAATAATAGGCTGACACCTAATACCACATGATCGTCCTCTTTAGTCTAAACCTTGCCCTCACTACCAAAGACTCAGTCCGTCGTAAACGATTATCTAGGACGACAACGATCCCAAGACATTCACCATTATCGTAGACCCTAATAAAATCCCGTAACACTATCTTTTCTCTTCAATTTACTGAGTTCTTTCATGAATCGTTATTACCGTTGGGTTGGTGACGACTGAAATAAAGAACCGATTTTATAAGGCTGTGGACATTGAGATTGTTTTGTGTGTTTTTTTGAGAAGAATAGGATTCTTCCTAACCGCTCTTAAGTGTCATAAAGGCATTTTAGGAATTACAAAAGAATGATGTTGTCAAGATGGAGCAGTGTTGGCCCAGTGGTAATGGCCCCGACTAGCGAGTCGTCGGTCGGTCGTGAGTACGAGCCCAGGCAGCCTCTTTACTTTGTGTACATAACTTCATCACTAGTGCTCTCAAAACGGTGAAGGAAAACATCGTGAGGAAACCGGCATGTCGTAAATCAAAAATTCAAAGACATGTGACATCTACTAACCCACACTGGGCCCGCGTGGTGGATTACAGCCCACTCCCTCTCGAAGAGTGGTGGCCTGTGTCTCAGCAATGGAAACATTACAGGCTGATGTTGATGATGATGTCAATTGTTTTTATCAATCTATTTGCGAAGTGATTTGCATTTTTTTAATAATTTGAGACCCACTACCTTAAAAAAGTGACTGGGATAGACAGAGAGCGGAAGGCGGATGACCTGATGTTGTGGCGCAGCCTGGAAGAGGGCTATCTATCTCCAACAGTGGACTGCGATAAACTGAGTTGATTGATCTACCCACTGCTGAGTATATTCTCCATACTTCTCTCTCGAACTTTTCTGAGTTACTTCAATTGTTCTATTTTTTACGTCTTTACTACATTGACGTGTACAAAACACAACAAAAAAGTCTAAAAACCAGAACTCAAGTTATCCATAAGCATTAATAATAATAATAATTGGAATGTAAGCTCGGCTATCGTTGTGCCGATTGTCGTATCGGCCAATGGCCTGATGGCCGAAAGCCTCGATCAACATCTATCGAGGCTCTCGTTAGACGGTTGGATCAAGGGCCTGATTCAAAAGGCAGTACTCCTCGATACGGTGGATTAAAATAAGATAACTAAATAAATAAACGACATAATAATAATAAATCTTTATTTTTAGTTAAACCATTTACGTTACCACTTGATTAATCATATCATTATCCTTTATAGTCTTATGAATTGTAGGTTTATACAGAGTTATAAACCTCTGACACCCAAGCTAAGATTGAACTTGTGTTATGGATGTCAGGGCTCTCAAGTTGATTCATGTAGACAAATATCAGTTCGAAATTTCATATTGTAGGATCTATAGACAGAAAAATAAATAAGCAATGTTATTATATTCTAAACAACACGGACTTATCCAGTGTTTTCTCACAAACTGAATTCGTAATATATTAAACTTTTATCCTGTTTCTCGACCAACCCCTGTGTGAGTTTTACAAAGGCGGACTTAATGCCTTATTCACACCAATAAGTACAACATCTTACAGTATTCCACGACGATGTTATACACACTTAATAAACTATCTTTATACTATACTTAAACACAAAATTGAACAATAAAAATAAAATAATAAAAATTACAATATTATGCCTCCTTCGATGCAACTTTGCGCTCCTAACACAAATGTCGGCAGGCTATCGAACACATCTTCCGACGGTATATTATTTATAATACGTGCGGCCCTTGACAAAGGAGCAAACTTGAATCAATTCGTCCTAGCCCATGGCACATTTAACAAAGCGGGGCGGCGGCGCGCCCTCACATGCCCGTCCGGGACACGCAGCCGCAGCGCCTCCAGCACATCCGGGTGGTGCACCAACCCGCGCAGCATCCTGGCCACGTACTTTACTAACGCGACGTCCCTCCTAACCGCCAGCCTGGTATACCCGTCCATGCCCAACACAAACAGACTCGGATACATCAACGGGCAGAATGGGTAAACCCCATATTGCTTCAAATTATAAATACCTCGTGAATTTATTTTGTATCTTATTAACCATTAGACTATATTTGTCTTCATGCAGATTCCATATAATGGCACTTAACTTACTCAACGTACTGCCGGCGCTCACTTAGGTAACTCACAAAGAACTTTAGCAAATGAGATGTAAAACCTAACGCAGCAAATTTAGTTAATATAATGTCATTATCCACCATACCAAAAGTCTTCCGAAATTCGAAGTACGCGACGTCCACCTGCCCTCCAGCGTAACCAACCTAAGCCAAAGAACAGCAAGTTACTTCCCGTACCCCGACCGACTCGAAAGCCACGTTGAGCATCATGCAGTAGTGGGCTCACTTGCGTGTAAATTGATTTATGTAACACTGATTCAAAAACCTTAGCGAATGGCGACACTACGGCCACCGGTCGATAACCACCGACGTCCGACCCTGTACCTCCCTTTGGTACCGGGATAACTCGCGTCATTTTCCATTGATATGGATAGTGTCCTTCTTGAAAATACAGATTGAAAATGTGTAGCAGTAGTTTCCAAAAGACGGAGCTACAGTCCCTGACAATGGAAGGTGGTATTCCATCCGGACCCACCGACTGTTTGGGCTTGAGCCACTGGAGTGCCGCGCTCAACTCCTTTTGTCTCACGCGGTCGACGTGCACGCGCGCCAAGGTAGCTCCAACGCCCGTGCTCTCCGCCGCGGCTGAGTCTAACGTCGTCGGCCGGGTCTCACTGTACACCGAGTGAAAACATGTAGGAAGCAAACCACTCAGCCGTCTCCTCCCCTACACAACACTATCCCATCCTTTGTGATTTAGGGCTTATTACGTCTGAATTACTTTGATCTAACAAAAATTCAGAATGATTTGGGATCATCCTTAAAATTACCGTTACCATGAGGACCAGTGTTAGTTAGCGCAGGGGGGCGCCGCGGCAGAGTGATTATTATCCGAGTTGGAATTTAAAAAAGCTAATTTGCCGTTTTTATATTATAACCTTTAATTAATAAATTAGGATTCGGTATGTGAGATTCAAAATTCAAGTTCGGCTTTGACTTATTTTTATAATCTTGTGAATAACACTATTGATCTGTGTACTCCTAGGAAAAAAAGTAGGTAAAACTATTAAGTCTAGAGTTTACCCAGAGTGGTACACGTCAGACATAATATGGGATATCAAGCGACAGTGGAGTGGAGACATCATACATTATTTAAAGTAACGTCATCTCCGAGTGATTACGAAGTGCTTACTCGGTACCGGTCAATAGTTAGACGTAAAATCACTTCAGCGTTGATACGCTGAATCCTTAAAATTAAGTTAACACATTTTTTTAATATTTCATCAATTTGCGAATTCGAATTTTGCCAGCATTATCGACTGTTTCATTGGCACCTTTAAATATTATTTTAGTTTTTGTACCTCGTTAGATAGCTGATGAAATGAAGATGTCTTCTCCGTAATTTATACGCTTAATGTCACAGTAAAATTTTGAGATAACTGCTGTCAAAGTTCGTGTACGTAGATGATTTTTGAAAATAGTTAATATACTTCTTCCTTTAACTTTTAACAGTCTCTGATGTTTTAGAAAATTTGGTTACAACAAAAGGTGTATTAACGTATTAGGTACCTAACAGAATAGTAATAAAAGCCGTTCAATTAGAGAATTTAGAGAAAAGTGATAGGTAGTGACGGATTCTGGGAAATTTTCATAAAAGTAATAAAATTGGTTTTTCTCATATCCCATGAATTTTCGCCTAGGCATTACGGGGTGCTTAGTTCTTAGAAACGGGTTCTACTATCTCGTCCTGGAAGGAATACGTCAAATTACCAGTCAATCTGTATATTACATGATTTATACTGATGGACCACTTGCTTAAGACTGGATTTAGTGTTACGCTGATGTATGTCGCGTACCGTCGGTCACATACCAAGACGCTGACGATAAATGGGCGTGTATAGTGTAGCACCGACGGCGATCGAGCGCGAGTCTATATAAATCGAAAGGCGACCGATGTCAGCGCTGACAGTCTGTCGAACACTTAATCCAGCCTTACATTGGTAACCGCCTGTCAATGGAGGGTAAAGTAAAAGCCCATGTGTTATCAATCCTAGAGCCTAAGTTGAAAAATTGAATGTGCTTGATATTAGGTATATGGGTTAAGGGCTTAAGGGTAGATCCCTTAAGCTACAACCTTCCAACCGATTACACAAAAATACTGCTTGATGGCAGGTATAGGTAGGCAAGAGTTTCCTTGGCAAGATACATTGCCATTACATTATGAATCTTACCCTAAGTCTTCAAGATGAAAAATCTGTCTGAATTTCATCGAAATGAATAATATTATAAGGGTTTTCTTTCTAGGGGCTGTTCATTTATTATGTAAGACGATTTGAGGGGGGAGGGGGTTCGAGCAAGTCTTATTTTTATTACATGGGGGTGTAAGGGGTCTAGATTATTCTTACTTAAGATCACAAAAGCTAGCAAAAATTATAAGTTTTTTTTGCTACTTTTTCTTTGCATTTTTGGTAGTGATCTTACGTAAGATTCGAAGTGGGTTCATCCAAGACTTCTTTTTTCTTATGTAGGGGAAAGGGGGGTTATAAATTGGTTAACATTGTCGTAAATGAACACGGAATCAAATTATGGCAACAAAATATTCAAAAGAAACGCTATAAATAGGTCATTGCTTAACCCAAATTCGCAAAACTCTACTGAACACACTTGTAAAATTCCCTTACATCTTATTGCAGCACAAAACCTTTTACTTATAGGTTTTTTACTTGTAGGTAGATACCGATCTCTCTGATTGATGCGTTGTCAGGGGACTTCTTTCATGTCTCAATCTGAAGGACGGGCCATGCTTAAGTACTGCCAATACTTTAACTTCAAAGGGCTGATTGACAGAAGGATATTTCTGGAACTTAACATGCAAAGGATCGGTAAATGGATTGGATGTACGGAAAAAAGTTATTTAAAATAATTTTACATTGCAAACTATTTATATTGTTTTATTCAGGCTGGAAAACATTAGTTTTACTGTGACATGACAATTTGAACTGTGGCTACTGATTGTAAAAGAAGTTAATTTTAGGTAAAAATAGCTCTATACTACTACCGTTCTATTGGCGAGACGAATAGCGGGGACATTATAAGCTACAAGTCTTCAATTTCATCGATTTCCAATACAAAGTGGATTGCCGAGTTTTGAAGAGTCAAAGGCGAAATTGAGCAGTTCTACCTGCCTGAAAAACCACCGAAAAATCTGGAACATAGTTCATTATACCAGCGAAATTAAAGAGACATGAGACTTTTACTGAGTCGATTTCATCTTTGTATTTTCCAAAGTCGTCAATCATGGTTGTACAGATAACTGAACATTATCAGCCTATAAAGTTCCCACTACTGGGACACAGGGCTCCTCTCAGTGAGAGGGAGAGGGCCGTAATCCACCACGCGGGCCCAGTGAGGGTTGATAGATGCCAATTTTTTATTTTAGGACAATGTTTGTTTTGAGAGCAGTGGTGATGACATAATTTACACAAAGTAAAGCGCCTGTCGGGGTTCGAACCTACTACAACTCGTAAATCGCGACCGTTACTACTGGGCTACCACTGCTCCTTTTCCAGTTTGATAAAGTCTTAAAGTACACTAGGCATCAAATCACCCTCAACCAATAAAATACAAAATTTTATCCAGCACAACACAACAATATGAACAGATAACAGTATCTCGACAATATTCATTGACCCATATAGCGGTACTCGATATAAGCAAATGTCAATGACCGGTCAAGAGTAGCTCGC
Organism: Apamea monoglypha; assembly: GCA_911387795.2. NCBI lineage: Eukaryota > Metazoa > Arthropoda > Insecta > Lepidoptera > Noctuidae > Apamea > Apamea monoglypha. Next base: position 18,494,658 of record OU426926.1, on the reverse strand, counting down.
CTAGTATTTTATTACAATGTAGAATAAAGAGTAGAAAGTTTATCCATAACATAAGGTGTTTTAAGTCACTCATTGATTGTAGATAAGAATAGAGTTAAGGGTTCAAAAAAGAGAGAAAAATGGAAAGATTATAGGGACGCCTTTGCGCTGCAGTGGGACATAATAGGCTGTAATAATCATCATCTGCCTACCCTTTTCCCAACTATGTTGGGGTCGGCTTCCATAATAATAGGCTGTAATAATAAATAATTATAATTAGCTCCCAAAAACGTTATTTCATTAAATGGTTTAGAAGTTACATCAATGCACTCTCCGTTTGAAACGAAAAGTTGCATATTACAACACAATAACACGTGTTCTTTCATGGGGGTAGGTATACAAATATATTGACACAGGCTATCATCATTGCTTTCCCTCTTTTTTTTAGGTATGGCATCGCGCAGGTCATCCTAGGAGGTTGTCGGCTGCTTATCTGGTTTTGCCTATGGGTGCTTCAATAAATTAAGGCCTCCAGCCAGAGCTTGTATGGTGTACATTAAAGAGTATTCTATTCTATTCTATTCTTAAAAACTAAGCGACTACACGCTACACGGTGCAAGCAGGGCACCCCCTGTGGGGTACTGCGTGTCAACTGCGGACATAAGATTACTTCGAAGCCTGAACTAAGAGTTAATGACAATACGATATGGCAGTTCATCATCAGCCTATAGCAGTCCAATACTGAACATAGACCTCTCCTATTGCAGCCATTCAACTCGATTTTCGGCAACTCTCATCCAGCTGCGATTTGGCAGTTACTATGTGTAATTGCCCAATGTTTTGACTGATGAACTGCCATCGGACCTGGCCGTATCTTTGTTGTCGGCCTTTGATTGTAGACCCCTAGGTCCATAGTAGGAACGTGCGGAGTAAATAAGCTTTGTAAGTTTCTGCCGTAGTTTTAAAGCACGTAATACACATTTAACTTGCACATGCAAGTATCTTGCATGACAGTGACCAATCAGAAGAGTCGTTACGGCAGAATGGCATGCAAGCTACCTACGTGCATACTCTTGTGCAAGTTACGGCTTTTGAAGTAACTGTTTCGTGATGCTTGTCAAATAGAGTACTTAACCTTCGAAGGTTTGTGCTTCAATTTCAGCGGTAGAAGATGAAGGAGTAAATCTTCTGTTTATCATTGTTGAGTGGTATTAAACGACGAGTTATTCCGGTCGGATCCCCTGAACTGATTCCTTGCTGGTTGTTATTACGTTTTAATTCTGATCCACTCACCTTTAGATTGCGAGTTTTCGAAGAGTTTAAATGTAAGGAGTTCGTGTATTATGTATGTCGATCTATCTTTTATATATCTATATTTCGTTGTCAAAGTTTTAGTTTTAGCTGTTTGTTGTATAGGTACGCTGTTAAATTTTGCTGATTCCGGAGTTAATTTTCTGCAGAATTTGGCAGCTACCGACAAATTCGCCACGTTTAGCAGCTGGCACAATTTACTGTCGATATTTAGGTAATAAAGCGGTTGGTGCTCAAATGATTTATTTTCTGAAGGTAGGTTTGTACCAACACTTTTACACGTCAATCTTATTTTTTTTTAAACTAGATGAGCTCGGTGTGTTAGTAGAAGATTTTCTAAAGGACTCCGTTAACTGTCCTATAGACGTGTCCTTTATGTGTTTTTCACAACATTTTTTCGAGCAGCTTTGGATCGTTCTAATCTATAGTTGTAAACCATATTGTAATACATACAAGCCTTCAATACAAGTTTTGGTGAAAACTTGATGTTCTTAAAGGGCCTGAAGATGTATTCATCTTCTAGGGGGAGGTAGGCTGGTTGGGATAACCACCGACAGCCGCCTAGGCCCACACACAATGGTCCACTTGAAGGTTGAAGGACTAAGTGCAGAAAACGAACCTTCTAACATAAAAAAAGGAAAACGGTGCTCTAAGAATATATTATACCACCATTATTATTAATAGTCCTATCAGGTATCAACAATAATAATAGTTCTATGAGGTCCAAGTTTCTCAACTCTCAAACTGGAGCAAACAAAGCCCCGATACCATTTAATTGTGCTCGTCTATGGACGTGACGGGCAAACAGATGAATTTGTGCTGTACTGCTGCCGCGTACGCTGTTTTTACTGTTGTGGGATTATAATAATGTGGTTTATATGCAAACGGATGGTTGGAATTAAATGTGTAACTGAGAACATTAGTCAAGAAGTCACAAGATAGGCTATAGAACTCTCTCTATAGCCTATTTTGGGTCGTTGGTCCAAGCACGAATTTTATTATACGAATTTACAATTACGGTTATCATTACGATTACAAAATATTAATGTTGGGTAAATGCTCTAATATTTAATGATAAGTGATCCTTTACTTCTAGAAAACTAGAAGTAAAGGACCACTGAAACTTTATAAAAAACCATGGTTTGACACCAAAACTATCATCTTCATTCCTGCATCTATTTGCAGCAGCACCAACATAAATACTGACACTAATCGATATATGCAAACGCCGATATATCAATTATACAGTCATAACATTATCAGTAACATGGTAGCTACACTTCATGCCCATCGATGATTAGATTCCAATCGGTTACGGCTTAACCTGTTACAATTAGCATGACGCTCTAATTGGAATCACGTTCGCTCCAGATGTGGAGGGTTGAAATCTGATAGTAATTTCGACATTGCTAGTGACAGATTTTCCCATTGAACGGTGAATTTCAATGAAGCTTGAATGAACACGGCTTGAAATGTGATTTTATAATTTATCAATTGTAATGGGCAGATCGGCAGTCGCTCCATGTTAAGTAATGTTCATAAAACTGGAATCCGACCTCAATCATCATCATCTGCCTAGCATTTTCCCAACTATGTTAAGGTTGGTTTCCTGTCTAACCGGATGCAGCTGAGTACCAGTATTTTATATTGGAAGCCGACCCCAATATAGTGTGGAAAAGGCTAGGCAGATGAAAAATTCATCAATTATAATATTCAGGGTTATAATACAAAACCTACTTTATTCAAATTAGAAATTGCCCTTCAGAACCAAATTATAACTAATAAGATTTTTTGTAACCACCTGATACCGCTGCTGGGCAAAGCTCTCCTCCTATTTTTTGTTGGTTCCTGTGTTAGTATTTTTTTCCTTAAGATTTATTATAGGTAAGGTTCCATAAAATAAATATAATATCAATACTACATGCACAACAGCTTTCCTGCACGCAACAAACAAACCCACACATGGTACACATCGGTTCAAAAACAACAGAACCGCCATTACCGCTAACATCCCTAAAGTTCCAATTAATACGCATGAACAGTGAAAGAAATAAATGAACGCACGTATTTCTTCAGGGAACTGCTATATTTGTCGAATAGAAAACAAACACTGCCTCAGGGGTGATCACAATCCAGTCAAAATATCTGAGAGATAAAAAATAATGTCAAAAGAAAAGGTGCAAAAAACATGTTTGGTGGGCGTGTTCGTTTGTTTTATCCGAGATAGAGGGTAAACATCGTTTGTCTCTCGCTGGGGGCTAGCTGTGAGCCAGGAAACTAGCGGGGTTTGGAACAAAATTAATAGTAATTAGGTTGAGACTCTAGTATGGCCTGTATTCAGCAATGGGTACAAGTCTGTCAATGATGATGATGTTGAATGTAATAAGCATTTAGTAGATATTAAACAATTACGTATTCTGCTTGAGGAAACGTACGAACAAATTAAAAAGAGTAAATACCTACAGCGTTATCTACACAGGGCGATTTAATTGCTTGTAGCATAGATACCTACCATAAGTTGAAGCAACAATAAAACAAGTCATTTGTTGCTTAAATTTTAACGTATGCCATTGGCATTGGTTGGAGTCCTACAATCAAAAATTCGAAGACATATTGTGTGACACCAACCCGCACTGGACCCGCGTGGTGGATTACGGCCCACTCCCTGTCACAGAGAGAAGGCCTGTGTCCTCAACAGTAAAAGCTGATTATGTATTTTGGCAAGAAATTTAAATCGTGTAAACGAGGCTTTACCCAGACTAAGTTTATACGAGTATATAAACATTTTCATCGATAAGAGGATAGAGTTTCCCACGCACCTTTTTGCAAAGTGTTAAAAGATAAGAGGGATTATGCTTTCACGTGTGGACTGTAATCCCGTTTATTGTGAATAGCATATATACATTGCTTACACCAGGAATATTGCTTTCAGAGTCTTATGAAAACATTTGGTTTCGTCAAAATATCTCTAGTATTGCCAAACGTTATGATTGAAATGAAATGAAGTTGTTTATTCTGTAAAGAGGATAACGGAATCACTTTCACGCGTCGTATTATAAAAAAATAAGCTAGATGAAGTCGACATTTTCTACCTGACTACCCCTGAGAACACATGGCAAAACAAACTCAAGGATCAAAGTGTCTTAAAAAGTCCAGACGTAATCTTGGTCAGATTATGTCTGGACTTTAACCCATTTCCTGTCCCATGAATCACATCAGGTCGATTGTTTAACTATTGTGTCTACTTGTGGACAGTGAAAGTATTAAAAGACATAGCGACATAATATTGATAACTATATGGATTTGCTACTTAAAGGACCACCCTAATTGCGTAACACACGTTCAATCATAGTCCTAAAAATTTTGAAGGAAATTTCTAATCCATTGGCTTATAATGTTTGAAAAAAATTTCTGCTCAGAATAGATTGAGAATAAAACTTATTTGTAAGAATACAAGTACAATAAGTAACTGGCATACCTACATTGTGAGATTCCGATAATTCTACCAAGTATCCTGCGGTGATTCCGTAACATATAAAGTGGCAATCGATTGCAGTGCCTTTCATTCTGACAGTTCTACCGGGTTCATTGCGTTATTCACGTTGTTGAGAAGATTAATTTTTCAAACATATGAAGCAATGGTTAGGAATTTCCTTCAAAACACTCGGATTGTCATTGAAAGTGTATTACGTAATTTAGGTGCTCGTATCTCAACAACGGAAATAACGCAGTGAATGTTGTTTAACTGTGACAGTTCATGCAAGGCACGGCCATTGTCATCATCATTCTCCTGCCTTCATTCCAATTTACTTGGGGTCGGTGCAACATGTGTTTTTCTTCCATACTTCTCTTTTAGGCGTCATCTTGGTAGGGGTGAATACCAATATGACGCCTTTCTAACCATAATTATCATCATTCACACAGTCCATCCTTTGTTTCTTTGGTCTTCCCCTACTCTTATAGGCTTTGCCATTACGTGTTATGAAATTACCCCGCAGGCTTCATGCAGTTAAGTAAATACCAAAAATCGTGTAACAACATTGAATTTTATGCAAAGTTTTCGTAGCCGAACCACGCGATGCAGCGGCAAGCTTAACGATGTTTGTTTCGGAATAATTTTAAACAATCCGGGCACTAATGAACCGTCTCACGCGCAGTCGCTTGCATTTACACGGGTAAACGTTTGTAAGTGTATAATACTGAAAAGACTCAATTAACATCCAACTTGTTTTATCTTTTGAAGGCGTATTACAACTATGTTTTTAGTTTCAACCATCTTCTTTGGATGTTCTCGTCTTCATAATGCTAGAAATTCCTGTAGATTTTAGATTTGTAATAATTTGCCTCAGGGTTTTATACTTCGTTACGATATACAACCTCATTTTTTTTAAGTTATGGAATAATTTTGTTGCCGGTTTTCTGAGTAATGCAATAATTTCACGCGTTCACTATCTCAATATATTCCAATTTCCATTTCGAATGATTCATTTTGATCTCAAGAAAAAGGCCTTTAACAAAAAAAAGAACAAATATTATTCTCAAGTTATGAAATTACAAAAGCTCATTAAATTTTGACGTGAGGTTTCAATTCCAAAACATTAAAAATGTTAACATATGACAGAAGTTAACAAGTTAAGTGTTCGGTTTCATGGGCCTTTTGGGGTCTCTGCTTACCGCATTTATCAGACTGTGAGCTAAATAATTAATATCTTCATTTACATAGATGGGTAGGTACGCATTTTGACAACCTTGCTCATGGGACTAGCCATTATTTAAGGGCTAACGATGACATTGAAGTTTCTCGCTTTCTGGCCCAACTAGGTGATATGGTTGATCTTTCCGACTGTAAATACTAGAAACGTAGGTACTTAGGTATATGGGAATTAAAAAATCTTATTGAATTTTTACACGATCTTCTAGCGTGTAGGTATGCCACATGAGATAAGAGCCACGAGACATACACGCGCTTGTAACCAAGAAGATATATTATCATTATAAGTGACATACCCTTTGAACTTTATTGCACTTTATATTCTATCAAAACTAATATTAGTAGCATTAACTAGTGGTTACCGCGTAATGTGCTCGTGTCGATTTATCTGGCAACTACTAACCGACTCCACAGTATACAGATAACTAGCATTATAAACGATATATAATTGTATTAAATATTTGAGACGGTAAAACAAAGATGAATTTCCTGTATTCATCTCACTTTAAGAACACAATTTGGCTTACTGCCTTTAGCGTGATAGTTACAGTGCTCGCTCTTTCCGATGTCAACAAGGATTGCATTGCCAAAAACAAGGGCACAATTTCAAACAACTTCCTATTAGGAACGTGGTACAAAATATACAAGTTCACACACCTCGGACCATATCCTACATGCTCATGTCTGAATGTGACATTCAGCAGACCAACAGAGGAAGAACTAAAGAGGTATCGAGAAAAGTACGGTTCGGTGAACCTGCCTCACGAAATAGGTGATGATGCTGTTGTGGAAGATATAAACTACATGAAAGGTTTGCTTCTTGGACGGTCAGCCACTAAAACGTATATCATTGATCCCAAATCTGTGATGTGGAATAGCCTGGATGGTTACGAAGTATACGTGTATAGACGTGTCAACAACGATAAGTATATGTTATACTGGCAGTGTTCCCATAGAGGGCATGTGAAGTGGCTGCTGGCAAGAGATCCGAAGGCACCGGAGGAAGAAATGCAGCAAATTATTAGGGACAGACCTGAGATAACTAATAAAGAGACTGGTGTGAGATTTTGTAATGGAACGTGTTATAGATGATCCACCTTTTTAATCGTCTGAATCTTGAGAAGTTCGGTTTTATGCTGTACTGGCCCCTTTGGTCCAAGTTTTGTGATAGACCATGATTTCCTTTTTTATTTACCTACGAAATTATTCATTATAGTACCATCTGTTTTAAGATGTATGTGTGTCTTTAATGCAATAAAGACTACCAATATCCGTTTGTATATCAAAAGTAAATATTTCGTTTCAGTTTTCACATTCCTCTCTAAGAAATTGAAGTGACATCTCCCTGTATACATTTCTATTTTAAAATGATTTCTTTTAAAGTGCCAGCTTCAAAATGCAATTGGACAAAGCGTTCAGTTGAAAGTTGGTGCACAAAGAATGTATGGAACTGTCGGCGTCTCGTCTCAGGAGACGTGTTTGAACAAAACTGACTTAAACGAGATTTTCACATTTTTATATTTCTGTTTTACAGGAAAATTGAAGTTTTGAGATTTGAAGTTCGTGACAATGTTTTGGATAAAAATGACTGCTTTGTTAGAGAGATCTGGAGATTATTTCTTCATATAGTAATATTTATTCTTTCTTTTATTTATTTAAGTTTTATTGTGAAAGAGTTTTTGCAAACAATTTATAGAAATAAAATAATTATTTAATATTTGATCATTTTTAGTTACTGACTCAAGTCGGGTTCAAACTCATATTATTATTCCTTCTTCTGTACTTTGAAAAAAATACAAATCACTAGATTACATGCTCCAAAGTTCCCACAAGAAAAATAGCTACCTGAAACTTAGCAAAGTAAAATATAATATATCTAATTTCTGTACCAACGGTCCGCCTTTCATTTCAAATAGCCCTTTCTTCTCACTCCTCCTGCCAAATTGCCAGGTTATGACACAGTTTTGCGTAACCCGACATTGCGAGCGGGACGTTCGTCACGGGACATGTAATATTCAACTGTCTGTGCATCCATTATTCAGAAGCCGTCACGCCGTGCCTAGCAAAACGTGAAAGCGAACAAATTATTAACGAGATTTGCAAAATATGATCCTCGTAGAACGTGTGATAGGGCTGTCATACCTTTGCTGATTGTAAGAGGGTTCATGTCGTTTTCTTAAAAGATTTTGAGAGTGTTCTTTTTTTTAATTTTGCTCCCTTTTATAACAAAGTGATTATTATTGTGCACAATTGGGGAGGGTAATACACCGTTACTGTGTGTTGGTGATTTCATACCTTAGACCAAGGTAAAATGGTTGTGTGCTACAATGCTCTCGTTCACTATTAGTTAGTAAGGTTTCGCAAACTTTACTCATTTTACCAAAATGACATAGAACAAGTCATTATCACATGGTATCTGCCAGATGTTGAACCTTCAATTTAAGCCTCCATTCCAACTCGACCTAGATCTCAAAATATTATCTTACCTTATTAGAATACATTATTATTATCTCATTAGAACCACAAAAGATGGACCGGTTATCTCAAGTGGCTTCCATCCTTGCTTTCCATTAAGTTTTTACCGGCTGGACCAATGACATGTTCTTCGGTGAGTGAAGCCCGGAGCTCCAATAATTCGTCTTCGTCTCTCTAACTTTCATTAACTATCGTTAGTCGCTGGGGTACTGTTACTTAGTTATAGGTTTCTACCCACATTGACTTTATAAAATATTATAGTGCCAAACTGTCTCTGTCAGCTTGTTTGTGGTTGCGATTTCATGGCTTCACCGCTAAACCAGTGTTGGTAAATGTTAACCTTAACCTTAAAAATCCTGAAGAAGAATAAAAGCATTACCCTAATTTTGCTCCGTCACAGTCGGGTAAAAAGTAGGAATATCCTTGCGGTAAAATCAGAAAGCCAATTCCCGTAATTAAAAACGTTCGAAATCTAGTCGCAATCTCATCTCAGCGACAATCAATGCCAAAAAACTTGTCAAAAATGTAGGAAAATTAGAGGTATTTTTTGACAGATTGAGACTGAGATCAAAGGGGCAATTCTCGTAATTTTAAGAACGTTCACAGTCTAATCTCAGTCTCAATCTGTCAAAATTATCTCATATTTCCCTACACTTTGACAAGTTTTTGATATTTGTTTGTCGCTGAGATGAGATTGCGACTAGATTTCGAACGTTTTAAATTACAAGAATTGGCCATCAGACTGTGTGTGAACATTCAGGTCTCAAAGTATATTATTATAGAAAATTCCGAAATTCACGTGCGAAAAGCAAGCCACATAGTGTTATAATTATTTAAATAAATGCGAGTACCTACGTTATAATGTCTTTAGTTAGATAGTTTAATAAACATGAACAACGACCCTTTTAATTAAACGTCACACATAAATGAGGTAGTACTAGATTGCTTTGGTAATTAGGTTCCTGAGGTCAGACAGTACCTAGTAACGTTCTCATGAACAGAACCTCAGCCATCCTTACCGTGATTAGATTATCTAGTAATTAACGCCTGACTCGTCTTTTGATCAACAAAAGTGACCGCTCGTGTGGGTACCTACTGGTTCTGTCGTAATATTTTCATCATCCAGAGCCCGACTTCACCCGCTGCTGATTTGAGGCCTCTCTTTTCTTGTGCCAATCTCCACGCTCCTGTGCCTGCCTCATCCAGGTTCTACCCGCAATGTCAACAATATCGTCTGCCCACCTCGCCGCCGGACGACTGACACTTCGTGTTCCAGTCCTTGGACGCCACTAGCAATATTTTACTTTACTTAAAATGAAGCGTCTTAGAAGCGCAATGGTCTTATACGAGTATAAACCACACTGAGTAAGAAAACAACGTACCTACTCTTACGTTGGCAGGTAAGTAAATAAATTTTTCAGCAGTGGTGACCCAATAGTAACGTCCGCGATTTGCCAGTTGTAGTTCGTAGGTTCGAACCCAGGCAGGCACTTTAGTTTGTGTAAATTATTTCCTCACCACTGCTCTCAAAACGGAGAAGGAAACCATCGTAAGGAAACCGGCATGTCCTAGAACTAAACATTTGAAGACATGTGACATCCACCAACCTGCAATGGGCCCGCTTGGTGGATTACGGCCCGCTACCTCTCACAGACAGGAGGCCTATGTCACAGCAGTAAGAACATTATAGGCTGCCAAATAAGTTTTTAATTAAAAACTTTTCATGCTATTTTATTTTTTCGTCGAGACAAAATAAAGAGAACCCCTCGGCAAGATATAAGGGGACATTTGTCCCAACAAAAGCACAATATCGGTCAAAAATCTATCAAATTATACTTATCCATTAATCTGTGAATAACCAAAAAAAGCACAACAAAGCGGATTATTCCGAGATTCCCTAAAAACGGGTAAAAATACCCAAAACGGGATTCGAACCCAAGTCCTATTGTTGAGCGCGTGCGGGTGACAATCATCCGATAATGACGTGTTTAGCGTGACAGATAATAGAGGAACACGTCAATCATTGCGTATAAGCGTGTTGGAATGACAGCTTTTACGCCGTGACGAATAATAACGATATACAAAAAAAAAATATGTAAAAAATACGAAAAGCTGTAATGAGGTTATAATCCTGGCAATCAATCGGTCGAAAACAAGATTGGAAAAATTTTATAAAAATAAAAGACAGCTGTCACTTTTAAATATTTAGAAATTGGAATTCGATTTAGGTCTATCTCAAATGTTTTTGTTCAAGGTGATAACTGGCCGCAGGGTGAGTATACTCACCCAAGACTAAAAAGTGGAGGCCCAGGCAAGGTGAACAAATAAAGAATGATCCTACAGGTAAAGCTTTATTTTATTTTCACTTTTTATAGCTAGCCGTAATCTATGATCCTAATCCTAAGTATAATATTTTAAATGCGAAAGTAAGTTTGTTTGTGACGCTTTCACGCTAAAACGGCTGAATTGATGTGGATGAAATTTGGCACACAGATATACCATGGCCTGGGTATGCACATAGGCTACTTTTCATCCTGAATCACAGACGAAATCGCGGGCAACAGCTAGTAATATAATAAAAAGAAATGTTTGATTTTTTGTGTGTTTTGTGCGGTACCTATCTACAACGCCACATGCGAACAACGCGTCATACTGACGTCACGCAAATCCTGCATTTCGCAAGCAGAGTTTACCGCGCAATTAGCATACATCAACCGTTGGGCAGTTGCCCGCCAGACACGACACCGGTCTGGTCGGAGGATCCTCCCTTTTCTATGGAGGATGAGTGTACTTTACACCCTGTTCCTCATACCTCTATAGTTTGTTACGCTTTCACGCTAAAACAGCTGAATGAACAGGGAAGAAAATTGGCACATGAGTAGACCATGGCCTGAATTAGGACATCTAATATTTTTTGTCCTGGTATTACCACGGGTTCGAGACTTATGTGGGTGAAACCGCGGGTACAGCTAGTTTTAAATACAAGCAGACGACTAATTGCTCTTTACTGTGGAAGTCGTGAAGGGCGGGCGTTTTGGGGGACAGTCTTATGTAATTTTGATGTTCGAAAAGTGCTGATTCCCAGCCTAATTTGAATAAATGACTTTTGATTTTGACTGTTATTAACACATCTATTCAAAACCCGTACCGTTATATTTTCACAAAACATTTGAGGGGCTATTCCGGTATTTTTATAGTAGTATTCATGGTTACAGTTTGTGTTTCGAGGTGCCTGCTACCTTATAAATACATACATTAATGAAGTTTAAAGCATATAGTCTCCACCTGTCAAAAATATCTATAATTTAGCAAAAACGTTGAAAGTTTTTGACATTGGAGATTACTACTAGATATTAAACATTTTTAAGTGCGTGAATTGATCTTTTAGTCCCTAGTTATAACATCGTTTGCTTCCCTGGTAGCCTTAATCTAATCACGCAAAACTTAGCACGTCGTAAAGGTCAATAAAGTTAGCATAGTTCGGAAATCAAGTTAGCGAGACCAATTATTTTCAAATCAATGTTCTCGGGCGTAAATGTGACACATAGGCTCGTGGCTAAATGATCACAGCCGCACGGTATGATCGAAGGTTAAGCTACGCTTGCCAGAGACGATTCTTGGATGGGTGACCATCCATTACATATCGAAACCCCTCCGTTTACTACCGGTTATCAGATCGTCCATCACCTTCGCTGTGGTCTACCTCGACGGCGATGTGCTCCCTCAGGCGTCCAGTGAGTGATCATCCTTGCCCATCTCTCCGGGTGCACTTCAGCCTGCTACATTATAATATAGAAAATGATTTTTCTGCATTTTCTCAGTAATTGTTCTTTTACATATTAACAGGCGTGCCCGCCAATCGGAATTCTGGCTAACACTAATTGGCAAATAGTTATATTATAGTAACTGCAACGAACTCCGAACAGTTTGTGTTGGCATTGCGAGTTTGTGCTACGGACAGTTGGCAGATAGTTCGATGTTCACAGATCAGGCGCTGGTTAGCACATTATTACTGCAGTCGTTCGATTACACTATTTCTTGTTGGAATCGGATCTCTTGGAATGCTATAGTAGTCTAATTAGTTTAAGTAAAGGGTAAGTCTATACTTAGTTGAATGAAAATCTATCGTTCAACGACATTCTGAAAATCAGACAGATTGCTAAGAAACAGTTCGGTATTTTTTTGACATATTTTAAAATGCGGTCAGGTCAGACGTGTATTGGATTCAGAATAATCAAATCTATTGATTTTATACGGTTTTGGTCGTAAAACGATGAGGTAATTTGGTCATGGGCTTTCGCACCATTTGATTTAATTATTTAAATCAAGAAGATGTTTTTCATTTTGACAACTGAGGTTACTGAGGTTAATTTTATAACTTCAATTTTATTTTGTTAATCAAACAATAATTGTTGTTGAACAAAATGGTGAGATATAAAGTTAAAATCTTCTAAATACAGATGAATGTATTACTAATTTCGTTGAGTGAGTGACTGCATAAGACTTTAACCTAAACAGGGTTTGTTTACACTTTTATAAGATACTTTAGGAACGGTCAGTACCTATTCATTTTCGTTTTTGGGCTCTGCAATTATATTTATAAATTATCATCAGCCCAGCCTTTTCCTAACTATGTTAGGGTCCGCTTCCAGTCTAACCGGATGCAGCTGAGTAACAATATTTTACATGGAGAGACTGCCTGACCTCCGCAACCCAGTGACTGTGTGGTAATACGATACCTCTTGGTAAGACTGGCTAATAGACTTTCGGCCTTCTGACCACCCGTAAAGACTGCCAAAGATCTACGAATGACAGCCGGGACCAACGGCTTAACGTGCTTTCCAAGGAGGGGTCTAGGTATGTAAAAATGGTCACCCATCCACGGACCAACCGCGGCAAACGTAGCTTAACCTGATCGGTCAAACCGTGCGGCTGTTATTACTTAGCCACAAGCCCCTGTCAACATTATCAAAACAACAACAGAGACATCAAAGCTGAGAGGTCACTAACAGTTCTGATAATTCTAATTGGACTCTATCCCTTCTTCTAACCTTATTAAGTCGTTCAGTGTTTCTTGTACCATTTAGTTAATTGGCTGAAGTAAGTGTGTGGATGGGTTGGAGTGAATTAGCCGGCTAGACGGCTTGCTTGTCGGTGTGAAATTGCCTTAATATTTATTAGTACGCGTGTGAGTGGTCTAGTCACTTGGTCTTTGGTCTCTGTTGATCCTTGAATTAATTTGTTTACTCATGTTGGATTAGCGGGTTAGATGTTATAAATTCAAGTTGAATAGAATAGAATACTGTTTATTATGTACACCGTATAAATTCCTGACATAAATATAGACATTTTACAAAGGGTGAGACAAATGGGCGGTCTTATCGCTAAGAGACAAATAGTTGATATACTTAATTTCCACCAAAGACTGTAATAGTTGAACAAGCTTAGATAAGAAGATTGTGTGCGGAACTGGATTTAAGCAATTGTTGTTGCTATTTTGTATATTTATTACATGTAATATAATTTAATACTAGCTTTCGTCTGCGGCTTTGCCCGCATGGTATGTCGATAAAAGTATGTAAGTGTGTAGTCTGTGAAAGTCTTATTTTGTCCTTGGCTTGTATTGTCTTTCCCCCGAGTTCAAAGTAAAACTAAAACTTGATCAAAAAACACATTTTGCAAAAATTTAACCATTAGTTCTATTTATAACAATTGGTTGAGTTTAACTACGGGTCAAAAAATGACCCTCAGTAAAAAGCTGTTATTTTGAAATTACAAACAGACAATTCAATTAAATAAAATATTGTTTTAAGTTTAAATTGAAAACAGTCGCTTTGGATAAGCGCTAAACCTATTAAAACAAAATAAACAAAAAAAAAATCTTATTGTTGTATGCAGCTCCTAGGTAATTTGACAAATGTTTAGGCCTTCGTCCCACACAGCCTCTGTTGTGGTCAGACAGTACGAAGACATGATTTATTTACGAATGCTACGTTAACAAGTTGTTACCGAAAGCTCCGCAACTTGCAACTGAACCTGAGAAATTAGTTGAAACAAAACGTAAGGTATAAAAACATTTCAAACTTTCTCTCCCTCGGCCCTTTTTTTTGTTCTAATCCTATTTGTCGAAATGGGGTGGTCAGACATCTGTGACTAAAGCCTGAGAAATATTATGTAATTTTTCTCAGTCCTTTTTGTTTTACTACTGGGTCAACGCAAAAAGGGGCGGCAAACAGATGTAGATACAGTCCGTTCAGATATTTTACCTCTGACAGCAACTACCTAACAGCAACCTTATTGTGACAAGAATAAAGACCACAATGATTTTGTCAGACTTGTCAATGGCAGCAACCTAACAGCAACCTTATTTGAATGAGAATAAAGATCACTGTGATTTGGACAGTAACACAAAATCTGAGGTAAAATAACTGTGAACGGGCTGTAGTCATTGTATGCGCGGGATTTTGTTTTCAAAATAGGCTAATTAATGGCTGAGATGTTGCTTTTGGCGGTTGTAATATTAGAAAAGGCGAATATACATTACCACCTTTTTAATATTAACGGGATTTTATTATTTTAAAATATATACAAAATTGATCTTTCAAATCAGAGGGGCAACTCTCATAATTTTATGAACATTTACAGTCTGATCTCAGTCTCAATCTGTCAAAAATACCTCTAATTTCCATACTTTTTTGACAAGTTTTTGACATTTTCACTGAGATGAGATTTCGACTGGATTTGGAACGTTTTTTACTACGGGAATTGGCCTTCTGGTAATCTCGGCCCATATCACGTCATCAAAAATGTAGAACCACTCAACCAAATGTAAATAACGTTTCGTTAACGTCAAAAAACCTTTTGGCGGTGTTACCAAAAACATCTTTGAGTTTTTTTTTCCTCTTTGCCAAGATGTGTATCATGGGTCGTAAAAAATACGCAATCCTTTACATGTTCGATTTATTAAGTAACAATGGTCGCGGCGATTTGTAAAACGTCGGTTGCTAAAAAATGTTTCTTTGTGTTTTAAAGAGATGGAAGGGTTTTGAAATTTGTATTTGTATGAGACTTGTATAATACGTTATCATACTTCGTAAAGTAAGTATGTCTCACCTCTCAATCAAAGACCTCCCCCAAGTATCGTCCTTAGACCGGTTCTCTGATTCTCGCATCGGTCTATCGGCACGTGATCGCCACTCCAGAATTTCGGCCCATACCATTTGTTCTGTGTAGTTCTTCTCTCTCTTCTTCGTAATTATGTCTTATTAAATCTAACTAGCATATATGGTCCGACTGGAGGGCAAAGACCCACCTCTCCTTTTTCCACACCATTCTGTTTTCAGCTAATATGGGCCAGTCCTTTGGATAAGAGTCAAGCTCGTCCCGCCGTCTTCGCCTTGTTCTGGCTCGATGTTTTTTCCTTATGTTTCTCATGTTCATCAACACGACTGCATATTGGCAAGACTTATTCAAGAATATGTCCTGTAATAATAATTATGTAGTTAAAACATTACCTAGTCAGCAAAGTTAGTAGCCGATTTGATAGCCCAGGGATCAGCAGATGTATAATTCACTATTCTTGAAAGCTCTATCCTTTTATAACATTTTCCTGCTTAATAGAATTTTTGTGTACAGTCGAATACAATTTCTTCTTGGTTTTTTTTGTAACATTTTGGTAGGTACGTACCAAGATTTTGTGACACGTCACACGCACTTCATTTCATTCCACTTGAACATCGTCAAAAGTCACTGCGAACAATGACAATTAGATCTGTTATGCCTTTGAACTAGGGCTGGCTCGTTCTTGCATTTATTTGTATAGTTACTAAGTCATTTAGTTTAGTACCTAGTGTGTGTAATAATTGTATATAGCGACGTCGTTACGTTACGTTCGAGAGATGGTTGCTGAATATCCGCGCTATTGACGATAGGTTCGTCCGAAGTCACAGCATTTTGCTGAGCAAGGACCTGTTCTTGCTCAGAGAAAGAGACTTCGACGCACGGCTTAATTGTTTTATATTATTGTTGTTTGTTTGTCACAAAAGTAGTTATTTTACACTCTGCAATTGGCATTTTGTTTTTATTTTGTTGTCATCTGCCAATCTCGCGGGCGCATCGCGGATTAATTTGTATTTTTAATGTCAATTAATGTGTGTTGTCTTTGGTCCCTGGCCCTGACATCAAGCAATGGTCAAAATTGGCAACATTTTATATGCTTGAGTTCGAGGCTCTTGAATACGTTGTATGTGTATATTTTATGTCCTTTTTCTATTTGTATTATGCGTTTTGTTTGTGCAGAATAAACAATATTTCTTTCTTTTCTTGCTTTCAATAAATAAAGATTTACGAGTGTACTATGAAGATATCTCAGACATTACGTTTCTTTTAAAAGCATCTTAAACAACCTCAAGTTCTTCAGCACAACAACGCCGTTACCATTAATCCAAATCATCGCAGCTGCTAAGTTTCTGAACCATTAATTTAAATTTTCTCGTCGCCATATTGCTTTTTGTTACTTAACAGTGACTTTAAGATTATATGGTAATGATTGTTTTCTGTTGCTATTAAATTCAGTTGGTTATTTATACCCAGTGAATATTATAGATGCTTAGTTAGGATAAATGTGCCGTCTTTACAGAATGAACGAAAGAGACCAGTCTTGCTTGGTGAGCAAATCAGCGATGATCTAACTTTAGAGACAGCTGTGCTGCTGGGGAGTTTGTTGCGCCACTTCTTCT
Organism: Apamea monoglypha; assembly: GCA_911387795.2. Taxonomy (NCBI): domain Eukaryota; kingdom Metazoa; phylum Arthropoda; class Insecta; order Lepidoptera; family Noctuidae; genus Apamea; species Apamea monoglypha. The sequence continues at coordinate 18,477,444 of OU426926.1, read as the reverse complement.
TCCCAGCTAAAGCAATAGTAAGTGGTGAAGGGTGATTTGGGGGACTGTCTTATGTAATTTTGACATTCAAAACGTGCTGATTCCCAGCCTAGTTTAAATAAATGACTTTTGATTTTGATTTCATGTCTTATGGCCGGTTCCTATAAATTACGGACCGTTACTGGTTAAAATTAAGACTTGTATATTTACCAATATTGAAGCAAAGATCTCATAGCATTGCATAGTAGACCCTCCCATAAATGGAAGTAGCTATCACAGGTAAAACTAGCTTACAAATCTATGTATATGCCCAAAAATTGCTACGATTAGTAAATAGAACGATTCGTTATTGTTTTGTAAGAACGAGCATTATTTTAGTTATTTTTAAAGCTATTGTTGAAAATTGTTGCGTGTTACAAAAGGTTTTCAAAAGCTACGTTATACTTAGATACTTTTGTAGAACACATTACCTATTAAATGAATGACTTGCGAGTTATACTTGCTTAAATTTATCCTTTAACCCAACACAGATAAAATAACACAATTATTGTTGTTTCTAAAAAAATATAAAGTTATAGCCCAGCTTAACATCGCAAGACTTATATACTCCTAAGTTGGAATATAATCCGCGTATTATCATCACTACTTTATCACTAGAAAGTACTTTGTTTACAATGTTTGCACAGCAATATTTCTGTATTAACGTATTATAAAATACTTGTAATAATTCAAGGGATATTATAAATGAAATGGGGAGCGGTATTGAAATGTTAAGTTTAAAATACATGTGTGCAGTGTGGGGCTAGGAAACGAGCGGATTTCGGGATGGCAAGCAAGTTAGATAATTCGTGATACGTAATGTTTATATTTACATCCATATAAGGAGAAATATGCTAACGTAGCAGTAGAAGTAATTTAGTGGTGCTAAGTTTTGCGATACTTTTGCCAAGATTGTAGCTACCTATATTATCAATATTTCAGGTAGGTTTAAAAGATTCAAGTTCAAGCTACATCAATAAAAGCTCTTAAAGTCAATCATAGTTTGTTTGTTTCCATTCATTTTTATTTTTGACCTGTAATATCTAAGTAAATGGAATGATGTTTACGATGACCTTTAATAATCCCTTAGATACCAATATGGAAATGAATAATTTTTTGTTTACCTGAAAATAACAATCTATAACATCAATTTATTCCATCTTGTCAAGGGCGCGGTCTAGTTCTAACAGCATCCTAAGTATGTTGATGGAAAAGTCCGACGTACCTTGGTTGTCGCACGCTGTGGAGGTGCTGGTCAGAAGACTTAACAATATTCTTTTTATTTTTGTCTCTGTGTTTTTGTTAACAGTCAATAGTTTTAAAGAACAATATTACTAACAATTGGGCTTAGTAGCCAGAAATAAACAAATATTGAATTGAATTGAATAACAGTAATCCAGTACATCGGTTTCCAAAATGCGCGTCAGATGCCGGCCGAATCCAACGTCTTGACACAATCCGTGGTCCCGCTCCAGCAACCCGCAATCCACCCCGCTGGTTTAAGCGCCACCCTTAATCAAACAAAGTCCAAGTGTGAGAACATCAAATAAATATGAATTGATAGGATCATAAATCCAAGCGGATGTGAGGCATAATCCAGCGGATATTTGTTCATCCCTATCGCCATTTTTAAAGGATATATGCCCTTTGGCACTGTTTTTGCGACCTTTGTTGTGTAGATCGTAGTTTGATTTTATATTTGCAATGTTTTTTTTTTTTTTGAGAGCATTCCTTTCGGGTTTGAAGGGGCCTTTTTATGTGTAATATTTTCTCTTTTCTTTGATGTTCTAAGATATAGAAATACAGGGTGTAAAAGGACCCACTACGAAGTCGTCATCTACGCATTCATTCGGCATTCTGTACATCAAACTAAGTAACTTACACAGTCAGCCTATAATTTGGTTAATGGATGTCGCGTTGGTTCACACGTCTGCGAATTTTTGTTCTAGGACATGCCGGTTTAGTTTCATTCTTTCACCGTTTTGAGAGCAGTGTTGATGAAATAATTTACAGAAAGTAAACCGCCTGTCTGGGTTGGAACCTACGACCTACAACTCGTAAGTCGCGTCTACCACTGGACCATTGCTCTCAAATTAAGTAAGTTTGTGCAAAAATATTTGTTGGGACTTTTATTTTTGGCGTGAAAGTTCGCTGTTTACGATAGTGCGCAATGTAACGCACTTATTAGGGTATTCAGTATAAACTAGACGTTTAAGTACCGATATCTTACCCAAATAACAAGGTTTGAATATGAGAATGGTTACTAGTTAGTTATTTACTGTGTATGAAGGTTATTATTAAATATGGTTTGTAGGGAAAGGGTTTTATGAAGTAAAGCACAGATAGACAAGGCTAAACATTTATTTGAATTTAGGCTTGTTAGTAATTAATCAGAAAACTAGTCGTCCGTTCGCAAATCTAGGTCATCATGGAGAAGAAGGACAAGAAACTCCATGGAAACAGTATTAAAGTATTCTATCAATACATTTCATACGTTTTAAAAAAAAACCTTTTTATATACTACAAACGTCTTTTACGTCAAACATCTACTGCCATTTGGAACCAATCACAGATCATCATATATTTTGGCTTAATATCTTCTAACACAGGTACCTAGTAATAAACAAATCTTATCTAGTGAAATCGTTTTAAAACATTATAAGGTAATTAGTCAATTTAATAGGAGTTGATTCGTAATTCTTAGACATCATCAAAAAGTATATCAACATCAACTGACAGGATTGTGCCAATCGTTTGAAACAACCTATTACATTAAAATAGCAATCTAAAATATACTACCAGTATAATAAAATATTACTTAATCATTTATAGTAATAACATTTAAGTGTTTTTTATAAGTTAAGACTGTTGTTTTTTGTAAACACAATATCTAGTTAAATTAGACGTACTTCTACGTTGGTCCCAAGCTTCGTATATGTGACAGATGCCATTATCCAACAAACAATATTCTAATATTATAATTATATCAAAATGAAATATCTAATACACTCAAAACGTTATGCTAGGTTATAACATTTTAAAGTTGTGTTCCTAAACAATAGTCAAAACAACTTGGAACTTTGACCTTCATATGTCCGTAACCAGAAATGTGGTCCAGCACAAAAAAATATCATAATAACAGGAAGAACCCCGGAATTCGTTAAGAGTTTTCATATCATTATTTTTGCGGCGGAGGCGTGCTAAGTCCCTAAAATATCCCGAAATAGGTTTAAAACAATTGAACAATCATTGTATTGTTCTACACCGACCTATTGTTTGGAAGCTGAACTACTGTATGTCACCGTATTATGTCACCCAAAATAGAACTGTGGACTGATATGAGTTTTACGCGGAAAGGATTATTTTGAACTGTTGTACCTACTTTTTTTCATAAATTAACACACAATTTGGAATGATTCAAAATCAAAAGTCATTTATTCTAACTAGGCTGAGAATCAGCACTTTTCGAACGTCAAAATTACAAAAAACTGTCCCCCAAAACGCCCGCCCTTCACTTCCTAGTGCTTCCGCTGGGGAGAAGAAGTGGCGCAACACACTCCCCGGCAGATTATTGCCTTAGCCTTAGACTGAGACCAGTGGGGCAATTTTCGTAATTTTAAGAACGTTCACAGTCGGATCTGTCTCAATCTGTCAAAAAATACTTCTAATTTCCCTACATTTTGACATGTTTTTGACATTTGTTTGTCGCCGAGATGAGACTGCGACTAGGTTTTGAACGATTTAAATTACGAGAATTGGCCTTCAGGTCTCAGAACGTTCACAGTCTGATCTCAGTCTCAATCTGTAAAAAATATGTAACGTAATGTACATACTCACAGTTATCTACATTCATTCCTCCAGGTCAGACAAGCATTCCGTCACCGTTAGGCGCTGATCTGACTATTCCTCACGACACCAGGTCACGTTTAATCATCAAACTTTAACATAACACTATGACGATTTAGCAACATCCAAGGGCTGGAAATTGCGCCCACACTGATTGATATCATTTTTCCTATAAACACTATACTTTTAATACGCTTTTAATACGAAATAACTATATATGTAATTGTATTTTATTAATTTATTTTATTATGACAGTTCTGACAACGACGTTTGTCAATACGTCGCCATGACAAGTTTGTTTCTAAATTCTTATCAGCCTGTCACTTTTAGCTGAAAATATATTCAAACTATTGCAAATCAATACTGGCCATAATATTTCAAATTCATATTTATTTCTTCAAGTTGCTGTTCTACGAGTTTATCGTCATAGTGTTATGTTAAAGTTTGATGATTAAACGTGACCTGGTGTCGTGAGGAATAGTCAGATCAGCGCCTAACGGTGACGGAATGCTTGTCTGACCTGGAGGAATGAATGTAGATAACTGTGAGTATGTACATTACGTTACAAATAACTCTAATGTACATACATTTTTGACAAGTTTCTGACATTGATTGTCGCTGAGATCAAATTGCGACTAGATTTTGAACGTGAGTTTGTAAACGTTCTTAAAATTACGAGAATGGCCCCTCAAGTTACAGGTTTCCATTTCAGTTGTTTTTACTTGATGTTTTCCTTTATCGTGAGTAATTTATCGTCACGATGGGACACTTAATATCGTGTCCTGCGTGTCCTGTCAGCTGCACGTTACAGGAACTGATGGACGCTGGTGATTATTGGTTTTCATTCTTAGTTTACCTGGTTAAGTTAGCTTCGTAATTCTCAAAAAGGTTTACGGACCCAAACCGTATCCACAACAATATTCCTTGTGCCTGAACAACTAGGTCTCTTAATTTTCCGATCACACACGGTATAATATGTATGTACTTACATATGTGTAGAGCGAGTTCAAAACAAAAGGCACTGGGAAACCAAATAGTCGGGTGTCAAACAAACTCGTGACTATTTGTAACTGAATACTGTAGTGCACGATGATCAAAAGAACGGAGTGTTATTTGATATCACTTTTGTCAGTCTTTTTTTATTCCTAATAGGGGAAAACAGTTTTCTTTTAGACCCAGATATATAACTTCAATTATTGTTGTCACATTTCAGAGCAGTATTATATCGAAGCTGTATTCCTCTGAACAAGTGCATATCGAAGAAGGGTTCTGTTGAAGTAGTGTTTTTGGAAGGTGTGTGTTGTCGAAGTATGTTCTGTCGGACTAATGCTAGTCGAATATAATTATGTTGTGTCGAAACAACTATTGTTTTTCAAAATTGGGACCGTGTCGAAATAATTAACCGTCGAAATTCAATATGACACTGTAGCGACCTTAGCGACGGATTTCTGAATTGCATTTTTGATATGGAACTCGAGCGCTAGACTCACCAGTCGCTTACATACCATCGCCCTGCCACTTCCACACTACTATAATAAACAATCAGAGTTATTTTGAACCTTATTAAATATATTAACAATTTCAGTATAAAATTAATTTGCCTATCATTTATCTGGCCCTTTAATATAACACGCACAACAAGCGGTGACGTTTACAGACAATAGTTTCGAGTTTTTATTTTTTTTATTTTGCCCCGTTTGCGACTCAGTCGCGACGTGGCAAGGGCGCGTTTGATTACCGCGTGGGTCCAAGTACAGTGAATAGTCTCGAAACCAGTGAAGCAGCAACGATGACTACCCCAAAGACGGCCGGAAAGGTCGCGGCTGCCCAGGCAGCTGCCACCGGAGTAGCAGCGGTATCGGTGCAGACAAAGATACCAGATTTTTGGACAGATATGCCTATATCATGGTTCAGTCAGTTCGAGGCTATTATGACACCACAGAAGTAGGGTGACGCGGAGTTATTCAACAAACGTTCGTACCCGTCCGTTCGTCGTTCGTTCGTTCGTTCGTGGAGTTGTTTGTTGTTGTTGTTGTTCCATATCATAGATATATAATTATAATATAATAAAAAATAAGCCGAAATTGTTTCATTTTACGAGTTTTTTACGAGCTTAGCCCACACTGTTCCGCTCATAGAAATATAACGACGCTCCGGACACAAGTGGGAAGATGTAAGTCCAACCTGGTAAAGTGGGGCTACCTTAGGGAACGGCAGTAGTGTGTGACACAAACCATGCTCCACCTCCTATCCTGCCCTTTGTGTCCCAAAACATGCAGTCAAAGTGACCTCTGCACTGCCACTGACGAAGCCGTGGAAGTAGCAAAGTTTTGGGCCAACAAGATTTAAAATTCAGTCGTGCCAACGACACGAAGAAGAAGAAGAAGATGGAAATATAAAAAAAAACGTTCTTACACCTATGGCCCCACTGCTGGGCAAAGGCCTTTATGAGTTGTATTGAATTTTTTAATTAGCATTATACTGTTTCACTATTGGGCAAAGCCCCCAGATCCTTCCAGAAACTCTTTTCATGCCATTTTTTTCGAACTAACACTCGCGGTACGACGTATCCAGAGGGACAATTCTTGTAATTTTATGAACGTGCACAGTCCGATCCGTCTCAATCTGTCGAAAATTCCACTAATATCCCTATATTTTTGACAAGTTTTCGACATTGATTGTCGCTGAGATAAGGTTACTACTTGATTTTGAACGTTTTTAATTACGGGAATTAACCTTCTGGTCATCTCGTCATCTCCTTCTGGGCCTCGAATGAGTCTTAGGTGAGTTTCGTTCATTATTTCTTATATAAAGTTAGTTGGTAAATAACGAAAAAAAAAACGAGAAAGGAGGCCCACGCTGAAGAATTGTGAAAAACAATATTTTGATCTTACAAGTAACTTAATTAGGTCTGTTTACATTTTATATCTTCTTGCCAGACTTCTTTTTGCAAAAAGAGAGATAATTATATACACGAATAACACTTAATGAGACCTTCGGAATATTAATTAATAAACAAAGTCTAATGAAATATCGTTGTTCGCTTGTGCTTTGTTAAAACGTAATATTTTATAGTCAACAAAATAGTCTACATAGCTGTAGACAATTAAAATAATTAGGTACTCGCTGTTTGGTCTCGCCTAGGCTTAGTGATGAGAGCAATGAATTTAAGGGCGTATGTACATACAGACGCCGGCCGGCATATCAATCTGTCAAATTTCTTTAATTGATTTTCAACTTTATCGCTAAAGCATTAGGTTTAAGATTGATTGGGAAAATTTGACAGTTTCGGGTAGCTTCATGTGTTGGCGTCTGTACAGACACGAATATAAGAGTGATAATTGAATAGCAATGGGAAATACGTGCCAGTGCGCTTGTAGGGCCTTAGCACACCTCCGCTGCGAAAAAATTCTGAGAAACCGCTTAACGAATTCCGCTAAGAAACACTGCTATATTATGTCGCGATTCGAGTAGCAGAACAGCACGAGAGTCGGAGCAAAATGTCGTCGCTTTCAACAAGTAGTAAATACAGTATAGGTCTACTTTGGAAATCTTAGATAAGTTATTCCTTAAAATCAACATTAATTTTAAATTGAAATACCGCTTTATGAATTTGTCGACTGCCACAAATACGTGCGAAGCAAACGCGACACCGCAACGAAATAGCAGGCAGACCGCGGATGTGTAACTGGAATCCCAGGAGATTGGCGAAATCACGCGGGAAAGAAATAGAATCATAATCAAATCTGTGCGGATGAACAGGCTGCTTCGCTTCTTCTTCGCTTAAAGTACAACGGACAAGTCATGACGGAACTACCGTGGTTCCGCTACTATGGTTTCGCGGCGGAGATGTGATACCCGCCTTATAATTTTTAACATGACATTATCGTGGACGCATACGTCCACGTCACGGCATCACGATAACACGGAAGTAAAATGTACGGAAATATACGAAGACTCTTAAATTTCCGTAAGCGATAAAGTTATACTCGTATCGTGCACATACTTCCATACATTTTATGGACATCAATAGGACAAATGTACACAAAATTCAGAACGAAGTACTGAGGAAATTGCGAAAAACACGGGAGCAAAGAGAACGGGGTATTATATGTTTCTACATCTTCTTGATTTCTTCGCTATTGATAGTGCCGGAAATTAAATGTATAGTCCTCCTTATCGATTTTGATAACGGCGACCCTTTGGAATTATTATTTCCTAGCGTGTGACGTAATACGGAGGCGCGTCCTGCGCCATTCTGACATGTATGGCATGGAGACTTTTTTCATGCAACGTCAACTCAGGAGGACACGACCTTCGCATGCAGGACCACAGATTAACCAAAGTGGAAATTAAATAGCGTAGCTTGAAAAGTCATTTTGACTGCTTTTTTGTATCCAATCCTATAACCTACATAATATAGGCAAACTGTTTCCATTTTTCACAACACTGACTGTCACATATTGAATGCAGAAAAATGGATTAAACTAAAACAAAACAATATACAAACCAGAATTTGTAGGCTGCGTGTAAAGTAACAGGATTTCCTATGAAGCGGGTGCCCAGTCGGCTTGAAAATTGTGTTTGTGCGACATTCACGGTGACTGGGCTATAGTCCTACTGATCAAATTAGTTTAGCAAGATATTGAATCATGGCACTTTCTAGTAGCTTTTTGTCTGATGTGCAATTCTGAGAAAGGAAGGATAGGTCTTGTAATTTGATTTAAAACTTGCCTAGAAATCCTTTTTAGTACTCGTCTGTGTTTTATAACACTGCAAGCCTAAGGCCATTTGTACACAGAGGTTTTCCTTGCCGTGAAAAACTATGGATTATTTGCGTATAGTATGTCGTCAGTGTTGTATGGATCACTGTGGAAGCTGGTTGACGGACACGTTTGTTCTACGACGCGGTTTATTTGTCCAATTGCACGCCATTCAACACGATTCTCGGCAACTGCCTTCCAGCTGCTGCCACCCTGCGAAGATCATCGCTCCACCTAGCCTTAGTAAAAACTAGTACAGGACCATAATAAATCATTTAATCTAATAAACTCCTGTACAGAACATAGGTAAGAGGCTAATAATAAAGTTAATCACACAAATCCAGACGTCCTTTCAATTAAATTCAGACCATTGTGCACTACTCTTGCGGGCGGTCATAATTGGACACTCTCTTGTGACCGCGATTGTACTCCGCAGTCCACAGCTACCAAAGTGTTCCTCGCTGTAATTAATTTGGCTGCGAGTGTACTGTTTGCAATGCTTTTGGACCTGGAGGTTTTCTATGGAATGTAATAGGTTTTCTATGGAATGTAATAGTAATGGTTGAGCTTCTCTCACAAGAGGTCATTCGGAAAGTAAGCAGTTCCAGTATTTCTATTTCTGCTTCCAAGCAGTATTTGTTTAAAATACTGTAAATATGTCGGTACTTATGTACGTACGTATCCGTGACGGTTACAATGTGACTTTTTCAATTCATAAATGCACTTTCTGGGTTTATCTTGGACATTGATGACGTTGGGGCAGGAAAAACATCAAGAGTCGATCTATTCTGTAAAAATCTCACATTGAAAACTTAAGTAGGTGACGTGAGTTTTCGCGGTGAGGTTTTTACCCAGATTTATCCTACTAATACTATAAACGCGATAGTTTGTATGGATGGATGGATGTTTGTTACTCAACTCACGCAAAAGCTACTGAACGGATTTTGATGAAATTTGGCACACAGATAGTTTATAACCAGGATTAACACATAGGATACGTTTTATCCCAATATTCCCACGGGATCGAAACTTATGAGCGTGAAACCGCGGGGCGCAGCTAGTATTAACTATAAAGTTAATCGAGATGTTACTGAAACTATTTTTATATAAGTCTGAAATCGCCAACCCGTTTTGAGTAAACGTGGTGATCAATGCTCGTGCCCTCATCGATAAGGCGTTGTTGATACAGACCTGATACATATTCTGTATGTACTCTCTATCTTACGTATATTCTCATGTTATTTTCATAGACATGCAAAAATAAAGAGCAATGAACTATTCATTTATTGCAGAAATATGAAAATGACACTAATCAAATATGAGAGTAATTCGAAGAAACCTTTGATGTGCATTTACTTGAAAATAATCTAATCACTATGTTAACGAGAAAACAAAACACTCACTAGCTATAATGAAGTTTGATTCCCAGAAAAATCCGAAAGCAAGTCAACGTACCATATTAAAAAAAAAATATGTTTACTGGGCTTATTGTCTATAAAGAAAGATAGAAAAAGTATTTTTGCGACTCGTACAGGAAGGTCACAAACTAAACTAAACACAGTCAAAAATAAAAAACCAAATTATGTAAAAAAGTAACAAAACTAAAAATTAAACAGAAAGCCCTATACGAGGCCAAAAGGCTCCTGCCTTTTGGCTTCGTATAGGACTTTCTGTTTCATTTTTCGTTTAGATAGGAATCTCAGCATGAAGCTGCGACATTTAAAAAATAAATGTCGCAGCGCTGGTACGAGTATATCTAAATCTCTTTTGATTTTCATCAATCTGTATTAAAGAAAAACCAATTTGGTAGGAATCTTCTGACATTGCCATTCTGTAGCATTGACCACTTTTATAAGCTATCGACTTTATTACCCACTTTATACTCGTATCCATTAATATTATATTTTCATTTTAGGGTTCTGCAGCCATGGCATAAATGGAACCCCATAATTAAAAAGATAATGATGAAGAGACATTTTTATGTAGGTAATTCAATCATTTCTGAGATAATATGCCATGTTTTCGGATACAGTTTAACAGAAATTATCACAACTGCAGAAACAACTTTGTTTTTCATGACGTTATTTTCGAGAATTACTATGAAGTAATAATGTGCATGCGTTATTCTCCCTGCTTTGTGCGTGGTTGGACAAGCACTAGGCCGGTTTTTTATTCGAAGAAAATACACCCATTACTATCCAACTAACATAACACAATGTAGTTTGCATAATTTGGGTGTGCTACAATAATACCTCAGCCTACCTCTTCGGGGAAAAAAAACGCCAAAACATCAACAAAGTTGTCGAAATAAAAAACAAAACAGAACCTCTATGATATAAACCCTCTCTTGATATTCTGGTCGGGTTCAACATGAAGCGTAGAGCCAGAGCACCCTTATCACAGTATTGAGCGGCGAATGCCAAGGTCGGTGTCAAGTTCAGATAAGGATCGCTTAGGAGTGCGATACAGCCTCCTGTTGATGTTAGGGGAAATTCTGAGTTTGTGATAAATTTGAAGGAACTTATAGAAGGCTGTAATGTATCGGAAATTTTTTAGAGAAGATTCATATACCTTGCGAAAAATAACTTTCAAATAATTATTAACTTTTATGTATTTATTTGCATAATTAAAAGCTAACACTACAATAAAGGAGAAGAGAGAGCTTATTGGGCATTCGAAAGTTCGTCAGCATTACTGTCAGTGGGTGTCCTAAATGATGACATTATTGACACGTGGAATGGCAATATTAACTTCTAATTGCCTCTCTATAGGGCAAATGCTATTTCATGCATATACTAAAAAGACTTGCATCGGTGTCTGCAGCTTATAAAGTTTTATTTTTTTTTAAATCCTTTATATTCTTTGTTTTGATTCCTGGTACTTGATCCGAAATTTTTTAGGGCCATGATGCCCTAAAAGTTTAATTACTGCACAGGCGTTGACTGTTGTCAATATGCCTTGTCAGCTGTAATGATTTTCGTAGCTTCTACTTATTTTAGCAAGTTTTTCCGCCGACTGCCGGCCGGGTCTAGTTATCACAAGCGCCACTGCCGAGCATGAGGTGCTGGGTTCGGTTCCCGGGTCGGGCAAAGTGTAATTGGGTTTTTCCATCTAGTATTTCTCAGTAGCAGACCGTAGTTTGGATTTGTGTTCAGTGATAGGCTCGCCCCCTACATGAGACTCAACAAAGCTGGTCAAATGTGGGTGTAAGCCACTGCCTCTGCGTATCTCTTCGTGGAATACAAGCGTGTTGTTATGTTTACCCGCCACTACAATAAAACCACAATTTGTCACCAAAACACAAATTACTCTGCCAACAATATTTCACCACACACTTAACGAATTCACGGAAAAAACCCACATTTTTCATTAAAATCTCGCTCTACAAGAACAATAATACAAAAAGTATTAAAGTAATATCGTCCTCTGTTGGAATGATAGGGATTGCTGATGCGAAACGTGAATAATATCATTTTGAGAGTCCCAGTTGACGTAAATAATAGAGGATCGGAGGACTCTGAAATCTATACTGTTATTTAGTTCGTTAGCTGTCTGGGTAATAAAGATAGGATGAACTACTGTATTTTCATCCGTTTCCTAAATGATAAATATTTGGTTGTGAGTAGTTTTTTAGCTACGAATAAGTACCTGGAATTTTCTAATTTTTACCTGTATTTTCAAATTATATTTATTGTATTTTAAATCTCTCTTCTGCCTCTTTGTCGTTCCCCCAATGCTGAGGATCACGACCACGTATGACGCGTCTCCAAGTTATGCGGTCTTCTGCGGTGTGGACCGCTCGGTACATGCTGCCTCCAACAACCTTCTTGACTACGTCTGACTATCTTAATGGTGCTCTTCCTTGACCGTTTTTCCTTCGACCTGGCCCAGTTTTGTAAGCCTATCCAGACAATGCTTAGGTGAACGTAAAATATGTCCAAAAAATCTGAGAGCTCAATAAAATACCAAGTCATAATTTTATAAGCAGTTTTATTATATTATTATGTCATTGCCATCTGCGCAACTTAGTTCAATTCCATTGATTTATTGGCGTATGATTGACATCGTTGTGGGCCAATCGAATCTATCAATAGGGCTCCTAATTCTATCGTAATTAATATTCATTTGGTTATTCACTCAAGTTACATACACAATATTCATTACTTACTTACACCGCACTGACAGCACGTACATTAATGACCGAAGACTGTTAGGTGACCTGAAAATCACTACAGCGTCCTATGTATGGACCTAGCCTTATCTCAACTATGTTGGCGACCCTAACTTCCAGTCTAACGGGATACAGCTGAATACCAGTATTTTACATGGAGTGACTGCCTTTGTCAATGCCTTTGTCGGTCAATGTGGCGACACTTGGGGGAGGCCTATGTCCAGCAGTGGACGTCTATCGGCTGAAATGATGATGATGATGACTGCCTTTGTGACGACCACAACCCAGTTACTAGATAATACGATACCCCTTGGTAAGACTGGTTGTCAGACTTTCGGACTTCTGACGACTCGTAACCACTTTCGAAGATCTACGAATGACAGCCGGGATCAACAGTTTAACGTGCTTTCCGAGCCACGGAGGGGTCTTGGTATGAAAAGATTCCAACCGCGGCAAGCGTAACTTAACCTGATCGATCGACCCGTGCGGCTGTTATTACTTAGCCATAAACCCCGAATTGACTTAGTAGTAATACTCTAGGTACCTACTGCAATACGAATTGTATGAAACAAAACAAGTCACATGACACATTCACATATTACATCGACCAAAATCATTTTAATATCAACACAAATCCGCAAATCGGATAAAATTTTATTTGTTTCAACAACAAAACCAACTGTGGGGTGCGGGCAGGAGGTGGGGGGATTCGTTTTCATCAGTTTGGCAGGATTACCGGGAGGCACGGTTATAGGTCGGACACTCGAATGTACGGATTAAAAATTCATTTTAGCCGTGTTTGATGCTTTCAGAATGTATTTTCTCAAAGAACTCGTGTGTAAATGTGATGTAGAAATGGAAACGTAAAAGATTATTCCTCAATAAGTTGATTGTATTGTCTTTGCTCGTGCAGTGGTGAAGTTAAATCAGACTTTCTTTTGTGTATTCTGAAATCTACTTGTAGCTTTACTAATATTAGACTGAGATCCGATCACAAAACATTATTATTGAAATAAAATCACTATATTCAAAAATACTTTTTAAAAACCAGCTTGTTCTATATTTCAGTTGTACTAAAATGAATTGGTCCGCCATATTTGGAAGCCCGCCATATTGGATTTAGAATGATGTCACTTAGCTAACCGTGCATTTTCATCCAAACCAAACGTGTATGCCAAAGAAAAATGGCGAATCTTAGCCGACTTTAAATAATTTAAAGTCGGCTAAGATTCGCCATTTTATATATTTTATTGAGCGTCTAAAAGTGACTTATATACGAAGGCAGTTCTATTATTTTTCTACGTTTTTTCAAAGTATCACATTAATGGTCGTCACGAAAGCCGTGTTATTGACATTTCATACAAATGTCAAAAAAAGACAGTTGTGATTTGAATGCTAGTATAGCATCTGATTCAACCTAGACAATATTCCTGACTAATAAAAAACACAAATGAATTATTTTGATATAACCCTAACATCAAAAATGACTTTCCAAAAACAAAAACTTCGCACCACTTGCACTGCTCCTGCAATTGACACTCTTTGATATATGATGTCATAATCATGTAGTCTGAATGAAAAACCATTAGAAACACTAGCCGATCAACGCATGAGCCGCGAGGGTGACGTCATTCACAGAGACTGGTTATGATGGGGGCGGGGCTTGCACGTGGCGGGAGAAAGAGTCATGGAATAAGAATTGTTGGGCATAGATGTGGAAGAAGCGTGCGTGCCGTGCTTTCCGTACCTCGGAAAGCACGTTAAGCCGTTGGTCCCGGCTGTCATTCGAGGATCTATGACATGTTACGGGTCGTCAGAGGCCGAAAGTCTTACAACCAGTCTTGCCAAGGGGTATCGTATTACCCAGTAACTGGGTTGTGGAGGTCAGATAGGCAGTCGCTCCATGTAAAATGCTGGTATACAGCTGCATCCGGTTAGACTGGAAGCCGACCCCAAAATAGTTGGGAAAAGGCTAGGCTGAGATGTGGAAGAAAAATTGTTCAATATGGGTGCAAAGAGATTTAATAACTTACTATGGTATTGGCCTTATTAGCAGTTTGCTCACACAAAAACGATTTGATTGTAAATTCATAATTTTAAATGACTATGTGATCTACTTTTAACTACCCACGATATAGGAGAAATTCCTAATGTGGGGCAGCGTATATTTAAAAAAAAAACTTTCTATTATTAACTCTACTTTACCAATAACACAGTAGCCA
This sequence comes from Apamea monoglypha, assembly GCA_911387795.2. Taxonomy (NCBI): domain Eukaryota; kingdom Metazoa; phylum Arthropoda; class Insecta; order Lepidoptera; family Noctuidae; genus Apamea; species Apamea monoglypha. The sequence continues at coordinate 18,462,424 of OU426926.1, read as the reverse complement.
AACAGCTTTTTGTAATCTTCTCTTATTAGAAACCTAAATCGGGCGGGTCGCTACCTAACATTATAATTCCGAACCAAAATAAAATATTTTTGTTTAATTTATTCTTAGGCACTATAATTGTATGGGAAAACTATTGTTGACAAAATGTACACTTTTTGTAAACGTTTTTATTAGTATTTTTTTTTTGTATTATATTATATTATTTCAGGTACAGCAGAAATACAGCAAAATTATTATTTACTATTATTACCTTATTACCATTTAATGGTAATACTGTTGAAATTAATACGGTCACATTTTTGCAATACTAAATGTGTCAGCTTGTCAAGGCTTATTGTGTTCTTAAACAAATGGCTTATTTTATTTATACGAAAATAAAAGTGTGTGGTCCTATTGCAAATTTTAAGCCACTTGAACCCCGACTTACATCGCAAGCCTCAAGTAATGGCAAGTTGAAACACCATTTATGCAATACCCACTACATTTACAATAGCACTTAACACGCAAAATCAAGTCAAAAGCGTTTCATTCACAAAAGATTCTAAGGAATACAACCGAAGTAATAAATTATCTGTTCGAAATTCGGATTTTTACCACAAACAAGAGTTTTAAAGGCGGTAACAATAGAACTCATTCAAAAACTTTAAACCGTTTCTATGAATGAACGTAGAATGAATGAATGTCGGCACAGACAGACTGGCGTCGTTCATTTCGCGATTTGAAACCAATTTTTTTCTTGTCTAGAGCGTTTTTTTTGTTTACCTGCCAGCGTTTGATAGGCCGCTTTTTTATGTTTTGTTCGCAAAGAAAGTTCTGGTAAAATAGAACTACTTTTGTTGTAGGTACAAATGCTACCTAACGAAGCAAGAGTTAATTAAATATCATTTTTTAGTAGTAGGTAATTAAATATATTTTTTTAAACTAAGAAAATGAAAATATTTTCTACGGTATAATTAGCGCCTGTGCGTCTATGAGATGAAGCCAAAAAAATACACGGTAGGGAAGAAAGTCTGAAGCAATATTTCTAGAGCAATTAATTGACAGGCATCCTCAAAAATATTATGCTTTAATTATCATTACTAGCAAGTAGCGTCATAGCAGTAAATGAATCGACCCAAAAATTTTAAAATATTCTAAAAATTTTGCTAGCATTTTTTATGCTTCCCTAAAGGAGATATCAGGCACTTCACTGTTTGTTCATTTTTGTCTTTCATTCGGCATCTATCACTCGAAGTGAAATGTCAGAACACAAAATTAATCAAAAGTGAAAAATGAATTCATTAGTGGACCGATCCAACGACCGTAGGATTTCTGCACATCATTCACTCGCCTACCGAATGTACGCATTTATAATTTGGCGATATTATCGAGGACAGCTACGTCCAGTCCATAAAATGAATGGAAATACGTCCACGTTATCGTTCTTTAGCGTCTTCATATATTTTAATATACACATTTTACTTCCCTACCTATATTATCGTGATGCCGAGACGAGGACGTTGAAGTCCACGATAATATCGCCACGTTAGAAATTATAAAAGCGCAAAATGATAAAAAAATAATTGAAATGTGCAAATGAATGTTCATTCTTTTGTAATTTGGTCGCTGTCGTGTGATCGCGGAATTAAACAAAAATGATCATTCAATTAATTTTTGGGATTGCCATCTCGCAGCTATGAGGTTGTCGTCTGATAACTGGGCTTACCTGTGTATGCCTCAATAAATTAAGTCCACCAGCCAGGACTTAAAAAACTAAACAACTAGAGCGTCTTATATAAGCTATATTTTGATCCTAACGCCACTACCAACCAGCCCTTACAAAGGGATAGAATTCTATACTCAGATATCCTAAGTCCCACGCAGTAACTGATACTTCTCCAAGTTAAAAACAACAACAGATCGATAGTGAAACTTGCAGGGCTTCTTGCAAGTAAAACAATCACGTTGTTTACCAACTTAGTTACAAGTTGCTAGCAAACTTCCTTATCTTGATGGACCAAATGGCACTTTTGACTTGCGGTAAATATTTGTTGACTGTAACGAAATAGCTGCGACAGTTGATAGTAGTAGCATAATTAGAGAGTGGGCCATAATCCATCACGCGGGCCCAGTATGGGTTGATAGATGTCACATGTCTCCAAATTTTTGGTTCTAAGACATGTGTGTGAAGTTTCCTCACGATGTTTTCCTTCACCGTTTTGATGGCAGTGGTGATAAATTATTTACACTGAGTAAAGCGCCTGTCTGGGTTGATACAAGTATGATGACAACTCTTTGTGGAAGGATTCGTCCTAGGAAGTAAGTATTACCAGACCATTTATGTTAACGAGCATCTTACACTCCAAAGAAAACAACTGCTGCGGGAGACTCGTGAAGCTGCGAAGAAAAGTAACTTCAATTTTGTATGGGTGAAGCATTCCACTATCCTAGCTAAACAGTCTGAAGCCTCTCCTACGATAGCCATAAGATCAACTGATGACCTCAGTAAGTTAAAAATGCCCAAGCAAAACTAAATTAGAAAAGGTCTATATTTATTAATTCTTATTATACAACGATGGCTCAATCACAAAGTGAATATAGTGTATATTACCAGAATATTAGGGGCATCCGAACAAAACTTAACACTCTTTTTATGAACATTCTTTGTAATTGTTATGATATAATTGTACTAACTGAAACATGGCTCATCCCTACTATACATAATAACGAATTTATCGACAATCGCTACGTAGTTTTTCGTTGCGATCGTAACAGAGCAGCCACAAACAAATCTGAAGGGGGTGGCGTACTGATTGCTGTTCTCCGTGAATATAATCCTTCTTTTATCCAGTTGCCGCGACAAGGTAACTTGGAAAGTCGCATTGAACACATTGTTATCTCTATCCCTTGTAATAATAATTCGGCTCAGACCCTAATTAGTGCGGTATATATACCCAATAATACACCATACTCAGTATATGACCTACATTTTGAAACCTTAAGCAATATCATCAACTCGACAAACTATGATAATATACTAATTTTAGGAGATTATAACATACCTACGGCTCAATGGTCATTACAAGACATTACACAAAATTCCTTAACTCATACTGGTACTACTCCTATCTGCAATCGCTTACGAGATTTCATGTCCGTACATGACATTAAACAATATAACAATTTAATCAACATAAATGGTCGTATACTCGATCTGCTTATTTCCAGTGCCAACTGCCGTGTACTCGATCCCATTCAACTCCTGCTACAGGCGGATAATCATCATCCTCCGTTTTTGGCATTAGTCCCCTTAAACATAAGTTTTGCCCACATGCAGCCTCAAGTAACGCCAAAATATAACTACTTTAAGGCGGACTATACTCACGTGAATGAGGATATCGACAAAGTAAATTGGGACGTTGTTCTAGATAATTGTTCATCTGAAATATCAGTTGATATCTTCTATGACATGATATATGGCATAATAAAGAAGCATGTACCTCTGTCAAAGGCTAAAAACCCTAACTTCCCTGTCTGGTTTTCAAAATCTTTAATACATATTTTCAAATATAAAAAGAAAGCGTGGGTTAAGTGGAAAAAATATTCTAACCAATCTGATTATGAATTATTCTCCCTTTATAGAGCCCGTTTTGCTACCGAATGTCTTACGTGCTATCGCAAGTACATACAGAGAGTTGAAGATAGTATTCCAAAAAATGTTAAATACTTCTGGTCATACATTGCCAATCGCAAAGGAAAGTCCGGCATCCCATCACGTATGCATTATAAAAACATTACCACCAGTGACCCCCGCACAATCTGTAATCTATTTTCATCATTTTTTAAATCTGTGTACGAACCCTCTAGTCTTTCGGACAGTTGGAGCCCAAGTCTTGGTGATAGTAATACCAACAACAATCTCCTAAGCAGCTTGCACTTTAACCAGGATTCTACATTTAAACAATTGATGGCACTTGATATAACCAAAGGGCCTGGACCTGACGGTATCCCTCCATACTTTCTAAAACGTGCGGCTAAGAGTATTTGTAAACCATTACATATTTTATTTAATAGATGTCTAGATAGCGGCATATTCCCTACAGTTTGGAAAAACGCAAATATAATACCAGTATTTAAGAACGGTTCTAAACAAAATATCGAAAACTATCGGCCAATTTCTATTTTAAATACCCTCGCCAAACTCTTTGAAAAAATGGTACACCAAGCTCTCTATCTTTTTGTCCAAAACAATATAATATCACAGCAGCATGGTTTCGTTAGAGCGAAATCTACTGTTACCAATCTAATTATTTTTAACAACTATGTCTTTGAAAATATGGATAAACAAAAGCAAACAGACGCTGTGTATACGGACTTCCAGAAAGCCTTTGACAGAGTCGATCACGAAATTCTGTTAAATAAAATTGCATTTAACGGAATACGAGGAAATTTGCTACGCTGGTTTTGGTCGTATATTTCTAATCGAAACCAAACTGTGGTGTGTAACGGATATAGCTCAGATACATTTCGCGCTACTTCAGGAGTCCCGCAGGGGTCAATTTTAGGTCCCCTTTTGTTTATAATATATATTAACGACATAGCCCACTGTTTCCTTCATAGTGAATTTCTGTTATACGCTGATGACCTTAAAGTATTTAAAACTATAACTACTACTAACGACTGCTCTCTACTTCAAGAAGACTTAAACAGAGTATCTACATACTGTGTAAAAAACAAACTTAAATTAAGCATTCCAAAATGTAAATTCATGAACTTTACTAAAAACAAAAACATAATCCAGTTTAATTATTCTCTTTGCAATGAGTTATTAATAAGGGAAACATGTATTTGTGACCTCGGCGTTCTTTTAGATAACAAATTACATCTGAATCTACACATAGATAAAATAACGACTAAAGCGCAGCAAATGCACAGTCTTGTCATGAGAGCCTCATCTGATTTTAAACGCCCTGCTACATTTCTTCATCTTTTCAACTTTTTAGTCCGCCCTCAGGTTGAATATGCCAGCGTGATATGGGATCCACACTATGATAAATACATTAAGGCCGTCGAAAAAGTCCAACGTAAATATCTAAAAGGAATGCAATTCAAATGCCGCTTGCAACGTTCCTCTTATGTTGAATCACTCAGAAAGTTTAAGTTGCTTTCCTTGCAATCGAGACGTCAGCTCTTACAGGTCATGTTCCTTTATGGACTCCTTCACCATACTATTAACTGCCCAGAACTGGTATCTGATATATTTTACATAGTGCCAAGAACTGTAATAAGGCGGGAGTCGCGTGCGTATCCTCTTTTTGCCACCAATATCTGTCGTACAAATGCAGGTCAGCGGGCGCCCCTGCATAGAATTGTCAATACTTATAACAAGTACTTTATAAAAGTTGATATATTTGCCTCAACTCGTTCTGGTTTTTCAAGGGAGTCAAGATCCATTTTGCAAATTAATGAGCCAACTTCAACTAACAATTGTTAAGTTTAGCTGTTACGAATTTATGTATTATTTTGTTGATAAGTTAATATAAGTTTACATAATATTTAACGAACTGTAGAACACAATAAATACGTGTCACTGTACATCATTCTGTAATACGTGAAAACGCAGTTGACTGTACATTAATATATTTGTTAAGTTTATATAATTAGGTTAAGATGAAATGTATAGTTGTTTGTTTTCCAAATAAATAAATAAATAAATAAATAAATAAATTACCACCAAAAGTAAGTATCACTGGTAAGATTTAAGATTTCGAAGGTATTGGTGTATTCGGTAGGTCAACCAGTCTTACCAAGGGATATCGTATTACTCAGTAACTGGGTTTTCCGTTATAGTAGTCGCTCCATATAAAACATGAAGCAACTACCTATCTGACCACCACAACCCAGTTGCTGGGTAATACGTACGATGCACCTTAGTACAACTGGTAGTCAGATTCAAAGATCTACTAAGTTAAGTAAAACTTAACCCTACGATCGACCCTGCGGCTGTTATCATTTAACCACGAACCCCTCGAAAATAAATAATATCCATCAGCTATATATATATCAGCTATATGACTTTGGCGGGAAAGATGGAAGGAGTGGAGGAAGGCCTTTGCCCAGGAGAAGGACAGAGTAGGCTAACATAAAAAAAAAATCAGCTATTAAAACTAGACTAAATGATCTCATTACTTCACTAACTTATCTATGGCACTCACAGGACTTCCTTGGTAAAAAAGTTGTTGAAACAAGTCAAATATCTTCTTGAATTCAAACTTTACCAGCATGAGACTGTCCCTCTAAAGACTAGAATTTTCCCGAGGTATTTCTGTTAAAATAACTACAGCCTCACTAGACTTGAAAGTTATTAAGTCGTTACATAAACATTGACGACGGTCTGTTGTCGTCTCGTTGTAACCACTGGGAACTAAAATAGATACGTAACTGGGACTTGGACCGGAGATAACGTTCCCTGGTGGTCTTAAAAATGTGTCGTAACGCGTAATTTACTTCAGGCTTAGGTGCAGCATAAAAACTTGTAATCTTGGTGGACGGTCCTATGACCATAATTTCTGAGATTTGTGACGGCTATAGCCACACGTAATGTTTCATATTTTGCCATAAAACGTCGGCTTTCTTTTGTCATTGTTGAGAGAAAAATGTTAAATGTAACATTGCGCCCGTATATATAAAGATTAGGCAGAGATCTTTTTATTTTTTCATAAATAACGTTGCCCCACACTAGGAATTTCTCCTGTATCGTGGGTGCGTTTACAAACATTTAAACTCATACACAAACAGCCAGACCCGGAACAACTACTTGTAGATCAAACAAATATTTGTTCCGTGCGGGAATCGAACCCGCGACACGCAGCGCAGCAGTCAATCGCTTAACCACTGCGCCAACCGTGCCGTCAAACACACCTGACAGATGTACCTATAGTACAGCCACTTCCATTTCACTAGTTATATTTAAGTCCCATGTAATAGGGGGCGAGCTTATAGCCATCAACCGGGCACATATCCAGACTACTACTGAGAAATTCCAGACGGAAAAACCCAAAAACACTTTGCCCGACCCGGAAACTAAATCCAGGACCTCATGCTCAGCAGTAGCGCTTGCTATCACTCGACTGACATGAATTCGCTTTTAGTATCCATTGCTGAAAAAGCACCCTTCAAGTTACAGCAAACAGAGTGCTTCTAGTAAGACATTATTAAGATTTAGGCCTAAATACACATAGACTTCAAGAAATGTCTACCCCAACAGCCATTCAGTATCCTATGAAAAGCTCTGGATTACTAGTTTAAGTAAAATCCAAAAAATATCCCTAACTTTTCTTCAACACTCAAAAAAACGACGAACAACTCACGTCAAGACATAAAACAAAACTGTTTTCTCTTCAAAACAAGCGTTTCCACCAATGGCGGTGTTATATCATTGTTCTAATATGTTTTTTACTTAGGTATACCCATAAAGCTATCCTAACAAATGTCGTAGAAGGCTGGTCGTTTCGTTTACTCGCCATTTTTCTCCAATTTCCTATGAAGAGGGATTTGTTGTGTCTGAACAAACGTTGCTATGATATGGCCATCAAAGATTTCTGTTTGCTGTATTGTCTGCACCTAGATATTTTATTGGTAATGTTTGCACTGTGAAAGACGCGTGTATTGGTTTAGCTGGTGAAGAAGTTAGAAATGTCCATTGTTACCAAATGAGTTGTGATGATCTTGTGTTTAAGATAGGGTCCATTCTGAAAGCTGGCAACGTTGCAAATAGCTATCAAATATTTCCCTGTTTTTTTATTAATTTGTCAATATTACGAAATTAAATTATGAAATATTGACAGATTAATAACAACAAAGAAATGTTTGACACATATTTGCGAGGTTGACAACTTTCAGAATAGTCACGGCATATTTTACAGCTCTAGGTAGAAGAAACTTTTGGCGCTCGAATGACGACACAGGGGCGCTGTTGTAAACATTTTGTGAAAGATATTGAAAAAACAAAATAGCGGTGTTAGGTAATTCCGATTTTGGTCACGCACCATAAGTTCCTAATCCAGGGTCCTGAGGGGCAATTCTCGTAATTTTAAGAACGTTCACAGTCAGATCTCGGTGTCAATCTGTCAAAAATACCTCTAATTTCCCTACATCTTTGACATTTGTTTATCGCCGAGATGAGACTGCGACTAGATTTTGAACGTTTTTAATTACGAGAATCGGCCTACTGGTATGGAGACGGAGTATCGGCAAGCGTAGTGTGGGACGCCCCCAGCTAGATGAACGGACGACCTTAAGAAGGTGGCTGGGGCAGACTGGATGCAGAAGGCGGAGGACCGGGTGTTGTGGTGTGGCCTGGCAGAGGCCTATGTCCAACAGTGGACTGCGATAGGCTGAGTTGACCATAAGATCCGTGTACCTATTTAGCATAAGCTCAAGCTTCTACGCAGCTGAAAGGAGATGTTAATAAAAGCCTCATCGACGATAAATAGATCTAGAGAGCTATTTTTTGCCTAGACTCCTTTGACATAAGATAGCTTATATTAAGTGATCTTATAGAATATAGACTTCTTGTTAACGAATAAGACTGCGATAGAAAGACGCTTTAAGTGAAATTAGTCTTCAGTGAAATTAAAGTTTACAAGGGTGCTTGAAAGTCAATTAGAATTATCTAGAATCCTCAGTCCAAACCCTTTTTTACTTAAATTCCATCAAACTTACTCCTTGTAACTTATCCGTAGGCACATCAATGTGATTTTTTGTCGCAAATTGTCGTACACACAAAACGTGCTTCTCCTCAATCTTCACTGACATATTCCGCTTTATCGAGAAGGGTAATCTGATAATCGATGAGATGATCGATTCGTTTACTCGAGTGACTCGAGTGCCGAAGTATTCGTTTGTGTTCACCGCAAGTTTTAACGAAAGTTATTCGGGGAATTGTGGAGGCAAATCGAGTTAGCTTTGTTTGATGTCGAAATCGAGTAAGTCAATTAATATGATTTGGGAGTTAACGAAAATAGTGTGTGGATTTCAAATGAAATTAAGGTTTCTGAAAGAAATGGAGCTTGAAGAACTTTACTAAAATGTTCATGTTAACTTTGTGTTAGTATTGGATACTTAGTAAAAGGCTTAAGCCTACCTATCTTACCTTTTGTAATTATGAAAATATTATGACATCACGTTCATAATCCGTCACCCCCATAGTTTTTGAACTTTCTTACATTTTGTTGCATAGATGTTTACATGCATGGACGCCATTTTGAAAAAAAAATCGCTTCAGTAGATATGCCAGGCTCCATAAATCTAAAAATGTTCAACCCCCTTTAAAAAAATCTGAACGTCCATTTTTTTATAAGAATTTTATATGAGCTATTGAAATTTAGACAGGACAATGGTGCTGATTCCCTTGTTCACAAACTAAAACTAAATTTAAGTTCAGTGCATCTTTTTCTTTCTATTTCATTAAGAAAAGGACAGAAGATAAATATTAGTTTAGTCCTGTCAAATTAAGATACTCCATAGACAGTTTAGACATGATTAAAAACATGGCTACTAAAGATACGTCAATTTACATCAGGCGCTGACTAATTTGACAGGACTAAACTAATATTTATCTTCTGTCCCTTTCTTAATAAAATAGAAAGAAAAAGATGCACTGAACTTAAATTTAGTTTAGTTTGTGAACAAGGGAATCGGCGCCATTGTCTGTCCGGTCAGTTAGTACGATCGTAATTAAGTCTGACTTGAAATACTTGACCACTGTTAGTGTTATGTAGGTGTGCACCCGCATACTTAACAGTTAGAAAGTCACATTTAAAATATTATATCGTATTATTTTATCAAAAAACCACACAACTGCATTATTAAATAGTTGAATCCAGATATAGCAAGCATAAAAATAAATAACCAAGGTGAAGCCATAAAAAGCAAATTAATAAAAATAAAAAGCGTGGCAGTGACGTCATCGAATTTATACGTCTTCTTCCTTCAAGGACTGCTATTAAAATAGATGCAATTCCACAAACGACGGGTGCAGACTGCCAATAAGAACGCTTTGAGGTTATACGGGCTGTTAGGACTTGGGTGTTGTGCCAATTAAAGTTATTGTTAAAAATATTTACTTCAATTAATTTTTTACTTCCATCCTTATTAGAGCAGTGGTGGCCCAGTGGTATCGGCCGCGACTTACGAGATGTAGGTCGTAGGTTCGAACCCAGACAGGCGCTTTACTTTGTGTAAATTATTTCGTCACCACTGCTCTCAAAACGGTGAAGGAAAACATTGTGATGAAACCGGCATGTCCTAGAACCAAAAATTCGAAGACATGTGATATCTGCCAACCCGCACTGGGCCCGCGTGGTGGACTACGGCCCATTCCCTCTCACCGAGAGGAGGCCTGTGTCCCAGCAGTGGGAACATTTTAGGCTGATTATGTATGTTATGTAATTACTTACATATTTTGATTTAGTGTGTAGTAGTAGTAGTGCAGGCTGAGTATTATCGGCCCCAATTAATGAGTTGTAGGTCGTGAGTTCGAACCCACATCTTACTTTGTGTATACATTTAATTTCATGACCGCACTGCTCTCAAAACGGTGAAGGAAAACACCGGAAGGAAATCGGCATCTCCTAAAACCAAAAAATCGAAGACATGGTGACATCTACCAACCCGCACCAGGCCTGCGTGGTGGTTTACGGCTCACTTACTCTCACAGAGAGGAGGAGGTCTGGGTCCCAGCAGTATAGTGATTGTAATATTTTGATTTTATGTTCAGTTTGCCAAGAATCAGAGAAGATCGCGCAAGAAAATCTCATGATTATTCTTAGTCATGGCAGGTAACAATACAAATAGGATTTGGCATTAAATAACAAGATATCCAAACGTGACACTGAGCTTTCAGACTGCCACAGACAATTGAAAGTTTTTAATCAAACTGTGCTACAATTAGGGGACATAATGTGGCTCTTGTGGCTACGTAATAAGAGCCGCATGGGTTCATCGATCAGATTAAGCTACGTGTGCCATGGTTGGTCCGTAGATGAATGACCATCTGAAAATACCAAAGCCCCCGACGTGCTTCGGAAAGCACGCTAAGCAAAGGACAAAAAGGCTTCATTTAAAATACTGGTATTCAGCTGCATGCGGTTAGACTGGAAGCCGACCCCAACATACTTAGTTGGAAAAAGGCTACGCATGAATGTGACTCCAATGGTTTTAGCAAAAAAAAAAATTTTTTTGAACAATAACGACCATATTATCCATCAAAAGCGCGGATTAAAAACACAATTGCAATAACGTTACGTTAATAGCTATAATTACAAATAATTTCAAAAATATTCATCTATTCATTCTAAAATGAAAAAGTACATCACTAAATCATTTCTGCAGCAATTATAAAAATAAATTAAACTATTCTTCAACAAAATAAAATTAAAAAAAAATACCAATAATTGCAAATAATTAGTTGACAACAAAAATAATGCCAGAATGAACCTCAATAGAGTTTCAACTTTATCACGGGACTGCAAAGTTTCTTTTTGTTTGGTATACAAAAGGTTATAAATCGCAATTACAGCAGGTACGGAGAGAGAAGCAATTATTCGTAACCCGTGACGAGGAATTATTCAAATTAGGGTTAGGGTGTGGTACAAATGAAAAGAGTTAGCGGTTTATTATTTTAAAATGATTGCGTAGTTTGCAAAAAATGTGTATAGGATTACTCGTTGTAGACCAAGAAGCTACATATATACAATTAAGACAGCCCAAGGTAAAGATTATACTCGTAGGTTGATTTTCTATAGTAAATTCTATAGTGCTAGTTAGGTAGATAAATGATTTTATTTTTGTAATGGTAGTGTCTGTAAGTTGGTTTATAGAAGCACTTTCACATGTCAATCATATTTAAAAACTAGATGAGGATGGCGTTTCCTATCTAACTACCCTGAGAAAAAGGCCGAAACAAACTCAGAGATCACAGTCTCTTTTAAAGTCCAGACATAATCTTAGTCGGATCCTGTGAAGACCATATAGAATGGTGTCTGACTGTCAGACACATTGGTGTCTTACAGTCAGACTGTCTGTCGTGTATTTTGAGGAAAAAACCACACAGATTGAGTGAACCTGTCCAGTCAGTGCACGCATTTGCCAGTATCATGCAGCTCAACTCAAAAGTTAAGGAGCTCAATGATTCGACGAACATTACCAAAGAAAGGACATTTGGATGGGCCGCATAAATTACTAAAACTACTCAAGCTGGTTACATTGCTAGGTGAACTACAAAACCCAAATTCTAGACTGCAAGTTTATGGCTCATATACACACAAACACCACACACATCGCAGTCTTCTAAAAGTATAGAAAAAAGGACACTAACGCATAGAAGTGATAAGAGTTAAATATTATAAAACGGGTTGGTACTTTTTTCATAACGTCATTGCATAAAATTCAAAATATCCCAATTCGTGCAAGTCGCCTATAGAAAAAAATATATATTTAGAAGTAATGATTCGCTCGTTTCGGGCGAGTAAATTCGTACAAATCGACTAATAAGTCATCTAAACTACTACCTATTGCGTAACACACAAACAGTAACAATGGGTTTCATTTTGACAGTTGAACAACATTCATTGCGTTATTTACGTTGTTGAGCAGACACATTTTTCTAACATATGAAGAAATGGATTAGCAATATTCTTCAAGAAATGATTCAGATTGAGATTAATAGTGTGGTACGTAATTAGAGTGCTGGTCTTGGAAGTAGTTTCACACATTTCTTCTATGTTCACATGTATAATTACGATCGCTGGTCTCTCCATACTTGTCACATGTCACAAACAACGTGATCAACCCGTCATTGTGTTGGACCGAGTATCGCTAGGACTTTTATTAAACCGTATTGTCATTTTATTTTCATTATTACTTGCGTGCGCGGACGAGATCGCGGTCAAATATAACGATATTGGGTTTACGCTGTGATTTGTTTTGATGAAATACCAGAAGATCAATTCCTGTGATTAAAAACGTTCAAAATCTAGTCGCAATCTATCTCAGCGACAATGAATGTCAAAAATGTTGGGAAATTAGAGGTATTTGAGACTGATATCAGACTGTGAACGTTCTTAAAATATTATAAGATTTGCTCCTCTGTGATCTGTTCCAAAAGTATCCGATGAAAGTGTCAATAAGCCCTGTTCAGGGTAAATTCTTACCTAATCACTCACTAAAGGGAATTAGGAACACATTGGTATTTAAATTTTTGACATTGACAGTTCTAGTAGTTAATAAAGATCAAATTCGCAAAACATGTATTCGTTTGTATGAAACTGACAGGTGTCAAGAACGCATTCTCAAATGTCAAAACGGCCCTTTTATTTTTTGACAACTTTAGAAGGTTTCTACTTTATACCTATCTCACCACTTTTATAACAAATATTGTTTGAGGAAAATTGTTAAATTGTAATTAAAAAATCGTCGACGAAAATTCAGGTTATAAAACTAACCTCAATTTTCACGTAAAAACCATCTTTAATTGAGGTGATTTCAAATAAGAAATTCAAGTTTGCAAATCAAATATATGCAAATCAAAGCACTCAATTCATAATTGGCGCTACAAATTGGCGTCCACAGCAACGTATTCTGATACATTTGTTAACATTTTCATCAGAGATTTTTCGAACAGACTATACCGAATTGTTCGTTCTTTTTCACTTTTGCTTCTAGTCTTCCAACCCTCACTATGTAATGTCTATGATCTATCACAAACTATATCCCCGCCCGCCAATCTCAAATCAGCCTAATAGACTTATATATGAGAGTGTGGAAAGCTAGGTCGGAGGAAAATCTATGGCAAGTTTTTTTTTTTTACAGAAACATGCTAAGTAAGAGCTGTGGCGGCCCAGTGGTAAGAACCCCGACTTACGAGTTGGAAGTCATGGGTTCTTCAATTTGTGTAAATAATTTCATTACCGTTGCTCTTAAAACTGTGAAGGAAAACATCATGAGGAAACGAAATGTCCTAGAACCAAAAACTCGAAGACATGTGACATCTACCAACCCTGGGCCCGCGTGGTAGATTATATCCCACGCCTTCTCGAAGAGGGAAGGCCTGTGCGTAGCTTAATCTGATCGATGGACCCGTGCGGCTGTTATTACTTAGCCACGAGCCCCTCAAGATAAACTAACATCTAGCTAATAATATCTAATACGTCTTCGGTGACCCCGCGAACTAGCGGTGGACAGCAATACTCTCTGTTGTACCTCTGGGAAATTTACTCACTGAGAGCAACGCAGCCAATTTCATCAGATATCATAGGGTAAAACCGGGATAGATGCCCCACTTTTTGAAATAGCCTCCTTATTTAAAAAATATTAATTTTATATGAATAATTTCTATGAGTATAGCTAGTTTAATCATTTATATTGAATTATAATTATTATTTTTTGACCTATCAATAATACATTTTGCAGAATTTAGCTTTTTATGAAAGACTTTTTTTGAGGATAGATGCCTACCTGTATGGATAGTTGCCCCACCATGAAAATACTAAGAAGGATAGATGCCTGCAGTGCGGGATAGATGCCCTTTATACTGTGTGAACGAAAAACCCAACCAAATATGAGGTCGAATTATGAAAAACCATTTTATTTTTTTTTTAATGTTTTTATTTTTATCGTTTTATGATAATTCTAATACAATACAAACAAACATAATAAAATTTCAAAAACATTTGTTCTACAAAAATATTAATTCTTATTTATATTAATTATTAAGTGTCAACATGCATAATCATACTTTTTTAAAAATTAAAATAACACATTATAGAGATCATTCCTAATCCTACATAAATGAAGTTGAACCGGATAGTGCTTTCAGTTTTCCACATCTTGAGCAAAAATTTCTGAAGTTCTGAAGTTTCTGTAGTTGTTCTACAGTCCAAAAACATACTCGAGCTGGCACTCCTTCCTTTCTTTCGTGCTTTCGTGGCATGGTTCTGCTACAAGTAAAGAGTCCAAATATAAAAATACGGAAAAACATAAAAAATATAACAGAACACTAAAAATAGTTACACTGATACCATTATAGTGTATGGAGGGATAGATGCCCTTAAGGGCACCTATACCTCGAAAAATCAGGGCAACTATCCTTTATGATAGGGATAGATGCCCAAGTATTTTTTAAATAAATTAAAAACAAAAGTGCAACTATTAACACCCAGATGAACACTTAATGAACCAGTACATTGATGTAATAAAAAATATAATGGAATGTATTACTATTTATAAAGTTATACAATGGCAAATACTAACCTTTAAATCTTTGACGTGTTCGTGAATTTTGCCGCGGAGATGATTGCACACACGAGGGAAACGCGTCCTCACCGTACGACAGCCAGGGTGCAATTGAGGTGCAGGGTGACTGTGGCTCCTACTTATACTATTAATTCATAGTTGCGAGTTTGGGAAGTTAGGTTTTTTGAAAATGAGGCATCTATCCCACTGCGGCATCTATCCCGGTTTTACCCTATTATATTTTTCTTGCTTTGCTCTAGAAATGTGAGTATAAGATGAAGAAACATTTTTGAGCTTCTTATTATAGAAATGTCCAGTGTTGACCATATACAGGGTTATTGGTAAAACACCAACAACCTCTTAAGAGGTCATTGTACTCATCATTATGAACAACTTTTACTATAGGACCAAACCAGAAATCGCGAAAAAAAACAGCTGTTTCCTACATTTATGTTCGTCTAACTCGTCAAAATGTCGGGAACAGCTGATTTTTTTTTCGCGATTTCTGATTTGGTCCCATAGTAAAAGTTGTTCATAATGATGAGTACAATGACCTCTTAAGAGGTTGTTGGTGTTTTACCAATAACCCTCTATAGATTGACTGCAAAGGCTTCATGATAATGTAAAATAAATTAATATAACCGAGGTTAAGGGACATAATATACGTACATACATATTTATATAAACACTCGTCTTCTTCCCATGGAGTAGGCAGTCACTACAGAACACCACCTGCTACGATCCTTACCTTTTGCCTCATTTACATTCATGCTCCTGGTCATACACTCAAGCCGATTGCTAGTATTATGACCCTGACCTTTCTGAAGAACATTGTCAATAAGTTACTATGTCTGCCGCACACAATATACACAAAAAAACAGAATTTTCTTACTTATAACAATACTGTACAGTATCTACATAATATGGTTGTGTCCAGGTACCAAAGATAAGTTTAGGCACCATAGCCCAGGGGGCCTACTCCGAAGTGGTATCGGCCGAATGTTCGGCAGTTTCCTGCTACGAACTTACTATTTGGTTCGGTCAGTCCCGATCCTACACTCCTACATTCTTCCGAATATTGACTATGGTCCCGACACAACTGAGCCGATCCGAACTTTTTTTAGCATTTTTCAATTATATGCGGTTCGGCCATGTGTCGGTTCGATCCGATCATTCGCACTTTGCGCTTCGTAGTAGACCCCTTGGACTTAATGATTATAGTAACGTCAGATCAAACTCTGTCCGTTTTTCTTTACTTTAGCAACTTTGCTGATAAAATATTATTACTGCTAAAAATAAATTAAGAATATATTTTACCACAGCCTAAATGTGAGACCGCTGCTTCTCATACAGAAAAGTAACAAAAATAGTAGTGTACAATAATTAACACTACCAATTTGTTAAAAAGAAAAGTATCTTGTATGGGGATCGCTTTTAATTTTAAACCTTATTTATTGTAATAGCGGCAATAGATATACACAATCTGTTAACATTGCTACCTATTACGGTTCATGAGATACAGCTCGCTGACAGGCAGACAGACGGACGGACAGCGGAGGCATACTAGCAGGGTTCCGTTGGCACTCTTTGGGTACGGAACGCTAAAGATACTTATTAGCATAACATTCGCTCACAGCGTCTTGGCTACCTACTTCAGACTAATAATACAATTCCTAGAAGCGTAAACCAGTCTACTACATATTCCGGACGCATGACGAAAGATTAAGAAACGTAAAACAAATCCGTTTTCATCCCGACGATCGACGGGTTAATTCCAGCGCCGGGCTAAATCTTGCAACGGGCATAATCCCGCGTCTGACTTAATTCCGCATTATTATTCCGGGCACAGTCTCCGGGCATAATGAAAACGGGAAGATGCAAGTGTTTCAAGTTTTTGTGATTTTATCCTACTTAGGATTCGGCATTTTAATCTTCATGGAGGAGTGAAGACGGTATACTGTAGCACGAACGCAATTTGCGTTATGTCCCTTCGTACAATTTGAGTTAAGTTTACTTGCGTTCCTTGCTAGCATTTCCCATGAACTTGTCATTCAAATAGACCAGTCGCAGAAAATACATGATGAGGAGAGACCACGTCAAATGACATGGGGATAAGGCTAGACAGAGAGAGAAAGAGTCTTTCAAAATTACCGTTTCACTCCAGAGCTAAACAATTAAAAACAGTAAAGTTTTTGATAAGTCCAGCCATGTAAAAGTCACCATCACTATATGCATATTAGCAGGCGGGGCTAACGGTTGTCATGGCGAGAAGCCCCGCCTACAATGGAAGGGGTAGACAGATGCGCATGAGTCGGCGAAACGGATGCTTTTGTTGAAAGCTTCCTTGATGTGTCGTGAGATAAAAATTATATTATTCAATAAAAAAGAGAATGACAAAACCAAAAAAAAAATAAGTAGGTCCTTGTCTCAGTTTTTACTAAGCATTATTTTCATTTCTTCTTTTTTCGAAACCATCTAGAAACTAACTCTAGAATATCTGTCGTGTGACAATTAAATTTCCAACCTATAACAAAATTCTGAATTACTACGTCCATGATTATTAAGTTTCAATATCAAAATTTCTGAAATTGTCAAAACTATTTGACACAGAGCACAGAGTAGTTCGAATTTTGGCTAACAAAACTTTTTGATACAGAGAATGCTAGGTATTTACCTAACAAACACTTTATCAAAACCAGCCTTCAGTCCTGTCTCAGAACATGCCTCTTCTCTTGTATTCCTATCTGCAAACCAACGTATACAACGCTTCGATGAACAAGCATTCTAGATTCTAGAGCCTCCGATCCCGGTCGTCCACCGAGAATTGAGTAGTACCGGTTTGCTTACAGATTCGATTTGATTTTAAATTATAGATGCTGTTTCACTCGGTAGCCTTGGTCATCATAGTCGGGATCGGAAACTGCTGAATATTTGGGCTCCTAATGAATGTTCCATGAGGAAACGGACGAGTACCTACTGATCATGCAGTGCCCTAAATATTGATTTTAAATTAACACTAGGTACTCTATAAGAAAACATAATTGCTTTTACAGTAATAAGGCATTGTTGTTTGTCTTCTGTCTTGACATTGGCTATGCTCTAGTTCCGGGAAACAAAAAAATGTTTTTTTTATACCATAGGGTTTTTATAAGAAACTAGCTTTGGCCCGCGACTTTGTCCACGTGAATTTTCTTGTTCCACTGGTGGGGGGGGACCAACCCCGTTAAATGATAAATGATTTTATTTTTGTAAGTAGGTTTGTACAAACACTTTTACTCGTCAATCATATTTTTTAAAACTAGATGAGGTCGGCGTTGCATCGCGTCGAAACGAGTTCAGTAAACAGCCAAAAAATAAACATCTTGGCACCATGCAGTTTATATTCATTGTAGTTGTTAGTTCCATTGTTGGGGATAATGAAGACACACGAGCGAAGTATAGTTAAGTCCCATTTACACAATGCAAGTTTCTTGCCTCTTGTAGGGGATGTGCATGTGCACAGTGAAACACCAGATTTTGCGAAAGGGTGAAGGGTGGGGAGACGTACGCGATACGTCTGTGCGCGATCTTTCGTAGCGAACACTAACTGTTTTACAAATCGCGGCGCCGCCGCTAGGCAAGCGCCCCCTTCCCGCTCGCATGCGTCTCCCGCTCCTGTTACCAGCCCTGGATTTATTAAACATATTGCAAATGCAAACAAATACAAAATATAAAATAGGTATATGATCACGCGTCGCCTACATTCCCCTCCCTAGTGCTGCTACAGCACTCATCACCCATAGAGATAGGCGCGACGCGTGTCGCATTCCGCCGCAGAAGGCCGGATTTAGTCTTGACATCGACCACTCGAATGCGGCCATCTTTGCCAGGTATTACGGCCTGCACCACACCTTTCGGCCACACGTTTCTGGGAGAGTTAGGGTCCACGATAAGAACGAGATCTCCCACTTGCAAGGGCCTCTGTTCATCGTGCCACTTCTTTCTCGGGCGCATTTCCGGCAGGACTTCGCGCACCCAGCGCTTCCAAAACATATCCGCCAGTTTTTGAGACAGCCGCCATTGTTTTCTAAGATACATGTCAGATTCGTCAAAAACACCCAAAGTCGGCAGATTAGACGATGTTCCCAAAAGAAAATGGTTGGGGGTTAGAGTCTCAGGACTGTTGGGCTCCACCGTGACGTAGGTGAGGGGACGGCTGTTTATAATCTGTTCTACTTCGGCGAGTAATGTTTGAAGTGTCTCATCCCGTGGCGCTCGTTCCCTCAATATGACTTTAAGTGCGCCCTTTATGCTTCTTATAAGCCGTTCCCAAGCTCCTCCCCAATGAGGACTGGCAGGTGGAATGAAAACCCAAGTTGTCGTCGTACTGTAGGTCATTACTCCTTCTTTGAGTTTTTCCGCGTCCAGCTCAAGGACACATTTCTTCAGTTCCGTATCAGCGCCTCTCAAATTCGTTCCATTGTCCGAATACAGGTACCGTGGCCAGCCTCTTCTGGCTGCCATTCGTCTGAGAGCCATTATTAGTACGTCTGTGGTCAGCTTGTTTACTACCTCAATGTGAATAGCTCTCACGGTGAGGCAAGTGAAGATAACACCATACCTCTTCTCTCGACGTCGGCCAACGGTTACTTCTAGGGGTCCAAATAGGTCAACTCCGGTGAACGTGAAGGGGCGATGGTGATGAGCGAGCCGCGCTTCAGGTAAGTCACCCATTCTGGGTGGATGGGGCCGAGCCCTCTTAATTCTGCATAACATACATTTTGAACTGATATACTTCACAGTAGGTCGTAGCCGTATGATCCAGTATCGCTGTTTCAGTTCATTAACGACCATTTCCTGGTTTCCATGGCAAGCTTTTTCATGGTAGTATTTCACGAGGAGGTGGGTGACATGGCAGCGGCCGTGCAGTATCACAGGACGTTTTACATTTGTGGATATCTCGGGTGCGGCATCAATGCGGCCAGAAAGTTTCAGCAGGCCATCATCGTCAATAATTGGCGTCAAGGTAAGTAGTTTACTTTTTCTATTTAATCTTTTGTTATGTTTCAGGTTGTGCAGGTCATCTGGAAAAGTTTTCATCTGGGAGTACTTTAACAACATGTTCTCAGCGCGTTCCATCATCACGCCATCTACATCAACACTAGAAACTTTCTTGCATTTATCTATAAAAGATAAAACCACACA
Source organism: Apamea monoglypha (assembly GCA_911387795.2). Lineage (NCBI taxonomy): Eukaryota > Metazoa > Arthropoda > Insecta > Lepidoptera > Noctuidae > Apamea > Apamea monoglypha. The sequence goes on along the minus strand of OU426926.1, from coordinate 18,441,967 downwards.
CATGGATCTCATCAGTCGAAGCCATGAAGAAAACCTTTCTGGTTCAGGTACGGCAAGTAAGCACATAGGTGCAACGTGAATATTGTTTATACATTCTAGATCCACATCGCGAACATCAGGTAGCTGTATATTTGATTCTCCAGGCCACAATCGTTCTTCTTCATATAAAAATGACGGCCCATATAACCACTCATTTTCAAATATTTTTATATCGCAGGTTTCTCGTGTGGCAATATCGGCAACATTCAGTTTCGTGGGTATGTACTTCCAGTCTTCAATTTTCGTTAGCTCGTCTAATTCGCCAAGACGGTGAGCTATGTAGGCTTTATAATTTCGCGCATTATTGCGTATCCAGTGTAAAACTGTAGATGAATCACACCAGAATATTTTTCTTTCAGCTTTGATTCTATGCTCGTTTATTATAGTATCGGCCAATCTTCCCGCCATAACGGCTGCTTGTAGCTCCAAGCGTGGCATTGATACATACTTTACCGGCGCAACTCGACATTTACTGGACACAAAGGCAACTTGAATATTTTGTTTACAATCGATCCAACGCCAGTATGCGGCAGCGCACATCGCTTGAGTCGACGCGTCACAGAACACATGTAGCTGTAGGTTCGTATAGTGCTCGGTCGCCTGCGCCGGCGACACGCTATTGGGTTCATCCGTACTAAGGTCGTGCGTCTCGCTTTCACACGCAGGTAGTGCGCGACGAGTACTTCTAGTTGCTGACTCGTAATGTCTAGGTAGGCGAATTTGATCAATGCTTGTCATTATGCTCAGCCATTCGACCCATTTTATAAATATTTGGTCTGTTATTTCATTGTCCCAGCTCACGCCAGACCTCCATGTGTCTTGTAAAATGATCTTGCCTTTGATCGTGATAGGCGACAGGAAACCATAAACATCGAATATGGACATTAGTACACGTAGCATTTCTCGTTTAGTAGGTTTCTTTTGTCCAAGCAATATTGGTGTAGGAATTCTTTTGAATGATACGTCGAATCCTAGGTTATCATTAGTCGGAAACCAAATTAGGCCCAGTGTACGTTCTCCGTCATACAGTTGTCCGTTTTTGAATTTTACAGTCGTCGATTTCAGGTTTTCTTTGGGTAAGTCTTTAAGTACAGACTGTATATTAGACGTCCAATTTCTCATCTCAAAACCACCTTGTTTGTGGACAAATGTGATGTCATTCACAAGTTGACTAGCCGTTTGTTCATCAGGTAAGGAGTCTATATAGTCATCAGCGTAGTGTTGTGTAAGTACAGCTTGCACAGCGGCCGGCATTGTGGACCGGAATCTTTCGGCGTTTTTGTTCTTTATGAATTGGGCAATAAATGGGGAACAGTTTGCGCCAAAAATTAAGCTAGTCATGACCCAGGTTTGTACAGGTTTATCTGCAGATTCTCTCCATAAAAAGCGCAAGGCATCTCGATCAAGATCTCGTATTTTGATTCGTAAAAACATGTCTTTTATATCACCCGTGACTGCCACCTTGTTTTCTCTAAATCTCAGCATTATCCCGTACAGTGAGGTAAGTAGGTCGGGACCTTGCAGTAGGTAGTCATTTAAAGACATGCCTTCGTTCCTAGCCGCGGCATCAAATACCAGTCGTAGTTTTTGTTTATTAGGGTTGTCAACTCCAAAGTGCGGTAAGTACCATATTCTATTCGGATTTATAGTTTCAGTGAGTTTTGATGCAAAATCGTTACTGAACAGGTGGTCGATTCTTTCTTTGTATCGCTCTGCGAAGCTTGAATTCGCTTTCATTTTCTTTTCAACACCTTTCAGTCTTGTGAGTGCGTTATCGTATGAGTTAGGCATCTCACCAAACGAACCTTTCCACGGGAGTCCCACGTACCACCTTCCATCTTTCAAAGTGGCCGTTTGTTGTAGGTGTTCCGTAGCTTTCACATCTAGTAGGTTTTGGCGGGGCTTATTAGTAACTCCAATAGACTCTATTGCAAATGACTGGCGCATCTCGTTTTGCATTTCTCGTAGGATATTCTCACATTCATTGTTTTCTCCTTCTGACAGGAACAGAGTAGACTGCAGCTTAATGTCGTGATTGACCGCAGGCTTGGTGCGCATGCACCCGTGCATGCACCACCCTAATGGAGTGCGGGTGAAGTAGGGATTCGTAGGTTTACCCTTAATTATTTCCAACGGTAAGATCAAATCGTAATTGTCCTGCCCTATCAAAAGTTCCGGTCTATTTTGTTCATCAAAATTCACATGTTTCATTTCCGGTTTCATCAGTTCATAATCACTCATGTCCGCGACAGTAACATTTTGCACAGGTAAGTTCATATTTGTTACACTGCGCGCACGAATTGTAAACTTAGTTCCTTCACAGTTAGAAAGTTCAAGGTCGATTATCTCACTATGGCATACCACTTCGCTATTGTCCCATGCACCGCACACACGCATAGATTGTTTATTACCGCGCAATCCCACTTTCGATGCGAGCGCAGCGCTTATCAACGTCACAGTTGACCCGTCATCAAGGAGCGCGACACTACGAAAAGTACCGTTAGGTCCGTGTAGGTAAATAGGCACAGTTTTTAGCAATACTTTACGGCAGTTCACTTGAAGATGATTGACAGTTTCCACTCGCGACTCAGTCTTGGTATCAGTCTCGGTGACCTCGGTTATATTCACACTATCACGCGGCACTGAGTTCTTGTTTACAATATAATGCAACAAACGATGGTGAGGTAGTCCACAGTTGTCCACGTTACAAGCCGGTGCGGTACAAGTATCTTGTTTATGTTGTGACGTCAGACACTTATAGCAAATACCATGCCGTTTTACAAATGCCCAGCGGTCTTTACGCAACGATTTTTTAAACTTTTTGCAGTCTTGCAGTAAGTGTTCGGAAACGTGGCAGTACCGACACTCCTTATCACTTTTTTGTTTATGATTCAATTGTTCACTGTTCACTACTAGAGTACGATGTTTAGAGTTTTCGTTGTTACTTTGTTTACCATAGTTTTGTATGGATGGCAAATTCACAGAAGTTTTTGTTATTTTTACAGCTTCATCACTGAGAAACTCGGACAAAACAAGCAGCTTTGGTTTTTCTGTATTACTGATAAGAGGGTAACAGTAATCGGCCCACTTTGAGATCAGTATCATCGGTAATTTTGAGAGAATGACCGATACTATGTTCGTTTCTTTCAGGTATTCTTCGCGTCCAATAGCAGTCACAGCAGCGACACAGTTTCTTACTTTCACGGAGAAAGAAACAATATCCTTCTGATACTCTTGTGCCATGGGGCGTAACTTATTTATGTCCTGCAGGATCCTTGAAATTATTACATCAGGATTTCCAAACTGAAGTTCCAGTGTGTTCATTACGTCTGCTGCGGAGGTAGCACTGATGAGTAAGGCCGTCACCGCTTCTTTTGCTGGCCCTTGTAGGCTCCTCCTTAGGCGCCACAGGTTTTCTTTGTCACTAAAGTTGCACACTTGCGACGATTCTTCAAACGCCTGTTTGTACTGAAGCCATTCAAGTGGGTCACCAGAGTAATTAGGTAAGTCCCTCGGTGTACACAAACGATTCAGCATTCTGTCGTTGGATCTGCTGGTACCGATAGCAGCGGCAGCGGCAAAGTCCTTCAGAGCAATCGCCAAGGCTCGCACGGTTTCATCAGTGCCACCAGCTGCTGCAGGTGGCGGGCGTGCTTCGAGCGTGAGTTCTGTAGCGGGAGGTTGCGGGCCGACGGGCTCCATATGATGCAGGTTCAGTTCCTGCGGTGTCGGACGCAACACGTCATCACAGATGCCACGGTTAGTGACGCCCTGAGTATTCACCTCATGCTGACTACTTTCCAGCCACTTTTCCACTACACGGTCATTATTTTCAACTGAGGGTAGACTGCAGTTGCTGCCGTCGTCTTCCAGTTCTGCTAGGTCTGCATCTAGTTTTTTATCTATCAACTCCAATCTAATTTGAGCCTTTGCTTGAGCGGCTTCCAGTTCCAGCCTTTTCTTTTGTGCCGTAATAGATGAAGTTGACGACTTTTTACGGGTAGACTTTTTAACACTTTGTGCTTTGGAAGGTCCGGGTTGATTCTCGACCATCTTGCTCCCGGGTTCACTAGGTTTCACAGATTCCTTTGAAGTGTCTATGTTTTCCCTTTTGCTTTGTTCATGAGCGTCTCTTTGTTGCGCTTCCATTTGCTCCGCTTCTTTTCTTCTCGCACTCCTAGTGTTCACCATGCTTCGTGGTGGTGTAAAAAACATTCAGAGATCCGACTCGAAGACCAACTAATGTAGGGGATGTGCATGTGCACAGTGAAACACCAGATTTTGCGAAAGGGTGAAGGGTGGGGAGACGTACGCGATACGTCTGTGCGCGATCTTTCGTAGCGAACACTAACTGTTTTACAAATCCAGTGTTGCCAACGAAGTATCAAGCTATCCGCCAGAAGCGACCTCTAAATCCACCAGAAATCCACTAACAAAAACCGCCACAATTTAAAAAATCGCTAAATTTTCCGCTAACTTTATTTTTAGCAAATTATTATTCATCACGAAAGAAAACAATATTTTAAAGATATATTTATTATATAAATAACATTGAAATCACACATTATGTAACAAAATAATGTATTTTTGTTGGATAACAAATACTTAAATATTTATAATAATTAAAATATTAAAATATTAAAAATCTTCTTCAGATGAGTCGTTTTCATCCATAGTCTCCGTAGTCTCCGATTGGTACGACTCTTTGGTCCCGATTAATCTCACTATGTTATTTGGGATTTCATAGTCGTTGCAGCATTTTCCTGCCATTCTCATTCCGCAACGCACTCTTAATATAGCAGTTAAAAGATTAAACCCCATCCTGTTTCTCTGCTTGTTTTTTATTATGTTCATACTGCTGAACAGTCTTTCGACATCGGCGTTAGAATGCGGCAATATTAAAAGAGTGATTGCAAAAGTCGCCAATTCGTGAAATCTTGACACTCCTTGTGCATCTTTAAAATGCAGGACTTCATACCAAAATAATTTTGTATTTTTGGTTTCCTGCCATTTCAGTAAATGAATTTGTCGCCATTGATCGTCCACTTTTGCAATGAATTCAGAACTTTTATTCAATTGAGCCAAAATGTCAATTAGATTTTCTTTGTTATGAGCAAGTGCTTTTTCGACACTTATTCGCGAAATCTTTTTCATTAGTTCCACATTTTCTGGAAGCCTATTTTTAATTTCGTCAATTAAACTCACTATAAATTGCATGCACCGAGTCCGCATCATTTCTTCTTCTTCCCTTGGTAGTCCCTTTTCTCGCATTTCGAGTATTTGTTTTTCAAATCGGTATCCCAGATAGCATTTCGGATCTAAAAAGTCGCGGACATTTTGGTTAAAAATATCAATTTTATGTGTAGGTAACGTAACTTTGCTCACTAGCATATCTATCAGGTTGGTCAACTCGCCACACAATAATGTGTGGTCTGTATCTCTTGACTCGAACATTTTATTAACTCTGTTTATTTCAATCAATATGGGATATAAAAAAGAAATATACGCATAATTCAAATCATTCGCATACATAGAGTGCAGTAACTCTGCCGTATGACATCTTTCAGTCAACTTAGCTATAGAAAAATGAGTTTTCAACTCTAGCCATTGCGTGTATATTCTCGACACAGCAGACTCTATTGACAGCCATCTTGTTTGGCATGCTTGAACAATTTTATGCGGTTTTTGTCCGTCATTGATGGTTTTATATAACTCTTTATAGGCAGTTTGTCTGGAAGATGAACGAGCAAACCAGTCATATGTCTCTCTAATTAAAAATTCCAAATTCCTCGGTAAAAATTGCTTGGCCGCAGCTGAAACAGCCAGTTGCAAAGAGTGACATAAACAACGTACCAAAACTAAGTGTGGTACTTCTTCTTTCAATTTAGTAAAGACTCCATTATTAACGCCAACCATTACAGACGCGTTGTCTGTACCAATGCCCATTAAATTATGAAGTTGCAGATCAAATTGTTTTAGTGTCTTCTTGATAGCAGAGACAATACCTTCAGCATTGCACTCAGTTAGTTCAGGAAGGTCCAGATAGGTAGATACTATTCTTTGGTATTTAAAACTGTAATAAATTATTATGACGCCAAGGTATTTCTGTACTGCAATATCAGTAGACTCATCAACCAATATACTGTAGGGTTGATCTTTAATATCTTCTTTTAGGATTTGGGTAAAATGCAACGCCAACACATTTTTAATAACCGCAGTGCACTTGGTTCGGTGTAGTTGCACTTTATCGATATCTTTTTCATGACTGTGGTTAATTACCTCACCCAAGTGGTCAACTACACGGATGCTGGTATGCATGGCTGTGAAGAGTGCGAGTTCGGCTTCTTCCTTTTTCTTTTTTCCTATTGGCTCTGGTTTAAATGGTAGCTTAGGTTGCGTAACGATAACCTGTAAAAATAAAAATAAATACCTCCTCTATAGTTTAGGTTTTAGCACGCGCTACATCATGTCACATTATTAGCTCTAAAAATATCTATTCTTCTGGTAAGTTAGGTAGAAAATATGTTTCTATGACTATCGAACGAAATAATTATGAAAAATCCAGTTACCTTCGCATTTTGTTGGTGCTTTTTCGACATCCCATGTATTTTTAGATCTCCATAGTGACTCCGTAATACCGTTCCACAAAACTTGCATTTCGGTACTTGACCAGCAGTACTTTCAATTACTTGAAGCCAATCTTTTAAAAGTGGGTCTTGAAGCCAAGAATTTCGAAATTTTTGTGAATATTGAGGTTTTGGCATGATTATCAATGACGAAACACGATTTCAAACAAATCTACCGACACCAACTCACTCACTAAGCTCGGACGAAAATTGAGAGACGAGCGAGAAGAAAACAAGCATGATTACCCGTCGGGAAATTCCCGATTTAAAAAGTTTCAGGCCTGGATGCGTGTCTTTTTAGCTGTTTTACCATTAGATGAACAAAGATTCCCCGTTGGGGAATTCCCGATTGAAGGAGTTTACCCACTAGATGAAAGTGTTGCTGCATGATGAAATTAAATCCATAGAAATTAAATCCATATTAGATGTCTGTGAATTAAACTCTAAAAACGATACGAGTGGAGTATAAAGAAAAAATATACAAAATTTTTGAATTCCACTAAACAAATCCACTAACCACTAAAATCCATAATTGTCCGCCAAAAGGCAAGTCAAAACCACCAGATTTAGTGGAAAATCCACTAAGTTGGCAACACTGTACAAATCGCGGCGCCGCCGCTAGGCAAGCGCCCCCTTCCCGCTCGCATGCGTCTCCCGCTCCTGTTACCAGCCCTGGATTTATTAAACATATTGCAAATGCAAACAAATACAAAATATAAAATAGGTATATGATCACGCGTCGCCTACACCTCTGGCGTTAGTCAGTCCAAGTCACAGGCAATTTAATCGCACCGTGTAAATCAGGCTTTAGCCGTCTGCAAAAGCATAATCAGCCTGTGACGTTCCCACTGATGGGACACAGGCCTCCTTACGGTGAGAGGGCGTAGGCCGCAATCCACCACGCGGCCCCAGTGCTGGTTGGTTACTTACAAGTTGTAGGTCGTAGGTTCGAACCCAGACAGGCGCTTTACTTTGTGCTCATTATTTCATCACCAATGCTCTCAAAACAGTGAAGGAAAACATCGTGAGGAAACCGGCATGTCCTAGAACCAAACATTCTAAGACATGTGACATCTGCCAACCCACACTGGGTCCACGTGGTAGATTATAGCCCACTCCGTCTCGAAGAGAAGAGGCCTGTGTCCCACCAGTGGAACTTTATAGGCAGATTATGAACGCAACGTTCATAAATGTAGAGATAAATACCTAGTATTGAAATAATGTGTACTTCCATATATACATAAAAGTACATTAATACCGAATGAATACGAGCAGTGAGAATCGCGCGGATGTGGTCACAATAGTGGTCGGCGCAGTTGTCACTACTAACTCAACGCGCTGTGGTTTTAAATGACCAGTGAGAACTGCTGGACTAGAGTTCCCGAAGTATAATACTATTTTAGAACCTCTGTGCCCAGACTAATTAGATTGAAAATCGGTTTACTTAGTAATTAATATTACTAGCTACATGTCTAAAATGTTCATCCGGAATTCCACAGTATCTGAAGCAGATAAGTTAGGTACCTAACTCAAAATTATTTACTCACAGAAATCACAGGCTCACCATCACATCCAAGTCCTAGTCCAGGGAGTCCAGGGTGCATGGAACGACTAACGACTCTAAGACTCTTACCAAGTTACGTGCCGGCGACTGTACTCTTTACATTCAACTTGTCTCCATTAGTGGTGACTGGCAGTCGACATTAGTGACAGCCGCAGACAGGTGACGGCTATCAGAGGTGCAATTCTCGTAATTTTAAGAACTTTCACAGTCTGATATCAGTCTCAATCTGTCGAAAATACCTCTATTTTTCGTAATTCGTTTTTGACAATTGTTTGTCGCCGTGATGAGACAGCGACTAGATTTTGAACGTTTTAAATTACGAGAACTGGGACCCCTACCCCCTTGGCCTACTGGTATTATCATAGTTAGCTATAAATCTGAAATACCTACATCGTGTTAAACTAGATAGTATGTACTTCCACAATTTCCGACAACGCAGATTACCCGACATAACTTCGTCTTACGACCTATACAATCAAGCTACGACCTCCTCATAAAATGAATAAGTCCTCATAATAAAAGAGCGAACAAAATAACCTATATACGACATCGCATAACACCATATTATTATGTTCCCATTACTATAACCCGACAGCTTAAATTAAATACCTCACCTTCAGCACAATAAAAACGATAAAAATCACTTTATCTCCGATCTCATAATCGGTATGAAGTGACGATTGCCGCTACAATACAATACAGTATTATTTAATATAATACAATGTAATTGGACGCTGAACATTGTGATTTAAAATGTCGGCACAATATTTGTAACATGAAACTTTATAGGAGTTGGGATTGATGTTACTCGACAAGTTTCGTTTCGTCCCTTCGTGTTTGTTATTTTTCTGAGTGATGCCAGAAATGTTATTGAATTATTTTCATCTAATTCTGGAATTAATGCGATTCTTTGCATTTTTTTATTATAGGGCCAAATAGTATGTACTGTCCAATACGTAAAATTCACAGTTCAACCGATATATTCTGTAAAAATCTAACCGTGACTGTCTGTCATTAGTGTCAATCTCTAGCATCAGAGGGGCAATTCTCGTAATTTTAAGAACGTTCACAGTCTGATCTTAGTCTCAATCTGTCAAAAAATACTTCTAATATCCCTAGATTTTGACAAGTTTTTGACATTTGTTTGTCGCCGAGATGAGACTGTGACTAGATTTTGACCGTTTTATATTACGAGAATTGGCCTTCAGGTGGAATGAGCTCATTTCACCTAAATGTTCACGGTGAGATTTTTACAAGCACGTCTACTGGTAATAGAGAAGCAACGCACATGGTAGAACAGCACTGTAAAACAAACAAATATACAAAAGTCGAATAAGGGAAGTTATGTTTGGTACAAAATCTAACCTCAAACATTTTGTTACATCGCCTACATTCCATTGCTTTACCACAACATTTTAAACACAACATTATTTAAAATACAATATACGAAGCGCCTAAAACTGCATAGACGAGTTATACCAAGCGAGTACGACAAAGGGTGTGGCATTTTATCGCCCGTTTTTAACCTTATATTAGTACTGAATTGCGAACAAATTATAGCCTTATTTATATAGCCATTTTATAGACCAGCAATTGAGTTCACACAATTCAACAATCATAATTATTTATGTATGAAAATGTAATTCGAACTTTTTAAACACCTCTTTTTATGAAGGTTTTAAAAGAGTTTTGAATGTGTCAACGGAATTGTTATTATGACATAAACGTTTATAAATTAATGGGGCTGTATTCTAAGGGACGTTAAACTTAACGGTTCTTCTCCGCTCAAGTGTTTCAGTATTTCATTTTCAGTGTTTTGTTTTGGGTAGGTAATGCGGAAGTTTTGTTAGCCACGCGGGTAGAACTTCGATGAGGCTGGTACAAAAACGTGGGGGACATGACAAGAGAGGCCTAAGCCCAGCAGTGCTGCAGTGGGTGAAGTCGGGCTGTGGATAATGATGATGAATGCCCAAGCTAAGCATAGATTAAAACAAGTTCAACTGTTACTAATGAGACAAATTACTTTTTCTATTGTTATCGAACTTAATAAGCTTGCTTAACAGACGAGGGCTTATAGGTACTGGAGAATTGCGTAAAATGTTGAGTCATTCTGTTCTGCTAATAGTGGAGCTACGTAATACTGCCTGATTATCTGAACATAACCTTATGCAAGTTAATGGGATTATAGAAACCAATAATTCACAAATAACCTAACATCACCTCTGTTTTTCCCGATGGGTAGGCAGAGTTGTAGGTACCTATAGTGCAACCACATTTCGTTAGTTATTACCCTATATTCTCCTACCGTTCCAAATTCCCTGCTCGTATGTATTCGATGTGTATAGTGCCTGCATCTTCATAGAAACTAGGTCATTGCAGTATTAGATTCATCAGCGTGTCTCTGCCCTATACAATAACCTATTCATTTGCCATCGGGAAGTGTGAGCCGATCTGTCTTGGTCTTAGAGTTAAATCCGAATTATCCGAAACACACTCGTAAAATAATAACAAATAAATACATTCTTTATTTCACCTAAAAGCCTTTAACAATAATTATCTCTATGACTAAAACATAAAAGGCTTAAGTAATATTTTTTTTTTTCTTTGGAATGTCGACCTTAGGAGGTTGTTGTTTGCTTAACCGGACTTTCCTGTGAGTGCCTCAATAAATTAAGACCTCCAGCCAGGATTTAGGCTGCCTGTCCAGCGGAGCGAGGTTGCGGAGCGGAGAAACGGAGAAATGTTAACCAATAGGATTGCATACAGTTATAAAATCTCCGCTCCGCTCAATCCTATTGGTTAACATTTCTCCGTTTCTCCGCTCCGCAGCCTCGCTCCGCTTCAATGGACAAGCAGCCTTAAAAAACCTTAAAAACTAAGCCCCTACACACTAAGGGCACTCCCTGTGGGGTACAGACCTCGGCTTAGGGCGTCCGGGGGCCAGGATCGGAGTTCATAAAAGGCTTAATACAAAGGTCAATATTCAAATACTCTGACTCCCAAATTAGGTGTAAGTTCCTGTGACTGTGTGAGTGAGGAGTCAGTGATTCTCCGTAACAACAATGTCATAAAGTTTGAATTATTTGGAAAAATTTAACAACAAATGGTGGAAAATTTAATTATAATTTCTATATTAACAACATAACATACCATCACGCCTGTTTTCCTAAGAGTTAGGCAGTTGGGTATGTCTATTATAGGTACGCACGACGACATATCAAGCTATACATTTCCAGTATAAGCTGACTTCTCATTGTACGAAAAGTCTGTACAATGTGAGGTCAGCTAAAACTGGAAATGCCTAGGTTGTGGAAATCAGTTAGGGCCGTATGATCAAAATCAATTTAAACAATGGATGTCGGAATCTACGATAAAATGTAATCGATGGTTTAATCTACTGTCCTAAGATCAAATGGAAAATATGAATAGATTAGTAAAACTTCGATTACCTAGTCTTTTACACATGGCAACATTCTCTAATTTATTTGAAGGTCGTTCATCCGTTCATTAAAATAATGGCATCAAATGGGTCTATTTGACATTGACACTGACATTGGACGTCTATGTGACGTTTTATTATTATTTATGTCTTTGAAGCTTTGGAGACACGAAAACGACATATGAATTCTACGAGTATACCATCCCATTGATTCATGATATTATCTTGGTCTAACAACACACGGTCTACTATAATAGGTAACTATTTATATCGTTCGACTCGTGTATTATTTCGATATTTGAATCCGAATCAGAATTATAACTTTCCATTTTAATAATCACAAAACAAAGCTTCTATGAATATATACGTAGGAATGTTTGAAACAGGCATATTTTTAGTTTTTTTGAAAGGTCGTCACGACAAATTATGCTATCTGGTCAGTTTACGGTCAGTTTAATCTATATAAAGGAATTTAATCGCCCCCTTTGGGCTAGTTTAAACTAATCGCTGATTTAAACTGCCAATAAATCGATCAACTACCATTGATCTTATGAAATAATCGATGCCCAGAGATTAAACTCTCTTCCTTGGTTTAAACTACGATTGATCTTACGGCCCTTAGACAGTCGCTTCATTTAAAATACTGGTATTCAGCTGCACCCGGTTAGACTGGAAGCCGACCTCAACATAGTTGGAGAGTTTGTGTCTATTTTTGCCGATAGGAAACATGGCATGTCACTCAATAAAGCGTAGGCATTCCCTACACAATGCTCCCCACTATGAGAACATGCTGATAGCTAAGTTGTGAGCACACAATATTGTAGTGTGTGCTAAGTGTTACATTGCGTTACATCATTGCGTTTACGCGGCGGCGGCGCCAGCGGCAATTTGCCACCCGCCGCACTTCCTTAGATGTAGCGTCCGCAGATAAATTAGATAAATTTTATGCTTAAATTGGAGAATTGTTTTGATTTTATGTATTTTATTTTCCCTTCTACTGTTACACATGCTGTCTACATCTCTTTTATCTACTTTCCTATCGCAGGTATGCTGGAAGAGATTTCCTTAGAAATAAGCATCACCTTTGTATGTATTTTTCTGTTCCTTTCTTCTTGTCTGTTCATATTGTGTGTACATAAATAGTTAAATAAATAAATTGCGATGAGGGAAACTCACTGAAATAGTAAAATAAAACTAGCCATTGCTGTTAGTTTAACTAATTTGGCCAAACAATTATTTGAAAGTTGAAAATATTTAACTTAAACTAAATCATATTCTCGGCATTCGGTTGATCTCCGTTCATAACAGCTTGTCTTTCGACAAAGACTTCCTCCAAGGCTTTCCACTTGTTTCTGTCCTTTGCTGTACGTAACCATTCTGGGCCAGCTACAAAAATAAAGTAGGTTATTAGATAAATAATTATAGGTATCGAATTCCGATGAATTCCGTCTAGTAACGCCGGATTGCTATACATAATTTGCCACAATAACCAAAATGTGTCATTTATGATAGTAACAGATTACAGAAAAAGTATGTTCAAGAGCGTTTTAGACACCTTGAAACTTTATGCTTAGCGTCTCATTTCTTTGATTCTAGTTTTGTGACACTTAAGAGATAAACTACTGCCCCATACAAATTAGATGGTATAAAAACTTTATTTCCTCTTCGTGTCGTTGGCGCGACATTTATTTAAATTTTGTTGGCCCAATACTTCGTCAGTTCCACGGCGTTATCGGTTGCAACGCAGAGGTCACTTTGGCTGCATGTTTTTGGGCACAAAGGACAGGATAGGAAGTGGAGCATAGTTTGTGAAACAGCTCCACATCCAAAATTTTCGTTGCAAAGACGTGTTACAGGATTAAGAAAGAGTTACTTACGCAAAACATTTTTGGTAGCTGTCGTTACCCCATAAAACGTTACTCATAAATTCCTGACCTTGGTAATGACCGTGACCGTGGTAGGTCTTATCAGTGTGAAAAAAATAATATTATACTATATGTACCACATTCTTATACTGACAAAAAATGGTGTGTCATGCGAAGTGTCATCCGGTTTTATACCTACCATGAACTTTGCTACCATTAATAACAGCTGTCACTTTGAGTTGCCCTGAACTTACGCTGCCATAGAAATATACTATGGTACGGGCTCAGCTGCGAGGTGATTGCGCACTAACAGTCGATATCCCTAGCATCAAGTGGAATGACAGCTCACTTCACTCAAGTTATCACAGTGAGATTTTTGCAGAACAGATAGGTTGTAGCAATGGCTGTCATTTTGACAGTTCAACAACATTCATTGCGTTATTTGCGTATTTAAGTAGACAAATTCGAACATATGAAGCAATGGATTAGCAACATCCTTCAAAATGATTCAGATTGTTATTGAAAGTGGGTTACGCAATAAGGGTGCTGGTGTTAAGAATTTGTGACAATTTCATATGCTGACGCTACTACTAACTAACCACAGAAGGACTTAATCTTGAGCAGCTCCTCGTGGCTAGTCAGAACGTGTTATTGCAGACCCTACAGGGATTTGTAGCTTGATGAAACAATATTCCACAAAATAATCTTGTAAAAAGATAATGTACTTTTAAATTGATGGTTAAAATTCACTCTTGAAGTAAATATGTTTAAGTCTACGATGTCATGAAACCAGTTTAAAAAAAAATTGTCGACTAAGCTGTGGGTTTGAGTGGCGCTTACGAGTTTTTAAGCGACAAAACAATCTGGCAACACACTGCACCCTTGAGAGTTTAAATTAGCTTGAACTATAATTGTACAGATGCCAGCACATCAAGCTACTACAAACTGTCAAATTTCCTTAATAGATTTTCAACTTTATCGCTAAAACGTTAAGGTTCAAGGTTGGTTGGGAAAATTTGACAGTTTTGGGTTTCAGTGTACATACATAAATACAGACGCCAGCAGGTCAAGCTACCCAAAACGATTCTATAGTAAGACATGCGAAATGCATACATTTTGCATGCCTTACGGTAGAATCACTTTCAATCCTAGTTTATCAAAATCAAGATTAACATTGAAATATATAAAATTAAATTTAAATATTTTAAGATATTCAATTAACATTCAATTAAGATTTGCGCACCAGATACCTGAGGGGCAATTTTCGTAATTTAAGAACGTTCACAGTCTGGTCTCAGTCTCAATCTCTCAAAAATACCTCTTAAATCCCTACATTTTTGACATTGAATGTCGCAGAGATGAGATTGCGACTAGATTTTTAACATTTTTAGTTACGGGAATTTGCTTTCTGGTAGAATATGGTGGAAAACTATGTATATTTGTTAACTTATTGTACTCGGTTTTTTTTTTACCTATGATACTAGGTACTGGTAGTAATACTGGTACTGGTACTACGGGCAACAAATGAAATAAAAGAATTGATTTGAGGATATGAAACTTGTTAAACGGTTACGTTTCATAACTACCCAGTGTTGCTATTATAGACAAAAAGTATTTGGTCCCTCTTGATTACAACTTTATTTAGCTTCCTCAAAATTGAATGCTATTCGAGGAAAATTCCCTTTCATCTTTGTTTAAACGTTTCATTGTTTAATCGTTATCTAAAGTAACACAATTAGGGATAGCTTGATGTATTATCCCCAAACCTAATCAAAATGGGTTACAACGTCAAGGCTCTTAATGAATACAAAGTACATTGCCAACATTAGTATGGATTAGCTTGCCTTGGTGATTGTAGGGAACTTTTGCTACGTACCTATTTTATTTATTTAATCAATTATTTTCTCTATTTATTATTTCCTTTATTTCATTTACATACTTACAAATTATATTTTTAAATATTTTTATAAACAAAAAGATAAAAAAAAACATTTAAAAATATAAAAAATAGTAGCCCACTGGTATCGGGAACAGGGTCCAAGCTACCGGCGGTCAGGGCTCCAGAGAGAGGAACCTCCTGACAATGCGAGCCGTGTCCAGAAGTACCGCTTTCTGAATCAAGCCCTTGATCCAGCTGCCCAACGAGAGCCTCCTTAGGTGTTGGTCGAGGCTCTTGGCTATTAAGCCATTGGCTGTCACGGCTATCGGCACAATGATCGCTGAGTCCACATCCCACATGTCGACAATCTATTTTCTCTATTGTTATTATCGTATTCTCTGTTTTCACCTCAGTATCTATATGTGCATGCTGTGGTCTCCTGTCGGTCTATTCTGTAAAAATCTCACCGTGAAAACTTCGGTGAAGTGACCTGTCATTCCAAGCGATTAAAACTATTGACTCACTTCACCTAAGTTTCCACGGTGATTTCTGAATTTCTGATTTCTGTCGACTGTAATTGAAGGAGCACTTTTTTATTATTGTGATTTATATTGTATATACATATGTATCCTTTTTTGGAGATCCCAAATAAATAAATAGTAGAAATAAGTATAAAGATATTGTTACTTTTTCTTCTTAATTTTCTCATAATGAAATAAATTCTTCGAGTACCTATATCAAAACTATCAACTATTTATTTAGTAACATAGACACTTACCATCTAACAATGATAGTTTATTGATGCCAATGGTACATTTTAATAGTGCAGATAGTATATATTCCTTCACAATAGCCTACAAATCGATAACTCATTCCCTTTTAAACGGTTAATACATGAAATATTTCAAACGCTCGTGTTTCTTACATTGGGTCCTTAGAGGCGTGGTCCTATAAGGTTAATTTAGTTTTATAAATGGCCACGGGCGATGCCAGGTGGGTGACACGAGTCAAAGAAAGGACAACTGTGGGTGTTTTTTTGTGATAAACATGTACTCTACTTTGGGTAAGGATTTATTTAAGAACTAATAAATATTACATTTTATGTAAAATATAAGTCTGTAGAAGGAGCGTAGGCGCAACGGCTAGTTGGGGGAGGACCTACAGAAGCTCGTTAGGAAGACCAGCGGGATAATTGCGTAACACACTAACATTAGCAATGGCTTCCCGTTTGACAGTTCAACAACATTAATTGCGTTATTTACGTTGGTGAGCAAACAAATTTTTTGAACATATGAAGCAATGGATTAGTAATATTCTTAAAAATTATTCAGATTGAGATAGACAGTGTTACGCGTATTACGTATTAGGGTGCAAGATGAGATTCGCATAGACCAGGGAAGCATGGCACAAAAGGGAGAAGGAGGCCTTTACTCATTGGGGGGTTGGAGAACAAAGCAGCCGATGAAGATGATAATCTTCTTCATCATTAAAAAAGTAAATTCTCTCTGTTGTATAAAAGTAAGTTATGTTTAATGAATTCTGTCTACTTGATCATCACCTTAGACTTCAAAAAAGCGCAAGCTGGATATAAGAGGAGCGACAGCTTTTGAAATACTTAATTAAAAAATGTTTAGTCATCTTTAGTTTGCTTTACTACGCACTGTAATCCAAATGATTTCTTATCAAAGTATGTACAAAGCTTACAGACTGACTCACAATCGTAAGTAATTATTAATACAGATTAATTAACAAAAACTATAATCGGATCTTGAAGACGACTCAGTACTTAATTGAATTCAGATAATATTGGCTAATCGCTTGCTAACTAGTTATAATAAATAATAAATCTTTTAACCTTATTACGATATAATTATATTATTTCAGACAACCTTCTATTCAGATAATATTTTCTGATCGCTTGGTAACTAGTTATAATATATAATACATCTTTTAACCATATTACAATATAATAACATTATTTCAGACAAGCTTCTGCCCGAGACTGTCCGCGTGAACTTTCTTGTTCCCCCGACTTACCGTGTCGCATCGCATCGCCAACCCGCGCGATCACTTACGCTTAGCGTTTATTCTGATCTTTTTTTTTTGCTTTGCTCCTGATTGATGGTCGAGATGTCAAATAGCCTTTAACCTTCTTCAAGAATTGGGCTATCAAATGAAAAATAACTTTTAACATCTGACTAGCAGTTCTAGAGATTAGCGCTTTAAAAAAACCAACCCTTTAGTTTATTATATTACTAGCTGCGCCCCGCGGTTTCACCCGCAAGTTTCGATCCTGTGGAAATATCGGGATAAAAAAGTATCTTATGTGTTAACCCTGGTTATATCCTATCTGTTTGTAAAGATTTCATCGAAATCCGTTCAGGAGTTTTTGCGTGAAAGAGTAACAAACATCCATACATTCATCCATACAAACTTTCACGTTTATAATATTAGTAGGATAATAAATATAGTACATAAAAATAAAATAAAAAAAACAAAAGGACCAGCCATAAAAAAACAGCAAATAAGTATATAGCGTGCACATCACGTATTAAAATATAATTCCTACTTTTTAAACAATATAAGACATCGATTTACTATCGCTGCATCAAGTGTGGATGAGTATAAGTAGTTCTTCTAATGTTTATAGGTTGAAAACACGCGATTCGTCGATAAAGATCATGGTGTTTAATTTTTATAATGGTTAACCAGTAAGTAAAGAAAGAAAGAAAGAAAGAAAATGCATTTATTTAGCACAAACTAAAAGACACACAATACACCAGATACATACATCAGATAAAACACACAATAAAATAAAAGAGCTCGGAATTTCATTGAAGGATAAAATCATGAATGAAAAGAACCGAAGTTACGGACATAGGTTGCAGACTAAAGAAGCTGAAGTGGCTGGCCATGTTTCTCAACGGACCGATGGTCGGTGAAGCAGACGAGTCCTGGGGTGGAGACCGCGTATCGGCAAGCGTAGTGTCGGACGCTCCCCAGCCAGATGGACCGACGACCTTAAATAAATGGCTCTGGGACAGACTGGATGTTATGTGAAGGTCAGAGTGTTGTGGCGCATCCTGGAAAAGGCCTATGTCAAGCAGTGGACTGCGATAGGCTGAGTTGAGTAGGTTACCCAAGCCTTTGAAATAAATCAATCAGTTTTGATTGTCTGTAGCGCATGGCTCGTTACTAATGTAAATTAGGCTACGTTTTGAAAACCACAACACAGTTCTCTTTCTTGGGTACCTAAACTTTCTTGAATAGACACTTTCACAGGAAACTCTAATTTTGGCGTTTGATGAATTGGAATGATTCAAGACAAGTTTCAGAATCAGTTTATGTTCCTAAAAATTTACGACAAATTCGAAATGCATTAAGTAATAAATAATATATAATGTTAAAAGAACCATTCTATACATAACAGCATCTTATTCCTTTAATGGGGTAGACAGAAGAGTACCTATAATACAATGAGTGATGAGTGTGATGACAATAAGACAATAAATGAAAAAACACTGGCAATGCTAATGCATCAGAGTATTTTGGAATGATCAAAGAAATCCTAACATTAAAAATCAAAAACTGTTTTTTTTTTTCGAATAAACTAAAGAGTAGTGATAGGCCGACGACTATAGGTTTTGCCAATAAACAACTAGCTTTATTAGTGACTAAACTATTGGATATATTTGATTGAATTTTCGTATGCAGACTGGGAACGTCACTGGATATACGCAATTTAATTTATTGTCGTCTCCATCTTGTATAGCCCCCACATTTCGCGTGTAGGGATATTTTTTCCTAATTTCTTTGTCCTTTTTTTCCCAAAATAGATATAAAAGCGCTTGTAAAGTTAATCAACTAGACAAGACAATAGGGTTCGGTAATAAATTCCGGGGAGCCAGCAGAGAGCACCGAACAACGCAGCACCTAATGGGGAGCCACTAAAACTGGTACAAATAACACTTAGGTTCTATATGAGGAAGCTTGAAGGATTTGAGGAGGTAGTTTTAGTTGGTAGTCATAGACATCCAAACAAAGGATATTTCTGATTGATCTGTAAGTGGAATTATGGTGTAGTGTAACAATTTTATGATTTAAAAGAGTGTCCGTGCAGTTTCTTGGCCGTTCTTCTCTATAGGTACCAACTACGCTTTGGAATGGGCAACTAGCTTCATCTTTCTGACTGACCGTCCCCTTGACAATTCAAAAGTGCCTGTAATTGGTTTATTTGAAATGAATAGTTTGACTTTGAGTTAGGTTTCTATAAATTACACTTACTTAGATCAAGTTGTAACTAATTAAGTAATTATGTCATATGGTCTGAAATTGATTGATGTTTTAGATCTTGCTTTTGATTTCTTCGTCTTTTACCATAGTTAAAAAAATGGTTCAGTCTTGGTTTTTGTCTAGTAAGTTTTACCATAGCTACATCACTAGATGTAGCTATGGTAAAACTCCGCTTATAACCGAAAATTAACAATAGAATCGTGCTTTACATCTACACACCAATTCCTATGCAATCTCTATACCATCTTTATCAGCCTCTACTGCTGGACTTTTGCTGCTCCTATTGCACTCCATTAAATGCCTTCGATCACTCTCATTCATACAGTATCTTCTCTCCTGCCCGTCTTGCACCCTCCAGAACGTATATGAGGCCAAGAACAAAGCTGGCCAGGTTGTTACGTACTGGTTGGACAAAATATGAGTCATCGACACGAGAAGAAGAAGAACCTGACCTATCAGTCATTACAAATGAAATAACTACATGCCCCTTATTACATGGAACTTAAACATAACTGGCGAAATGTGGCTGTACTACTACTAACACACCTCTACCTAACCAATCGGGGAAAACAGGCTGTTCTGCTATTTACTTCATTTTTCAATGAGGAATTTACTGAACAAAAATTAAAAGTACCGTATTAACCCAGTATCTAACATCCCAGTCAGTCGTAATCTTGACATTGGGTAGAATTTACGTTGTCCGCGCCAGTATTAATCAAGCGTTAGGATTGAGGATCCGACGCACAATGTTCAACTCAATCTGCAGCTACATGATTGTTTACTGCCTTTGGTCCTTTCTTGATTTAATTGTTTCTCTTTGATATCCTGCTTATTCCTTATAAGTATCGTCTTGCAAATAAAATTAATATTATCTGCTTATCATTTACCCAATTTGTGAGTGTCGCTATATATATGTATATCCACAGCCTAAGGTTATCTTAGAAAAATAAAGATCATTTTTGTTAATCTATCAATAATAAAATAGGAAGTAAGTACTCTACTAGACCAACAATTTTACACCAAGGACCAATATTCAATTACTGCATGATTATTAGCATATTCTATCGTTTAGAATATTTTACATTCTAAATGATAGAATATGCTAATAATAATGTCAAAACCTGGAAGCGTGAAGTCGCACAAATTCTATGCAATCCTCATCAACGCAATATGTCCTACCCTCAACACTCCAGCCGTTCATTACAATAATGACGTCAGCAAATCGAATCATGACTATTGTCGCAGTACATTGCCACTTAATAAATCCCAAACAGAATAAAGGAAACAAATTAAATGTTTAATTCAAACACACCAACTGGCTGCATTCGTCACACCACGTCAAAATGGTCGTTTTATAATAAACAATCAAATGCAGCTGCTGAAACAGGCATACATTCTTATTCCTCAGCCTATTAAGTTCTAAATCGAATCGGATATGATTAGCCAACTACAATTTGAGTTTCAATTCCCGAACACTTCAAGGGCTGGATTCCCCAAGAGTAGAAGGTCAGAAGTTGCGTGGATGTTTCACAATAATATGCTTTATTAACACATCGACAAAGTTCCTTATGCTACGACAATTTATTTTGCAATAGGGTTTGCACAATTAAAATTTCGTAAAAGTTTTATATCCAGAAGAAGTGCTAAACGAAATTGCGTCAAAAAGTATTGGTAATAAGAGTCACTTTTGCCCTATTATTTCTAAAATTGCAACAATACAAGAGATTCATATAAAACATATGCGCAATACTTGAATAGTATAAAAAGCTTATAAAATACAAAGGGTGTATGAATACAAATAATTGTATGTCATTGTGGTTAGAGTAAAAAGTTCGCTTTTATAATTGGGTACTTATGTTTGTTTCATTAAAACTATTATTTGTATTGTAAAAGAGTATTAATGCTCAAGAGGTAATTGTGTTAAAGAGTTACTTGAATTATAAAACTTGTCAGACCGTCCTTATAGAGAGTATTTCCAAGTGGTTCTGGCGTTTCATCAAACCTGTTACCTGGCTTTTCATCTGGCTCATTATTTATTTTACCATCTTATGTTTGGCCAATGGCTCTAATCTTGTGTTTGGTAATTACCAAACACAAGCTTGCTTGCTTGTTTGCTTGCTTGCTTTTTGCTTAAAGTTATATTTAGTGCACGGTTATTTATTTCAACTTATTTTGTCTTTTTTTCGTGTCTCATAATAATGTTCGGTCTTTATGATACTCACAACATACACTTTCAAAGTTATATCGTTATTAAAAAAAATAAGAAAGTCAAAAAATAATAAGAAAAGGTAATAAAACGGCGAAAATATTCCTACCTGATTGGGAGTAATATGTTCGAGCCGTTTGGGGTTGAAACACTAGGGCCATGGGGTCGAGATATCGCCAAGCGATTAATCGAATCTTCACGTGACCAGAGGGCTGGCCTGTTTCTTGGCCAAAGAATTAGCATCGCCATACAACGTGGCAATGCTGCCAGCCTTTTGGGCACTGTTCCTGTTGACTGCGATGCGGACGAATTTTTTGATGCCCTATGATTACTTTGCTTATTTTTTCTCATGTACATATTATTATTTTAAATGTTAGCTTATAACATAATGTAAATACCTATATTATGTCACAAATAAATTTCACTTTAATTCTTAGAAAAGGTAATTGAATTGAATTGATTTGCCCATACCAAAATGTATTTTCCTAATGTTAAAGAAATGCGCAGCAGAAATTTCACGGATACGTTCACGTATAAAAAAAATTGGTAATTAATGGGTAATATTATGAAGACAGAAAAAATGCGTTGTGTGAAGAATGACTAAAAGAAAAGGGAGTGAATTTGTGACGGTTGGCAAGGGAGAATGGAAGAAGAAAACATGTTGCGCCGACCCCAAGTAATGTAGGACAAGGGCAGGACGATGGATGAAGATAGACTATCCAGCTTTCCACATAATCATGATAAATCTCTAATCATCACTAAATAAAAAGCCAGTCGGTGATAGTAAAATAATACATTATTAAAATGATTATAATTTCCAAAATAAACACTGTCAACAACAAACATTGCCAAAATTCAATATCTTTATCCCATCCTGTTTACACTTAAATAATAATATTATCTTATTGTAAGCAAGCTGACGTAGTAATTAGGTGTAATCCAGGCCAGACAAAGGCCACGTGGCGGGCACAAGGCCCTCGTTAGGCCAAGCCGGAGGGAGTGATGGCCTCTGAGATAAATGTCTGATAAATGTAGTTATTATACCTACATTTGTTATTAAATTATAGACGATGGATTTTGGGAGGGAAACATTTTACAGCAATCTGTTGATACCTTGCCTACGAATCAACAAATACATAGTTGTGTTGACGGTGAAAATTACGAAAATTGTGCGAGAGATACAGTCATCACCATCGTGACTTTGTATGTCGGTTTTCATGCATATGTCGGGTGATACATATTTTTTGCTGAAGCACTAACCCTAATACGAGCAAACTAAAATAACTCAATAACACCACTCCCAACAAAACCCGACTATCAACTTTACAAAATTACAACTTATCCTTTAATTCAGAAATAACAAAAACACAGCAAACCTATCAATTATTTTGAGTGGCCAAACACTCAATGTCACACACCACTGCACTTACATTACGAGGACATCCCATTAAAACTATGCCCACCCCAACCACGAAACATGAATAAAAAACGTATATCCACCACAATTTTATCACTAAAAGCCCTTCAAAGCATTATCGACAATTTTACGCAAACTGGGAACCATTCAACAGAAAAGAGAAAAAAATGGCTATACAACTCCCAAATTTGTCTTTTTCGTATAATTTATTAGAAGGAGGCGTGGCTCAGAATTATATTTGGCATAAAATTTATTGTAGAAATGATATAAAAATGGATAATAAGTGGAAAGCGTGGAAGATATTTAATGACCCGTCAAATAGTAGTCTGTTGAAGGCGACAGATGTTTTTGCACGAGCCGAGCCGCGCCGCGCAGGATTTTTGTAAGGGACGTATTGTGGACATATTACGCTATTTATTGTTGATAAATTGTGAATTATTGATGCTATATCGTCGAATGAATGGGATCGAATGCTATGGTTATGGTATTAATTTTTGGTGATGTTGCAATAGGTAGATATTAAATCGATAATGTTTTTGAGACCCAGGATTAGGTACTAGATACGGGTTTTCTTATCAAGTTTAATATTTCGGTATCTACCCGGAGCTTTAACACTAGACGCTATCACCTTGAAGTAATAAGTGGGATGTAAATTATAAAACTTAAGTTCATTATTATTTCGAGTTTGAACTTTCGCGACTTCATCATTCTCATATTAAACTTCCCCGTTTCGTACGTCATAATTATAAAAACAAGAGAATCCAAGTGTTCCAGATGTACGACTTCCATAAGTATGAATATTACACGGTATATATTATTATGAGGATAAAGTTCTAATTTATTCTCCAAACTTCTATGAGTGCTGAAAAGTATGAAAATTCTTATCAAGTTTCCTCTTTCAGCTGTATGTACTTCCAGGCTTTATACCTTGAAAAAACTTGAGTAATTTGAGTGGTTTGAGTTTTGTTTATGTACATTCACGATGAATTTAATATAGATATACGAGTACATATGTGGAAGAAACTTTTACAACAATCGACCTTTAAAAAATAATTAAGTACAGACATCAATATTGTATAAGAATTTTTTGAACAATAGGAGATGAAAAAAAAACCGTTGACTAAATTCATAATACTTTGGACGTAAATGAAAAATCTTATCAGATTTAACTTTCAAAATTCATCGATATCATTATTTGACTTTGTTCATTTCCCGTTTGGAGTATCATTCATCTTCCAAAAAGTTCATTCGACCATAAAGTTACCCTCCCTACCTTGTCCCGAGTCATCTCAAATGGCTGAACATCACCTTTTACCCCACAGCTGCCCAAAAGGTCATACACAACATATCAAACGCTAAATGCCCAAATAAAAGTCACCAAATTCATAGATAATCGTTCACCATAACTAATTTTTATTCTATTTTTAAGAATCACAAGTAGCACTCAGAATTTTATAATGGCGACAAAAGGTCTGACTTCGCTGAAGAAAAAGGCAGAGGCATGCGTGAAATTCCTTTCTATAATACATTATAACTATAATACGATAACTTGGTGTCAATTCTTTTGATAACGCAAGCGAATATGACCTTTATTTCTATGGTGAAACATCAAAAACCAATGGTTTTTTTTGGCAAGAATTTTGCTAACCAGACAGATTCTCCATCAACGACATCGTAAAGGAACCTAATGCCAAAGACATAAGATCTAAAATCGATAAAATTCAAAACATACCACGCAATTCAATCTTGGTTACAAACAACAATGGTTTCTTTGGAGCCGATTTGTCGCCGATGTCAAATGACTGCTTGAATGAACGGAGTCTGAATGAAAGAACGAATGAATAGGAATTATAGGCGGCAGTTATGCAATCAATTAGAGAGGGCGGTACCCCGTAAGTCCCCGAACGTTCAGGAACCCGACACCTCAGCCCACGAAACCAAGGAAAGTTTAAATTGAATTTATAATTTTTACAAACTGATAAAGAGTTTTAGGCAGCTTTTATTAAAGTTCGTTTTTGTAAAAAAAAAAGGGAACGGTGTAACAGATAAAATGTTTTCAAGTTTATTATAATAGTCAGATGAAATGGGAAATAACTTCTGGAATAATTTTCGAGGTACGAAAATGACGATAAGTATTAAAACGGTCGAGTTTATTATTTTTATATTGAGTGTAAAATTTTAGAGCCGTCGTAAAGAACTTAGGTCTGAAGTGCTTCGGGTGTCATTCACTTCTTAGTTTACGATGAGAGCCCTACTCTATTTCGCTCAGTATCTGGATCAATTTTCCTAAAAGACTACTAAACCGTTCTCTGCCGGTTTACTTTGGATCGAATTTAGATATTTTAGCAATTTCAAAATAATAGTGTCGAGAGTCTTGAACAGCATGACTGTAAGACCTAAATAATTCAATTACCGGTGTCATCTTTGCTAAAACATATCTCGAGCTACTAGATGATTATTTAAATACATGTCTACTTCTACGGTTACACCTAGTATAAAATGAGATTTATTTTCTTTGTTCCATATTATCTTCGACCGGTTCTGTGCACCCTGCCGATTCCTGCGGCCTTCACCAGGTCATCGATCCAGCTTGGGGGAGGCCTATGCCCAGCGGTGGGTGTCTTTCGGCTGAAGTGACGATAATGATGATGATCTTCAAAATATTGAATATTATGTAATTTTATTTCAACTCGCTCCCGCCCACTCTCATCGACCCGCTGTCTTCCTACCCCCACAAGCTTCACACATCTTTCACAAAAACCCGCGCACACGACTCAAAGATCCCGCTACCTAAACACGGTGACATTTTACACTCGAATAACGCCGCACAATATTTTACAGAACACATTCACAGCTCATATGAATGGGCTAATGTATTATAATATAACACCTACAAGGACCATGAATGGAATTTTGTCAAGTGACCATATCTAAGGACCAGAAATTGTAATAGTATTTCATATACTCTTTATGAATGAAGATCGATTTGTAGTTGCAAAAAAATGTAGCTGAAGTAGTGAATGCAGCAATGGCAGTAATAGATGGTTTATTATTTCTTTTGGTATGTATGTGTGGCTTGTGTTAGTACCGACGATTGTAGCTCGAATGCTCCAAAACGTTTGTTGAAAAATAAACTAGTGCAAAGTTGGCAAATAAAGTACTTGAGGTGAAGTGAATTGAATTCGGTATTCTGCGAATACCTCGCTTGAAATGTACAGCATTCAAAGTCACTTTCTGCTTTTTGCAGTTCAAAATGGCTTTTGTAGTTTTATTTCAAGTAAAAAAGACACATAGCCATGCCTATAATGTTCCCACTTCTGGGACACAGCCCTCCTCTCCTCGAAGGAGTGGCCTGTAACTTGAGCCTTCAATTTTTCTAGGGCATGCCGGTTTCCTCACGATGTTTACTTCACCGGTTTGAGAGCCCGGTGGTAACAGCCCCGACTTTCGAGTGGTTTCGAAACCAGGCAGGCGCTTTACTTTGTGTGAATTAAAAAAGACGCAGTTTCTCTCATATCGATTAGATAACATTCAAACCCTCACCAAATTCTGTTTATTCGCATATCATCAAATAACACCATTTAATACTAACGGCATACCCGCTTCCTGTTATAAAATACAGGAAGTGACGTCAAATGTGTCCGGCACGCGGCGCCGGCGTCGCTCAGCCGGAAGTGCGTCGCAGTTCAATTTGCCGCCATATTTAAAATTAATAGGGAAATTTAACAGGCTATTGGTTTCCCCAACGTTTGTTTTAATATTAATACAACGGATATTTGAGTAGAACTTTAGGATGAGTTTTGAGGTTATGGTTGAATTTATTTGTAATTTTGGTGAAATTGTGGGTAGAATAGATCCTGCTGGTCATGCATGGCTAATAGAATGCATTACTAACTTATTTAGACTGACTTTGACTTTTGAAACCTCTGTATGTAACACTAGCTTCTGCCCGCGACTTCATTCGCGTGTTTCTTCGCATCTCATCACCTGTCCGCGCAATTACTTCGTTTTCGCTTAGCGTTCTTCACAATTTTATTTTTTATTTTTGCACGATTCTTACAGATCATAGCGATCAAAAGCTTTTCTCAAGAATTAGGCTATCAAATGTAAAATGATCTTTTAATCCGACCACTCCAGACCGTTCGAGAGATTAGCGCGTTCAAACAAAAAAACAAACAGACTCTTCAGCTTTGTTATTAGTTTAAAGATAGATTAGAGCGTTCTTCACGGCGAAATTATGAATCAATCCCAAAAATGAAATCTTAACATTCCCATTCACAAACACGATCAATACACCACACTAACTAAAAATACAATTCACAACCGTTAACATGCCATCGATATTATAAAATCCTTTTCAGAATACAACCACAACACGATCGAAGTCAACCCTTTCAATGCTTCCGTCACACAGCATTCAAAACTTATAAAGCCAACACAATCGGACCAAAGGACCGGAAGGGACTGTCCAGTTAACCCTTTACTTATTTGTAAACGAATACAAAACTGTCAATGTTCAGTTTATGTACCTACATAGCTATCCGGTTTTGTGGATACAGTTTTTGCAATACAATCTTGGCATTTTTGTTTCACGAATATTTCATGTGTGGCATCATTTTATTTTTCTATTAAAACTTTATGGAGACGTGGAGTCACTTGTCGTTATGTCAACGTCAATGTCAATAGGTTTTTATATGACTAAATATATTTATACTTACTTATTTATATCGCATAAATATTAGAATTATATATATTTTCCTTGTTGTGGTTATAAAGGCGGTGACTGTCGAGATGGCGGCTAATAGAGAAGTATGGAAGAAAAAGACATGTTGCGCCGACCGCAAATAAATCGGGATAAAGGCAGGAGAATGATGATGATCTATTTTCCTTGTGTAGACATTCACCTTCTATTCTACACTAGAAAAGAAAGAAAGAAAGAAAAATGCGTTTATTGGCATTACGCAAAATGAATACGTCTTAAAACTATAGAAACAGAAAACAAAGATTATAATGCCAAAAGGGCCTCAGCTCGGCATAATGTCAGATGACAACACAAGTGTACCACCTGACGTTGATTTTCAGCTGCAACCCACAGAAGTGTGTGTCCGTTATAATAGATTGAGAGAAATTAATTTAAATGCTAGAAATTATAAAAAAGCTCATACAAAATCAAATAAAATGTCGTGATATACATGTATGAGTGTGTGTTGTATTGTAATTAGTGAAAAACTAAAATAAATAAATACCCAATATGTGCGCATTACCTACACAAAAAAATTAAATAAATAAATCTAGAAATAGAAAGTACCTACCTGTAAGACAAAATCGTGTGACTGCATTGTTCTTCTTAACTACGAAACGGATTTTCATACCACTTTACCTTATGTACATACATAATGTGTACGTGTGTGGTCTTTGGTCAATATAACAAGCTAGTGAACAAACCAGCTTTCATTCATCTCCCGTACGTACCCACTTCACAGACGTAAAAATAACCGCGGCGTACACAGAACCTAATGACTTAGGTATTTTCTACCAGTCTATCTAAGGGTGTATCTATCTATGCTTTATATTTGACAAATAAAAAGCACCGTAAGTGCAAAATGAATGAATTAATGATATTTTGATGTGAAAACCATAGAAATCATTCATAAATATAAATATAAGTCGAAAACAAATGTAAGATAAACAAAGAAGGGTTTCCAATTTATTTATAGCCTGTATTTTTGACAGTCACCTCCCTTTATTTGTAGGTAGACAAAACTCTTGTTACAACATTTTAGGGATCTCAAAGTTAAGGAAAATAAGCCAAGTTGAGGAGGCCATCACTCAAGGAGATCGCAACTCGAAGATCAATGTTGAGGGCGGAAATGGATGGGTTAAACTCAAGGCGAGCGAGGAAACCCTAACGTCAAACAGATAGATAGATTGATTTACTGTTTTCCAATGAATTTGGACTCACCAATCGACAAGCAAATCAAAGAGAATTAAGGAAGAAAATTATAAAAAAAGATTTTTATGGAACAACATATTTTTACTGCTTTCAACTCTAATAATGTACAAAAATACACAGATTGTTGTCATAAGCATAACATCGCGCCTGTAATCCCGAAGGGGAATACAGAGGTCTACTTATAGAACAAAAACATATCGCCAGTTATGTTTCAGTTCCATGTAACAGTGGGCGAGACTGTTGCCATCCACTGGGCACTAATCCAGAGTTCGGACTCAATCAATCAATCATCTAAGCCTATCGCAGTCCACTGCTGGACATAGGCCTCTCCCAGACTGCCACACCCTGTCCTCCACCTTCCGCATCCAGCCTGTCACAGCCACCTTTTTGAGGTCGTTGTTCCATCTAGGTGCCACACAACGCTGGACTCCGGGCTATGGTTGAGAAATTCCTGGCTTAGCCCGACCCAACTAACCTAACCAGATATAACTTAGTTGCCAAATATTGTGCTCGTAATAGCTTTTTCTACTCTAAAAATGTCTAAAAATACAGACTGGATAAGTACAGACTAAGGCCACAAAATAAACTCTAATTCTCTAAATGAAAGAAAATGTCGAAATTCTAGGATGAAAAGACCAAAAATAAAACCTACCAGCTTCACTCAAATGACCACACAGCAACTCCTTTACGGACATTCCCAAAACTAATAAAACTGGTCCCCTTAGCGCCCAACAATGACAAAGCAATAACAGGGACGAGTGTGCGAAACTAATCGTGTTTTGGCGTGGAACATCAGCTATTTCATTAGAGCCCCTACGTACTCGTATGGTGGTGATTTGATATGGCATTTGATTACCATATGTACGTGTTGTACTTTGAAGTAATAATAATGTTGACGTGCAGTTTTGTTGTTGGATTGATAGTTCGTTAGTTGGCTTTGACAGTGTTATCAAAGAACAGTCATACAGCATACTATGCCTGTAAGTATATCATAATAGGTAGGTACAGTCACCAAAAGAGATAAGTAACCAGGGTCGTCGGATATATGTAGTTGAAGTTTAGTAAGAAACCGATGAATGTTTTCGAATGAAATTTAATTTCATAAATCTTAATTGTTTGTTTTCTATTAATTAAATTAAATTTTATTAGAAAACATTCATGGGTTTCTTACTAAACTTCAGCTATATCCGACGACTCTGGTTAATTATCTCCTTTGGTGACCGTATAGGGGAAAATAGGAACCATTCATTGAAAACTTGTTTTTTTGTGGTCTAACAAAGAACGTGTAGTTTCAGTAGCGGCATTTAAAAAAAAGATATTTATGTTTCCTTTAAGCAACAGAGGAAACTGAATAATTTAGTCTTCCTCACCTTTTCCGGGGATAACGGCTTAACAGAATTTTCTTTCTTTTGTAAGGACACAAGTAACTAGTTAAACGCTATTTTAAACTATAATTTGCCAAAAAAGCGACGTTACCTTCGACAAAATAAAAACAGTCAAACACGTGGTAAGGTAACAAAACACTCACACACACACCAGTAACAATTGGCTAGTTGACAAATTATTTTTTATTATTGAAATTTAAGCTTTTTTACCTCACCAATAGCTTGGTATAACCAGTTTTTTTTTTAATATCTTTGGAACATAAAAAGATATAAGCGTTCAAAACTCTCAATTAGACAGAGAGGGAAATACTGAATTGTGACATCATAGTTCAGTATCGCCATATAAATTACATGCAAAACGAAGTTTTGCGAGAAAGAGATAGACAAAAAGCTTTTATAAGTTACAAGTTTTTATTTTTCGACCGATCTCAAATTTGATTTCGAATTATGTTATCGTATCACGCATGTTAATATATCCACTAGAATATTTAGTATTCAATATCATGCAACTACCCAATTCTGTCACACAATCCCTTTGATCTCCAATCAAACTATACACTGAAGTACAGCCCTAAGCAAGCTTGATTAGGGTCCCTTAATAAGCTTATCAAGGGACCTTATGATCCTAAACTACAAAACAAACAAGCACCTATCAACACCACTCAGTTGCCAGGACAATCCCTTAAGTCAAAGCGAGACTAATTGATATTTTACAACACAACATTGTCACCCTTTCGTTTGTATTTATTTACAAACACGTGTGGATACCCCAGTGCTAATGATACTCGTAGCTAATGCGACATTTATACAGTCTTCCAAACAGAGAATTAATTTAGTTTTTATTAAATTAAAGTTTTCACGGTCATCTGAGTGTAACAGCAGCTGAAATTAATTGTCACGTGCAAGCTTATAAAAAATGAGTTGATAAAATGCTATTCTAGACTAACTTCAATATGCGCATGTAAAAATACGACTACTACCACTTATAAAGCCAGGCAGCATTTTTGTGTCCCGGTCTTGTTTTTTTTTTTTAGGTTTTTTTTTCTCTTAGGCTAAATTGCACCACAAATCCTATCCTACTTCCTACTAATATTATAAACGCGAAAGTTTGTGAGGATGGATGGATGTTTGTTACTCTTTCATGCTAAAACTACTGAACGGATTTAGATGAAATATGGCACACGGATGGTTTATAACCAGGATTAATACCTAAGATACTTATCCCGATATTCCCACGAAATCGATACTTATGCGGGTGAAACCGCGGGGCGCAGCTAGTTACTACATTTAGCTCTAAACGAATTTATAACACGGTCCCATTTCTAGCGATCGTTTGAAGATGACAGAGACAAAATGTTGTTTTAAATACGTTTAACATTAATTATATATAACTAGGTAAGTCCTTTGTACCTACATAAAGTACATTCGCCCGTTAATCAACAGCACTAGCGCAAATAAGATGTAATGGGAAAATGATACCTATTTCTATATAAACTTAACCCAAAAGGACCAAAGTAATAGATCATATAATTCCCCAAGTGTATGTTAGCGAAGATCTTATATCTTGAACTTGAGCGATAAATCATAAAAACACATTCTGTATCGCCATCAAGGGAATGCGAACGGCTTCGTTTGCAAGTCAAATAGTTAAAAATATTAATTAAACACGAACTTGGGTTGTCTTTGGGTGCATGCAGTCTGCGTCGAAATAATGAATCTTCAAAACAAAATTAAATATTGATGAATAAAAATAATAAAGACAAAATATGAAGAAGTTTTCTCATTTATTTAGGATCAGTTTTCGGTCTAATCTAAACTGTATATCAAGTATTTTATGCTGAAAGAACTCCTTCTGAATTGTAAACTACCTAACCCACTATAGTATCATGAGGTGAGGTACATATTATTATAATCAAGTTAGCTACAAGTATTATAATGTTGTTATACTTTCGCGTGAGATTATTATAATAATAAAACAAAATACATACAAATCAATAATGAAACAGCAAATGAATCAGAATGAAACGGACAAAACGGGACGCCCTCAGGCTAGGTGGAGCGAAGATCTTCGCAGGATGGCTGGTAGCAGCTGGATGAGAGTTGCCGAAAATCGAGTTGAATGGCGTGCAATAGGAGAGGCCTATGTCCAGCAGTTGACTGCTACAGGCTGATCATGATGATGATGATGATGAATGAAATAGCAGATTTTTGGATAACCGACGAAAATTTTCTACGCTAGGGGGTCTAGAATCATATGCTAAATTCATAGTTAAAGTTTGAGCGCCGATGTCCCTGTCACCCTGTATACACGGGCCAAAGCTAAACAATATAACAATATACAACGTAACGTGCTTACTCCAGGGACCCGGAAGGGATATCATCCTATTTCAAGCCAAACCTTAAGGGACTAAAATAACCACGCTTAATATAACTTATCAACAACCTTACGTCGTATGATAAGACCTTAAAATTTAATAAATTAATAACTCTTACACAAGGTGTCATAATAAGTTGTAACGTAAAATCTACCTTATAACCCCCGATTGTTTATTACAAAGGACTTTGGAAGTACAAACATAAATATTAATTTATACTAAATATGTGGGGACGACGATACGACAATAAATTAAACTTGACATATAAGGACGTAGCCACTGCTACTAGTATACCTACATACCAAACTTCAATAACAAATACATATGTCCAATAGTTTAGTTAGTATCCCCTGGAAGGTTTTCATTGTGTGGCTAAAACTAAATGTGAATTAAGTTAAGTGTTTTAGAAATAAAAAAATAAAAAATTAACGA
Organism: Apamea monoglypha; assembly: GCA_911387795.2. Taxonomy (NCBI): domain Eukaryota; kingdom Metazoa; phylum Arthropoda; class Insecta; order Lepidoptera; family Noctuidae; genus Apamea; species Apamea monoglypha. Next base: position 18,408,494 of record OU426926.1, on the reverse strand, counting down.
ATGAGCATAGCTTGTCAAAATTCGGCAAAACCCAGAGTCGGCCCATCACTGTTATTTATTTTGTTTGTATTTTTTTTTTTTTAATTGCGGTATTAAGATTTATTTGGTATTTTAAATAAATGCCCTTGTCTATCCATATAATATTGTCGTATTCGTCTCCACAGTGCATACTAATGGTGAAATAGGTACAATTTATTAGGAACTATTTGAATACAACACCAAAAAAGTATGCAACAGAATAGAAATCACAATCACGCGGCTCATAAGACCTGTCTATTATTATTAGTTATTTATGTCCCACTGCTGGGCAAAGGACTCCTCTCGGTAAGAGGAGTGACTGACTGACTGACCCCTTAACAATTCAAAAGTGCATGTAATTGGTTTAATTGAAATAAATGAGTTTGAGTTTGACAATAACCCTTTCGAAAGCTCCATCTTAATCACCGATCAAAACTATGTAAATACTTAAATGGCTTTTGATTTCAGTTTTACCATTGCCTTCTCAATTACTTACTTAAACGACATAATTGATTCATTGTTCTATTCCTACATTTATACGTTACCAAAACTTTGTCACCAGTAGCCAAGACCAACAGAATAAATAAAAAAACACTCTATCAAAGAAAGGGCACAAAAGACTTGAAGCATAAAGCGCTGCAATATAAAAAGTGGGCGCTGCACAAAGCGTAAAAGCGTTTCATGTATTTATTGGTAAAAACTCTTGTACAATAGCGAATCGCATTTGTGATTGCATTTTGTGGCGACCTTACAATTGTTGGTGTGTGGTGGAAGGTATAACTTTTATGCGGTAAAGGGGTGCCCTCTGTTAGAACGCCAATGTCAATAGGTCGGAATTTCGTCGACGGATTTTTTTACCAACGTGCAACGTCAGAAACTTCTTACTATGTTTAAATTATGATTTATGTCTTAAAAAAAATATTACTTAATTAATAATATTGGGATATTACCGAAAGAACTGTCAAAAATAAATAAATATCTTATCTTCTAATAACCATAAAAAATCGTTTAATTTTTAACTTACTTTCTATACGGGTAAATGCACTAATTAACCAATATCCATCGGTTAGATACCTACCTATGATTTTATATTTGTAACATCTACCTAAGGTTGTGGAATACAAACAATCTGTTGAGTAAAAATAAGAATAAAAATCATAAACTATTCGCAAGAACATGAATGAGGACAGAGTACCTACAAAAGTTGACTATAACATACATTCTTAAGTTTCCGTCATACTCTCCCAGCTTACCACTTAAGTTAGTATCGGCAAAAAGTGCAGTTCTTATCACTTGCACCACACCCCACTCAATACTCAGCGATTTGTCAGCTTCACTAGCCACTTAGCAAGGAATCTTTGTTCGTACTTTGTGCTGCAATTAATACGTGCTCCTAACACAAGTGTCGTGAGAAACATACGGTACCATTGAACTGACTCCTTTAATCAGAGGCCAAATATTATGCTTATGTTATTTACACTACACCACCTACATCTATAATAAACTGAACCGTAAATTAGATATAATATATCCCCTGTTGTTATATGATTGTAAAAAAAAAAATATATGGGTGAGATCCTAACTTATGACGAAACAGAAAATATTCTGACCAGGATTAGCTGAAAAAAAAAATGGGTACACTCACACACGTACACACACACACCCTCAACACTCACACTTACATACATACACAAACAAACACTCAGAGCTGTTAAATTAATGTTTTATTTTATTTTTACTTTTCTTTTTTAAAAACCTTTTACGTCTTATCATTGTTAAGTTACCACTTATGGGAAGAGCGAAACAGCTCCGACACAAGTACTTTTGTAACTCACTGGGGCTGCCTCAATTTATGTATGACACAATGTATAAGTTGAAATAAATATTTTTGTATTTGTATTTTTAGTTATTGATAAGATTAATTTAATACGACTTGGAAATCTTAATACAGATTGCAATGTTGTGTTATTGGTATTTTGAGTAACAGTAACAAAAAAGTAGGCAGCTATAATTTAGCACAAACTTATACTTTATAATGCCACCAAGAGCAAGGTAATTGTTTTTAGAGTGCGCAACAATACACCTGTTAATATTCCATCCATTAACTTACGAGGAACTCCGTTGGAGTTCGTTACGCAGTTTAAATACCTAGGTCATGTTGTCACGGACTTTCTCATGGATGACCAAGATTTAGATAGGGAGCGCAGAGCGTTGGCAGCCAGATGCAATATGCTGGCTCGCAGGTTTGCACGTTGTACTAAGGAGGTAAAACGGACTCTTTTTCGAGCGTTTTGTCAATCGTTTTACACGTGCAGCCTGTGGGTAAGGTATACGCAGAAGGCTTACAACGCTCTGCGCGTTCAGTATAACAATGCGTTGAGGATATTGTTGGGGCTACCTCGGTTTTGTAGCGCGTCTGGCATGTTCGCTGAAGCGAGGTTAGATGATTTTTATGCCGTTATGCGCAAGCGATGTGCGAGTATGCTGAAGCGATTCAGGGGTAGCCCCAACAACATACTGGCTACACTGGCGGACAAAATTGATGGGCCTTTCATTAGGCACTGGGCAGCTAGGCATGTGCGTACTGGCGTACATGTCGCCAATTAATTTAAACTTTTTATGTACTAACAATAGGTTAAGATTTTACTAACACTATATGGATCAATGGTCTGAAATAAATAAATTATTATTATTATATTTTTTGACATATCTCGGAACCCTGGGGTCCCGGACCTTTGAAAGGCGTACTAGGGGCCGAAGCCAACTCGCAGAGGCCCTTTACACAATTTTAAAGGATGAGGAGGCACCAACCGACGATTATCCCTGTATGCACCATGCAAGTGCACCCAAGGACAACCCCCGGTTAGTGCAGGACTATTGCAGAACATGGAAACAAAATATACCGGGCTATGGGTTTGGGTGGCTATAGTGGATCCGGTTACCTTGAACTATGGAAGGTCTATGTCCCCTGCCTGACCAATGAAATATAATATTCACAGATGAAATGGCAGGGGGTGACTTGCACACTCAATAATGGGCCCCCGAAAACGGTCGCTAGCACACAGTTCGTAGCAACAAGGGGGCAACATGTCCTGAGGTGCTTGTGAGGAGTGGAGAGGTATTCCACGGCTATCAGGACAATCCCGGAAGTACGGTCAAGATCCCTACCAGCATCTTACTGAAATACTTCCTTCCTCCGAGCACGTTTGCTCTTGCGAATCTCCACTCAAGCCAGCCAATAAAGGCAAGAATGAGGTGGGAGCTCTGTTCCTCATCAGTGTTCACTCCAGCCGGCCAATAAAGGCAAGCCAGAGGTGAGGAACAAGACTTCTCCCGGGAGATAGGGTCCGTGGGGTCGCTACTGCCCAACAGCTCGCCACATGCTGCCCTGCGGGTTCCTGTATCTCTCTTGGTCTGGCTCAACCTAGACCTGATCCGGCAAAATAAACTCTTCCATCACAGACCTAGAGTTTAGAGCGCCCAAGCCCCACCACGACGTCAACGTAGAGATACGGCGGTGGGTATTGTTATTATTATTATTATACTAAATTACATTATTTTCTATAACTTCAATAGCTTCAAAAATACCAAACTACGAAATCAAGAGACACGCGAAATGCTTAATTAGGAATAAACTTATTGTGTGTCTGTCGAGTTCGTTCACTTTAAAATTATCAATTCAAAAATAGGTTTATTATTATGTATGTACTACCTTCATACTCTAGTTGGCGTCTTTTCTACATACCTAAAGTATTCACCGTTTTGAGAGCAGTGGCGATGAAATGATTTACTTAAAGTACCTAACGATAGTAAGTACTACCCAGATCAAAACTAAATATTAAGATATATAATCAGCCTGTAATGTTCCCACTGCTGGGACACAGGCCTCCTCTCGGTGAGAGGAGGGGGCCGTAATCCACCACGCGGGCCCAGTGCGGGTTGGTAGATGTCACATGTCTTCGAATTTTTGCTTCTAGGACATGCCGGTTTCATCACAATGTTTTCCTTCACTGTTTTGAGAGCAGTGGTGATTAAATAATTTACACAAAGTTAAGCGCCTGTCTGGGTTCGAACCTACGACCTACAACTCGTAGGTCGCGGCCGTTACCACTTGGCCACCACTGCTCTAATATTAAGATAAGATAAATCTTTATTTGCCTTAGACATGGTATGAAGTTGATACAGTCTGGTTTAATGTCCACATGTCAATTGCATGCGAAATAATTAATACACGAGGTAAAGGTGAACTATAGGTGTGAAGGGTGGGAGTTTATGGGGGACTGTCTTTTTTAATTTGACGTTCGAAAAGTGCTGATTCTCAGCCTAATTTGAATAAATGACTTTTGATTTTGATATAATGTCTCAGATTCATTGGTAATACAATAATAGTCATTCGTCATACATCTATATTTTATATTTTCAAGTCAAAGAAATCTTTAATGTCATAAAAGTTATGCCCACTCAGCACTTTATATAGTTTAGTAATGACCACTTGCGATAAAGAATAAGCACCAAATTGATTTGCTTTCAACAATTACGTTCTGGGACTAACAGAAAACTTCAATAATAAATTACGGGAAAGCAATTTAAAGTTTTGTGACTTTAAATTACAGTAACGGTGAAAGTTGAAAGGTAAGCCGTTGTACAAAATTGTTGTCTAATTCTGTTGAAATATTGTTGGAATTAAAATAACTTCAATTTTAATGAAGTTTACTTCAAACTTTGTAAACAATGATTATTCATCAGATTTGTTTTAACAAAGTTAATATGTTGAAATATTTTGTTGGATTGAATAATAACAATGTTACGTTGTAATCAATAAAAGACCAAAATAGTTGTAATATTTAGGTTAAATTAAATTAGGTAGCGAAACTCCGCAGACGTGATGAGTATTGATATCTAAACAATAATAAAACAAATCAAGTATCTTGACTTGGCTCGCGAGGTTGTCGACATGTGGGATGTGGAGTCAGTGATCATTGTGCCGATAGTCGTGACAGCCAATGGCTTAATAGCCAAGAGCCTCGACCAACACCTGAGGAGGCTCTCGTTGGGCAGCTGAATCAAGGGCTTGATTCAGAAAGCGATACTTCTAGACACGGCTCGCATTGTCAGGAGGTTCCTCTCTTTGGAGCCCTGACCGCCGGTAGCTTGGACCCTGTTCCCGATACCGGTGGTCTACTATTTTTTATATTTTTAAATGTTTTTTTTTTATCTTTATGTTTATAAAAATATTTAAAAATATAATTTGTAAGTATGTAAATGAAATAAAAGATTAAAACAAAAATAAATTAATATGATGTTTTTTTTTTTCGTAGGGTCGTCGACCGCTTCCAGTGTATTTGCTTGAAATAACAGTTAGTTAATATTTGATTACAGACACCGTGACAGGGTACCTATACAAAAAAAAAGGCTTGAAACATCAGTTTTTTTTTGTGTAAACTTCACAGACGTCATTCGTATCGATATCTAAACGCGATAAAACATACCTACATTTTCTCAACTCAAGTAACAAAACTACCTCTTCATCATTGCTTCGACCCCTAAAAAAAAAAAACTCAACAATTTTTTTTTATTTTTATTTTGTCGTGTTTAGATATCCATACCCATTACGTCTGCAAAGTGTAGCTAAATAATAATTTGATCTTGTATAGTTACAAAATATAATATCGAGTAATAATGTAAATATTATCTGATTAAGTAAATAAATATTACTGGGTATATATAGTTCCTCAGTATAATCGACTTACGATCACAACAACTCAATTAAGATTTGACAGAATCGACTCAATCGGGCTTCCTTCTCAGGGACCTACATTTTAGATACCCATTCATCCTTCAAAAGGACCAGCAGCCTAATTGCGTTACGATTTTCGGCAAATGATTGAGATTAATTCGTTTCGTTTCGATCGCTTTTTGTTTCATTTTACGATTTTTTTAAGCACATATCGTTCACTCTTTAGCGTTTCAAACCAATAGCTGTTGCTATTACATGATAGTGGAGTTATGCAATACGAAAATCGTAAAATGAAAACAAAAAGCGATCGAAACGAAACCAATTAATCTCAATCATTTGCCGAAAATGTGTTACGCAATTAGGCTGCTGCCGAATATAGTTGGGCCTTGTATAATTATTACGCTACTATACATATAAATAATACGCGTCTCGTACCCTGTAATAATGTCGATGCAACAGTAAAAGCTTTCCCGTATGCTTTTATTAACTTCAAAACGTTGTTGTTATTGCGTTATGATTTCATTTATTATATTTTTTTATTGAGAATGTGAAGAATATATGAGAGATTTATTTTTTCTGTTTTAATTGTTAGTTAGTTTTAATCATGATCTGGCAGTTTGAGTAATTTATGCGGCCTACCCAAATGTCCTTTCTTTAGTATTGTTCGTCGAACCGTTGAGCTCCTCAAGTTCTGAGTTGAGCAACACGATTTTTGAAAAATACGTGCACTGACTGGACAGGTCCACTCAACCTGTGTGGTTCTTTCCTCAAAAGACCATTTCAGACACCAATCTCCATGGTTTTCACATGATCTGACCAAGATTATGTCTAGACTTTAAAAGAGACTGTGACCTCTGAGTTTATTACAGCATTTCTTCTCAGAGTAGTTAGAGGCAAATGTCGACCTCATCTAGTTTAAAAAAAATATGATTGACGTGTAAAAATGTTTGTAAAAAACGTACTTACAAATATTAAACATTTATCATTTATCAATTTTTTTTTATAAAAAAAAAGATGCCAGTACATCAAGCTACTACAATCTGTCCAATTTCTTTAATAGAATTCCAACTTTATCGCTAAAGTATTAGGTTTAACTTTGATTAGGAAAATTTGACAGTTTCGGGTAGCTTGGTGTGCTGGCGTCTGTACATTTTATTTCTTTTTTGTATTTTTAGTCATTAAATTACTATGATGAAATAAAACAATATATGTATTTACTTGTGCCATTGGCCAGTATTGTAATTTGTTAGCCAATTCAGAATATTGCTGAGTCAAGATAATTCCCTGACTAGTCCGTTTCTTGTGCATGTTAGGATTAGCTTTCAGTCTAGTCAGATGTATGTAGTTGGACATCAGTATTTTCATGGAGTTTTCACTGACTGTCTTTGGCAATTGTGAGAGCAGTGGTGGCCAATTGGTAACGGCCGTGACTTATGAGTTGTAGGTCGTGGGTTTGAACCCTGGCAGGCGCTTTACTTTGTGTAAATTATTTCATCACCACTGCTCTCAAAACGGTAAAGGAAAACATCGTAAGGAAACCGGCATGTCCTAGATCCAAAAATTCGAAGACATGTGACATCTACCAACCCGCAACAGGCCCGCGTGGTGGATTACGGCCTACTCCCTCTGTGTGTCTTTGGCAATTCGACACACAGGCACAAACAAACAAAAAGCAACCACGTATTACGTAAACATAAAAATAAAATGACTTTAAAAATAAAAAACAAAATTAATGAAAAATAAAGAAGCTCCACCTACCCTCTCTGCCGTAACCCAATGACTCGTGTCCATTAATGTTTCGCTTTGATCTCAAAATGTACCATAGCATAGGAGTGACTTTCCATTCTTTTTTTTTTAAATTGCACCCCTCTCTTATTTTCCGTTAAAAGCTATATTAAGTCAGATGTTTTAATCGAGTTTAATGGAACGGAGTAATAGGTGGGTTAGCGTTTGTTTTGATAAAGTAGATAACATTTTTGATACATAATATGAACTGAATGGGGATGGATGGAATAAAACACTTATTTTAAGGTCTACTCCTTCCTTCGGTCTTTTGCTTTGGTTTAGTTTATTTCAATATTTTTCATCATCTAAGACTATCGCTATACTTATCAAATTAACAGCCTAACAACAATAAAAATAAACCTTCTCAACGATAATAGTAGTTGACTTGATCTATGCAAAAATCTTCTGTTATGCTTCCACCCAGCAACGTGAAAAAACAATATCTAGGTATTACAATCCAGCAACATGCATTAATTTTCCCGCAGAATATCTAACAATCCACCGACATTGAATAGCCTAATTCATAATATACATAGGTATTACCCATATACCTTTAAACAAAGTTAATCAAAAACTGGACATAAGGACCACGTAATGCCGTTTAATTCTCTCTGATGCTACGGGAATCTGGCACGAATGGTAATCAATTTGCATACTATAAACTACCTAAAAAACACACACTAACTCTAGTCCCCGACATCAACCCCATTACAGTGTAACAACAGCACACGAACTAAGTTGCTTTCCGTCTACGCTCGGCGCGCGGTAGTTCTAGTCTAAACAAAATTACGCAGAAGTTGGTCGGTAGATGGATCACCATCTTATCTACAGCCGACGCGCTCCGCTCATCAATCGTACCATGTCTTATGTTTATTATATCGTGTAAATGCTGCTGGGGAAGTTGGATTTAGTGGTGGTCGTGGTGGAACTGAATATGTTCTAGAAACATCTGTTTTACTGGAAAAAGCGTCGCGTACTGGCCAGAGACAAGTCGTGAGATTGAATTGAATTCAATGACTGTTTTCTGCATCAAATAACGTGGTAAATATAAATAATGTTACAGATATTTTAATGCAGGACACATTCTGACATAGTAAAATAGCATGCATTACGGAAATTCTAGCTGTAGTATGTAATCTAATGGGCGTTTTATTAAAAAACTGAAAGTTTGGAATAACATGAGTATGTAGTAGAGATTTAGTTCAATGCAAAATCATTTCTCACGAGCAGTGGTGGCCCATTTTGTATTGTATTTAATTTCATCACTACTGCTCTCAAAACGGTGAAGGAAAGGAAACCAGCATGTCCTAGAACCAAAAAATTCGAAGATATGTCACATCCACAACCCGCACTGGACCCGCGTGGTTTATAATGGCCCACTCCCTCTCCTCTCACAGAGAGGAGGCCTGTTTGGTCCAGCTGATTTTGTAAAAAGAAACATTTCTAGTTTTGGTGCCTTCCTGCAACTTAGTTAGGTTTGCTTCTGGTCATAAATCTCCTTCTAACCTCGCAATTTCTCTACTGGATGATAGCGCGTGAGCTGTAAGCAGTTTGGTTGGAATGTCTTAAGATTTCCTGTCGATCGTACTTGTACTGCAACATTACATTAAGTGTTTAGTACTGAGGTGATGTTGGTATAATTTTCGAGTTAAACTGGGGCAATATTGTCGATTCATAATATAGTACTCAATCAAACAACCTAGGCAATCACAGCTCAGATTTGGACACTAGACTCTCTTAGGAAACTGAAACTTATACAAGCCGTTGTTTTGAACCCTGAAGCTCGTGGAGAGCTTCACAGTACTGTAGAGGTTTATCTACATGGGGGCGACCTCACATAATACAGGTCGGAGATAATTTAGAACGGGTTAAATTCGAACGTTCAAACTAGCGTCATGTTTCTTCTGTTAGGATTTTGGTATATAACTGTCAGTGGTGACTCGGTCTAGAACACTAAAAGATATGCCTATAATAGAATCTTAAAAGAGTCTTACAGTTGTTTAATTTCTCGATCCCCTCGGAGGACTCCTCAAGTCCTCACATATGGTGGAGGCGCCGGGTAGGCGCTAAATTGTCGAAAGGTATAGGCTGAATTGACGAAAAGTTGAGGAGGAATTTGCGCCGAATTTGCGCTAAGCGTTGTGCGAAGAAACGTACCCCATACGTTTATATGTATACATATATTTGAAGAAGCGAGACCGCTCACATTCAAGAGGATAGAACAGGCACAGAAGAGTCGCCTGGATATTATATGCAGCTAAGTGGTTCAATATTTTTTTGTGTAAAGAGATTAAGATGGCTCAATATTATACGGGCAGTAACGCATGCCTAGAAGAATTCATTGAGGCGTTCAAAGTAGTTGCTAACTACAATAGATGGCGTGAGAGCGATTGGGCGCTGATATTGGGCGTATATCTTGAGGGTGCTGCCCTGTGTGTTTTTAAAATGATGTACCACGATGGCATGACATTCAATGCGTTGTGTGATGTACTACGAGCAGAGCTCCCGTGCCGTTGTCACAAAGCGTTTTATAAGAGGCAACAAGAGGAGTTTGCACAACATCTGTCTGAGGGAAGCGGACAGGAAAATTTGTTAAATGTAGATGATGATGCTTGTTTATTATTTAGTGGAAGACAAGGTGGCCCGCAACAAGATGAGCAAAGCTGCCTAGAAAGCAGCGTGGAAGTGGAAGCTGATGAAAAAGATGATGTCGATTGCAGCAGCCAAGGGTGCAGCCCAGCAGAGGATGAGAAGGAGCCGATGGAAGTGTTCGAGAGTGAACACGAGGAAGATAATGAATCGGGTCAGTCCAGTCCTTTTATTAATATATATAGCTGTGTTTCAGAGCATCAGGATGAGCAGTATTATCACGATGTCGAAATTAATAAAAATAACATCGCTGGTGATCAAGTTACTGAGGATAACTCTGTGATTATTGATTCCGAGACAAAGGAGAGTTGTCATGTCGAGTTGTCCACGGAGATAAAGGAAAATGCTCAGAGCGTCGTAATGTCGAATGACGACAGTAAGCTGGACTATGAAGTTGATCTGGTTAAAGCTGATGTAGAGTTGTGTACAGTCAGAGACGAACGCACAGAGGTAATGAACAATTATGTGCAATTGAAAGAATTAGTTAATTCTCTTACGGATGAGGGCGCAAACTTTAATCATAGTGATCACATTATACATCACATAGATGACCCTAAGATTAATAATTCAATCTCACTTCATTTCAATTCATTTTTTGCAGATAGGTTTGAATCTTTAATGATATTAATAATGTTAATAGTTAATATTATTCATTCACAATGTGCTACTAACAATATAGAAAAAGCACGAATAAAGAAAAAATACTCATTTGATAGAAAAGTTGAAACTAAACGCTTAATTCCAAGATATTTTTCAATGATTAATAACTTTCTAAATATATTTTCCTATAATTATCAAAATTTTATAAAGAAATCTTTAATTTTAAAATACAAGTTTATAAAATGTAAGTTCAGAGATAAAAAACTTTTTTATAAAAACTTTTCATATTATGTTACAAACTTTTGTTGTCTTTAGTTGTCATTCATTATCACGTCAACGTTAGATAAATGTAAATAACACTTTTAGTATATTATTGATTGTTATGATACATTATATTAATATGTTGTCATTTGTATTTTTTGCATATGCTGCGATAAAACACCGGACGCGGCTGGGCGCGAGTGAGGTGGCTCACCTCACAGCCCCAGGGAGTCTGAGGGAGTGAACATATCGTCGTCTTCATAGGCTGAGATAGCATGAACGTACTCCAGAATTTAGTAACGCGAGTTAGGAGGGGTACATAAACTTATAAACTGTGGTCACTCCTACAGGGGGGGATGGCACTCCCTAAGCTGAAACCATCTTTGCTTACGGGGCATAGCCTTCGCAAAGTGTGTCGGGTAGACACAATTGGTTCAACTTATATTGGAGGACCCACAGTTCTATCAGTATTGACTGATGTTTCATGGAGTTTGAACGTGGTGAGAACGGAATAGATTTTTGGAAATATTTCCTCTGGAGTATGGGCGTGAGATAGTTTTCTTTCGATCGACACTAACCTCTTGGCCTTTTCCCTCCCTCTGGCTCAATACCGTCCGATGGGGTAAAAGAGTTTGAAGTTAAGATCATCTATCTGCTTTAAGCCTCATCTAGGCTGATGTGAACTGTCACATCATATTGTTAGTATATAGGAGGCCGCGTCGCCTCTTTTTCGCCAGTTTTGGCGCGACGAGGCTTAAGCATGACGACGTTAGTTTATGTTGGTGCACAGTGGCACATGTAAATGTTAACTTACCAGACACTTGTCATAGTGTCGGACGCGCGATTCGTTTGTCCTGACTTAAGCCTACTCTTGCAAGAGTTGGACCTCACACTGTATATATTATCTGGCGTTAGGTAACTGTTATCTTAGGGATAGGCAGGAAGGGTCTGAGCGTTCGAATGCTGTGAATAAAAGTCTTGTTGAGAGGCGGGAGCTTACCAATCCTTTTATTCAAGGATGGGCGTAGCTCATGTAGAGGTTTATCTACATGGGGGCGACCTCACATAATACAGGTCGGAGATAATTTAGAACGGGTTAAATTCGAACGTTCAAACTAGCGTCATGTTTCTTCTGTTAGGATTTTGGTATATAACTGTCAGTGGTGACTCGGTCTAGAACACTAAAAGATATGCCTATAATAGAATCTTAAAAGAGTCTTACAGTTGTTTAATTTCTCGATCCCCTCGGAGGACTCCTCAAGTCCTCACAGTACCTACCAAGGTATCTCTTTCCGGAAGTGTTTGGAAAATAATCAATTACTTTCTTTTCCGGATGAATGAAAGAAAAGTGGAAAGCGTGAGTGTATTAATGTCATTAAGACACTTGTTGAACGTTGAAAAGAAACCAACGTTGAAAAGGAAAGACATGAAAAGAAAGCAGTGCGTAAAAACTTAGTCAGCACTTCTCACTGATCGCTTGTGGAAAGTGATACATATAAAAAGACCCAGTAGTAATACAAAACTGCCCACGCCTTTATGTTCGTGAAATCCACCACACATTCGCTAAAGAAAAAAACACTTTTGTCACAAACAGTCGTAGCGTTACAAAAACGCTTTGTGACATTAATGAACTTAAAAATGTACAATAGTCGCGAGAAATGAGATCAACACTACTTGGATACAAGACTCAAATATATACCAAATTATCAATTTACCATTTAAAAACAAATATTTGAACGAATTTGAACCTTGTTTAGGAAGGGATAGAAGTTACGGTGATTGAGAGGTAGGATATAATAAAGTTGGCAACCAATCGATACCTGTTCCGCAAACTTATCGGCAAGCACAATGGAGTAAGAATTACAATAGAACCGATACTCCATTCATAACCGTAGCTAAAAACATGAATGAACGATAGAATCAGTGAATTTATGAATGAAGTGGACAAGTGTACCCCGTAGTGACTCTCAGTCTCTCAGACGAACAGGCGACAGTATTGTTAGACTATTTAAAAGCAATGTTCTGAGAACGACGCCATCTTGGATTTTGACGGACAATACGCAGGTGCTCATTAAATATCTTTTCCAAATTCATTTCCGTTTGTGATTGCGTTTTAAATGATGTGCCTTTTGAAATATTAGGGAGATTGGAGATGAATGAGGGTTTTTGCCCGTTGTCCGGTAATTAGAAATGGTTCTGCTTTGTATTTTGGAGCGACTATTTGAGATAAATTAGGCACAGGACAGGACATTTTTTATGCCTGCATATTGGAGCGTGCCATGCAAAAATCTATTTTCTCTATGACGTTGTTAGGTGAACTTAGTCAGACATTATAATAATAAATGTCAGATTCAAAATTATTTACTTGTGACACATACGTAAAATGTTATGATATTATACATGATGTTATAAAATAAAACAAAAATGTGTGTTGCAGCTTGCAGCGCAGAAAAACACGTCAAAAGTGTCATTAACATAATTATTGTTTCTTTGCATCACAGTGTTGTAGTACTTATATTTGGTGTGTTTTGATAATATAAATCCAGATTCTAGTCTGTGTCCCTTACAAAACATTTCTACAATTTGTATCGAAATATCTGACCCGGTATGACCTCAGCAAAGCAAAGTTCAGTACACAAAGCTTGGATGAGGCTTCAAGCATGACGTCACAGCTTCATGGGTCCATGCACTGCGGACGTAACTCTGTAAGTGCTTTGCGTACACCACTGACGTTTTTAGAATTCAGTAAATGCTTCAAAATTCATCTATCTCTGGAATTGGACTTCACAAGTACTAAAAGTACAACACTTTTCAAGTAGATCCAAAGATGTTAGAAGGGTTCATAAACTGCCTGAAGGATTATTATTAAATTATTAAAAGCCTGTGAAGTCCCACTGCAGGGGAAGGCCTCCCTACTCTCTTTCCACTTCTAAAGGATAGAAATAGAAAATTAACTTAAGTACCTACCTAGAAGCTCAAACTCATTTATTTCAATTAAACCATTTACAGGCACTTTTGAATTGTCAAAATTCAATAGTCGGTCAGTTAGTCAGAAAGTTGAAGCTAGTTAAATACAACGTTAAATGTTTAGCTATCTTAAGTTAAACTCTTCCAATATATACTCTTCCTGTGAATATTTATCCCGAAAATGTACAAAATAATTGATGCTGAAGTAATATGAATTAAAATCATTCCGACTATCAATATTGCTTATCGTTATCGACGTCAAAACATCCCGTTATAAAACCTCTTTTATTTGAAAACAGTTACCTAATTTGCCATATTTTCCATTGTGTAACCTTCACGAATTATCATTACCGTGTCATACGCCACCTGGTGTAGTTTGACGTACACACAATTAGGAGGATACCCTCGGTTTTATTCGATAATAACCCTTTATATTTATCTGATTTGTGGGGGAGTTAGATCCTCAACATTCTACACAAAATACACCTTTATTCCAATCACCAAAAAGGGCGAAAATTCTTTGCAATTTTTTGCAGGATCAGATACGCACAGTAACCAAGTGATGTTTGCCCAAACATTGTTATTTTCGTCCTATTGTTTGGCTGACGCGATTCCGTGATCGAATTCAGTGCCGTCAGATTTTTGTAACAAAAGAATAAAAATGTGTTGCAAAAAATATTTGCTGATGATACCAACTGATTTGTAGTTTGTGTGTATTTTTGCTATTTTTGTTCGTCAACAGCCTTAGGCCCGGACGCATCCTTTACTTGAGAATTTGAGATGAGGTTCTCACTTGATAACGATGTTTTTTAATAGACAATGACCCAGGAAGCAGCCGTCGGCTTTTGTTTAATTTTGGTCCTTTGAACCCTTGGAGACATTTTGCAAATTGAATTGTGAAGTCTTAGCAATTATATTTTGAAAGGCCTTAAATACGACGCCTAAAATTCATTTGCCGTGTTTCATAATGTTTCTTACAATTCGTACCTGTTGATAACTTTCGCTCATTCAATTTTACCTGAAATTCTAGAAATTCGGTTCTAGAAGGTTACAAGCAATACCTATGTCATGTATCCCCAAACGCTAAATATTCCCGCCCGACTTCACCAACTGCTGATCACAGGCCTCTCTTCTCATGTGCCAATCCCCATGCTCCTGTGCTAGCCTTATCCAGATTTTACCCGCAATGGCAACAATGTCGTCCGCCCATCTTTCCCCCAGTCGACCGACATTTCGTCTTCCAGTCCTCGGACACCACTTGGTCACTGCCTTAATAGTCCGTACTTCTGTTAATACTAGATAATGATGTGAACCTTTTTAGAAGCTATTATTATTCTTAATTATTAATGTCATGATAAATGAATACATGATAGAGATACAAAACAAATTACCGTTGAGAAAGCAAACTTCCAATATTTACTTACATCGAAAAATCCCATCTGAAACCACTTATGCACACAAAAGAAAATGTTACTTTACAAATTAATATTGACATGATAATAACATGAATTGGTTCACAATTATAATTCTGACGAATACTAGGGTGCTTTTAACATTTCATAAACTAGTTTGGCCAGGGAACTGAGGGCGGGGCTTTAGAATGCCCACCCCAATTGGTAGGGTTTCTTTTGCAAGGATCACGCGTGCACCATAAGGATTCAATTATGGGGTATTCATATTTAATTAATATGGTGCTCTGTAGTGCGAGCGAGTGATTTTGATCGTTGGGTGTTTATTTTGCTGAGATTTATTTTGTTTTTTTTTTCATGAAACCTTTCAAGGATTTAAGGATCTCCGATATGGACATGGCTGTATTTTACAGAGTAAGACTTGTTCTGAACAAAGCACAAAATTTCTGATTTAAAGTAGTATAAATAAAAGAAGGTAAATTTCAATCAGTTTTGTTTCCTTGTCTGTAAGAAATAATCTCTGGAAGTACTGATCCGATTACAAACAATCTGTCACTTATAGAAAACTATGCCATTGCCAAGTGAAAATCATAGCATGTCGAACTGAGTGCCAAATTGAAAAGATATCAGTGAAAATAAAGTGTTATGTACTTCAACTCCCAAAGCTTTTACTCACTATTTCAAAAAAACATAAATTCGTCTCAGTGTAGAAAACGTGTTTCCCTAATGTAATCCCTAAAGACGTTAAGAAGTAATAAATAATAACAACACTTTTATATCTCCTTTATAAAACCTGAATTATTTAACAACAAAAAATCAACGTACACATCCACCCAAGACATGCATTCAAAACAGTAACCAAATTGGATTTAATGAGACAGATATTAGGGATGTTTCATGCCATACAAAATTATTCATAGCTACTAAAATGCTCCATTCAAAGTTTTTTTTCACCAACTAACACTGGGGTTGACGTCTCACCGACAAAGGGGTGGGCCGGGCCAAATAATTGCCAAAACGCTTCGAGGTCCATTGTGTGTATTCACAATAGGGTGCACTAAGTGGGGGTAGTTTTTGTAATTGTTACTTTTAGGACCGACGCACCCCATATTCAGTAGTGAACTGGAGTTCGAAGCGCGAGCTACACACACCAAAATGTCCCGGTCGTTCTTAGTCGACGCTCTGATAAGTGATACGAAAGATTGCAAGAAAAATGAACTATCTAGTGAACCTATACATCCTTACGCGTTGATCGGTCATCACTTGGATCCGCGTTCCAAGTACTTACCCTACCCATACCCTGGAAACTTGAACAATCTTCTGAACATCGGACTGCATCAGCAACGGTCCCCGGATTTGTTTAGGCCGTTCTTGGAGCAGTTCAATTTTCGGTACCCTTTACTGCATCAGCTGCCTCGTCCTGATTTTTATGAATCTCAGTCTGAACCTAAGCCATTTGAAGGATACCTGAAAACTGAAGAACAGGAGCCTGTCAACTTTGTTCACAAGAGAAAGAAATCTGTTTCTCCGTATCTACACCACCCTTACAAAGTGACCACGTCTCCATCGAAGAGTCAAGGACAACGGTCTCCATCGTTGTCCAGTGAAAGCAGAAATGGAACTCCAAGCCCACCGCTTAGTCACCCAGAAGAACTTCTACCAGGATACTCGAAAGACTTGAAACGTATGCCGTTGAAAGAAGACTCCAGCAAAAGAATCAGGACCGCCTTCACTGGAACTCAACTCCTGGAGTTAGAAAGAGAGTTTTCCATGAACATGTACCTCTCAAGACTGAGGAGAATAGAGATCGCTTCAAGGCTGAAGCTGTCTGAGAAACAAGTGAAGATCTGGTTCCAGAACCGCCGCGTGAAGTTGAAGAAGGAGGAATCTCCGATGTCTGCTGATCCTCGTTCTAAGAAATGCTGCTGTGAGAAGAGTACTTGTTCTTCAAAGGACCAGGAACCTTGTGAGCAAGAACAGATAGATGTTGTCAGTGACCACGATAATAGTTATGAGGCACAAAACCTATCTCAGTATTCTTGAGAGGTGGAGTTGTGAAAATGTTGGACTGAATTTTGTATTATATATTGAAGGTTTTAGGATTGAATCCAAGGCTGGTTGAAGCCTTTTGTAGTAAGATTTTATGATTGTTAACTTGATTGACACTGTATTGAAGTGTTTGAAACATTGTGAAATGTGTGTGAAATTCTAAAGTGCCAATGATGAGGTTGTGAAGCTTATAATTCTTCTTACTATCCAATTTTTATATACTAGACATTTTTGCAATCGACATTTAATTTATAATTCGGAAAAAATTCAACTCAATTTCAACTTAAAGTGGTTTTAATTCAGCTTGCAAGATTTGTCCCGAAACATACATACAAACATTTCAAATTATATAAAAGTTTTTAAAATAGTATTCATTTTTGATGTCGACATTTAATTTAATATTTCAAAGTTCTTATTGATGCGAAGTACGGAGGTATATCAAAACAAACGTCAACATTAAACCAATATTCAATTAATTAACTTTGTCATTCGCTGCATTTGTTCATTTTAGTTTTGTACTAAAATAAGTAGTTTTATTAAAATTGTTTGCAGAAATTAATTTCATGTTTTCAGCATTTGACGACATTGTTGTGATAGAAATACAACTTACCTTTCTAACTTATTGATAGTAAGTGATATCTAAGTTCAAATTAAGTAAGGACTGCTTGTAAAATACTTATATATTGTTAATAATGTAAATAATAATTTATGAACTACGATTTGGTGTAAATGGAAATATATTTTGATGAAACTTTACAATTTTTTAGGGTATAATAAAATTGTACGTACTGAAACTAAATTGCCTTTTAATTTAATTTTCCCAATTTACAACGATGAAAAAGTTCGTGAGTTTATTAAAATTGATATATCATTCTGCTCATATTAAGAAAAAGGAGTTACTTTTCAATTTGCTGACTTCATCTCGTAAACCAAATCAATTAATCATTCATTCATCTCTCATCAATCATTACTCGCAGAACAGATTTCCGATGGGGTCGAAAGGTTCTGGAGTGGCGACCGCGTACCGGAAGACGTAGCGTAGGAAGGCCTTCCACAAGATGGACCGATGACCTTGTGAAGGCTACAGGAATCCACCGGCTTACGGTTGAATGAATTAATTAATGAATCTCATAAATAAAGCCTTGTCAGAAGCGGGCTTATTGACTGTAATGTCAAATTGCCAGTATTTTGAACATCATGCAAGAAAGTTAGTTAAAAAAAACACTGTTACAATTTCATTTTAAAACTTCAAAACAATAAACATATTATAGACTTGGCTAAGCACATTTTTTATTCAGGAACTTAATAAAAACATACCTAGTAACTTGGCATAGCTCATCCTCTTTTATTTTCACGACTTTAAGGAATGTTTGAGGGGCTTGTGGCTAAGTAATAACAGCCGCATGGGTCGATCGATCAGGTTAAGCTACGCTTGCCGCGGTTGGTCCGTGGATGGGTGACCATATTCACATACCAAAACCCCTCCGTGCCTCGGAAAGCATGTTAAGCCGTTGGTCCCGGCTGTCATTCGTGGATCTTTGACAGCCGTTACGGGTCGTCAGTAACCCGAAAGTCTGACAACCAGTCTTACCAAGGGGTATCGTATTACCCAGTAACTGGGTTGTGGAGGTCAGATAGGCAGTCGCTCCATGTAAAATACTGGTATTCAGCTGCATCCGGTTAGAGTGGAAGCCGACCCCAACATAGTTGGGAAAAGGCTAAGCAGATGATGACTTTAAGGAATGTTTGGCATGCAATTCAGATCGCTAGATACGAAACTCCACATCCAATGCAGGAAACATTTATTTAGCTTAACATAATCAGCCTATAATTTTCCCCCACTGGGACACAGGCATCCTCTCGATGAGAGGGAATGGACCATAATCTACCATGCGGACCCAGTGCGTGTTGGGATGTCACATATTTTCGAATTTTTGAGTCCTGGAGATGCCAGAATGTTCTCAAATCATCAGGCATCCTTACTCAAACCATACGGCTTATTAGAAGCCGAAGAAAGGTGTTTTAAATATAAGAGCCGTAAAGCTAACCATATCATAAAAGTTGAGTCCGTATAAAATAAAGCTTCATTTACTTCGTAGCATCCGTAGCAGCTCGTAGACGCTCGTAGACGCCTACGCGTAGAGGCTCGTGTTCTGAAGCGAATAAGCCGGATAATATTCAACGATAGACGATCTTGAGATGATATTTTTGCTGTAACAGGCTATGTTACGAGACTGCAGTATTCTTACAGCAAAGTTTTTGTCAGCGCGACTAACTAGGTATATGAGTGTATGACAGTTAGTCATGCCATTGTAAAAATATTAGCTTCTTCTTACAGTATCGATGGCAAAAGGTTTCGATTTATATGTTTGGCTCAAAATTATAATTATATATAGTAATGGTAAAGCAGTGCTGGCCCAGTGGAGACGGTCGCGACTTACGAATTGTAGGTCGCAGGTCATCAGCACTGCTCTCAAAACGGTGAAAGAAAACATCGTAACTTAACTGGCATGTCCTAGAACCAAAAACTTGAAGAGATGTGACATCCACCAACTCGCACTGGGCCCGCGTGGTGGATATCGGCCCATTCCCTCACAAACAGGAGGCCTGTGTCCCAGCAGTGGGAACATTATAGACCGATTATGATATAGCAATGTAAGGTAGTAGCCGGGCTGAAGGCAAGTTTCTTTTTTTGCAAGTTTATTATTACCTCATTCTCATTAACTGATAAAGTTTATAAAATCATTGAATTGCGTTGAATCATTGTTGCAGACGATCACGTTCCTTACATTTCCTTCCTAAAACTTGGTTTAAGTTGAACTAGCGAGCCGCCCCCGCTTCACACGTCTTTTTTACTTTAAAATATCGAGCTTTTTTTTTAGCAATAAATTATTAACACATACACCTTCCGGAATAAATTCTCTAAATGAGAGTGATAACTGCATCATAATGCGCTGTATAGAAGAACGAAGCGATCACACAGACAGACACAAAGCGGCTTTAATTTATCTAGCTATCTGTACTAATAATAAAGGTGAAGAGTTTGTTTGTTTGAACGCGCTAATCTCTGGAACTAGGTACTTGTCGGATTCGAAAAAATATGTTTGCATTTGATAGTCCAATTCTTAAGGAAAAGAAGGCTATTAGGCTGACATTACGCTATAACCCTTGAGCCGAGCAAAGAATAAACAAATCAAAATATACGCTAGGCGAAAACAAAGTAATTGCGAAGGCAGGCGATGCGGTGCGACGGGGTGGGTCAGGGGTACAAGAAATTTCACGCGGACGAAGTCGGTAGAAGAAGCTAGTATTTTTTTTATTTTTTTTTTTATTTCATATATACGCTACCATTACTAATATATAGATTAAACTGGGGAGCTTGTTGCGCCACTTCTTCTTTCCAGCAATAGCACTAGGAAGTGGTGAATGGCAGGCGTTTTGGGGGACTGTCTTTTGTAATTTTGACGTTCGAAAGGTGCTGATTCTCAGCCTAATTTGAATAAATGACTTTTGATTTTGGTTTTGAAACCGAATATATTGTAGCACACACACACAGCATATTGTCATACAAGGGCACAACTACATAGTGATTTCATTAAGAGCAGAGAATTTGAAGAGCCCCAAAGAATGGGGGGGACACATTTATGTTGTGCCTCTAATAATGCAAGCTCCCATAATTGGACCCTGCAGATTGGAATGTATAGAGGATTTTAGTTGTGAGTGTATTTTTAATTAATTCAAATATTGTGTTAGGTTGTGAAGGTCGGGAATTTTGAATATTTTAGGGTGTTAGCTATTCAAGTAGCATTGAATGCCTATATGGGATTCTTGAAATAATTATAGAAGAACTAGCTGCGCCCCGCGGTTTCACCCGCAGTTTCGATCCCATGTGAATATCGGGATAAAAAGTATCCTATGTGTTAATCCTGGTTATAAACTATCTGTGTGTCAAATTTCATCGAAATCCGTTCAGTAGTTTTGGCGTAAAAGAGTAACAAATATCCATCCATATATCCATATAAACTTTCGCGTTTATAATATTAAGTAGGATAAATAAAGTGTCAAGGTTGATAGACTTAACAAAATAAGAGACCATGATCTCTGAGTTCGGTTTGGTATTACTTCTCAGGGATCAGTCAACTAGGAAATACCGGCGCCATCCAGTTTTAAAATATTGATGTGTAAAAGTGTGTTAAAAATCTACTTACAGAAATAAACATTTCATTTCATATGGTTTTATATTATACATAACTACGTAGGTACTCAACAAGTATTTTAAATTTATGTCACCCCATCAGGGGACATTTCACACGAGCTTTAACCACATTTAATTAAATATCGTAATGATAGGTACTGAAAACCTCACATTAATAGCACCACAAAACCGCATTTTAAATGAACGTTTTATAATGGGCTTTAAGTGCTGAAAACAGTTTATAGAATACACTTTAGCAACATAAATAGCATTACTTACCCACAATTTTATACACATGCTGAAAACTGTAAAGTTACTTTTAAAACTTTCAACATTAATTTTGTGAAACTTTCAAGTACGTACTTGAATTAAATGTAATTTTCCTTTCAATTAATAAAGTCAAATGTTACCACTGTCTTTACGACTAATCGGTAGTTTTATATATGCCTAGTTAGAACGTAAAGAATAATTAAATGAATAGGTTTGGGTACCCAGAGTTCACGATTTTGTTTGCAAAACGCTTAGTTACCGACCAAAACTGGGTATATTAATCTCTTTTTAATTGTTACTGCATACGGTCTAAGCTTGGAATGTCAATAAATCTACCAAGCCTATTTTATATGCTACGGGTTTGGTTTCCGCACTTAGTCCTTCAGGTGGATCATTGTACGTGGTCTACCAAGCCTTTTCACAACTATGTTGGGATTGGGTTCCAGTTTAACCGGATGCAACTGAATACCCTCCTGATCAGAAAGTCTAAGTCGCTGAGTCCATGAACAGACTGCCTATGTGATCTCCACAAACCAGCTCCTGGGGTAACACGATACCTCTGGGTAAGACTGGTTGGCAGACTTTTGCGCTTCTGACTACCTGTAACGACTGTCAAAGATCTACGGCGATGACAGCATGGATCAACAGGTATTTTCCGAGGCATGGAGGGGTCTGGATATGTAATAGCTGGTCACCCCCCGTGGGAAGCGTGGTTTAATCTTAGATCGACCCGAACGGCTGTTATTATTTTGCCACGAGTTCAGTTAGCCTGAAATATAACCAACAATACTTAATTTAACAATTTGCATGCTAACTATTCCCTGAAACTCGAAGCCAATGAATATTATTACATCGCAATGGACTTAGCAAAACATTGGAAACGAAAACACAATTCAAGTCGGCAACAGAAAACAAGAGAATTGAAAATAAATCGATCTTGGCCTAGTTTTCAGTTCGCAACAAAGCTTGTTTCAACAGAAAATGCTTCGAAACAATGATACTTTTGCTGTTAAATCCAGTTTCAGTGCAATTCAGTATTATGATAGATACTGAATTGCACTCAAACTGGATTTAACTTACTTCTTCCTGTTTTAGTGACTCCACAAGACGCTCTTTGTTAGATAATACACTTTTTATTTTATTACCTATCTATTGAAGAGAAACGTAACAAACAATCATCCCTATATTTCCCGAAGTGTTAGGGAGAGGGGTATAATAGAGCGGGACTATTGAATGATACAATATAATATTTATTACGTATATTCCAAGCAAAAGTGTTTATACCTACGCGTCTATTATATCACTCTAGAATAATTTGAAAGCTCATTCTAAATTCGCTTGAATTGTCGTTTGCAACCAGAATTATTTATCAGCGAGCCTGCGAGAACGTCTTTTGAATAAGAACGTCTTTTGCAGACAACCTTTCGCCAGTTATGTATAAGTCCCATGTAATATGGGGCGAGCCTATCGCCATCAACCGTGCACAAGTCGAGACTCTGGGCTTCTACTGAGAAATTCCAGATTGAAAAGACAGGGCTGCTACTGAGAAATTCCAAATTGAAAAGAAATGACATGTTAATCTTTGAAAACTTCTTAAATTAATTAATCAGCAGACACAATATTGTCTGCAAAAGGTAATTAGAATTTCTACTAAGAATATTTTAGAAACGATTCTAATCAGTTTTTATTTTTTTGTAAGTTCATGCATCTCGCTGCTACTGTGAATCATGTATTGAAAAATCCTTCTATCAATTCGCTAAGTAATTGTGGGTTAGGAGGCACATCTCAAGTAGAAAATTCAGCCTAAATAAGTAACAAGCAATAAGCCTAACAAAGCTTTAGCTATTTAACGTAGGATTTTTTTTTTAAATTAGCACGTTCTTAACTAAGGCGTCAGACAGGTCACATGGTTAAGCTACGTTTGTCACGCTCGGTCCGTGGATGTATGACCATCCCTTTCATACTGAGACCCCTCCGTGTCTCGGAAAGCGTGAAGTCGTTGGCTTCAGCTGTCAGTCGTAGATCTTTGGCAGTCGTTACGGGTAGTCAGAAGCACAAATGTCTGACAACCAGTCTTACCAAGAGGTATCTATTATTTTACCAAGTAACTGGGTTGTAGAGGCCAGATAGGTAGTCGCTTTTTGTAAGATACAGGTATTCAGCTGCATTTGGTCAAACTGGAAGCCGACTCCTACAAAGTTGGGAAAAGGCTAGGCAGATTGAGCACAATCTTAACTAATTCAAAATCTACTTGCAGTCTCATCTCGGCGACAAACAAATGTCAAAAACTTGTCAAAATGTAGGGAAATTAGAGGTGTTTTTGACAGATTGAGACTGAGATCAGACTGTGAACGTTCTCAAAATTACGAGAATTGCCCCTCAGTCTCGTACACATAAAATAAATACTCAGAAACCAAACTAAACCGAAGAATTTAGTTACGGCCAGCAGTTCCGATACAAAATAAATTAATCAAGCGAAGTCATTTGTAGTTCGCAACTGGCAACACCGGCTGGATACTAGTTTGACGTTCAAATTACTCGGGGAACAGAAATAATCAAAGTTGTATTGTCTTCTTGTTTCGGGACTAGTTAACAATATGGCCGCCTAACTGCGGCCGATTGGTTGTTATTATGTTATTTAGCTTAGTAATACTTTTACTTAAGTGCTGACTTTTCTTCTTTTTAACTTAAAGTTCGATCGATATAGCTCACAAAACAAGCAAGCTGAAGTGGCAATGTATTTAGCCTTAGAACCGATGACCGTTGGGAAAAGCGTGTTCTTGAGTGGAGACCGCTAATCGGCAAACTTAAGGTAGGATTCCCTCAGGTGGACCGACGACCATCGCATGGTGGATAAGAGTCGCCGGGAATCGAGGCAAATGCAATTATAGGGGCCTATGTCCAGCGGAGGACTACTACAGTAGGCTAATGACGTCCCGTTGACGCAGCGACAAACGGCCTTAGTGTGGCACCACGAAGTAGGAGACTATCCATACTGTATGGCTGTCTATTACCTTTTCACGCCTAAACGGCTGAACACATTTGGATGAAATTTGGCACACGGATTTTCTTTCACCTGGGTTAGGATATAGGATACTTTTTATCCCGGTAGTACGTTCCCATGGGATAATTTCCGACCTCGACTCGGGAGAATCCACGGGCAAAAGCTAGTGACTTATAAATCGTACTCAAAATTAAATAATCTGAAACCGTAAACCATTCTTACGTCACAGAAATGAATATTCCAATAATTTGTATGCAGCGGAGCCTGTACAATATCTACTTAATTCCGTGAAATCTGGGCCCTGGTTGTGTATCGAAAACTTTCCAGCTCACTCCACTGTTACTGCTAAGCAAACTAGTTTAGAAGGCTAATACGAGTATATTTGCAGAAATAAAACGCCAGACGGGACGCCCTAGGAGGACATGTAGTGACCTTATTGGTAATGTTCTTCAGAAAGGTCAGGTGTGTAGTACTCGCAACCGTAAACGAAGCAACCGATGGCATGTTGACCATAGTTAGGCTTATTAGTCAATAATATTATTTTTTCTATAGACGACTCGTACGAATAGAAAGAGTAATAGAAAATAAACTATAGAACACTAACGCAAAAGGACACTAGCGCACAGAAGTGATAAGAATTAAATATTATAAAACGTCTATACTTTTTTCTTAACATCATTGCATGATATTCAAAATGTGCCAGTTCGTGCGACCAGCCTATATAAGTGACGACTCGCCCGTTCCGCGCGAGTTAATTCGTGCAAATCAACTAATCAGCCAAACTTGAGCTTCCCTTCTGACCGTGGCTACTCCGTGGTCCCTATTAAATCACCAGCTTTACTCATTGAGCAGTGGCTACGCCATTTATTAGAATATTGAATTGGTCGGAGGTATCATTATGAATTGAATTGTAAGGTCTCTTGATAAATTAGTTAGACAGGCTATTGTGACGGTTTGCTTATTGGAAAGGTACTTTTGGAAGTGGCTTAGGTAATGATTAATTGAGGTGACAAAAGATTGTTATTTACGTAACTGAATATTATATTTCATTATTTTCCCTCTAACAGATTACGGGTAGATTCTTTTTCCATAGGTACTTAAACAAAATGTCATCATGACTTAACGCACACTGGAAGGCCAATTCCCGTAATTAAAAACGTTCAAAATCTAGTCGCAATCTCATCTCGGCGACAATCAATGTCAAAAATGTTGGGAAATTAGAGGTATATTTGACAGATTGAGACTGAGATCAGACTGTGAACGTTCATAAAGTTACGAGAATTGCCCCTCAGTACCTACTTGAAATAAAATTGGAGATTTTTTTTTTTCTTCTTTGGCAACTTAGCCGATGTCGACTATTCTGCCATCGTCAAAAATGAAGATTATAACTAGCTGCCCGCGACTTCGCCCGCGTGTTTCTTGTTCCCCCGACCCACCCCGTCGCATCGCATCGCCTACTTGCGCTATTACTACGCTTTCGCTTAACGTTCCTTCTGACTTTTTTTCCTTTTGCTTGGCTCCTAAGGGCTGTAGCGTGATGTTAAATAACCCATAGCCTTCCTTTTCTATCAAAAAGATTTTTTCAAATCCGATAGGAAGTTCCAGAGACTAGCACGTTTAAACAAACAAAATCTTCAGCTTTATTATTAATTTATAATATGAGAGCTTACGTCTTTTTAAAATGCCTGTAATAATATTTTTGTGTAATTACCTATTTAATTTTACCGGTAGGTACCTACTTATATGGTACTCGTATTTTCTACGTTGTTCAAATAATTTCCAATATAAGTATTAACCCTAAAACGCAACGCAACACGCTTAACAAATCTCCCACGTAGGGATTCCGCCTAATGTTTGCCCAACGACCATCATCCATCTAAAATCAAATAACGTAATTATTTGCCAAAAGCATTTATTATCTACGGAGGGACGCGTTGCCGCGTGGCAGCCATACTAGAACACTCGACCCCTTTTGCTATTCAAAATAGATATTTATTTCTAATATAGCCCGTAACACAATCCGATAAAGCCTAGATTTGTTTTTATTTGTAGTTTGAAAAATGCAAATATATTTTTGTTTAGCATGACACTCACAATGCATTACCAAAATAACTTTATAGTTGAAAATCTGATAGATGAATTTTAGTGAGCATTAATAGAGTTCAAATTCGACTATTCTATTTTTTTAAAACTGTATGATAAAAGTTAGTTGCAGTTCGCCACGCGGCATCTTTTCATTGGTATCTATTTGAATTTGGAACTTCAAATTCGGAATTTGTTTTTCATCAGCCGGTTCCCGTTTACGATTGGACTGTCATCAAGTGCGTTCCCTATTGTCAATTTGATTTATTTGTTCATGTGATTTTTGGTCAGCAATTAGGGTGGGAAATTGATTATTTGTTGATGGTATTACGTTAGTATCATTAAACTTGGTTTACTTTTCAATGAGTAATTTTTATTTAATTTTAAATAAATTTAACGTCGGTAAAATATTACCACAACAAAATAACAACACGTGGGCTGAATAGCTTATTATCTTTATTCAAGTAACATTTCCGTACTTAAAATTCAGCAAAATGAGAAGAAAAATGAAAAAGACATTAAGAAAAACTTATAAAAAGATTGTTTTTTTAACAAAAAGTTAACGAATTTTAAGTACGAGTAGGTATCTAGTCATGATAAAGTAATCTTGGAAGTCATGATTAAGCATGATTTATTTCTTTCTAGACGGAGTTTAGGCATTTTTCAAATCAAATTTTTGGTTAGTTTTGCTTGAATCTTTTGATTACCTACAGGTATAAAAATGATTTAGTAACTTATATAAGCACTGTAAAAGGTAATAAATAATTATCATGATTTTCCCTTTTACTTTCAATGAAAATTCCCATCATTTTCTTTGGGATTAGATTTTCTTACCATGCCATGATTTTTACAAAAAACAGTCACCTACAACAAACAAAACAAAATAAATGGCTAAGCTTTTTTTTCCTAGGAAGGCGGTTCTGTCATGGCCGTTATAAAAATCTGTCATTTTCACCAGTATTTGACATTTTGGTGTCTAAAAGCGCTCTGTATTGGGACAGCCGTCATTGTGTGACCGTTCACCGCTTTTTCCGTTCAAGCTTTAGGAGTCTTCGGTTTGCCGCTGCAGCCACTGCTATACGAAAAAGATCCTATTATCAACCCAACCAACAAACGTAACTAACAATAACGAATGATTTGGGAACAAATGACTTGCGAACATATTTGCATATCATTCGAAACGCTCCACTCTAGTGTGACTAGAGTAGTCCAATAAATCCCATCACGTTGACAACCGTATGCTTTGATAATAGGTTGCCGAATTCGAGACCCCTCTTATTTGTGCTGACACTTGATTTTAAACTCATCAGCTAAGCAGTGAAAGTCTAATTTTGCTTGTTACCTATTACTGCAGTTACTCTGACTGCAATGGTATTGTCTCATATTTATTCTAGTTGTCACTGTAATTTAAACATAATGTCTGCCTACAAGTATTTAATGTCGGTCATAGTAATGCCGACGTGCGTGTATGACGTTAGTGACTATCGAATAGATTACGTTAGGTTTCTTACCTATCGAAATCTATAGTGCTCATGGTACGAATTTTAATTCTTTCTGTGACTGCTACCGCTTTACAGTACCTATCTCATTAAATTATTACGGAGACGCTAGCGAGTTTTGGCTGTGCAAACTCATGGTAGAGCTGACATATGAACGTAAACGAAACAAGTGTACATTCGCAGCGTGTTTGTGCACTTAGTTACCACAAGTAAAGCGCGCCTCGTTTCGTGAGATAAAAATACCTTATTAAAAAAAAATGTGTAAGCTAATTATTTCGTTCAGACTATTAATATTCCCTATAAGTATTCCCTTTTCAGTAATTTCCATGACAATAGTCAGCAACCAGTTTTATTGTTGATAATGTTTATTTATGTAAATCTGTTTGCGAAACATTCGTATTCGATTCGCGACGGTATGACGAATGATGATGATGATTGTTCGAAGGTAACCTCTTGTGTACCAGGAGAGGGTTGTAACCTAGGAGTGTAGGAACTACAGGTAGCAATAATGCTAACAATGCTAAATACAATATTCCCCGCAATGTCCTATACGAGGCAAAAAGTCCACAGCCGGCAGTCGTCTTCCCAGAGCCGTAGCAACCACTTGTGTTCTGAATAGATTGTGCAAGAAACGTCACTGTGCTAATTAATAGTCAATACACTTTATACCGGACACTGGCATTTTATTTACAACCTTCTCCAACCACGATATCAAATGTTCCAACAAGGAGTAATTAGCTTCATTGATAATAATATAATCATGTTGTGGTGTAAATCAAATAGTAAATAAGTAAAATGTTTCTAATTGTATTTGTTTAGGAACCAATAATTGTGTCAAACAGTGACTGGAGTCTGAGTTTGTTTCAGATAGGAAATACCGAACTGATATAACTTTAAAACATTTGTTATTTTTGGTCTGTGGACTGTAGAAGTGTTTTTTTTTATGTTTCCGGATGACGGCGATGCGGACGATTACTTTGATGCCTAAGTGTCTTTGTTTTTGTATTTACATGTATAGTTAGCCAGTTAGTCATTTTGTGTAGTACCTAGTGTAAATAGTTAGTTGTGTTAAATATTATAAAAGTTGTGAAAGTACCTAAGTAAAGTTTTATTTTACCTGTACTTAGGCAAGTTTTATTTTTTGAACCAATTTACAGAAATAAATATTTTTTATGATAGCTTCATACTTTGACTTTGACTGTCACTTCCAGTCAAAACTGAAAGCATTTTCCCTTTTATCCTGATACTATACCAGGATAATTAACGCAGCTTAGTAAATTCGCCTTTTCCCAACTATGTTGGAGTCGGCTTCCTGTCTAACAGGGTGCAACTGAATACCAGTATTTTACATGGAGCGACTGCCTATCTGCTTATCTGACCTACACAACTCAGTTATTGGGTAATACGAAACCCCTTGGTAAGACTGGTTGTCAATTTTCGGGCTTTTGATGACCCGTAATTACTATCAAAGATCCACGAATGACCGCCGGGACCAACGACTTAACGCGCTTTCCGAGCCACGGAGGGGTCTTGGTATGTAAAGACGGTCACCCATTCACGAACCAACCGCGGCATATGTAGCTTAAACTGATCGATCGACCCGTTCGGCGGTTATTACTTAGGCACAAGCCCCACAAGCCCCACAAGCCCCACAAGCCCCTGCCATTGCAATTATTTTCAAACAGCTGATACCAGAATAATTACTATCCATCATGAACACTACCGTCCACCAAATACCCATATTTGCCGTAATTTAAACCAACTTCATTGCCAATATTAAAAGATGGATGCTATTACGGAATATAACACCGCAGTAATTTTACGCTACATGGAGCAACTAATCAATTTACACTGCCCACCTGTTTGTATTGATTCTCTGTGTACAGACGCCAGCACATCAAGCTACTACAATCTGTCAAATTTCTTTAATAGATTTTCAACTTTATCGTTAAAGCATTAAGGTTCAAGGTTGATTGGGAAAATTTGACAGTTTCGGGTAGCTTGACCTGCTGGCGTCTGTACCTACGTACGTATTGATACACAATTAAATCATCCAATAACTGCAGAGGGAATGCTTTTTGTCATACAACACATTCAAATAGTTTATTCAACACTAGCTTCTGCCCGCGACTTTGTCCGCGTGTTTCTTATCCCCCGCCCCACCCCGTCGCATTGCATCACCTGCCCGCGCTGTCATTTCGTTTTCGCTTAGCGTTTTTTCTGACTTTTCTTATATTTGCTCGGCTCCTAAGGGTCATAGCGTGATGTTAAGTAGCCTATAGCCTTCCTCAAGAATTGGGCTATCTAATGCAAAAAGA
Organism: Apamea monoglypha; assembly: GCA_911387795.2. Taxonomy (NCBI): domain Eukaryota; kingdom Metazoa; phylum Arthropoda; class Insecta; order Lepidoptera; family Noctuidae; genus Apamea; species Apamea monoglypha. The sequence continues at coordinate 18,377,651 of OU426926.1, read as the reverse complement.
TTTTTTTCAAATCCGATTGGCGGTTCCAGATTACCCCTACATACAAAAAAAAATTTACGTCTTTACTTTACTTTATATAGATACGCCAGAAGCTAGATGCACGGTTCCTATTGGTCGTTTCATATGGAGAAGTGCCGGAGAGAAACACCACGGTTAAGAGGCATGGGAGGACAGTTTGGGCCCGTCAACAAGTATCTACTGGGTACAAAGTATAAAGTTTTGTCGTATTTGTAGGCGAGTTATCACTTCCGGACCAGCATCTAGGACTGAAGTGACGTCACCGTTAGGACTTCAGCCAAATTCATACAAGTTACTAAGTACCTACCTTTTTTCTATTCAAATTACCCTCGAAATCTCATCCAGTTATTTCAAAACTGTCACTGCATTAGACGCTACAATAACATTTATCGACATAATAAACGACTGCCATCGATTAACTGTAACACGCTAACCTTCAATCAACCAACGTAACAGCCCACAGACACAATGATAACCAATTCGTCATGGGTTGACATAAATTAACCATTATTTCACACCGATCTATAGATCCTCGATCAATATGGCCGGCGATGTATGAAACGAGTGGATCCCATGAAAGAAGGGCTCTCACAATCGGTGATTCGTCATACAACTTGTATACTTTTGTATGAGAATTGTTCCATTGTGTAACCAGTACTTATGTCTTTTGTAACATCTTGTATCTGAAGTGTGCAAGATTGAGAAATTGCGCGGAAAATATAAGAGGGTTGAATTCAATGGTCGTCACTGGAATTGTAAGTTGGAAGTTGTAACGCAAAAATAATTTTATGACGTTTTATTTTTTAAATATGTACTTACCTAATATCTTGCATTCAAGTTTGAAGAACCTACTTGATGTGAATTTGAAACGTCTATACGCTTATGTACGTAGAATTTAATTCTCTGGTCACATCTGCCGATCCTGTTCTGTCATAAATTGAACGCCACCGTTTAAAATGTACCTACCAAGAGCGTGGTCACGGTCACAATAAACTTACTAAGTAGGTAGCATGCATTTAGATTCAATACTCAATATATTTCTTGCGTTTTTCCTTATGTTTAGTTCCCCATCTACACATATACCTAAATAAAAATGAATCACCGAAATGTATGTACGCGCATAACTTCCGATCGACTGCACCAAATTGGATAATTCTTTTTTTTTTGTGTTTGTTATTGTCAGGACAAGATTTGTATACACAATTGGATCCGGTAGGTGGCGCTGCTTTTTCGGGCAAGATGACGTCTGCCGGGTCCGCTAGTTAGTAATAATATTCTTGCAGCATAATTTATGTTATGTTACTAATAATAAAGCTGAAGAGTTTGTTTGAACGCGCTAATCTCTAGAACTACTTACTAGGATTTAAAAAAAAAAATTGCATCTGATACCCAAATTCTTGGGAAAAGCTATAGGCTATTTAAAATCACGCCAGGCCCCTAAGGACCCGAGCAAAATGAAAAACAAAACAGAAACAAAAACGAAATAATAGCGCGGGCAGACTAGACGGGGGAATAAGAAATTTCACGCGGACGATGTCGCGAGCCGTAGCTAGTATTGGTATAATTATAAGCGCCCTCAATCTAATTACTGGCCTAAGATCGATAAAGCCCTTTCGTTTTACATTGTTTCTGTTCTTAGAGTTTATAGTTATTCGTACAGACGCCAGCAGGTCAAGCTACCCGAAACTGTCATATTTTCCCAATCAACCTTGAACCTTAATGCTTTAGCAATAGTTGAAAATCTATTAAAGAAATTTGACAGATTGTAGTAGCTTGATGTGCTGGCGTCTGTACATCCCGTAAATCATAAGTTATTGTCATTGGCAGCTTTGCTTCACCCACTAAGGGAAGGAAGGGAAGGGGGGAGGCCTATGCTCAGCAACATAGGCCTCCTGCCTTTTGTGCCATGTTTCCCTGGTCTGTGCGAGTCTCATCCAGACGGCGTAGCATTATCACTGTGGAAACGGACGAAATAAAAGACAAAATGACGGATTGCAACAAGATTTATAAGGCGCCATGTCAAAAATAAAATTTATTTTCATTATTTTGTGTGGCATTTAATGCCACTTTATGCTGTGACGTTTAATCTCACCTTGTTCTGTGACATTTGATGTCACTTTGTTCTTTGACATTTAATCTCACTTTATCTTCGTAAAGTATATATAGAAATGGTAATGCTACGCGTGCAGGTCTTTTCTGCGATCTTCTGTAGGTCGTCCTCCAACCTGCACCCTGATTGCGCACTCTCAATCACAATCTGAATCATTTTGAAGGATATAAAATAAATAATAAAGAAATAAATAAATAATAAATAAATAAATCCCTGGACATTTCACACAGCACCATTTGTCCCAAGCTAAGCAACCTAATGCTTGTGTTATGGTAACAAGATGGCTGATAAACTACTTATATACAATTTTTTTTTTGTAAATACATACATATTATAGATAGAAAAACACCCAGACTCGGAACAAATACATGTAGGTCATACAAATATTTGTAATATATGGCTAATCTATTGCTTCATATGTTTCAAAAAATTGTCTGCTCAACAACGTAAATAACGCAATGAATGTTGTTGAACGGTCAAATTGAAAGCCATTACTACTGTTAGTGTGTTACGCAATTACCCCACAGGTCTTCCCCACGATCTTCTGTAGGTCGCCCACCCACCTGGCTATTTATGGTCTGCCAGCACATCTACCGTTTTTAGGCAAAATAAAAATGCAACAAGAAAATATCTCCTAAAATGTACATCATTATTATTTTGAATACACTAATCAAAACTACCCACGAACAATTTGTTTGAATAAAAATTCAGTACACATTTTCGCAATTTCATTTCTCGCGTTGTTATGTTCCCAGTTTTTTCAATTACATCGTATCTTCAACTTGTGCTGTTGTAAACTAAACCTTATTCTTAGAACATAAAGTTTATTATCGCTATTTGTGTGTACGAAGAGGTTTGTTGCTTCGTAGAATATTTGTTTCATAATTCATAATTTCTTGTTTTGTCGATTTGAATAACGTTGTGAGGAAGAACTCATTCTTTAACGTAAGTAGGAATTCACTGGAACTTATTAATTTTTGAAGTATTCGCTTTTAAATTTGTCTAAGGAAGTAAATACTGAACTTATCAGAGTTTTATCAAACATGTTGACATTTTGCTTTTATCTCTACATTAATTTACTTTAGCAGCAAACGACAATGCCGCACGTTAGCGGGGTAGTTGCGTAACACACAATCAGTAGCAATGGGTTGCGTTTTAACAGTTCAACAACATTGATAGCGCTATTTGCGTTTTTAGCAGACACATTTTTCGAACATAATAATATGAAGCAATGGATTAGCAATATCCTTAAAAAAAATGAATGAATGGTGATGAATGAATGAATGAATGAATGAATGAATGAATGAATGTTTTGGATCTTTCAAAATAATTCAGATTGAGATTGATAAGGTGTTAGGTACAGACGCCAGCACATTACGCTATTAAAATATGTCAAATTTATTTAATAGATTTTCAACTTTATTGCTAAAGCGTTAAGGTTCTAGGTTGATTGAGAAAATTTTACAGTTTCGGGTAGCTTGACCTGCTGGCGTCTGTACGCAATTAGGATTTTTTTTATTAGCCATTAATGTCCCACTGCTGGGCAAAGGCCTCGCTACTCTCTTTCCACCTCTCTCTGCTCAGAGCTGCCAAGGACCATTATTTATGAAAAGACTACAGCTCATCCCGTCGTCTCCGTCTGGGCCTGCCGCGATGGCCCCTTTACATTCTACAATTACAAATGGTGTGCAAATATTTTATTTAGGTTAAAAGCAAGTCATTAATATTAAAATTTAGTTTTTAGCTAATGTAAACTGGAGGAGCGGAACCACCTAATACAAGCAACTCTGTTGATGAAATAAACATTTTTTTATTATATTCTTTTATTTCATTTTATTTTTAAGATAAAAGCAGAATTTTTATTCAGTTGTTTGTAAAAATTAACATGTACATATCATTATTTTAAATGTTAGCTTACCTACCTATATAATGTTAATTTTTATTTCATTTAAATACTTATAAATTACGTTGCAAAAGATGAAAAAGACATTTAAAAATATAAAAAACAGTAGCCCTCCGGTACCGGGAACAGGGTCCAAGCTCAGGTCAGGTCAGGGCTCCAGAGAGAAGAACCTCCTAAGAAATATTATTATAATTATTATTTATTACAATTACATTCTGAACAGCAGGTAGTCGCTCTAGATATCTGTCAGTCGGATTGGTCCCACTCGACTTGCATATTTATGAATCGAATCACAAACAAGATGCATTCGATTATTACACCGTGACCCGATGAATAATCGAATCAAATCAATGCAGGGAGTGGAATTTAGAATAACAAATCCGCGGATATTGTACCGAACAGGGTATCGATATTCAAAGTTCGAATACGTATTTGGTTTTTAAATCATTTTGTTTGAACTCTAGAGGTATGATAATTTTATACAGATTTTATTAAAGCCTGGATGGAGTCAAAAATAGAATCGATTTTTTTTTCTTTATAATGTAAACAAGATGAATTTGCATTTCATACAAGAAAAAAATCATTATCAAGTGGAAAATCTTTAAATTGTTGCTTATCTGTGGTTTTTCCAAAAAAAAAAATTTATTGTCCACGCCTCTACCAACTGAAAGACATAGATATAAAATGGGAACTGTCTATGTAAACATATTAAATTCCCCACCATAAACGGAAAAATAATTTAAACAAATTCCATTTATACTTACCTCAAAAAAAAACAGAATGTTATTTTCCAAAAAATAACAGCAACCTTCCACAAACCTGGACTTCAAGGAATAATAAAATGAAGTCATACTCACAGCGATCCTAACAAAACATTGTCTTAGATTAGTTCAAACTCCGCAGCGGGCAGTTAATTGTTTAATCCTTATTAAGTCGTGAAAAAGTGATTATAAGTCGTAACTGGTGAGTATTACAGGATTCCGAGGGTGCTTAGTATTTGCTGTTATCCTGGTCACTGAAAGGGTAGAATTAGGGGTTTTAAGATTTATTTCAAAGGTTGTTACGTTAGCTCATGCAACCGACACGTGTATGACTAGATATATGAGCGTGGAACGAAGAAAATGAGTACTTGTAAAGATCGTAGCACATATCATTCTGTAATATAGTCTCTTCCAAAAGTATCTACGGTCGTAGGGTGTGGCTGCTGTCAAACTTGAAGGTTTAAGTGGATTAAGGCACTCCTAAATGGGCCATATTTTCTCGGCTATGTGTAGCTCCCACACATTGCTAGCTACATATTTCAAGTGAGGCCTGGCAATGCATTACATACTCGTATTGCTGTAATATTTTGAGTGTGGGCTGAGCGCTTCGGGTAACTATTGCTGCAACACTTTTTGAACTATTTTTCAGCCATTATACCTAACCTAAATACTAAGGGCCATTCTAGTGAAAATGTTACCAGACAATACAATTTCTGCACTAAAAATGTTGCTGGTATTGCCGGACCATAGTCGAATCTCTTTTGGCTACATATTGCAGTAAAACTATTGTCCGTTTAGGAGCCCCTTTAAGGGAATTAGTACGTACAGACGCCAGCACATCAAGCTACTACAAACTTTCAAATTTCTTTAATATATTTTGAACTTTATTGCTAAAGCATTAAGGTTCAAGGTTAATTGGGAAAATTTGACAGTTTCGGGTAGCTTGACCTGCTGGCGTCTGTACAACGATATATCAAGCACACATGTCCAGTATAAACTGACTTCTCATTGTACGAAAAGCCTATATACAATGCGAGGTCAGCTACAACTGGAAATGTATAGCTCGATATGTTACCGTCGGTACAATAACACATTCATCGGTATCTAGAAAGTTTTCAATTTTATATCTCACCTCTTTATCCAATGATTTTTGTTTGAATTAGCTATCTTATTAAATTGTCAATGAAATTGAAGTTTAAATTAATCCCATTCTCAAATGAAAAACATCTTTAAGCTGACTTAAAATTAGAATTGCGAATTAAAGTTTTCAGAAAATCAAACCAAAGCACTCAATTTGTAAGTGACACTACAAATTGGCATACACTGCAGCACTGGTAATTTTTCTGATCAATATGTCTACATTTCCAACCGATACTCTTGGATAGTTACTGTCTTACCCACATAAGAAAAAGGCATAGTTTCCTTAGGTATGGTAGCTATAAAACGAGGTACATATTATCAAGTTTTTCGATGTAATAAAATATTTATTATATCTTAAGTGAAAGCCAATATTTTCCTTAAACTTACCACAACAAAACTTCGCAAATAAGAGTTTATTTTTATTTCCACAAGTTTTGCTCTTCATGTAACAAAAGTTTTTAAGGTATAATCTAACCGTATTAAGTTACCTACTGAAAGAGATTTTCCTTCACGAAAATACTTCGTTAATTTTTGTGAAACAAAAAGCTTCCTTCTTAGTACGTAAAACTGGCGTAACTTCGCTTCGGTGAAGAGCACCAGGTGCACTACGTAGGTGACAATGAATTAGAGTCAGAAGTCCAAGATTGGACTGACTTGCTTTTTGACTTTTGTCTTGTTTATTCTACAAGCTAATCCATCAGGCTCAATTCCTCTCATCAGGATGTTTACCAGATAATCCTGAGTAACGTTCAAGGCTCCGGCAGGTAGGTGCGACGCTACTATAGTAGAACGATTTCTATGAAAACTTCATGGAAATTATTCTACCATCAATTGTAATTAGTAATTGCGTAACCCACTTCCGTAGCAATGGTTTTCATTTTGACAGTTCAACAACATTCATTTCGTTATTTACGTTGGTGAGCAAACAAACTTTTCGAACATTTAAAGCTATGGATTAGCAATATCCTTCAAAACGTTTCAGATTGTGATTCACAATCGTGTACCCCACAGGTGCCTTTTGTGTCTAAAATGTCTTAGATACGTTTTGATGATGGATCGAGTTTGAAGGGCTTAACATACTACTTCAAAGCAGTTCCAAGAAACGCCTGCAACTTCTACAGTTTACCTGCTTAGTCGATAGTTGCCTTAACAAAACTTTGAACTCCATACTTCATATCTTGAATTCGTCGTAACGGTCGGAGTTACTTTGTCTTTGAAGTCAAACTTCACCTGGCTGCTTTGTTTTGTATGTGACAATATTTTTGGTTGGGAAACAATGAAACTAAACATCCATCAAAATAAACATGAATGTCATAAAGTCATTATAAAAGAACTAGTTTCCTTACTAGTTTTTTTAATTTCCTGGTTAGGTAAAACTTGAACTGAATGCCAATAATCGTAATTTAAAACGCTCAAAATCTAGTCGCAGTCTCATCTCGGCGACCAACACATATCAAAAACTTGTAGAAAATGCAGGGAAATTAGGTATTTTTGACAAATTGAGACTGATATCGGACTGTGAACGTTCTTAAAATTACGAGAATAGCCCCTCAGGTGTCAACCGTAGTAGTAACAGTTCATGTGTGTGTGTGTGTGTGTGTGTTCAAATTATAATAGAATGTGTTTGCAAAAATGTCTTACGATGGTGCAAAAAAGTAGCATACCTACTATTTTGCTCAATTTGAATATAACCATAATTAAAGTAGATAAATTATTTACTATTTGTAGGAATTTTAGAAAATACTTATGTATAAGCACTTGAGTGAGATACCTGAGATACAGGTTTATTCCTAGTTCAGGTAAAATCCAATTATATCTTACCTACCTCTAGTTTTAGGCCCTATTTTGTAAATATTTATGTAAATCAATTACTTCAATTAACAATTTCAATTTCATTTCAATTTCAATTTTTCAATTTCATGTACATACGTAGATGATTTTTGAAAATGGTTAATAAACTTTTCCGTTGTTAGACAATTTGGTTACCTACATCGAAAGTTTGTTAAAGCATTAGGTACCAAATGGAATATCAATGAACGCCATTCAATTTGAGAATTTAGTGAAAAGTTATATTTAGTGATGAATTCTGGGACTTTTTCAAAACAACATACATAAAAATTAGGCTTTATGTGTGTGTTTTAGTTTTTACTGTAATACTTTTCGACACAATGTAAAAATTGTTAATGAAATGAAAAAATAAACAAAAGTATCTTCTCAAAAGCGAGATGGAGGCCTTTGCCCTGCAGTGCTACAATCCAGGCTAGTTAAATCGATAGATAGATAGATCTTCTCAAAAATATCGTATCTAACATCACGTTCCTCTCAAAATTAATTCCGTAAGTTAGTAGAACTTCTTATTTTATTAGCAGCAAGTTTTAAAGGAATATTTCCCAACAACATACTGCTAAGCCACAGATTGTGTTGTTCTTTGACGGTTATAAGAAGTTCCCTTTCGAAGCCTCCAACATTTCAATTTGATCAAGTTTGTGAATTTTCTTAGGAATTTAATTTTGGTTTGAATATGGTTATAAATAACTGGGTTAATGTAAGCATATTTACCTACTTGGATCTATGCTTGGCACTTAAATATTAACTTTATTACGAAGTGCTTGCGCCGAAGCATCGTGAGGAAACCGGTTTGTCCTAGAATCAAACATTCGATGACATTATGTGACATCCACGAATCCGCACTAGGCCCGCGTGGTGCATTATGACCCTCTCGCAGAAAGAGAAGGCCTGAGTCCTAGCAGTGGGAACATTATAGGCTGATTATGTTTATGCTATACTTGCTCCCGTGGGTAAGATATTGAAGATATGAGGAACAGGGTGTAAAGTTCACTCATCCTCCATAGAAAAGGGAGAATCCTCCGGCCAGAAGGGTGTTGTAACTGCCCAACGATTCATGTTGGGAAGTTTGTATATATGCTAATTGCGCGGTAAAATCTGCTTGCGAGATGCAGGATTTGCGTGGCATCAGTATGACGCCTGTGAATGCCTTTAATTTTCCATGAGCTCATTTATTTTCTTTCGAAAATGCTATTTAGTCAAGAACTAAACGCACTGTAATACGTTCTATTAATATCGTCAAAACGTTTATAAAAAGCTTCTAATATACTCTCAATAAATATCAAACTAATTTCACCACGGAAATGACCGACACTTCCACAAAAAAAACTTAAAAGCTGTTAAAAACATTGATGATACGTTACAAATCACTCAATATAAAAACATATCGGTCATCAATATAAAGAGTAACAGTGATGAGTATTTTATGGCTGAACGAAGTCACCTGTTGGTGCGGTCACCGTGAAATTGTGTATACCCCATAACATTTAAAAGGGTGTAATGAAGACCCCTTTGAACGTTAATAGAATGTATTGTTTGTTGGATTAGTACTGGTAGCATCAAATTGGAAGGAAGTCGTTGATAATTACTTACCTAGGTAACTGCCAGACTCACTCACTGAATCCATTATGAACCCAAGTAGGCCGATACAAACATAATTTGGCGAAATGGGGCATTATCGATTCATCCAACATTCAGAGCAAATGCGGTGCTCCTGTTACACACTATCAATCTCAATCTAAACCATTTTGAAGGATATTACTAATCCATTGCTTCATATTTTCGAAAAATTTGTCTCCTCAATAACGTAAATAACACAATGAATGTTGTTAATAGTTATAATGACGTAATCATTTTAATATCTTAATCCTCGTTAGAAGCGACCATTATCCCGGCAATATGTGGACTTTTCTACTTTATTATTAGAGTCATAACTATTTTATAAGGCATCTTATCTAGGCTTAGGAAACGTCGTTTCAATAAAAAAAAAATGCTGTTACAAATATTAAAATAAATTTGACAATAGATTCTTTTGTTAGTTCACAAATATAAATACAAAATAAAGCATGTGTGGTGCATTTTAATTCAACCATTTCCCATTCGACTCAAACATTACAGTCGAAAGCGAAGCGGAGAATTTTTTCAACGCTAAACTTTAGTTTGTTAATAGTTTTAGCTGGCTTAGTTTGTTAGTTTATTTAGTATTAGAAGTTTATCCAGTGTAAATATTTTTATCCTCCCAAATCTTCTTGTTTTCGTGTCGATTGTACTCTTCTTTGATATTTTATATTGTTTGAGCCCAGTAGGTGGCGACGTTAATTGCGGCATCAGTGGCATTCATTAAGTCATCCAAGTTGCAGATGAACGGGCACTTAGGGCACTCTAGCAAGTGGGGCATGGTCTGATTAGAGGCACCGCACTCGCACTGGGTGTTGGATGGGTCAGTAATCCCCCATTTCGACAAGTTGTGTCTACAGCGCCCTACTTGGGTACGCAATCGATTGAGAGCTTTCCATATAGGCCACTGCAGATCGCGGCCGAGAGGCGAATGTTCCTGGGGTTTAACGAAGTCGGGAGGTGGATGCTTTTCATCCCACAATTTGCTTCTCTCATTGGGTGGTTTGTCCTGGGTGGCCTGCGTGGGTCGTAAGAAGCTCTTGCGACTTTTAAGCCTACCCGGGCTCGTTGTGTAGTCGTAGAGGGGATGTCGGGAATCGGATTCCTGATTCTTTTTTTCCAGCGCGCATGCGACATCATTTCGTACGGCAGGTGGTGCAATTCTTGCAAGCGGTTATAGCTTATTGAGTGGAGTCGGTTTTAAGCAGCCCGATATTATCCGACACGTCTCATTCAGGGCAGTGTCCACCTGCTTGGCGTGAGCGGACCGGTGCCACACTGGGCTCGCAAATTCGCTAGCAGAGAAGCACAAGGACATGCCAGTTGTGCGAATGACATCGGGTGCTGCTCACCAGTTAGTGGAAATTAGGCGACGTGAAAGATTATTGCGTCTCCCAACCTTCTGCTTGGTTTTGTAGCAGTGTGACTTATACGTTAGAGCCCTATCTAACGTTACACCTAGGTATTTCGGGTTTGAGCAATGTTCAACCTTAGTGCCTCGCCATGTGATATTAAGGATCCGATTTGAGTGTCTGTTGCGGAGATGGAATGCGCTTGACTCTGTCTTTGACGGGTTCGGCCGGAGAGCATTGTTGTCGTTGTATTTTCCTAGTAGGTCGAGTGCCAGTGACACCTTATCTTCTACGCCTCCTAAATAATACCAAGTATTAACTTCATTATCGACAAAGCATTTACTTTTGTATTGTCAAAGAGTCGGTCAGTTAGTGAGACAGTTGAAGCTAGTTGCCCGGTCCAAAACATAGAGTGCACCAACCAGCAGCAGCCCACAACCATCAAAATAATACTAGGTATTGAAAGCTTCACATCAAAATCTTGTAGGCATGTTCAATTCCAATTTACACTCAACTAAATCCGGGTGAAAGACCTTCTCTGGCATAAAGCGACCGCCATCACCCGCGTCATCTAATTTTGGCACGTGTCCCACCGCCGGCGGTTAACGAGAAGCGACTACCAAAAACGAGTTGGCAAGCAACGAGCAGCGAGTGCGCGACGGCGACGAGCGATTATTCGCTGGCATATGTACTATCGCCAAAATCTATACCTGACCACCGTAAAGTCTATTCCTGCTTGCAGCGCATATTATTAGTCGACCTAAAAATGATCCTCTTTTGTTTTACTTACGGACGCAGCTGTGGTCATCATGTGCACGGGTTTTGTTTTCAAAATGGTCAGTGGGGCAATTCTCGTAATTTTAAAAACGTTCAGTCTCAATCTGTCAAAAAATACTTCTAATTTCCCTACATTTTGACAAGTTTTTGACATTTGTTTGTCGCCGAGATGAGACTGCGACTACATTTTAAACGTTTTAAATTACGAGAATTGGCCTTCAGATATAGGTTTTGGCGATAGTACGCGGCGTGAGTTCTACAGCGAAAGTTCTGCTCGCCAAGCGTCGCTGAGCGAGTACTCTCTTTGATATCTCTTGTCCGTGCAACTAAGGACTACTACTCGCCTGTGGTTTGAACTGTCAGCGATTAACTATTAGCGTGGCTAACTGACGTATGGTAAATAATTTAATGTTCTGTGTCTCGTAATGTTAATTACTTTGCATATCTACTATTGTATAGAATCAAGTTTTTCTAACTGAACAGACAGGTGTGCTGCTGGGGAGTTTGTTGCGCCCGGTAACAGTGGAGTTTCTTGCCCATTCTTCGCAATACGGAAACTAACTTTTGGAAGGGGCGACTAGAATCAATTCTATTTTAATGTAATTTTTGACTTTCAAAGGTGCCTTTTATGTGCCTATTTGAAGTAAGTGCTTTGACTTTGCCACTGAAGTGGTGAAGGGTTTTGTGGGACTGTCTTATTTAATTTCAACGAAAAGTGCTAATTCTCAGCCCGATTTGAATAAATGACTTTTAATTTTGATTTATATTTGCGTCTCTTTTACACGGGTCTTACAATCTTATGTACGTTTCTGGAGCGAGAAAATCGTTGTTAGCTAGTCGCTTCCCGTCGGCAGTAGGACAGGTTCCTTCAGCCAACTTTATGATCGAAATCCAATAAGATTTTCACATGTTTTTTATAAAGCCTCATACGTGAAACGACTGGTGGGTTAAGGAAAACGTTTTTATTGATACTTATTGTCGTTCAGGTTAGGTCAATGTGTCGTGAGCCCTTTGTTCTTGTTACAAAACGTGGAATTGTATGTGAAGTTTTGTTAGAATGTGCCTGTACAGTATTTATGAGCTTTTGGTGAAGTTACCTGTGTAAAAAAACATATACATACATAACTAGGTTTTGTCCGCGGTTTCGCTTTTTGGGTCAGAAATTACCTTACTAAAAAGTATTCAAGTCCTAACCCAGCACGCTAATTGCATAACACACTTTCAACCCCAATCTGAATAATTTTGAAGCTTAAGGCTAATCCATTGCCTGCGGGCCGAGAGCAATGGGTAGCTCACCGCCCGATCAGGAGCAGGCCCGTGCCGGACGGCGCGTAAGTGTTCCACGCGCGTCTCAAAGAGTTGTCAGCATAATTTGAGGGGCCCCTTAGGGCCGAAGCCTGCCGGGTCAGCGGGATTGTCCGAAAAGGTTACCGCTGCCCCGGAACATAAAGGGCGAAGGAAGGAACATGGGTGGGTTTTAGTCAGTAAGAGTCTGACACTCCCTTCCGCTCCACCCAGAGCGGGAGGGGTCATTTGATGATTTCCCACCAGAAAAAAAAAAAAAGTCTAATCCATTGCTTCTTGTGTTCGAAAAATGTATCTGCTCAACAACGTAAATAACGCAATGAATGTTATTGAACTGTCAAAATTAAAGCCATTGCTACTGATAATGTGTTACGCAGTTACCCCGCAGGTCATGGTCTATCAGAGCGCCGCAAGTTTTATCGAACTCCGTTTAGAGAAGTAACAGACAGACAGTGTTACTTACGCAATTATAATTATAAGAATTATAGTAGGTATAAAGAGTAAATAAGTTATTAATTTCGATAGCAAATTATTTTATAATGACAGAAAAGCACTAAGTAAATAATCTACAAAACAAATAAACCAAAGATTCACTGCTCCATATTTCGGTCTCACACATGATTACTATAATGTTTCTGAGCTGCACATGACAACAACACCCCGGGCCAAGATCAGATCATCTCATAATTATAACTATACAAACACACTAATAACTTTATTTACTCCCGTACTGCAGTGTTTTACTTCGACACGTGTCGATCGTGTGCGTTTACGAAGCTCGTAAGTAGAGGGTGTAATTGAGGGTAGATTACTTTGTTGGTGTAGTGGACGCAAGCGCTACTGCAGTAAATGTCCTAGGTTTGGTTTTTAGGTCGGGTCGGTCAACTTTTATTGAGTCTTTTCATAAGAAATTTGTCAGTAGCAGCCCGGAGTCTCGGTACTGTCATTAGGCTCGCCCCTTCTTACGTGCAAGGCAACAAAATACATCTGGCGGAACTTTAATGCACCTTTGCTTATCTCTTCAGGCTATATAAGCGCGGTGTTATAGACTAAAATACTTTTATTTCATTCACTGATTTATAAACTTTTTTTTTTGTTAAATATTTCTAATTTCTGATTTCAGTTAGTAACAACTTAACTCAACTTCTTTTGTTAGTAGGTTACAGACACAATTTAAAATATACAATTATAATGCAACGTGGAGCTGCATCCACCTCCACAACATCGGGAAATCCTACCGATCTGCAAATAGGAACACAGAGAAAACTGTTATTACTGTGTTTTATTTCGACACGTGCCAATTGTATGCGTTTCCGAAGCTCGCTACGTAGTAAGGGGTGTACTTGAGGGGAGTGTAATTATCTGATAGGTAAACTGTTATTAAAGTATTTCCGTGCGTGGGTAATAATTGCTTTATTAATAGGTAGGTGTATCAGTTACGTTTTTGATGTGTTCCTTAATAACAATGTGAGGTAAATGGCGAAATTGCTGGTGTGTGCTTATAAAATAATGTGGCATCAGAGATTAGACAGGAATCGCTGACTATAATAAAAGAACTGCCTATAATTTTCATATTCGTATGAAATGCCTGTTCACATCCGCATACAAATAGGGTTCACATTTGTATATAAAAAGTATATTCAAACTGCGTGCTGTGAATCTAGCACCTGGGAGTCTTCTGAACTCTTAATCTTAATAGTTTAGCATAAACATAATCAGTCTACAATGATCCAGGACTGGGACAGCAGTGGGAGTGGGCTGTAATCCACCAGGCAGGCCCAGTGCCGGTAGATGTCACATGTCTTCGATTTTTTGGTTCTAGGACATGCCGGTTTCCTCACGATGCTTTCCTTTACCGTTTTGAGAGCAGTGCTGATGAAATAATTTACACAAAGTAAAGCGCCTGCCTGGGTTCGACGCCCCACGACATACAACTTATAAGTCGGGACTACTATCACTGGGCCACGACTGAAAGCCAATTCTCGTAACTTAAAACGTTCAAAATCTAGTCGCAGTCTCATCTCGGCGACAAACAAATGTCAAAAACTTGTCAAAATGTAAGGAAATTAGACGTATTTTTGACAGAAAGAGACTGAGAAATTACGAGAATTGCCCCTCTGCTGTCTTAGTAGTTTATTTCGTGTAAAAATAAAGTTTCGCGTTCTATAAGTTGCTTGAACGGGTTAATTGCGATAAGTTTTAGATATTCAGTGAACACAACACTTTGACTAACTCTCTCCTTACCTACATTAAATTTAGTACCTACAAAGTTGACTATTTATACATAAAACAACAATCTTGATTATCATTAAGAACTAATAACCCGGCCTTAGGGTAACTCTCTAACGGCCGAACCCAATACCCTATTTTCAGTTAGACAGATCGCTGATGGTAGCCAGTACTCGTATAATCATAACTGTCAGTATAATACGTATAATCATGTAGATCGGTTGATATAGCTTATTGGGGCATAGAAACCAGAGATAGATAGGGTTTTCTACCTCCAGTATGCCACTGGTGATAGATAGGTTCGGCAGTAAGTCCGTCATCGAAAATACGGGCCTATCCGAAAGTACTTAGTTGATCAATCAAAACAAATGTAAAATTAAATTTTTCGTATGGGAAAATACACATCGGGAATAGGGACGCCTGTCAAATTGTGTTGTTATTCATTCTTCTTATGTCCGTTAGTGATACGGGGTAGGAAACTACCGTAACTTCGGCCGAAACTACGGACGGCTTAGGAAGTAACTATAGGCCCCTCCTTCCCACATTTTTACGATTTGAAAAAACAGGGAAGAAATAAATTCCCTATTTTTTTTTTTTTTTGTGAAACGGTATCACAATCTGTAGCACAGTTTAGAAGGACAACGGGATCACACAGACAGACTGACAGACTCGAAAACTGACTTTATATTTAACTAGCGGCGCCCCGCGGTTTCACCCGCATAAGTTTCGATCCCGATTTCGATTTAATTTTCTTCTATAGAAACCTTGTCCTGACAATAACAAACACAAAAAAAAAATATCCAATTTGGTGCAGTCGGTCGGAAGTTATGCGCGTACATACATTTCGGTGATTCATTTTTATTTATATAGATAGAAAATACTATTTATAGATACTTACAGATAGTCTCTAAACTCCACTAAAACAACCTATTACATATTATTAATATATACCTACATAAGAAGAGCCCAATATATTCCTAAATGCGATAGGTATGTTGCGAAACTAAGCATAGGGATTCAGTGGAGAGTAATGTTCCCGGGCTCAAGCCATACAAATAGTGCTGACAACTTGTAGCCCGGGATTTGGCAGCAAAAAACGGGATTTTGGTGTAAATTCCGAACATTTTGCAGTAGTTTAGTAATTTATGTGATCTCGTAATTCTAGGCTAAGATTTTGATTAGATTATTGTGTAACCTACTTTTCTATACCTAACTTTTAAGTCTTAAGTACCACTATTAAAAACAAATCCATTAATATTCAAATTTATTTATCTAACTTACACATAGTTCTTAAATATACAAGTACAGTAGTTTTAGCTCACGAAACGACGCGCGCTTTACTTGTGATTACCAAGTGTAAAAACACGCTGTAATGTGTGTGTAAGCGCAGGAGCTCTCGGTACCGTCCGAGACAATGGCGTACTCGGAAATGTGTGTGTATGTTAGGAGCTGACGCTACTTATCTTCATGCGCACATTCATAAGGTGTTTGTACACTTGGCTACCAAAAGTAAAGGGCGTCGCTTTGTGAGATAAAAATACTATAACATGGTGTGAAATTCTCACTAACTGAAGACTTAGGCGGTTTAAACAGCGGGACCCTCCGCGGGTCACATATTATTACCTACATTTGGATTTTCACAACACATTTGTTATTTGCCATCGATAGGTACGCTAAGAAGAAAACGCTAGAACCAATAATTTTAAGTCATGTGACATACACCAACCCGTAATAGGCCCGCGTGGTGGATTACGGCCCACTCCCTTTCACCGAGAGGAGTCTTGTGTCCCAGCAGTGGGAACATTATAGGCTGATTACGCTTATACTAAGAAGAAGAGGATATGTATGTCATAATATTACATATCACGATACTTAATATTACATATCACGATACTTAATATTACATATCACGATACTTAGTATTACATATCACGATACTTAATATTAGGTACATATCACGATACTTAATATTACATATCACGATACTTAATATTACATATCACGATACTTAATATTACATATCACGATACTTAATCCTTAGAATCTTCTTACATTTCCATTCAATTAAGCAACGATGGAAATTTGTAAATGAAGTCAAGTCTACGTCTGGAGTTTTAAATTCATTAAAACAACAGTCGGTGTAGTTAACATAAAACTTTTAATTGAGATCTAAAGTGAGACTACGGGATTTATAAAGACGTCCAGGTAAGACGGGATTGCAATTTATACTCCATTTTATTTTCTTTTGTTGGATTAAAACGTGTTGAATTTACATTTATATTAAGTACTAGATTTTGCGCGCATCTTCGCCTGCGTGGAGGTCGGAAATTACCCCAGGAGAACGTACTTCGGGATAAAAAATATCCTGTAAGTATGTGTGGCAACTTTCAATCAAATCTTCAATTTAAATTAAGTATTTTTCTAGTAGGCCTACGGACTGCTAAAAACATAATCGTTCTCTGGCCTTTATCGCAATTATTTTTATTAATAATTATCGCAACACCCCCTTTCTTGCCACATCATTTTTCACAGAGTCAGTCTATCAATCGTTTCTTTGGTATTCGCCTACCCATATAGCCATCCACATTCACAATTTCATACTCAAAACTTTCCTCACGACATAATCTTCATTCCTCCGCATCCCGGACTGCCAAGAACCCACAAATCCCGGGACGCGTCCCAACACAGTCCTACGTAACGCTTATGTGTTTCAGTATATCACGGCTATTATCATTGTTTATAACTCTCGTGTAGGTACTTACTAATGACTGATGGCAGGCTTCTGTCGGGCATTACTGTCGTTTTTAGAGAAAATCTCGAGAAAACGTGCCCAGAATACTTATGCGAATGATTAAGATATTACGTCCGTAGTTGTAATGTTACTGGTTTAGTTTTGTTTAGTCCAACGAAAAGACGAATTTGAGGAAAATGTTTTTGAGGCAATTGCAAAAGTAAGATCCTTATTCTTAGTTACAAAAAAAATTTAAACCAGATGTTGTTGTTGCCCATGTTTATACATTTTGTGAATCATAAAAATAATGATAATGAAATTACAAAGAATCAAACATTTTTTTAAAGAAACTATTTTTATTGTGCTCAAAAGTGACATCTATGATGAAACTAAAGAACTTAGATGAAAGCTTAGAAGAACCTGCAGCTTCCGTATTATTATATTACTCTTTGACCCGCAGAGACAGTGCGTTTGCTAATAGTACAACTTCATATGCACAGATGGCGCTTTCATCAATGTTACTATCGCCATCTATTTATGGCACAATGTAACTGATAAGGTAAGGTATATACAATTCGCACATTTTTCATGATTTCTAAATCATTGTTAATGAAAAAGTAATTGTTCCGGTATCCAATTAGTTCATTTTATTTTATATTACGTATAAATGTTTCTGGTACAACAATGTGAATGTTAGTTTCAATTAAAGTAAGTAAGTAAGTTCACATTAGTTTGCCTAGGTGGCGCTGTCATATATGCTTTACGAAAAAGTTTTGAATAAGTTATTTTAAGCAATAATCAATATATTTTTCATGATTTATTGAAAGCATAATATTAAAATAATGTTGCTTTCTCTCACCTATGTAATTTTAAGGCAAAAAATAATACGATGACTTCGTATTTTTTATAAGTTCTACATCGCGCAAGTAAAGTTTTCTTACCAAGAATCATATATAAAATAAATTTGTCTTTACAAGTGTACTTGCTTCGGCAGTACATATACTAAAATTGGAACGATACAGAGAAGATTAGCATGGCCCCTGCGCAAGGATGACACGCAAAATCGTGAAGCGTTCCACATTTTTTTGACATTTTGAAATCTATTGATAAAATGTAAAAATTTTTTTGCATTGAAGAATAATTAGTAAAACAAGCACGATCCAGACTTTCTAAAACTAGCCCCCTAGATATTATGAGCTGTAAGTATTTTTTAATATGGAGCTTTTAAAAATTAAGTAGCTACTTGCTACCTAATATGTCATCATCATCTTCCAGCCCTTGTCCTATGTTACGTGGGGTAGACGCAACATGGTTTCTTCTTCCATTCTCCCCTGTCAACCGTCTTTCATATCTATCCTCACACAATTCATTCATCTTTTCTTTGGCCTTCCTCTCCCTCTCCATCCATCAACATTTATACTTATTCATCAGTCTTTTATTCACATGCGTTTTTTCCCTCCTCATCACACGCCCATACTTAAGCCAAACGATTTCCTTTCAACTTTTCTGTCACTGGCGCCACTTTAATAACTACGGGCTGGATTTCCATCGCCAGATAATAATTTTATCGGAGGAATTTGTGACAGTTCTTCCAGACAAAAACTGTCAGACGTCAATTTTATTCCAGGAATAAAAATCGTCGGTCGATTGAAATGAATGATTTTATTTTTATAAGGGCAGATTTTTCCAACGCCAGATAACTTTATTGGAGGAATAATTTTGAATTTTTGACAGTTCTTCCATACAAAAACTGCCAGACGTCAATTTTAATCCACGAACAAAAATTATCAGTCGATTGAAAAATCAACCCTTAATCAAGATAATATTTACATACGTAAGTATATTAAAAAAGAAGCAAAAGAAACGGACATCATAAGGAAAACAATAATTTTTACCTTTTATAGGTAAATTTCGTTCGAAAATAAAAGGAGATCGTAAACGGTGTGGCAATTGCTTTTATACGTACTCAAAGCCTGCAAGTGGCGCATCTTATGAGAAAGCACGCCTCTTAGACGTTATACGTACGTCTTAGTAACGTGAGAGCGGAATTTACATTGAACTTTTTTTGTTGAGTTTCGCGTCTTATACGGTGTGATCGCCTTTCGTTTAGCTGCCTAGTGCCTGCAATCAAGCGGCACATTTTATGTAGAAGCACGCCTCTCAGACGGAGGTACCTACTGTAAAATAGTTACACTGTAGTTTTATGAAGTTCTTGGGTTTTACGTTCATCGCTACCTAAAGCTGCAATCGAACGTTGCACTTATTACAAATGCGTTATATTTTTTATTGCTTGAGTTCGATGACGCCTGATGGAAGCGATGGATGAGGCACTGGAACGAGCGTGCGTAATCAGCAATATAAAAATAAAATAAAAGAAATATAAAAGAGTCTTTACATTATTAAATTAGTAAGGTGTTTATCCATGCTATATAATATTTTAAATTCGAAAGTATTCTACCTTCCTGTATTTTACCTTTTCATGCCTAAATCAATGAACAGATTTCGATAAAATTTGGCAAGGACATAGATGGTATCCTGGGGAAGGACATAGGCTTTTTGTCCCGGTAGCACGTTCCCGTGGGATAATCTCTGAAATCCAGGCGGGCGGAGTCGCGAGCAGAAGCTAGTGTAATAATAAATGATGATCAGTGTTTTATTCCCATCTTGTCTACACTAGACTTAATGTGCGAACTTATTCCTGAAGCTCGGTAACACCAACATTACTATGCCCATTAAAAGGGGATTGAAGATTTTATATATTATTAGGGAGCCAAGCATACCTACCTACTTTCCGCCATTTAGATTTTAGTTAGTTTATTCATTAGTCATACTGTGATAATTTAGTTTTTAGCTATTTAATCGTAGAAATATTTATTTATTTATTAGGCTTTTCAACAATGAGTACACTATTTCTTTATAATTTGTACATTGCAAACTTAAATCTAAGCGCCTCATCACTTACAGAAAAGCACAGCATGCACTACATTATGCGCAGAGAATAACACAATTATTTAAATAAAACAATTAATAGTAAAAGACAGTCTGATAAAATAAAATAAACTGTTAAAGCTAAATTGATTAGAATGAAATAAATAACATAGATTAAGTTAAATTAGATTAGATTATATTTTTGGAATTTGTATATAAGATTAGATAATAATAAGCTATGATACAATATGACATATTCCTGCGCTTCTCCAGCGACACCGTATTAAAATACTTCAGTCTCTCTTGGTATGACTTGAGTTTTCCCCATATTATTGTTATAGATAAGATGCCATAAGAATCGTTTTTGCAGCCGTGCAATACGCTTGATGTGAACCCTATACTCAGGTAACCAAACCACACTGCAATACTCGAGATGGCTTCTAACTAGCGAGTTGTAGGTACATCATTTTTTTAACGTTGGGTTTTTTGAAGTTTTCGCACTCTCTCATTACGAAGCCAAGCATCTTTGATATTTTTATTATAGTTTTGTCAATATGTTCGACAAAACTTAGCTTAAATATAAAAAAATAATATCTATGTCACGATAAAAATAAAACCTTAAACGATCCAACTTCAATACACTTTCCACTTTTCAATAAAATTCTTTGTATCCATCCACAAGGCGTGTCTCTTGAGAAATTTTTCCGAGGGTAAGAAAAAAAAGCGCTGTTTTGTCTGGAATCTATGTGAGGAGGTCGCGGACGATTTCACATCTGCCTTCACTCACTATATTGTGTGTTGTCGTGTTGTGCGAGATGTTGAACGGATGTGGAAACTTGGAATCTGAAAGATGTTTTTAGACAGAAATTTGAAGAAGTATTTCTGCATAGTATCTCATAAATTAAAGAATGAAGAGCAGTTGTGGCCCATTGATAACGTCCCCGACTTATGAGTTGTTGGTCGTGGGTTAAACGAAACAATTATTTTTAATTATATTTCATCACCACTGCTCTCAAAGCTGTGAAGGAAAACATGGTGAAAAAACCGGCATGGACACTGGACCCGCGTGATAGATTACAGCCCACTCTCTCTCGGAGAGAGGATCTTATTGCTTTAAAATTGACGTTTGCTGGTTGAGCCATTTCACTTCTAGAGAGCCATCGCAAGAGCTATCGACACGTCCTACATCATAGGATGTAATTTACAAAAAGCATGAGCCATTTAGAACGATGAAAACTGTCTGGCTAGATATAAAATTTAAGCCACAGACTATTCTATAAGCGTTCGCCTGCTCGTCAACTACTCCGGTCAGTTTGTAGATGGGCTGGCGATATACCTGGACTTTGTGAACTTACCTACGTGACCATAATTGGAACAGGACTTCCGTCGAGTTGTTGAGATAGAAATAGATAAAATTCATTGTATGCATTACTACATTTTGTTCAATTTGCCGTGGTTATAAGTCTAGTTAGTCCTTAATAGGGAACAAATGTGATGTGTGTAAAATCTTTACTCGTAAGTTCATTAACACCATTTTACCTTTTCTAACTCGTTGCTGCGGCCTACATGGGTACGAAGTCTATTTAAGGATTTCCAAATAGGCCACGGTAACTTGTGCTCAGATGAGAGGCTCTCTGATAGTTATAATAAAGACAGGAAATTTAAGCAGTTCTTGCCAAAGATCACATCTTCCTGTGGAAGAGTTGTCATCGGCTGGACTCATAATGGTGACAATTGTCATGATTTTTATCCATCGTTTTGAAATGACCCTCTTCTTATTACGGTGCCTCAATGTAGAATAATTCTATCAAAGTGAAAACAATCTCTAAGGGTCATCCCGTATACCCATTATCCCTAACCCTCCTCGATACTTCCTATTGTCAATAATAGATCTAAAAAAGGCTTCTCCACAGTTTTCCTAGTGTCCATACTTCAAGTGGGTACTTAAATGGGTTTTAGTAATGAGTTAGCGTGTCTAGACAGACCTATGTACTATGTAAATTAGCACTAAGCCTGCCACCTCCCTTAGTTGTCCTGCAGTATTAAATTTTGAATTACTGAAGCTTATTCGGAATCATAATATTGTGGAATTTGTGGGGTTCGTGCATTGTGAGCTTGCAATGCTTCGTTGTCGAGGGGGAGAAACTGAAAAGGGTGCAATTTAGGAATGTGGAAATATGAATTAATGTTCGTTAGAATTTGAAAATTGCTTTTCTGCCAGACGACGGCTCAGGTAATTGCGAAACCAGCTTTTGGTACAATTTGGTTGATTATACAGACACACAGATGTCATATAGGAACGTTATGGATCCTGATTTTGATGTACAAATTGGTCGATGAAGAGACGAAATTATTTTGCAACCATCATCATCTGCCTAGCCTTTTCCCAACTTTGTGAGGGTTGGTTTCCACTCTAACTTGATGCAGTTGTATAGCAGTGTTTTATATGGAGCGACTGCCTTCCTGACCTCCAGAAAGCCAGTTACTGGGTAACACGATACCCCTTGTCTGCTGTCAGTTTCGGGCTTTTGGCTACCCGTAACAACCTCGGTCATACAGTAGGTAAATACAAATGAATCACCAGACCGGTTTCACCGCTGAATAAATATCTCAAAAATAAAGTCACAAAATAAAACTTCGAATAAACAAACGTACCTCCATAATCCATCTCATAAAATCAACGTACATTGAAGTATTTCATTCAGCAAAGAGCTTTCTTATGAGGCATCACGCACCGGTGGAAGTCGAATAAAACCATACTTGTTTGAAATAAAACTTGAGTGGAAGAAAAACGTACAGCTGAAGCGTGGCTCGGCATTTACAGTGGAAAATATTGTGGTTTTAAATTCATGAACGAGCTAGTTAAGTTAATAACATAAATAAATGTTCTTGCTCTCTTTAATTTTCCTATAATGCAGGTAGACCAATCGCAGAAATACGCAGGGAGTTTATATAATGTGTAACAGAATTAATGACCCTGTAATACAGGTTTTGCCTAGCATAGGGCTATTCGCACGCTTAAATTATGTGTCACCCTGTATCTTGTGTACCTTTTTTATGTCTAATAAATTTATTATTATTATTTGAAAGTAAACACATATAAGTTATATTTTTAAATATTAAAATATAAAAAGTATAAAAACATTTAAAAATATAAATAACAGTAGCCCAATCGGTATCGGGAACAGGGTCCAAGCCACCGGTGGTCAGGGCTCCAGAGAGAGGAACCTCCTGACAATGCGAGCCGTGTCCTGAAGTACCGCTTTCTGAATCAATTATTACCTGTAGTTTGCGTAGTTTCTTTAGGTGCAGTCAAAACAAAGCAAAATGGACGAAGTAGCTACCTACTAAGCAAGACCCTTAGATAATACGTGTGCCACTGTGTGCGTGGGAGGGTTTGTAATGTAACCACAAGTTTTTCCCACAGTTAGTAAAACTAATTTCATAAATAAAAAATGTTTTCGAAAATAAAGTAATCATTCACTGTATGTATTATGGTTATAACATAATATTCTAATTGGGGTAGTGCGCGTTAATTCTGGGACATGACATGTAAAATTTTAACTGTTTTGAGCAACTGTCCAAAATCCAAATGAGTGACCTGGGTCAAAGTGGGTTGGAAAATGATGGACCACTGGTGGTGCATCACTTTTCCCCGAAGAGTTAGACAGAGGCGTAGGTACGGCATTCATATCAGAGAAATTCCTGATGTAAAAACCCAAAAACACACTTTACTCGACATTGGAATCGAACCCGGAACCTCATGCTTAGCAGACGCGCTTACGACCACTAGACTAACGAGCCTATTAGTCCACCTATAACCCAAAAAATGCAATCCATGTAAATATGTATGCTTTCTGAGGACTTACGTGTATTAAAGTAATCGATTGATTTATTTTTTAGATGCCGTAGCATCATGCTGAGATAGGGGGGCCTTTTGGCCTCATATAGGACTTTCTGTTTCAATTTTCCTTTTGTTACTTTTTTTATATAATTTGTTTTATTTTTATTTTTAACTGTGTTTAGTTTATGATCCTGTACGAGTCGCAATAAATACTTTTTCTTTCTTTCTTTCTGATTGAATATCAAGAGTAGAAGACGTAGAATTATATATTTCTATATAGTGACTGCTATAAATACGTGTGTTATAACCAATATCCAACCGAGACGGAGTTGCAACGGAAATTGTGTCCCGACTCGATCACGCCTCGAATTCTACAAACATGGCCGGGTTATATTTGTATGTAAATTTTGCAGGTTATAGGCTCTTGCAATTAGTTTTAAGAAATAACATAGAATATCTACAGAATTGCACTATACATAATCACCCTATAATTTTCCCACTGTTGGGATATAGGCTTCCTCTCTGTGAGAGGGAGTGGGCCGTAATCCACCACGCGGGCTTAGCGCGGGTTGGTATATGTCACATGTCTTCGAACTTTTGGTTTCACCGTTTTGAGAGAAAATAAATTACACAAAGTAAAGCGCCTGCCTGGGTTCGAACCCTCGACCTAAAACTCGTAAGTCGGGGCCATACCACTGGGCGACAACTGCTCTTTAGAATTGCACCGATTTAATCTTATTGGGAGTAAAAAAAACGATTATTATTTTACCGTGGGATTGTGTATGAGATCTAAATTATTTAGCTTGATTTGATAGCCCCATAACATAAACATAACATCAATCGGTTTTCCCGAAGGGTTAGGCAGAGGAATTGATATAACTAACTACCTACTGGTTTGATATTTTCTTTCTTTCTTTACATATTATATTTCTATGGGTGCAGAGGTGTACTCATAGTACACCCTCATTAAAGCCAGGTCGCCAGTTATGCAATTTGACAGCCTCCCCTCGCTTCATTTCGTGTTAGCAATATCTGACACCCAAATCTAGGTTTTCTTTACCGACGTTAATCGAAGACACAGGAAGCAGTGACTACTAAACTGATCAAGTATCACAAATATTTATTCGTTCTCTTCAGAAGACGAATCATAATCTCCTTTACATTACCCTCAAACTGAAACACAAACATAAATTAAAATATCTCCAACAAAACGACACAAACTTGTGTCCGTGTCTTGACACAAAAACGTCAAACAATTGTTTGTTTCGCAAACAAATTACGGAGAGACCCGCATCACACCAGTTCTGTTATAATTGTCCAGTGTTGGGCGTGGGATAAAGAGAGGACATTAATCTTCAAACAAATTGTGGGAATGAGGAATGTTATCCTAAAGACATCACCCATTGGTCGCGGTGAATGGTTTGTTCCGTTTGGGTCTCGTGAATGAAAACGCTTTGAATTATAAAATTGAAAAGGTATAGATAGGTAGGTAAGTAATTTTGACTGCTGATTTGGATTGGTACATGTGTGACTACGAGTGAGACTTACGAGTACGACTGTAGGTCGTGGGTTCGATCCCAAGCGAGCACTTTACTTGCTTTAAGTAAATTACAACACCATTGCTCTCAAAAACGGTGAAGGAAAACATCGTGAGGAAACCGGCATGTCCTAGAACCTAAAATTCGAAGACATGTGATATCCGTCAACCCGCACTGGGCCCGCGTAGTATTTTTTGCTCAAAGAATTTACGATTGCATTTATAAGTGTTTCACGTTTATTTCTTTTATAAAAGTGAGTTGAAAAAGTCACATAGACAATTGCCCGGATTTGAACCCACATACAACCTCGTGCATGAAAACCAAGCCTTAACCACTGGGCCATCACGGCCAATAACATTAGAGACCAAAAATAGTCCTCATCTAAATAACTACGCTAGCTTCGTTCCTCCATCACAACACTTAGGTACGTCACAATAATAAAGTCACAGTGTATTTAAATCCCCACATCGCCATGCACTTTAAGCCAGTATAATAAAATCTTCAAACATCTCCCTCTGCACATAGCTTGAAGCGCTTTACAGCGTACGTTTACAGCAATTAACTGCGCTTTGTCGGAACTACTTACAGAACGGACTTCAATGATAATAAAAACCAGCTTTTAGTAGGCTACTGGGTTTAATACAACGTTGGGTTTTCTTTTATCTACCCGGGAAATCTTTTAGCTAAGAGTCTTCCGACGTTACAAAAGGAATCAATATTATCAAATGTAATTGTGTTCTTATGAAGTTACCGAGATCAGCTGCTCTCTCGTGAAAACCTAGGTGAAGTGGGCTTCAAGTGAGCTGTCATCCTACCTAATGCTAAGGATTGATGCTATTGACAGCTCACTTCACCTAAGTGACCCGCACGGTGAGATTTTTACAAAATACATCGGCTGTTTTATTAGGATGTGAGTGTACCTGTGAGAGTAATGGTGGCCCAGTGGTAACGACCGCGACTTACGAGTCGTAGGTCGCTGGTTCGAACCTAGACAGACGCTTTAATAATAATAATAATAATAATAAACTTTTATTGGCAGACCTTGCAGTCCAAAATGTTAGTATTTACATAAAATTGCTTAATTAACTATTGTTAGTAACACACACAATCACAAACAAAATACAATATAAATAAAAAGAAGAAAAAGAAAACATTATACGCCCGTAAAACTAACTATCGCCGACCTGTGTGTGCAGTCTCACCCACCGGCCAAGCATCGGGCAGTCCCACCGGTCACTCAATGCCCTCAACATACTATGGGAGCTAACGCGTGTTCTGTGACGGAGAGAAGCGCATCGCTTTCGAATGATGGCATAAAAATCATCTACCCTCGCATCGGCAAACATACCCGAAGCGCTACAAAACCGCGGCAGCCCCACAAGCACTCTGAAGGCATTGTTGTATTGTACACGCAGAGCGCTGTATGCCTTCTGCGTATACTTGACCCAGAGGCTGCAGGTGTAGAAAGTCTGACAGTAGGCTCGAAATAGCGTCATTTTAACCTCAAAAGTACACCGTGCAAACCTTCGGGCCAGCATATTACTTCGAACAGACAGCGCCCTGCGCTCTCTCTCTATGTCTAGGTCATCACATAGGTCCTCACTTAGGGCTTTACTTTGTGTAAATTATTTCATTACCACTGCTCTCAAAACGGTGAAGGAAAACATCGTGAGGAAACCGGCATGTCCCAAAACGAAAAAAATCGAAAATATGTGACATTTACCAACCCACACGGGGCCCGTGTGATGGATTATGGCCTACTCCCTCTCACGGAGAGGAGGCCTGTGTCCCAGCAGTGGGAACTTTATGGGCTGATTATGTTATGCTTATGCTACGAGTGTACCTACTACCAGGTGCTGTTGTCAATAACTGAAAATAATTAAGTGTTGGAAAATACAGACACACATTGTACAAACGCCAGCAGGTCAAGCTACCCGAAACTGTCAAATTTTTCCAATCAACCTTCAACCTTAATGCTTTAGCGATAAAGTTGAAAATCGATTAAATAAATTTCACAGGTGGTAGTAGCCTGTTGTGTTGTCGTCTGTACAGTTGATAATTAACACAGAAAAAAAAACTTTAATTCAACAAAAGTACCATCATCATTCTCCTGCCCTTTGCCCAATTTATTTATTTTTTTATTTATTTTATTTATTTATGGTCGCCGCAACATGTATTTTTCTTTCATACTTCTTTCTTTAAACAAAAAATATGTAATCGAAATAAAATTCTCTGTTCGTTGTTCTAAAAATTCTAAAACCGCGCTGTTCCATCGCTCTCTCGAGGTTACTCAATAAAATGCAATCCTCTATACAGACCACTCTCTTAGTTGTAGATATCTATGTACCATTGTAGACTATCCACAACTCCAATAAGTTTATCTGCAAACATATAAACCTAAGACTATTTTTATTTGACTTTTGTCTGTTAGCTCTACAAATGAATTTCGTGAAAATGTTTCATATTTTTCCATGAGACCTTGAAACTAAATTCTCGAAGGTAAAGTTTGATGTAGGTGTTACTCTGAATCAGTGGTTAGGAAAAAGTCGGCCGTCAGCTGTTTTTGAGTTTCCTAAACACGACGATGGAGTCTTGGACGGCAGGTTGATCAAGTGAATGAAATGCGGCAATTCTCGTAATTTTAGAACGTTCACAAAAATACCCCTGACTTCCCCACATTTTTGACAAATTTCTGATATTGATTGTCGCTGAGATGAGATTGCGATTGGCCTTCTGCTCATGTACAGTTTGAGAAGTAACTCAAACTATATATACTTATTCATATTAGTATATTTTTCAAAAATAATTTTCATAATGACAGTCATTCTGCAGTAAGAAAAACCTGAACAAATATTAGCATTCTTGTAGTTACATTAACTGCAAACAGGAAGCTCAAGTGAAATGAACACAGCAACCAAGGTTACAGCTTCAACGCCAGCGCCGTAAAAAGATTAGTATCAGACCTTTGACACAAACCTCACAAACTATGGGCTTTAATTACTTACGTTAAATTAACAGCTTAAAAAATGCGCTGCACTTAATTTGGTGGGTGCCATAATGAGGGCGGGAAAGTTGAGAGATCATTTAGCCGCATTCATCCGGATCAAACCGGTGCGAACTGGAGTCCTCTGGTTGGGTTTTGTAAGAATAATTTTGAAAGGAGTTATTTTATGATGGGTAGGAAAGAAGATCATGGGTTCTAAGAAAAGATGTAATTGTAGACATTTATGTATTATTTATATTAAATCAAACTTTCTTGTTATTTTAATTGCGTGTAGTTCAATTATAAGTAGGTAGCTTATAATATATATCTTAGGTAAATTGTTTAATATTTAACACGTTTTAATATTTGACAAGATGAAAAAGTATTATCGTCGTGCAACCGTCTAGTTATATATTAACCGCAGTAATCCGGATCATACCGGTGCCATCTGGATTCTGGAGCAAGCTTCCTCAGGAAGAGATTTGTAAGAATAATTAAAATGACTTCGCTAAGAACTAATGTTACTTTCGTCTTGAATATTAGATAACTCTCCGCTTTAGGATAATGTTTTAGGTAATTCACCGAGTTTTAGCCCAAAATTAATGTAAAAACAAACATCTTAGCAATATATTGGGGAATAACTTTGCCTCAACGGTAACAGGAAATTGATGTTGTTTATGAAACTTTACGGTTAATAAGATATAATTACGGTTAATCAAAGGAGATAATTTTTTGCTTTCTTAAAATTTATTTTTATACAATACATGTTAAACTCATTATAAATCCAATACCTACCTAATTTATTTTATTAGCCAAAATATTACACCTCACGATTACGTCAATGCAGCCGTTGCAGCGCTTTTCCAAAAGATTTAGCAGCACAACTCCGACACATGTTTGGTAACTTTGTGCAGCGCTGCATAGACTTTTCTTGCTGTCAGATGCAAGTTCTGAATGTGTTTAAAACGGCCGTGCTAAATTACTCGGCACACGGTCTTTGCCTGAATAATAAAGGTTTCTTGGTGTATTTTCTATAACAGAGTTTTTTTTTAAATAGAGGTAAATGGGAAAATAGGTATTCTTTTAACTTTTAGTTTTGTTTTTCAGTTATTCCACATAGTAAGTGACGATTACAGCATGACCAGTACCATGCTATCATCGGATTTGACATTGATGAATACCGATGGAATCATCGTTCTCTGAGCAATGCAATGTGTTTAAATTTTAAATGATAGTCTAAAAAACAAAAGTTAACCGTGACGAGTAGAGTATACATATAATACCAAACTTTCCTGTAAGTACTATGTATTAAATACCTACCTATCTACCAGAGGTTAGAAATGAGAGTATTTATTTTATCATTTCTAACTTACACTTAAGTACATTAAGTGCATACAGTAAAATAAAAAGAGTACGGCATAATTATAACTTTTGAGTGCAACAGTAGCTTATTTCTTAAGAAATTTCTTCCAGCAAACCTGCAAAAGGAAAAATGAAAAAGAAAAGTAGACAATAGTGTGTGAGGACAAGAAGAGAAACATATGAATATGTGACGTCTTAAACTAAAATGTTAAATATAATGCCAACAAATTAACATAGTACCCATCTTATAAGAATAATAATTATCATTATGCCCTGATGGCCGAAAGCCTCGATCAACATCTATCGAGGCTCTCGTTAGGCGGTTGGATCAAGGGCCTGATTCAAAAGGCAGTACTCCTCGCTAAGGCTCGCATTGTGAGGAGGTTCCTGTCTCTGGAGCCCTAACCACCGGTTTTTAATGTTTTTTTTACGTAATTTTTATATTTAAAAATGTAATAAAATAAGATAAGTAAATAAATAAACGAAATAATAATTATCTTCATCATCATTGGCAGCCTTGTCCCAACCACTGCTAAGTATACTCCTCCTCCCTTTTGTGCCATGCTTCCCTGGTCTGTGCGAGTCTAATCCAGGTCTTCCCAGAGACCTTCTGTAGGTCATCCACCCACCTGACTATTAGACTGCCAGCGCTCCTTCTACCGTTTCTCGGCAATCATTCCGTTAGAGCTCTGCTCCATCTGCTAACATCTAGCCAAGTGCCCTGCCCACCTCTATTTCAGAGCCCTACGTCTTGAACGTATATATTGCTATATACGCGTATATATAATGCGTTTACGTATTTACGGATATATTTGTGTGTGTTTTGTCTTGAATGTATTTGTGCTCATCTCCACGTAAAGCTTTAAATGCACTATCGAAAGTTCTACTTACAAAAATAAACAAACAGACTTACTTTACAGAGATCACTCCTTCCCCGAATTACCATTTACTACACATTTGGGAATTAGAAAGAATATACGCAATGCATCAGCTGTAAGTCAACACCCCTTAACTGAAGGGCAAGCCCTTTATCCGCCTTGTAGTCGACTTTCAATTGACTTTTACGGCTCATGAAGATATATGGCTGATAGTACTATCTTTCCTTCCTTCCTTTCTTACAGCTATTGGGTTAGGATGGGTCGGGAATTCGGGAAATGTGAATAACCCTTCGGGTGCTTTTCAAAGGATGTGAGTGCTTTCTCGTTTATTATATCTTTTACTTTTAAAAGTATTGGGTATAAAAAGGTTTTATGTTTAGCTGTTACTGTTAAAATTGCGAAGGATATTGCTGCAAGATGAAAGCTTGTGTAACATAATGTACATAGGTACTCACAGTTATCTTCATTCATTCCTCCAGGTCAGACAAGCATTCCGTTACCGTGAGGCGCTGATCTGACTATTCTTCACGACACCAGGTCACGTTTTATCCACAATCAGTACACAGACTTTAACATAAGACTACGACGATTTAGTGACATTCGAGGGCTGGGAATTTTGCCCACATTGATTGATATCATTTTACCTAGAAACACTATACTTTTAATACGAAATAACTATAGATTTAATTGTATTTTATTATGACAGTTCTGACAACGACGTTTATTACGTCGCCATGAGAACTTGTCTTTTATGCCTGTAACTTTTTAGCTGATTATACATTCATACTCCTACAAAACTAATCTTGGCCACCAGCATATTTCAAACTCATATTTTCGACATGGTATTATTCTACGAGTTCACATTCAGCTCCATCTGCAACTCCACCATAGCCTCCTCAACCCACCTATCACTCATCTTCATCCTTCCTCACCCACACACTACACACCACTGACCAGTCCATCTCCATCTTTTATATACCTTATAAATAAAACTTTAATTAACTTCAATTTCCCTTTCTTTACTTTCGTAGTTTAAAGTTAGTTACTTGTCGCTACACGACACGTCTTGTTTACTTATTTATTTTCAGCTTTTCTGCATACAGGGTTCCATCTTCAGTAGTAATTAATTTATGATTTTCTGACAGTAGTTGTTAGGAACTTTTCAAACTTTTTTTTTTTTTTTTTCTTGTCGAATGGGGCTGCTTTTGACCTCGATCACGACTGATGGAAAGCGATGGATGAGGTCTATGATGGAGCGAACGTCTTGTTTTGAAGGCGGGTTACATGTCGAAGGGAAAACAGACGCTGGCAGAGAGTTACACACTGTGGACACTTTCCACACTGTGCGCATAATAAATGCGGAAGAGAAGCACTGTGTAAAGTCGTACACAGTGCTTCTCTTCGTGACCAGTCGGTCGGGATATCAACAAAGTGCGGATGGTACCCTGCAGTACGTCTGGTAGTCCGGTAATAAAAGGGCGATGGTGAGATCAGAAGGCCAATTCTCGTAATTTGAAACGTTCAAAATCTAGTCGCAGTCTCATCTCAGCTACAAACAAATGTCAAAAACTTATCAAAATGTAGGGAAATTAGAAGTATTTTTTGACAGATTGAGACTGAGATCAGACTGTGAACGATCTTAAAATTACGAGAATTACGCATTTTTTTTTTTTTCAGTTTGGGAAATCATCATATGACTTCTCCCGCTCTGGGCGGAGCATGTCAGACTTTTACTGACTAAAACCCACCCGTGTTCCTTCAGTTGCCTATGCCAGGGACCACGATATCTCTTTCGATCAACCCGCGGGCCTGGCAGTCCTCGGCCCTAGCGGACCCCGTCAGTTTGTGCTGACATCTCTTTGAGGCGCGCGTGGAACACAACGCGCCGTCGACTCGGGCCTGGTCCTTGCCGGGCGGCGAGCTGCCCATTGCTCGCCGCCCGCAAGCCCGCGCCTACGGTGGCCGGGAGTCGGCTGGTGACTCCCGACGTCCAGGGCTTCTCCTGCGGTGACTAGGGGCGTGAGGACGCAGATATTGCCTCTCCCTCACGCGCTCCGCCTCCTCCTTTGCGAGCATTACTGCTTCGCAGAAGGAGGTGACGGCTTCCCATGCACTCTCGCTCCGTACCATGGCCTGGACCAGGGCCGGACGCAAGAGATCGCCGCCGCCGATCGCCGCCACGAGGACGCGGCGGTGCTCCGCGCAAGCCGGGCAGACCTCCAACGAGAATTACCCCTCAGGTCGTGGAGCTCTTACGCACATTCTCCGAAATACAGTCTGTAGACCGACAGGCAAGCAACATTACGCCATTAACTTACAAATTTAAGATTTAATACATACATATATGCAGCACTCGTGACTAAATAATAACAGCCGCACAGGTCGATCGAAGGTTAAGCTACGCTTGCCGCGGTCGCTGAGTGGATAGGTGACCATCCATTATATATCAAGACCCTTCCGTGCTTCTGAAAGCTTGTTTAGCCGTTAGTCCCTGCTATCATTCGTAGATCTTTGGCAGTAGTTATGTAGTCAGAAGCCCAAAAATTCTAACAACCAGCAACAAGGTAGCCAGGGCAAAAACCAGCAGCAAGAGGTATCGTGTTACCCAGCAACTGGGTTGTGGAGGTCAGATAAGTAGTCACTCAGTGTAAAATACTGGTATTCAGCTGCATCCGGTTAGACTGGAAGCTGACCCCCCATATTTGGGAAAAGGCTAGGCAGATTGATTGACATTCATACTTACATAAACTCACGCTTTTTTACCAAAGGGGTAGGCAGAAACTATAGAACGCCACCTGCTACGATCCCCACATAGTCCTTTTAGTTAGATTTATTGTTACGCAGAATTAGTTTTTAAACAATGGTTGCTATGCGGCTTTATTGTACCTGAAGTACGTAGCCTTTAATCCAGACATAAAAAATAGACAAACTATGAAGTGTGTACCGAATGGCGGTGGTGTATAGAAATCAAACTATATATGTTCGGTTATATCTGAACACGTTCGCTGTGGATTCAGACGGATTGATCTATTTCTTATAGATAGAGCCGATGGTACTGTTCTTTAACTATAGTTAAAACTAGATTAATGATATAATCTGAGGATACAAAGGTTTGGTGCAAATGACAACAATATATCTATGTATATCAGTTTGCCGTACTGAATAATTTTTATTTTGAAGCTTTCCGTCTCTTTTTTCTTCATGAATCCCATAATCTGGTCTAACTTTTTATTCCATTAATTTTTATTATTGTACCTACGTTAGACAAATTACTCATAATCTGACTAGCTGCGCCCCGCGGTTCCACCCGCATAAATTTCGATCCCGTGGGAACATCGTGATAAAAATTATCCTATATATTAATTCTGGTTATAAACCATCTGTGTGCCAAATTTCATCCAAATCCGTTTAGTAGTTTTTGCGTGAAAGAGTAACAAACATCCATCCATCCATGCATCCATACAAACTTTCACGTTTATAATAATATAATATAAATATAATATATATATAGTAGGATAGTAGGATTTACTTCGACTCTTTGCTGGCACCCATAACACAAGTTTAACCTTAGCTTGGGTGCCAGTGGAGTATCAATGATTTATGCAATTTTAAAAAAGAATATTGTCATAGAATTAACCTATTGCCTTTTGTAAATTGTAAAATTGGAAATAAAGTTATTTATGTTTATGTTATGTTTACTTTACTGTTTTAAGGGTAATCTGCCCTTCCAACAAGATTTCTTCACACACCAACTTTACTTACACTTTAACACTTTCCAGGGCACTAGAAAGTGTATACGATTATAGCCATCATAAAAATAAAACCCTATTATTCTCTCATCTCGTTTACCGCGGAGCTTGTTAAACTGTCGATTAAATTATTTATCCCATCAACGATGGTACAACCTTCATATCTATGGTGCAACCCAACCGTCTAGATACCGTTCACATACGGCAACACATATTGCGGCTACATGTATTTGTCACCTACCAGACAGGAGGCTGTGACTCCACGCATATTGTCTGATATTTCATCCATATCAGCCGGTGAAGGCTAGCGTATCGAACGTCTAGGTTGATAACTATAATAAATATTTCAGTTATAACACTAAGTAGGATGTTTAGCTGCCTCAAGTTAATAATTACTTAATCAAACTTATTCTAGTTGTAGACGAAGAAGAGAAAGTTTGCCTGCTGCGTGAGGTCCTCGAAAAACAACAGCCGTTTCTGAGGGGGGGGTAAGTCAAGTGTTTTTAAATCGAAATCGTTAATTTATAATATTGCATATTTTCTCTACCTGCACACTGCATAAAGATGAGGTAGGTAACATTTCCAGTTGGAGAATTGACATGCTTTTCTAAAAAAGGCTATTAATTAAATATGTTTCTAACAAATAAGTCAACTAATAATTTAATCATAAATCAAAATAACTTATTTTATATATAAATATGTATGTCTGTCTTCGAAGCGAAAACAGGAACAGCATTTTCGTCTTTCAACAAAGTATACTTATTCTGTTGCAGGGTGCCCAATGGTTTACTGAGCTACCGTTCGTGTTATTTGGCATCTTCGCACTGCAATCCGGCCTTCTGATCTTCCTAACACCAGAGACCCTTGGTCACACCCTGCCAGACACATTCACAGAGCAGATCGGTCTACACGATAAAACGAAAAACTGGACAAACAACAGACATTCACAAACTGCAGACAGACTACACAAAAACAGAAGAGCTGCTCATTGTAAAAACATGATAGAAATATTATAAAATAACAAATCCCATACTTCCTGCATCCAGACAGCTATTCAGACATGAACACACTCATATGCCACCTCACCTTGCACGCCACACTCACACACCACACACACACACTCACACACCACACACACACACACACCTCACACCCCCCGCATACAACGCGAACACACTACACTGCACACAAATTTTAGGTTTTTTCTTTTTGTTTAAGTTATTATTATTATTTTACTTTTTAATGTTTCCTTGTTTTCCTTCTCTCCCAAAAAATTGATTATATCTACTTATCTATCATATCCATACTAGTGATACTGTGCCTGCTGCGCTGTTCCTGTAGGGGGGAGTCACTGGTGTCCTGAAATACAGGCCACGGCTTAGTACCAGTCTCCCACAAATGAACTTATAATATCGTAATTATTATTTTTCCGTTTTAAAGTTTTGGTTTATGGATGTTATTTGTGGAAAAAAATTAACATTTTTATTATTTATTATATTTACCTAGCTATAGTGTAACCTATAGAAAACCTCGTATTGTTGTATTTTTAAGAAAAAACTTATGCGTTCAACTGAAACAATACTATATATTCAGGCGAGGAATTTATGATTTATTTCAAATTGTTATTTTAATTCGTAATTGTGTAATCTACAATTTTACTTCTCACACACTGTGTTTACAACCTACCTACCTATGTTTACAAATAAAAATTCTGATTCTGATTAATACCAACTTAATTATCTCTATATATGTATGCACAGACGCCAGCACATCAAGCTACTACAATCTGTCAAATTTCTTTAATAGATTTTCAACTTTATCCCTAAAGCATTAGGTTCAAAGTTGATTGGGAAAATTTGACAGTTTCGGGTAGCTTGATGTGCTGGCGTCTGTACCCAATATTTGCACGCCACACTTGGCAGAATGCGATGATACCAATGACTAATCTATAGTATGGTCTTATACTATAATGTACCATATTCTGACAAATAAATGATCATGATTAAGTTCTTCAAAGCTCCCTCTCTCACACAATTAAGCTGTGCCCGAAATGGTCCATAGTGATCACATAATTATAACTTTAACTTACCACTTAAGTACACATTGTGGATACAAATAAACTATTGGGTATCGAATATTTAATATTATGTTAATGATTGGAAAACGGAGTCAATGTTGCCCTAACAACAGAAGGCCAACCTCGTGATTTAAAACGTTCAAAATGTAGTCGCAGTTTCATCTCGGCGACAAACAATGTCACACTTGTCAAAAATGTAGGAAAATTAGAAGTATTTTTGAAAGATTGAGACTGCAATCAGACTGTGAACGTTCTTAAAATTACGAGAATTGTCCCTCAGATATCATTGTGTGTTTAGCGCCATAATTATGAATCGAGCTCATTGTGGCATCTAGGATACCTAATGCAAGTTGGATTGGATAATCCCCATATTTTTTTTTAGCGTAGCCGTGCTTTAAGCTTGCTTGTTGAGTTGAAGTCGCGTCACAACACGAACTTCAAGTCGTTCGTGATGCGTGTTCTGACACATCATCTCGAGAAGTTCCTCAATGAAGAGTTCTGGCCGAAGGGTGTTGTGTACCGCCGGTTTCGTCACGACACCAGTCAACGAAACATGACGCAAACACTTCGTGTGCGTTAGTTAGTTTTAGTGTAATTATAATGTTGTATGTATTTATAGTATTTTTAAGTTATATTAATATTGAATCGTATGTGTTTATTTGGGCCTTGATGCATGAAATAAATGGATAAATAAATAAATAAAATAAATTAATACTATTTAAGTCACACGTATCGTATACTACTCGTATTTTACAGCTCGTATGACTTAAGTGCGGGTTTAGGTCACATAGTATTTTATTTTTTTAATAAAGTATCACAGTCGGTGGTACTTTATTCACATTAAAATCTAGCCTATTAGCTAATAAGTAATTTAAATATAACTTACACTGCTAAGTAACTATAATATTAAGAAATCGTCCAATAACGTCTTTCTTATTAACTATTTTAAGGGGAAGACACTTGATTCACGTGTTCTGTATAATAGACATATACCTTATTTTTATCCGGATGGGAAATCATCAAATGACCCCTCCCGCTCTGGGTGGAGCGGAAGGGAGTGTCAGACTCTTACTGACTAAAACCCACCCATGTTCCTTCCTTCGCCCTTTATGTTCCGGGGTAGCGGTAACCCTTTCAGACAATCCCGCTGACCCGGCAGGCTTCGGCCCTAAGGGGTCCCTCAAATTATGCTGACAACTCTTTGAGGCGCGCGTGGAACACTTAACGCGCCGTCCGGCACGGGCCTGGTCCTGATCGGGCGGTGAGCTACCCATTGCTCTCCGCCCGCAGGCCCGCGCCTACGGTGGCCGGGAGTCGTCACGAGAATAGTCAGCACTTGCACTGTAGTTTAGGTTCACTGCACAAAACTAACTCAAAAGGTTTTACCCATCTTAGTCTTCGCACTAGATCAGTGTTGTCAAGGAGTTGGATCGTCTCGACATTCACGTGATGATGAAGCATGATGATGTGATGCGTGATGATGTGTCCATGAGCATATTTTTGTAATACTGTGTCTACGACATCCATCATAATTATGTCACATAGTGCTATAAAAAAAATATCAAGATGGAGTCGACACTCTCCGTCTGAATATCTTTGAGAAGAAATGAATGTATAATTACGTCACAGTACATGAGTCTCATTATGCGTATGCACTTAGACACCTTTTAATTATGCATCGTCAGTCTTGTGTCGGATTACGCTTAGATGCTTACAACACGCTGTAACTATTAAGGTAATTGATTTTGAAGTGAAATAGGTACGTTATCTGTAGGTACGTTGCGTACAGCGATAGCAGGCTTAGTTTTAATTGAATTAGAATGAGTAGCTGTTGTGCCGCAGAAACCGCCCTAGTATCCTACCTTAATATAGGTTACGTTGTGGCTGTAATTTCAGGAGTTGGTAGTTGAAGAAAGCATTTATAGTATAAATTACAGTACATTCTAATCTTAGAAGAACTTCGTCGAATAACTGAGCACCAGGCGCGGGCGTCACTCTATCGTCCTCGGAATCGCCGTACGATGCTCATCGCACATGCCAGCAGCAACTGTAACCTCTCAAGAGTTTTTAATGATGCCATAAAAATTAAATTTTCCAAAAAACATATAAGGGTAAAGAATCTTTACTTCTCATAAGAACAAGATACAGTTCACTTATATGAGATTTAAATTTTAACATAAAAATAATCGTCTAATGACGAAGCATGCATATGTAGAACAACTAAAACAATAACAACAATGTACGAGATCAGTAGCAAACAAAGAAAAAAAGTAGGTAGTTACACAATATTATCTATAACAAGTTAATACAGCTGGCCAATTTGACACCAAGGTCAGATTAGGTACTAAATAATTTTAGTTTGTGAGGAAAACAAATAACGTATAAGAAGCGAACTATTGTGTGAATTTGTTTGTGTGTGCTAGCATAATGCGTGCACGTGTTTGTTTACCTGTGTGCAACAAGTATAGTCTCAGAGACAGCGGTCTCTCATCGGCGCGAATCATTTATAATTTTGATGATTACGTGTGTGTTCTGGCTTTGTATACTTAATTTGTAAGTAGATCTTAGTTATGTGTAGTTTTTTTTTGTGTTATAGTAGTTACGTAGTATTTTATATCTTAGTAGTTTATTTAGTATTTTATTTTGTTTTGTCAGGGTATTTATGTAGAATTTACATTTTGCATAATATAATACTTTAGTTTTCTTTTATAAATATTAATAATTTTGCACTCTTTGATTTCATTTGGCAATTTATTATATAATTGGACACCTTCGTATAAAAAGTTATTTTTTCCATATTTTACTGTTCTAGGAAAACGCAGAACTACTTCGTTTGTATTTCTTAGGTGTGTATGTCTTTTTTGTAAGTATAATGTTGGTTTGTGTCGTGTTGTCTAAATTTTTTTTTTACTAATATGCAAGTATTGTAATTGTATAGTTGACGAAGATTGAAAATTTTAGTTTTTTCATATAGCTGTTTAGTAGGTGTTAGAAAGTCATAACAAAATAACCGTTTTATAATTTTGTTTTGGGTCCTCTGATGTAATTGAGGTTAGTCTTGGATGCCGATCCCCAAATCTCAATCAGGTATTTTAGGATAGGTTTTACTAATTAACTTAGGTGGTAAGCAGTTTCCCATTTTGCGAAGAGCTCCAGAAAGTGATACAAGCTTGGCTCTTACGTGCTCGATATGGGGTTTCCAGGATAGTTTGTCATCTAATAATAGACCAAGATACTTTTCAGTACTGGACTGTGGTAGTAAGGTTATTAATAATGAAAGGGGTGTGGGGTGGGATCTTTTTGTTCTTGACTGTAAATATCATGTAAGATGTTTTCGAAGTATTAATGGTAAATAAGTTATGAAGAAACCACTCATTTATTACGTTTGAATAGTTTTGAGCCTCACTAATGATATCGTGCATGGATTGACCGAAGTAGAATAGACTAGTATCATCTGCGCAAAGTGTTAGATATCTAGTGAACCCTATCTGATTGATGTTATGTACATAAATAAGAAATAATGGTGATCCCAGAATAGATCCTTGTGGAACTCCGCATGTGTTTTTTTGAAGAATACTCTTGTAGCTTCCAGTTTTAACAATCTGGCATCTGTTTGATAAATAGGATTCGAATAAGTTGTAAGCTATTCCAGTGATACCCAAGTTAATTAGTTTTTGTAACAGTTTTGCATGAGAAACAGTATCAAAGGCCTTATAAATAAATAAACTGTCATTAACTACTCGACTCGTCGACTCCTACGAACGTCAGGCTAGACTCTGTCGAAGAGCGCCAACTTCACACTTGCGTTTGCGTACTTTGCGTTGTTAATTGACATCCCGTACTCATGAGCCTTCCGAGATATGGATGTAGGGAAAATAATTGATTGATATATCTACTACATTTTTTTTTAGCAGAAAGAAGATGAGCCGAGACGGTCGTGTTTTTACTTCACTTTATGTATTTTATTTAATTAATATAGTTTCATCAAGTTATTTGCTGAATTTATTTGCACTACAGCTCACATGGATATAAACTGAATATAAAATAGCAGATCTTGTACTTTTCCTAATACATTTTTGTAGATAATAATGTTTGCAGTTGACTTTTCAGTAATGACTCAACATCTTACGGCCGAACCCAATTACCTATCCATCACCAGTTTTGGCATATTGGAGGTAGAAAGAAAAGCCTATCTGTCTCTGGTTTTAACGTCCCAATAATCTATATTAGTACCGATCTGTATGATTATATTATACTAGCAGTTATGATTATACTGGCTACCATAAGTAGCGATCTGTCTTTAACTGAAAATAAAAACAACAACATATAAATTTTGCTGATTTCACGTGTCGTAATGCAAAAGAAAAATATTTTGAACTTTATGAACGTAACAACGTGGTGTAGTGAGACTAGGTGACGACACAAAAGCAATGCGTCAAAAATACTCGATTTATGCCATGTTTTATGTTGAATCATGATTGAATCGAATGAAAAATCGAAAAATATTTTGAGGTTAGGATTTTGAATTTCAATAAAAACATGACTATTATAAAAAATATTTACATTATGAAAGGTTATTCCATCTTTATTTAAGTTTGACGTATTTGAACATCACTTTTTACAGAATTTAACACTACAGCCAGATATTTTCACGAAGCTCTGCACGCGTTGCAAACGATTTACGAAGTGCGCTACAATCGATTTGAAAGTAGTTTTTATAAATGCACTAGAGCATTTGTTCTTGTACTTTTACATAGTCTGAGTAAACGAAGTCTGATAAATATGTATATAGGTACATTTATTATAATCATCTTTTTTACATTAATAATATTGACAGGTTCTTTATTCAGTACTGCTCAACTGAAAAGCAAATATATTTTATTTATTTTTCAATGATTACCAGATGCCCAAATACTTGGTTACGTTCATTATTACTTGTTGTTCTCTAGTATAAAAGTCGTAACAAGTATCTCTCACAGCACTGTCATCTCTGATCCTACCGGTGAACGAAGATGAATATTCTCTTAACATTGTGCGTCGGTGCTTTATGGTAAGTTTTAACTCATCATTGATCATACCTATCCTTTATTTTTGGGTATCTGTGTTTCTACAAGCGTTGCTCTGTAGAAGCATCTTCTTCGTCATTCTTATGCCGTATAAGATGTCTTACTGGGTACACTTCCTGTGACTAATCTGAATACTCTTTTGGGCAAATTATACTTTCTTTATGTGACTGGTGGGTAAAGCTTTTCATCTTTTACTACCAGCAGTTTCAGTGCATTGTGTAGTCTGTCTTGTATGTAAGTATAATGTTCACGGACTTTGCTTTTCTGGCTTTTATCCTCGGCTTTTTCAGCCAGAAGGTCATGTCGTTATTAGAGTTTTGTAGCGTAGCTGAAACTACTTTTGAGATACTATCTGGTCATCTGTAATAATTTATGTGGCTGCTACGCTTGATATAGTGAAACCTTGCAGCGAGCTGCATGGTGTAATATATTGCTCGCAGTATATCGTCAAGGCTGGGTGTAACCTGAGCGTTGTCAGTCTGTTTCAAAATTACAAATTCTTTTCTCATCTGCAGCACGATACCAACGATTTCCTGCCATAGACCCATGGTAAAAACTCTGCTAGGCTTGGTGAGAGGTAAAAAACAAGACGCAGTCACCAACGACTTCAAGTTCCTAAGTTTCGAAAATATCCCCTACGCCGCGCCACCCGTCGGATTTAAGAGGTTTAAGGTATATACCACCAGCTTCCTATATCTATCACAAGAAATTAAGCACCAACTTAGAAAACTATATTAAACTGTAAAGACCATTCTAAAAAGACCATAAAGTACTAATAATCAACATAGAACCAATTGATTATGTGTACTGAGTACTTCAATTTGATTACAAAAACAAAGCTGGTCTTGCAAGTATTGCAAAATAAATCTTTAATATTCGATCGTTCCTTTACAGGCGCCTGAAGACCCAGCCCCATGGAAAGGAATACGAGATGGCACCGCAATGGGGCCGATGTGTCCGCAATACAATCCCTTATCCAAAATTAACAACCCTGGTAGTGAGGACTGTTTGACTTGTAACGTGTATACTCGGAATACAGAAGGAAATTCACCGGTCTTAGTCTACATACATGGGTTTGCATACTCTTTTGATGGAGATTCTGCTAACTTATATGGACCCGATTTTCTGCTCAAAGATGATGTGGTAGTGGTGACATTCAACTACAGATTAGACGTACTTGGATTTCTTAATCTTGGTACAAAAGACGTACCCGGGAATGCTGGTATGAAAGATCAGGTTGCACTGTTGAGATGGGTTAAATTAAATATTGCATCCTTTGGAGGTAATCCGAACAGTGTCACACTGGCCGGGACTAGTTCTGGCTCAGCTTCAATTTATCATCACATGATGTCACCTATGTCCAAGGGTTTATTCCACAGAGCCATTATGATGAGTGGTGTACCAACTTGTGACGCTATATATCCATACAAAGTGGAGGAACAGTCATACGATCTAGGCAAACAGTTAGGTATGGAAACTAAAGACGGAGATGAACTGTTATGTTTCCTTCAACAAGTCCCTTATACACAATTGATGAATTCGAGTTATGCATTGGCTATGAAAGATCCAAGAAATGTATTATTTAAAAAAATGGCCGCATATGTACCGGGTTTGGAAGGAAATTTTGGTCAAGAGAGGTTCATAACGGAGAAATCTTTGGATGGTGGTCTTGAGAACAAGGTAGACGTCATGATAGGATACTGTGACCAAGAAGCTCTTATTGTCGTTAATGAATACGCAGACTACTTAATGGAGCTCTACATCAAGGATCTAAAACTATTTGTTCCAAGTAAAATATTGTTAAAAACAAATAAGTGTAAAGCTCTGAAAATAGCTCGTAAAATCAAGCATCACTGTTTCGGGAAGAAAGCTATTAGCGTTAAAAATATGAAGGAATTTGTTCAATGCAACAGTGTTTCGAGTATAATATATGAGACATTAAGATTCGTCAGAAAATTGTCCCAATTCACTGATATATATCTGTACGAGTTCCGCAGTGTTTCAAACAGAAACGTATACGGTCAGGAAGGTCTCAAATACGGCATAACGGGAGCTTCTCACGGTGACACGGTGTCATATCTGTTCAACCCTAGACCGTTAAACTTGACTGTAGACGTCGCTGTGGTCGAGCCATTCGTGAGCAGTATTACAAACTTCGTCAAATATGGGTATGTATGCATACGTTCTAACCAACGCGAAACAAAATTAACACGTGTGCACTTATTGGATATCCGTCTGTGTTTTTACAAAAAAAAAAAAGTTTTATATAAATAGCTAACTTCTAATTTGAACTTCGACATTATTCGCGTATTTAAAAATGTACCTACGTGTAAAGATATTGCACATATTAATTACGTTTATGTGTTACAGCAACCCGACACTTGATGAGGACAGTCCATGTCTTAAATTCTCACCGCACACTGGAGATACTTCATATCTT
Source organism: Apamea monoglypha (assembly GCA_911387795.2). NCBI lineage: Eukaryota > Metazoa > Arthropoda > Insecta > Lepidoptera > Noctuidae > Apamea > Apamea monoglypha. The sequence continues at coordinate 18,332,998 of OU426926.1, read as the reverse complement.
GAAATCACCGACAAGGTGACAGTGAAGCAAAATCCTTACAGTGAAGAAATACGTTTTTGGGATAGAGTCTATGAAGAATCGTCAATCTATAAGGCACCATCCCTTGCAGGATTATAAAAGGCAAAGCAAAGCAAAGTATCTCTCTCTGGCTAAGGCCCAATTTAACCAAAGTCTCTCAGATATTCAATGTTAAGTATTTCAACTGACTGTTTTTCTCCTTATACCCTGGCTGATAATTGCAGCTTGTAATTTTGAAGTATCATGCGGATAACCGTAGTGCGGACTGGTGCGGACGCTTGTAGTTCACATTGATTTGAACACCTCCATGCAAATACTACTGCAGTATCTGTCGCTGTCCTAAACTGGCCTTATCAGAAAATTGTTGATAGTAATAGAAATGAGATGTTAAAATGCTTGACTTGAAATTTTTTTTACCAAAAGTTGGTAGTACAATAAATAATTCAGCAATTTATTAGAAGTTTTATTTCTACAAATTTCCGGAAGTCCTTGTTCTTGTTGAGGAAAATTTACGGTGGCAAAATTTACAACCCGCACAGGTTGATCGATCAGGTTAAGCTACGCTTGCCGCGGTTAGTCTGTGGATGGGTGACCATCTTTACATACCGAGACCCCTCTGTGCCTCGGAAAGCACACTAAGCCGTTGGTCCCGGCTGGCATTCGTGGATCTTTGACAGTCGTTACGGGTAGTCACAACCAGTCTTACCAAGGATTATCGTATTACCCAGTAACTGGGTTGTGGGGGTCAGATAGGCAGTCGGCACAGTCGGGGCTTCCAACTATATACCAAAGGTCAGAATAGTCTTCTTCAACACCCTGGTGCGATGTTGGTTGAAACACGCTAATGTTACCTGGAATCCGTTCTATACAGTTCATCGCAGAGTTTATTTATTATTTATTGGTTTATTTGGGACAACCTCTAACGAAAGGATACACATAAATAATATAAATCACCATGATAAAAAGGTTATTTTACGTGTGCTCCTTCAATTTGGGAAGACCACAGCATGCACGTATAACTCACGAATACGATTTATTTATTTAATCACTTACAACTATTATTACGATAAAAATAAAAATAGAGAAAAGAAATGATGAATGGTGAAAATAAATAACGAAATATGAGAAAAAGTAAAAATAAAATAACGTGTCAAGATTGAGCATTCATATTAAAATTGTTTAGCATTATAATAATTATCATTATTTCACATTTGTTGACTATTGGAGACAAGGAACATAATTACATACTTAGTTACTTTGCAGTGATTAATTTACTTTTGTATTTTGAAATGGGGAGGGTTATGTATGTACAAAAGGCAAACTCCCGTAATTAAAAACGTTAAAATCTAGTCGCAATCTCATCTCAGCGACAGTCAATGTCAAATACTTGTCAAAAATGTAGGGAAATTAGAGGTATTTTTAACAGATTAAGACTGAGCACAGACTATGAACGTTCTTAAAATTACGAGAATTGCCTTCAGGTTACAGCTTTTTGACAATTCATTGTAATGCCTACAGAGCCTTGGGAAGCGGCGGAATGTCCTAGATTAGTTTTAGATCCCGAGACTTAATTGAGCAGAACGAAACGAAATTTAAATCTTGTATAAAACGCACGCTATGCAGCCAGGCATATTATAAATTGGGAGATTACATCGCTGATAAAAATGCTTGGCTAAACGCTGGTCCTGTCCACAGGACGCATAAATAAATTGATTAGCATTTGAAAATACTGTTGGAGCTGCTGAAGATTGTAAAATACTATTTTTGCATTATACAAATTCAATCTCCTAGTATTGTATAATTGTATAGCACATGTGTGAGTACTATGTACATACTATAAAGCTACCATTTACTGGGTACGTCTTTCATTGCCTTGAATGTGTCTTGGCAGCTGAGAGTATGTCATGCTCACTCAAATGTCTCGCTGATGGTGGCGCATGTGTTGGATCATTTAGCTCTGTTCAAAATGGTTGAGCTGAATGGTGCTAATCCTTGCGTCATGTTCGTGAACGGGCGCCGTCAGTAGGGACTGGTCATCTCTTTGCTGCCATGGCTTATTTTAATTTAATTTAATATTTGAATTGTTTTAAACTTTTCATTACGGACGCTTTTAACGTTCTGCATCGTTCTCACATGCATAATTTTTAACACAAATGATGTAACTAATACTTTGTAACCATATTTTGATTTAAAAGAGTGTCCATGGAGTTTCTTGCCCGTTCTTCTCCATAGGTACCTACTACGCTTTGGAATGGGCAACTAGTTTCATTTTTCTGACTGACCGACCCCATGACAATTCAAAAGTGCCTGTAATTGGTTTAATTGAAGTAAATACTTTGAGTTTGAGTTTGAGTAAAATAAATACTACATGCTTTTCCGCGGCAGACGAGATGGCGCGTTCATGTGTACTTTGCCTAGTAGTTCGGTGCAGCCTATGACTCCATTGAATACATATGTCACAGATGGATTGTCAAATTCGCTGTTTTACAAAACAGCTTCGTTATGTGGATTGCCATTGCATTAAGTTCAACAAAACTGCTAGTCACAGTTAAAAAAACGTAATGCAGAATGGCTTATCTGCAGTCACAAAGTCACAAGAAACGTTTGATATGGCTTCTAATGCCGAATCTGTTACAGTAACAAAGCTAGGGCACCCTAACCAAATGGTTTAGCTTAGAACTGTACCCAACCGCGCGCGAGCCGAACGAGCGCTAATTCAAAGATAGTCGCAGTCATTTTTTTTATTAGGATTTTTAGGACCGTCTTTCTTAAAACACTGATAACTTTATGTTTATACCGAAGTGCTCAAGTTATATTATTGACTTTCCTTTTTATATATTTTATACCTTTAGCTGCCACGCTCAAATGGAATTGAGCTGAACACATCTGCCGCATGTCAGACGATCAATGGGCCAAACTTACGACCCAGTGGGACCCGCTTAATGGCAAACGACATCGCGGCAGCCCCAGACGGAGATGGCGGGATGAGCTGGACTCTTTTAATAAAGATTGGTCCTTGGCAGCTCTGGACAGAGAGAGGTGGAAGGTACTCACCTTCCACCTCTCTCTGTCCAGGGAGGCCTTTGCCCAGCAGTGGGACATTAATGGCTAATAAAAAAATACTTTTAAAGTGTGTGAAAAATATAAGCAATGAAAACAAAATGCCTATTAGATACTAAAATATTAGGGTGACATCAAACTTTTTTTTTTATGGTTATTACTTTCACATGAATCCCCACGCGTGCTGTCATCAGTGTGTCTGTACCGTGAAAATCTCTGCTAAAATTAGCACTACTAGGTATATGCATTTTTTTAAGGTTCCTTGCACAGAAACGATTTCTGACTTTTGTAGTAACCAGTCAATCCATCATAAAAAAAAACCGGTCAGGTGCGTGTCGGACCACGCACAATGAAGGGTTCCGTAGTTGGGACATAATTTATCACAGGAACAAACTTAACGTTGTAGTTGAAAAAATGTTCTCCCAAACATCGATAAACGTCACGGTCAATTTTCCAACTGCAAATGCTAGTGTGTAATTAAATCCACAAATGGTCGATTTTCGGAGTTTTTCCTTTACTTGCACTGAGAGACCTTGCTAGGTCAACGGATTGGTTTTAATTTATTTGTGAGTATCAAAATATGTCTCATTAATGGCCGTATTTTACAAGCTTTTATTTAACATGTTTTTGTTGCGTTGATTTACAAACTTGATTCACCGCTCCACGTGACCGTAGACTTCAACTTGATCCCTCAACGTGTACCTGAGGAAAAGGGTATTGATAGACAGTCAGACAGACGGACGGACGGATAGTGACGGGATTTTATAAGTATTCCGTTTTTTTCCTTTTGAGGCAGGGATCCCTAAAATAACCCTAAAAAGTAAGTTGGTTTTCCTACGAAATGTATGGGAAAACTTTTTCACACACAAGGCAAAACAATAGTAGAACATTCATCAGTTTAACACGTATAATAATTTATTAATATTTAAAAAACGAATCGCATAAAAAATATAATATACTAGCTGCGCCCCGCGGTTTCACCGGCATAAAAAAAATAAAATAATAAATTTTTTATTCAAGTATAAAGTAAAGTAAAACTATGATTTACATTAATTACAATCGAGGAAAGTTAAATTCTAACTGTAATGTAGACCTGCCTGATCTAGGTTTATGAAAAACCTGTGTTTCAGGCCATCAATTTACATCAAACATTTAAAAAGAAGACAGCAATAAACGTATTAGAAGCTAGATTGAAAAGAAGGTATAATATTTAAAAAGTAATAATAAAGTAATAGTTTTTAATAAGTATCCTATGTGTTAATCCTGTATATAAACTATCTGTGTGTTCTCTGTCTGAGTGTTGTGGCGCAGCCGGGGAGAGGCCTATCTCCAGCAGTGGACTGCGATAGGCTCAGCTGATTGATGAGTTGATTGAATAAATTGAGACCCTGGATTACGTTTTAACCAAGTTTTGAAAAATTAAGAATAAAAAATTGATGACCGAACGAACGACCACAAACGAATGACCGAACGATGACTATACGAACTAGAATAAAAATAAATTAATAGGTTGAAACCCCAGAGGTCACGCTGCACTACCCACTAGTTTCTTATAACAACAGCTGCACAAAAAATAAGATAAGTATGATTTGCTATCAAGCGGGGTATTATAACGGAAAAGTAAGATTTTCTGAAGAACATTCCACCCTTATTTACTTAAACATTAAGGGAACTGTTGGGCACATTACTCTTTGGTAGGTAACTAAAGACTCCCTGAGGGCAATACAAATTATTAACGACTATATAACGCCTCAAATTATATGCTACAGTACCGGTTTATTACTAAATTAGTTTTGAATGAATTTATAGATTTTGATTGGAACGTTAACTAGAATGTGAGGACTTCATCACACGTGGTGTGTGTGATGAAATCCTGTATGAAGTCACCACATGGTACACCACCTAACAGTATTTGTCTCTCCTTTATTTGCTTTTAGCGCTAAGACCGCCCATTGTGTCACCCTTTGTAAAATTTACAAGGTTTGTTCTGTAATTTATATGGTGTACATAATAAAGACCATTCTATTCTATTATATTCATCTCTGTTAACAAACCAATATTAAGTAGGGGTAGGGTAGTTTGTCCAAGGTACCTAATCTATCTACATCCATACCCAATTCTCGATTTTATAATTTCTAACGTGACCACGTCACGGCATCACGATAATTGGCGACTGTGTAACACCGAGGTCATTGTGTTCTGTAGTACTTAAGATATATTATACATAGAAGCTGTTGGTGTATCTTAGTAAATACATAAACACAGGGAAGTAAAATGTACCTATATGTATGAAGGCGCTTTTAAATTTTTAGATAACTTTATAACATGCACGTATTTCCATACATTTTATAGACGTGGACACGTTCGTTGGAAATTATAAAAGCGCGTATTGGTACAACTAGTTGAGGAGTAAGCCAAGGGTGTTGGTCTAATTACAACATCATCAAATCACTTGGACGCAATGACATAAGCCTGTCTCGTACAAAGTTTTGGGAAATATCATGTAGGATAAACCCTTAAAAGTAATCATTAATTTAGTTTCAGACTTTCTGGTTTCAGGTTTGCAGGTGGCATTTTGTAGTTCCTGCCTAACCCCATGGGAAGAAGGCGTGAATTTATGTATCTGTATCCATGGAACAAACATCCAAAAGACTCAGCAGTCTTTTGGTACCCAAATGCACTCAAAATCCTCTAGATCAGATGCCATCCTTTCTTTAAACTTAGTATAACTTAACACTGGAACAGTTAATAATGCTAAGTGTCATAGCACTATAATTAGCAAAGCTTTTAAGTACTTAGCTGGCCAAGAATTTTAATACAAACTTCAAGCAGGAGTTATGACCATCCGTCTGGAAGCTCTTATCATAACGACTGAGATATATCTCGGACGCCCTGAAGGAATTAGGGATGATAAAGTAAAATTATTATGAGGACAAATTACTGGACTGTGCTGTCAGTCTTTATGTTTTGATCCATATTATGACAAGATATTTTGATTCAGATTTGTTTGGTTTGATTTGAGGATTATAAAAAAAAAAACTCAGAATGGCCGGTCTAAAAACTTATGTGAAATGAGCTGTCATTCCACATAATGCTAGGGATGCACCTATGTTTTCACGATGAGATTTTACAGAATATAGATCGGTAGAATTTTGAATTTGTTACTTCTCGATTGTTACAAACAGTCAAAGCTTCCGTTAAGGCCATGTCATTCATCTTGACAGTAGGTACCAGAATATCTCTTTTTATCCATAAAACATTTAAGAAAACATCACGTAATCTATCTTCCACATTTGTTGTCTTTCAATTACTCTGTAAGATTGGTCTTTTGATACATGAATCTATTTTCGTTCAAAAATCATTCAATGATCAAATGCAAAAATGAACACATTCTCACCTTCCACACATTTCTGTTCATTAACAGAAGTAAACTTAACAAAGCACTCACCACTTCTTTCTGTATGTACTCCTATCCATCTTACTGTCCATTTAACACTGGCCTTTAACTCGACCATCTAAATAATTCTGCACTTTATCAGTTAAGACGTTACTCTGACCCTTCTTGTCCCTTACTCGGCGCCCTTCGCTCCGTTGGGAACTTGGGACGCTCGTACTTAAGCGCGAATAGCGTAGGAACAGGGGTGGACTTAGCCCGTAATTTGTAGGGACACAGTTGTTTTAACTAAGAGGTTTTGAATGTTTTCATTACAAATGTTGGAGGATTTTCAGGAGAATTGTAACTAACAATAATTTTAAAACTATGACTCAATGATTTCAATATAATAAAATGCGATACTAAAACATAGATTTTATTTACAAAGGATCAACAAATTCTAAAAGATGTAATCAAAAACGTGATAACGGTTTTCAGAAGAAATAACGGAAACAGAATAATTTTAACTTTAATAATATAAAAGTAAACATTTCAAATGAAAAGAAAATAAAAGACACTACGGCTTGGCATATAGACGTTATGTATCACAATAACATTACGATTTATAACCTGTTTTAATAATGATTTTTAACGATATTTCGTGATGCGACGCCATTCAAATGTAATAACTATTTCTACTTTATTTATGAGCATTATAGTCTCATCTAGAGAGACCTTGAATTTCCAGTACCCAAAATTGAATGAACATGAAAAATAAAATTTAATAAACTTTCCACCGATGAAAATTAAATTTATTTCCAAAAGCGACGGCCATTTTACTGTTAAATAATACTCGGTTGATTACAAACGTAAAGTCAAAAGTGCAATTTATTTTAAAACGTTGCCCGTTCATGAGTAAAAAGGAAATTGAGTGTGAACTAATTTCAGTAATTTTGCAAAATGACTTTCGTTGTTCGACTCGAAAAGATAATTTTCGTTTTCGAGATATTTTCTTTTTGTAGAAAATATATTTTCTATAAAGATGAATTTATATACAACGCGCAGTTGTTATTCATGTTTCATTTATGCAGGGTTAATATGTTTACCTAGGTTCCTATTAATAGTTGCAAAACATAGTTCTTTAGGAAAAAGGGTACTTCATTCTGTCAATCAAAGATGAACCAAGCGGTGATCTAGTGATCACCGGTTGGTCCATCTTTGCGTTTTAGTGCTTACCACTAAATGCTTTTCTAATTTCTTAATACTTTGTTATGATTCGAGTACACACTGTTCAATTTACACGTCAAACTATTAAGTGTTCAATTCTTGATTTTTGATCTCGATTCTTCCCTAGATTTTCCTTTAACGTACGACTTAAAACCACTTACGAGTGCGTTGCAATTGATGTACCCTACTTATATGGTCAGTTCTCGTAGTTCTTGCCCAGTTTTGAACTGCACCTCGTAAACATCCCTGCCACTACGTCCGTTCTTTAGTAATTGGGTTTGGAGAATAGCATGCAAGTAATACTGTTTCCACTTAGTGGTTTAATTAGTAAGAAAGTTGAAGATTAAAGTTTCCGAGACTTGGTGCTGCGGCTGCGTCGATGCCTGCGGTACTTACATGCCTGAAGTTTTAAGCGTTCTACTTCTTTTAGAGTTCTAATCGAATGAAGTAGGAAAGTAGGTTATAAACAGATAAAAAAAAGATAGATAAAAGAGGATTAAGCCTCTTTTCAGACATATATATATTTTCTGAAATCATTGTCAGCTGTGTGTTATTTATTAAGATAACACACAGCTGACAATGATGTCTGGCAATTTCTAATTAATATTAGAAATTGCCAGACGTTGCAGACAATGACGACATCATTGACAGCTGCCGTCATATAGTGGCTCACTGTTAATAATCTCTGCCCCAATTATTATTATACTGCCCTTATTAAATTAGTTACTAACTATTGACGTGTATTAGGTTACAAGTAATATCTCATCTTTTGTATATCTTCGTAAATACTGAACCATAATTAAAAAAGCATATTTAACTGCATTTATTATCTACGTCATGTGAAACAAATATAAACTTAGGTCTATAGGGATCAAAACAAAGCGATGACACTTTCTTTTATTATTGTCAAATACCTACGTTACAGACGGAGAAGTGATATTTAATTTTAAGGTCGGAACCCTTACACAATGTGTAACTGAATTAATGCATATTATGAAAGTAGTTTGTTCAGAATCAATTACTGAATCGATTTCCGTCATTTTTAATAAAGGTATTTTTCCCAAAAATAATTAAAATCACGTAAATTACAGTCACAGTTCCAGTGTACCGTCAAAACAAATCAAAATGAACGAAGTACCTACTACGCTTGACCCTAATATTTGTGCGACTGTGTGCGTGCGTAGATTTGTAATGTAACGACAATTTTCTGATAAATCAGTAATAAATAATTTAATAAATTGAGAATGTTTATACTTCTTTGAAGATTACTAAGTCCTTTCATAATTCTCTCCGAGTGATTACTCATTCTTACTTTCGCTTGCCTGTCTACTGTGTCTTGTGCTACCCTAATATTGTCAGTGAAAACTTTTAATTGGCCTTCTCACACTAAATGTCAACTATCTATATCCTAGCTGTAAGTTTTCTTAAGAAATAAAATAAATAAATACTATTGTAATCGGGGTGTCTGGTGGCGTGTGTTAAATCTGCGACTTGTTGTAACGGTATTACCCAAAAACAACCTGCTTAGAGTTTACAATAAAGGCACTATTGTGTGCAGACGAAATTCAAGCGCTTTAACACAGCTGACAGGTACAGCCTACAAAGTCAGCGCTGTATGCTTTGTTCGAACGTTAATATGGCGAGACCTCTCATGTGGTGGAAAATATTGGAATATTGGAATATTGGTTATTAACAAAGAAAATCTGAAGACATTCTTTGCAGAATTTCCACTTGTTTTTTATTGGACGGACGGTACATATTATGTATGTTTTATAATGTTTGGGCCAGAGGCGTTGTTTAGAACGTCAAGGCTGTAAGTGAACAAACGTTTCGGATACTCCAGCAGATGGTATATAGTCTGATCAAGAGCACCATTCGTACTGGGTGTTGGATGAATCAATAATGCCCAATTCACCAGATTATGTTTGAAGCAAACTGAATTTAAAGTTGGCAAACTTAATGCTGCGTGAATGCCTTCTTTTTTAAACCGCACAAGTCTGAGACTACCCAAACCAGAGCACACACATCAATCACTTTCATTTATAATAATCTGAAAATTCACGATACATCCTGAAAACAGACAAAGGAGTAAAAACCGCAGGAAACTTCCACCCAAAACTTAAAACTCACGAATTTAATGAAACACAAACTGAAATCCATACTCCCCGTAATTCCACATGACGGTTTAATCAATTCCAAAAGTTCGAACGTTGAAAATTCAATCAGGCTAAACATCGCCTTAGTCGGCACTTTGTAACTGGTTGCGAACTTTCAAACCTATCGATGAGTTTAGTGCAAGCGCGTATTAATTACTTGGCGATTCTGATTTATAATAGGATAGATGAGGGTCCACACTTTGATGTTTCTCAGGTCGATTGGTCGAAGGGCGGTCAAGCAATGCTACATCGGTTGGTATGTGCTATGTGATTGTATCGTTACTGAATGTTCTGTCACGCGTTGCAAATGCGACAAACGGCCAAAAGCAGCAATGCAGACGAGCGTTAACAAATCGTGCTTCTGAATCACTGAAAAAGTCACCTAAGGGCTAGTGCTTAATAATGTTACAGCCACAACGAGCCGAAATCTATCGCGTTGCGAAATTATGTGCCCGAGCTTAAACAAAATGTGTGAAAGTGTTGTAGGAGATTTTTTTCAATGTGGTTCACACAGTGATGTGCGCTAGCCTTGAGTGCATTTTGTGTCAATAAGATTAAATCTTGTACCTATGTAGATATTTCTTTTTAAAATGGGTCGAATTAATTTAGTAACAGAACCTTGTAGAAAACTTTTACGTTTATACAGCTAAATAAACCTTATAACAAATAATGTAATTTAATTTAAAATTATTTTAAAATAAACTTCAGAAAGCAATGTAAAGGAAGGGAAAATTAATGAATGCAGTTCAATCTGGTACGAACCGGTATTATCCGCAGAAATTGCTGGACGTTGCACGTAATACCGGTTTATTATAGGAAATTAGCAACTGTGGAGGAAATTGCTTTCATAATCTGTGTAAAATTGGAATTTACTGTAGATGTTGCATGTTGTAGTGATTTTTTTAATAGTTGAGTAGAGTTCAATCAGTTAATAGGGTAGTCCCCTTCAATGGCCGAATCTAATAAGTTATTTTCAGTTAAAGACAGATCGCTACTGATGATAGCCAGTATAATATATATAGTACGTGCGTCAGAAGACGAGGTACACGCCGAGGGTGCAGTTCCTAGAGTCGCACCGCAACGTCAACTTCAAGGCGTTCGTGGTGCGCGTACCGAATTGCTATCTGCCCGTCGTCATGCAAGAAGACTTCTGGCGGCGGAACACCATGTCCTGCGACATGGTGTTCCGTCGTTTCCGCGGACAAGTACCACAGAACAGCTTAAGAACAAGCTAGTGAAGTGAAGTTATACAGTAAAAATATGTATTTTATTCTATTTTTATTTTATTTTATTCAAGAGGAACATCAAACAGCTACAACATATAGTATAAAAAAAAATACACATAATATTTTAACAGTATCGTATCGCCCACAACAATCTTCTCAGATTAACAGTGGAGTCTGTTAAACAATGAATTAATTAAACGCTAGGGTAAAATAATACATAATAATATTAAAAACTAAACATACTTAACTATCATGCTTATCTGTACCTTTACATATCAATCAAGAGAGCTCCTTGAGTGTAAGACATTTGAACATACTGCGAGAACATGCAAAATTGTCAATATGTTCAAAAGTCATGTTGTAGGCATCTATCATTCTGCGAACAGGTGAGCGCAAACCAGTGTTAGAGTGGCAGGTACGCATGGAAAATAGTCTACCAGCGCACACCCTCCGCTTGTACACTGTTCTAGGGACAACCTAGCATAACATGTTGGTTAACTCAATGCAGTCAAATCTATTTCTAACAATGTTATAAAGATTCATGGCCTTCAAGTATTTGCATCTACTTTCAAGTGTTGTGAGTTTGTACTTGTTAAGTAAATCCTGATATGGTAAATAATATCCAAAGCACCTAAAATGCATAGCACGTAGGAATTTCTGTATGTATGTTTAGGTTAAGGTATTTACTGGGCCTGCGCCGCCTGACATAAATAAATAATAAAAAATAAAATAATCATAATTATGTCCTTGAATGTCGTCCCACAATCATCAATAAAGGTTATCTGTCTAGTGATAACAATAGATATGGTTCTATAAAGGTTGAAGGTTCTATACTTTTCACCTCCCGTGCATTAACTTACAGAATTTTTATAAAATAACCTCTTTGAATTTATATTCTTACGAGACTGGATTAAGTTATATTTTAAATTAAACTAAAAGTCTGTAAGCCAGTAGTACATTATAGAAGATTTTACTGCATTTTGCTGAACAAGAAGTTAACGCTAGAGAGGAGGAGTCCAAAGTAATTGACAGTTGAACATGGGAAACACCAATCGATCGGCTGGTTGAGGTTACTTTTAAATGGTGCTTTATTTCGGTGAGTAAATAAAATATAATAAATATATTATTGTGGGAATAACAGGGCTGATGTCAGAGGAAAAGTAAAATAATATGGTACGAGTATACTGGCTTATTCTTAAACTAGCTGCGCCCCACAGTCCCGCATAAGTTTTCATCCCGTGGGAATATCGGGATAAAAAGTATCCTATGTGTTAATCCTGGTTTTATAACCACACACACGCAGATAGCTTATGCTATCTGTGTGCAAATTTCATCCAAATCCGTTGAGTAGTTTTGGCGTGAAAGAGTTACAAACATCCATCCATCTATCCATCCATACAAAATTTCGCGTTTATAATATTATAATTAGAATAAACTAGTAAAACACATAAAAATACATCTTATAAAAAATTCACGTCGTCATACAAAAGTCAACTGTCATTCTACCTCTATATGTACCTTTCACGTCATCCCAAGCATACTCGTCTTTGGCATATGTCACCGGTCTCACTTACACATTAGCATTCAGCTCTTTCAAACAATCATGCATTCAGATATATTACTTAGATTTAAAAAAGGATTTGTTAAAATAAGATTCAAGCAAATACTTATATGGCAAGTATTTATTTTAATAAACCATTTTAATCAAATAAAGCTTCATTAACATCGATACCAGAACTTTCTTATCCAAGAAGGTAAATCATAATGTACGAATCTTACAACTAAATAATTATACCAGAAGTATAGTTATTATTACTATTTAGATTTATTATTATTTAAATTCATCATTACTCTTTGATATCATTTGTTTATTAACTTCACGTAACATTTTAAGGAAAGCACAACATAACTATACTATATTCATAGTTATACATTTCATTATCTATTTCATACTAATCCTATCCTACCATCCTACTTCCTACTTAATAATATTATAAACGTGCATGTGATATTATTGTGAATAAACTGTAATTGTGTAACAAAATAAATATTGTAATAAATAAATGGTGTAAAAGTGGTTTTAACAGTGATTTTATGATTTGAATTACAACCGAACCAACTTCCGGAATCAAGGAGATCTTAATTTCACTTAAACAATTAAAAATATAATGCTAAAAATTATAAAAAAGGTTAAAAGATATAACACATTCATCAACGTTCCATTCCTACATTTTTTTTTTAATAATATCTATAGTATCTTTCTAGTTTTGAGATTATATATCAAAAACAGATACAACGCATCCATAACCTACCCTAATACTTTCCACAATCCATCTTCGCCCACCATTTTCTCCGCCTCACAGACACAAGTACCGTCGTCATGCATAAATCCGTCGCGCCATTATCCTAGCCTGGCATCCTGGATCCGCCATAATCCCCCCGTTCCTTGTAATTACGTGCAGGTGAGGGATGCTGTTACCTACCGCTCGTCTAAACGCTTCCTGATGTTGGCATCCTCTAGGAAACGATTTGCCTCCAAGTGTACAGTCGCGGAAAAGATTGTTGAGCGCTTTTTAGGGCTCCGTGCCCCAGAAGGATAAACGGAACCCTTATAAGATCACTTCGTTGTCAGTCTGTCTGTCAAGACCTTTTTTCTCAGGAACGCGTAGAGTTATCAAGAAGAGTTGAAATTGATATCAAATATTCAGAGCTGCAAACCCTTAAAGCAGTGAAAAAATCAAAGTTCTAGGTAAACGCAATCAAAAGATACGGGCGTTTATGTTCCGTTTATGCCGCATATTTTGACACTCGCAAGGGAATCAAAACCTAAAGGGTACTTCCCGTTGACCTAGAATCATGAAATTTGGCAAGAAGCAATGTCATGTAGCACAAGTAAAGTAAAAATTCGAAAACAGTAAATTTGTAGTTAGGTACATATCTACAAATTTATACGGAACCCCCGGTGCGCGAGTCCGACTCGCACTTGACCGGTTTTGATGTGGCGTGGGAAGCTTATCGTGTGATTAACTGTCTATAGCTCATTTGCCTTGAATGAATGAAAGGAATTGAGAGAAATTGTCACTATCATAGTCTAGCTTATTTGTTACTAGCTTCTGCCCGCGTCATCATTCGCGTGAAATTTCTTGTTCCCCGACCCACCCAGTCACATTGCATCGCTCGCGTCTGCCCGCATTATTACTTTGTTTTCGCTTAGCGTTCTTTCTAACTTGTTTTGATTTTGCTCGGTTCCTAAGTGTCCTAGTGTGATGTCAAGTAGCCTATAGCCTTCCTCAAGAATTGGGCTATCATACAAATAGGATTTTTCAAATCTGACTAGTAGTTCCAGAGATTAGCGTGTTCAAACAAACAAACAAACTTTCAGCTTTATTATACATAAAGATGTGTGTTCCGAGGAAATAAGCTGAAAATTTTAAGTAAAACCTTTGATTTTATTAAATTTCATGAAGTTTCAAATAACTAATCGATCGCTCTATCGACACATAGTATGTTAGTACACCACCTTTCGTTTCATTGCGCCAGGATTGAATAGAATAGAATACTCTTTATTACGTACACCACCATATAAATTAGACATAAATATAGAAATTTTTCAAAAGGTGACACAATCGGCAGTCGTTTCGCTAAGAGCGATCTTTTAAAGACAACCTTTGGATGGATTAAAAAGCTAATGTATTCGTACCTATATACTGTAGGTGGATAGCCCGGAAATTCTAGTTGATAATAAAATAATACAACAGTTCATTCAAACCTAGATGCAGGTAGCAGCAAAATTAAATGTAAACAATAACATCTCAGGGTAGCGACTTCAACTGCACTAATAGGTGACTAGTCAGTACCTCTCACGGAATCAATGCAAACCAATTCTGCGGAGCAATTGCCTTACACACTATCAGTAGCAATGGGTTTCATTTTGACAGTTCAACAACATTCATTGCGTTATTTACATTGTTGAGCAGATACATTTTTCGAACATATGAAGCAATGAATTAGCAATATGCTTCAAAATGATTCAGACTGAGATTGATAGTGCGTTACGGAAGTAGGGTGCTGTTCTCTATTCCGTTCCAAAGTCTAGATCTATGAGTATCACACAAGCAGAAAGTTGGAGTTGGAAATGCTTAGTAGGTATCTGTTACTGAGATGCTTCAATTTGTACGATAAAATAAAAATGAGCCCCTTTGTACACGGCACGGTTTCATTACGGTATGGCGTATAAACTGCGCCGTTGAAAAAAGTCCGTCTACAAGCTTCCATAGTGATCCGTACAACACTAACGACCGTGCCTACACACTCCGGATAATCCGTAGTTTTTCAAGGCAAGAAAAACGTGTGTGCACAGAGGGCCTAATGCAACATAAAATAGCTATTTATGGTATTAGCTGTAGGAAGATAATTATATCTGTGGCTGAAACACGCACCGTGCTTCATAAATCATCATCTGCCTAACCTTTTCCCAACTATGTTGGGGTCGGCTTCCAGTCTAACCAGATGCAGCTGATTTCATAAATAAACTGTAATATACCAATAGTTCTGTTCAACCCTTTGCAAGTTATCCCATTATTTTCAAACAAATGAAATGCAAAGCGAACGTCTAACTTTAATCAAATGGGAATCGGTAACTCAGATACCGATCAGTGTCCAATCGTGTATGCATTACTGCAAACTACATCCATTAGTGTTTACCTGTGTACTGTGATACCTACCTGTCACAGAGGAGATAGCTACAGAACGCCGTCTCCGTACAACCAGGGAAACAGGCGCACGCACACAGACACGTAGTATAGACGAACGCTATTTGGAATACAGGCAGCAAACTTGCAATAACTTAAGTGTGCTGAGTAGTCAATTCTTTTACACCACTCTCTCAACTATGCGAAAAGCTTACAAAATAATAAAGCTTCTGCTAAGCATGAGGTGCTGAGTTCGATTTCCGGGTCGGGCAAAGTGTTATTGGGTTTTCCCATCTGGAATTAATCAGTAGCACCCTGAATTTGTGACCGGTTGATGGCAATAGGCTCGCCCCTTATTAAATGAGACTTAAACATAACTGAAAGGTGAGTGTAAACCTCTGTCTTACCCTTCGGGGAATACGGGCGTGATATTACAGTTTTATTGATAGTTGTGTTGGGAATAATAAAAAAATAAATAAATGTTGCTTAATATGAATATTGTCAAGGTAGTGGAAAGACGAATATTTCGGTCAAATAGATTATCCACTGCTCGAACAGCGATCGGAAGCTATCTGAAACAAATGCCAGTCGCGAGTGCACTCGCTGTATGTGGCGCGTGTCTATGTGTGCGTGCGTTTTATTCGTTGTATGGAGCTCGCTTTCTGTAGCAATCTATTCTGTGTACTTGTATACTTAAGTACACAGGTTTCCATGTCAGATTATAATATGTAAGAGGCTTAAAGCGCTGCTGTAATACCTGGGTTAGGTTGCACTTGCACCAAAATTTAACCAATTATGATAGTGTTACGGAGTTTAGAGGTTTATGTAAATAATTAAATACGGTTAATAGTTAAATATTAGTTTTTATTTATGGGTTCTATGAAGAATGCGCGCTGCGGTGTTGAGTTACAAAGACATGTTACGAATTGCTCTTAGGTTGTAATGAAAAAAAGTGGTAAGCCAAAGTTACTGTTTATTGTTGTTCTATATAGCATAGTACCTACTTTAATGGTAAAGGAAAACATCGAGAGGAAACCGACATGTCATAAAACCAAAAATTCGGAGACATGTGACGTCTATCAACCCGCACTGGGCTCGCGTTATGGATTACGGCCCACTCCCTGTCACTGAGAGGAGGCCTGTGTCCCAGCAGTGGACACATTGTAGGCTGATTATGCTTATAAAGCAAAAATGCAGCCATTTGCATATAATACATAGAGGTGAAATTTGCATAGCAATACATCAAACCAATAAAAAGTTATAATAGAAAACTTAAAAAAAAACCTAACAAACTGCGGTTACTCAATTAATGAGGTTTGTCTGTAATGCCTAAAACAAAAATACAGTACAACAACTGACTAAAATATCGCCTTAGTTTTGAACAAAATAAATGAACTCAAAACCTCTACCGAATAAATTAATGTTCGTTCATTAATAATTATAATGATTAACGTAGCGAAAACTACATTGAGTATAACAAATGAAGGCTCTTCAATTGGCGGTGCGGACAAAGAGAATTGTAATGTATACTCGTTACTGGAAGTGCCTTACAATGTAGAACTAAACGATTGTATTTATTTGGTTTCATGACGGCCATTGTTCAAATAAAGTCCACCAACCACCCTTTTTTTTTAGTTACAGTGAAAATTTTTCTTTTAGGCTCGTGTAAATATTGCTCCTTTAACTCTTTGTTGCGAATTTAAGAATTTTTCATGACTATGATATTACAAACGACTTTTGTGTAGAACTTTATAGGATGGGAAAATACAACAACATACGACATAGTGAAAATTCAAACCAACATACCAACCTTTAGAAATTCTAAATCTTGCATTTGCTATTTTAGCAACTCATAGCATCACTCTTGTTTTATACATACACACATAACATATCACATACATACATTAAATGTCTCAGCATCATGCTGAACTAGGAGTATTTTGGCCTCGTACAGGGCTTTCTGTTCTTTTTTCTTTCTCTTTATATAATATATAAACACATACAAACATGAAACAACACACACTAAAACCACACACACACATAATTAAAATATGTCGGGGAGCCTTTTCGAATCACTTTACATCTGCAACCCTCAGCACCATTCGTTACCGGCAGGCAGTTCATTCCGGAACCCAGCGCGAATTAGTTCCTCGCCCGACCACTGGTCACATGCGGAATTAAACTAAAGTAACTACTTACTGTGGAGCTTATTATACGGGACCTCTTTATATGGATATTTTGTGGCTGGCGACCGCCGCAGTCGAGGCAAATGAAGAATTTTGGTTGTTAAAATAAATTCATTTGAATAAAAGTAAGTAATTTTATTCAAATTAATTTATTTTATATACATTAAAATGCTTATGCAGGGTGGCAGGGACGTGAACGCGCAAACCGAAACCATGAATTCAGCACATGATTCTACATAGACCCCAGTGAAGATATTTCACGTCGATTGTCAAATAAAATCAGTTACATAGAGTGCAATTGCTAAAGGAGATACAGTCAACAGCAAAAGTAGATGATCAAAATCAGAAATCAATACTAATGAACGGAGTTCGCGTCAGAACTGTGTGGCATCGAAGTGAGTGAAAAGTATGTGATTGTAAATCACATACTTTTGAATCACTTAATAAGTATTTATTTTTAATTATTTATTTAATCATTTATGTACACATATATTATATAAACAGACAAGAAAAATTGGTACAAAGGTGATGGTTATTTCTATAGAAATCTCTTCCAGCATACCTGAGATGGGACGCAACGAAAAATATTTTATTACCAACAAAAAATTTCAACGCAGGTTCAGAACCATGTACTCGTACTGAATTCATGGTAACATGTGGCACATCGATGTCTCCGCCGCCCAGTATACACTATAACTAACTTTTAACACGGTACTAAATTAAAGGACTAAGGGCAGATTTTTCAATCGACAGATAATTTTTACACGTGGAATAAAATTGACGTCTGACAGTTTTTGTACGGAAGAACTTTCAAAAAATTTTTTTTTTAAACGTTGCCCCTCACTTGGAATATCTCTTGTATCGTGGGTGCGTTTACAAACATTGAAACTCACATACACAAACAGCCAGACCCGGAACAACTACTTGTAGGTCATACAAATATTTGTTCCGTGCGGGAATCGAACCCGCGACGCCCAGCGCAGCAGTCAATTGCTTAATCACTGCGCCAACCGTGCCGTAAAATTCAAAATAATTCCTCCGATAAATATCTGGGGTTGCAAAACTCAGCCCTAAGGGCTGATATTTCAATCGACAGATAATTCTTATTCGTGGAATAAAATTGACGTTTGACAGATTTTGTATGGAAAAACTGCCAAAAATTCAAAGTCCCCGCATAAAATTAGCTGGCGTTGGAAAAATCAGCCATAAATTAACTATAGCTATCCAAATAAATACAAAAACAAAAGGACATAAGGCATTTTCGAATAGTAATTTTGTGTCACATTGGAATGCTTATTGGTAAAGTTGGAAATTATCATATGCCTATAACTTCAGCAGCACCTTCAAATCAAAACAGACATGCAGCTGGCGAAAAAAAAAATGCTGCACTTTTTCAGCCATTTTTTTTTTCCATAATGCCAACTATTACTTTTCAATTTATATTTTGAGCAGTGGTGGCCCAGTGGTAACGGCAGCGACGATCGAGTTGTAAGTCGTAGGTTCGAACCCGTCTGGGTTGAAATTATTTAAACAAATTTTATCACCACTGCTCTCGAAACTGTAAAGTAAAACATCGTGACGAATGGAACGAACGGCATATCCTAGAACAAAAAAAATCGAAGACATGACTGTGACATCTACCAACCCACACTGGGCCCGCGCGTGGTGGATTACGGCCCACAACCTCTCACAGAGAGGAGGCTTATGTCCCAGCAGTGGGATCGTTATAGGCTGATTATGCAACTTGCCAATTTAAACAAACGAAACGTGTTTATAACACATAAGTATTAAAGTAAAATTATCATATTAAAGTAAAACTATCATATAAATAAATTGTAGCTGTACAGTAGACCTTGCACACATATTTCTCGAAAATATTTTAATAAGATATAAACTCGGGCCTGATCCCTATTCCGTTCTATAAAATAAAGCAGGAAAGCCCCGTCTCGTCTCTCCTAGCGTTATTACAGACGGGGAAGTGTTATTATATTACCGACTGCATGCATAGCAGCTCGGTTTGAATAATTTCATTTTACATATAGGAAACTTGGATTGCATGGAAAGTTCAGGTCGCTTTCTTGATGATGTTGGTCTAGTTGTGGGAAGGAGCAGGTTATAATGGACTTTGAATTGATTGTCAGTCAAAGAAATTTAAGATACTAATTTAAATGTGAGAAGACTCATCGACATGTGTATTCTTCCTATCCTCACGTATGGTTCTCAAACACGGTCTTTGACAATTCAGCAGAGGTCCACGTTCGAGATTTGCCAGAGAGCTATGGAACGGAGTATTCTGGGTCTTAAACTTGTGGACCGGGTTAGGAATACAACAATCCGTTCCATCACTAAAATAACTGATGTCACTCGGAAAGCTGCCACGCTTAAATGCAATTAGGCTGGACACATCTGCCGCATGTCAGACGATCAATGGGCCAACCTTACGACCCAGTGGGACCCGCTTAATGGCAAACGACATCGCGGTAGGCCCAGACGGAGATGGCGGGATGAGCTGGACTCCTTTAATAAAGATTGGTCCTTGGCAGCTCTGGACAGAGACAGGTGGAATGAGAGTAGGGATCCTTTGCCCAGCAGTGGGAACCTAACGGCTAATAAAAAAATTAAATGTCTTTGTTGTCAGTCAAATCAAAGTCAGGAACATTGGTGATGGAGCGTTTTAAGTGTGCTGATTGTTCACACCAGCATTTTTCGAGTTAGTTATAGGTAGAGTTGTACCTACTCGTACCTATCCACATTTTGACAGTTTGTTATAATTCCTATAGGTAATAGGGGACGAGTTTTTTGCCACTTTATTTTCTTATATTTGTGTGTTGCTGTAATTTTAATACGGCAAGTGCCTCACCAATCCGTCTGTTAAGCGTTAATTATGACCATTTCTTACTATTAGTCTATGCTAAATAAATGTATTTTCTTTCTTGTTTGTTTTTTGGCATAAGTAGTAGGCCATTGCAAGATACCAACGTCGACGTTTACTTACGTATGGATCGAGAGATAAAGAGATAAGTTCTAAGTACATAAAGAAACTTGTTCGTGCAGTTTCCCTCACAAATTCAAGGAACTTCTTATTATTTATGCAAAATATGTCACGATATACATTAGTGTTGCTCATCGCTAAAGGAGATTACCCACTGAACAGCCAGACACTGTACATGCCTAGTCTGCCTGCATGGCGGATTTAAATCGAGAAATGGCGGTTTATTTTTCTTTATTTCAATCAACATCCACACATGGTATGGATTGGCGGTTGGATCATTTCTGTGCAATGGTTATTGATGCTAATCTCTTTTTTCTGATACATTGAAAGTAGTATTAATGTAAAGTTTGTGTGACTTGAATGTTTTAAAAGGATTTCGTGCTTGACTACTACCCGCATGTAGAACCGTCTCGTAGATTCAACTTACTTATACAAATGCTTTTGACTGAATGAAAAATTGCACAGTACAAGGTTATTTGATCGGAGTAACTAAGTAGGTAAGCCTTTGTTCACATTCCAAATAAGGAAGCTAATTCGCAAGCATAGTCTTCATAGGTCAGCCTAAGGCCTACCCAATCCTACCTGTTAAATAACAAATGACAGTCTGGACATGCAATAAAAAGTCATATGTATAGCTCATATCATCCACCCTGTATCCTAAAATATGAACCCAGAATGAAATTACACGCAATATCGTGGCTCAGCCACTACATAATCCATGATGGGTCGATGAACATTTAACACGGGCCTAACTTATTCAAAGTCCGGCCTGAGCTCCGCAGGCAATTTCACGAAGCTAATTGAGTACTGATCCCCCGACGACCAGCAGATTGAAGGGAACGGGGACTTAGGATGGCTTTTTAGCAGAGATGTGCGAGGGAT
The DNA here is from genome assembly GCA_911387795.2 of Apamea monoglypha. Classification (NCBI taxonomy): domain Eukaryota; kingdom Metazoa; phylum Arthropoda; class Insecta; order Lepidoptera; family Noctuidae; genus Apamea; species Apamea monoglypha. The sequence goes on along the minus strand of OU426926.1, from coordinate 18,311,187 downwards.
GTGTGTAAAATGATCCAGTAACATTGCTCGCTCAGCTGTGGTGAGTGTGCTGCAGGTGTGGTGAGAAAGGAAATAATCCACCAATAAAATTGTTTTATTTTCCTAGGCTCGTTCAACACAGCTTTAGTGGAAAAAGGTTTCTTACTGTACATACAACTAAAGCGAAAGCTGTGAGCGAGGAGTGAGGAGATAGTTTGGTAGCGAGCTAGACACACAGTTTTAAAGCTCCCTCACGCATCCCTCGTACCGCTCCGCTCCCCGCACAGATTGTATAAAGCCGCTAAGTGAACTATTTTATACGCCTCGGCTAACAGATTGGAAGATTTCTGCCTCTCCGCCCATATGGACTGGGAACTGGACCTTGAAAGGGTTCGGATTGATGAAGGCTGGCGCCATAAAGGTGAATTTAAATTAGTACCAATTAGATTCGTAAGGCATGTAGTTAGGGTCGGCTTGTTTGACTGGCTGTTGTTATTGAAGCACAATCTATTAATGGTGGAATATTCATTTGGTTAATGACGACTCTGGTTCTCGTTCCCAATTATCCGTTTTGACAAGACATTACCATTCTTTTACCGAATTACGTGGTGTTGACGAGTTTCTCCATAGAATAGTAATAATATCCTATTCAGAACCCCATAATCCGTTGTTTTTCTGCCACTAGCATACTTGATTTACTTGTGTAATGGACGGATTACACAAGCAAATCAAGTAAACACTATAAGCAGCGATAAAAACTAGTGCACAAACTGAAAGAGAAGCTCTCGAATTCTAGCTGAAGAAAAAGTCAAACTTTGTAGTTTGTTTTAAATAAATAATTTCCTCTCCGGCTTTCCTTTATTATTTTCAAGATACTTGTTCATGTAAACTTCTTTAAATTATGCTGTTGTGCATAGAATATGAAAACTGTAATTTACTGCTCATAAGCGAAGGCTTTACAAGGCTCATCTAGGTTATAATGTTCCATATTCTTTATGTTTTTCCATTTTGTATTCCGTTTTCTTTGTAGGTCACTCATAAACGAGTAATGTGTTGTGCCAACCACACATAACCTGTTTTAAACCAGGCTTTATGAAGCTAAGGACGCCTTTTATCTCGGAAAATTTTCCTTTTTCTCATTTCTCAGTATAAAGCCCTGCAGTGGGAACCGGTTTCCTTACAATATTTTCCTTCACCGTTTTGAGAGCAATGGTGATGGAATAAATCGCACAAAGCAACGTGCTTGCTTGACTGAGGATTCAAACCCACGACCTGCAACTTATAAGTCGAGGCCGTTACGACTACGCTCCTCCGAACACTACGCTGATTGGCTTTGCTTACATTTTACTACGAAGAAGTTTTCTTTCAAGAAAATTTCCGTCACCACTGAGTTGTATGTTCACAACTTGTTAGGTCCCTGTACCACTACAAAGTTGTTTGGAATTTTCGAAAGCAATCAGAACAAAACTAGCAACCACATAACATTGGCACAAAATTCCACTTACAAGTGAAGTAGAAACAGAATCCGTCGTTGATCCCAAGAGATGTAAACTAAATTAACATCTCGTGTAAATAGCTAACTACTAACTACTAACAGGGCGTTAGCGGAGTAATCTTTATTGTTTCTGTATTTACGGATGCAGTTAAGAAAGTTAGAGAAATGTTTCTACTGATTGTAGCCGGGGTTTTTGTTTTACGATTGGTTTTTCTACGTTCGGAGTTTTAGAGGGAATCGAATTAACTGTCTCGGAGACTGTTGCAAGAGAGGCACCTAATTGAAAGGAAAGAAGTAGAGGAAAAATAACGTTGGGTTAAGGAAACATTTTTGTGTAAAATAGTTTTATCTAATCAATTTAAGTGAGTAATGAAAAAAAATCTTGTCTATTCGATAAAATCCGGATAACATGAAACCAAAAACTCGCCACGCTGCACTGTATAGTACCAAAAATACTATCGTCGACCACGTTTAATATCAGGCGAAATAATGGTTAAACTTTGGCCTCTGGACCATAGTCATACATTCCATAGATGTACGCTAGGATCGAAATGAGAAAGATGAAATTTAATACCATCCTACAACCCTGAAGAATGAAGAATGCTTCTTATTCGATCCCATACAAAAATTCCTTGTCATCGTAAAAAGATTAGCACCAGCAAGCCTGATTGATCCCCTCCTAACCGTCAAAGCTAAGCTTGTCCCAATTACATAATTTAGTAAAACCATGCCTGGCACACATAACCACAGCCCAGGCGAGGCATGCAACCTAATTGCTCGCTGTTCTATCACCAAGATATTAAATTCCTGCCTTTTAGCCCAGTTGAAAATAACGAGGAGTAATCCGTACGAGACGAGTGGCCGGTATTTATTAGATTTCGTGTGTTGAAGATATTTAAGATGGCATTCGTTACGGATGGAGTGATTCGTGATAGGGATAGTTCTTAGAGCTATGATAGTATGAATTCAAGATTAAATTTTTGGGAATTGAGAGTTCATGGCTTATGCCATGAACTCTCAATTCCCAAAAATTTAATCTGTGATGCCATGAACGCTAAAACTCTAAAAATTTAATCTAATTTAAGAGGATTGGGATAAAATCAGGAGGATGATGATGATTCATCATCCTCCTGATTTTACCCCAATCCTCTACACCTTCCATATATCTCTATCAGTTATCATATTCACCTTTCACACAATCTTACAATAATTTTTTTGGTCTTCCTATGAGTCCTTCCTACTGAGTATGAGAGAGGATAGACAAGTATAGATTCTTGTCTATTCTTTCTCATACTCAGTCAAAACTGTCCTCAGTTCATCCGTCACTAATCAACATACATGCCCATGTATAATCCAATTCCGGAGTGAATAATTCTACTACATACTCACATACATACCAAACGATGCACCGACGCCATTTCAAGTCATATTACTGAAATACCATCATGTGATCCCGTTCAATTAGTCGCGAGCTGCGCTCCGCAATATCGAGACAACTAATAGTTTTACTAAAGTTATGCAACTGGGACGAGCTAAGGTTACATGATAGACTCTTCGTCGTAAACTTGAAATACTTGCTTAAAGAGATTTGAATTATTTATTTATTAGAATACCACCTGTTTGAGAGCTGTGATTTGAGGAGCTTAGGTGAGCGAAAACTTGTTGAGGTGTGTAACCTAGAGTTTTGATTGTATTTTGATAAACTGTGTAGGTATAAAAGCAGATTTCACATAGGGCTATAGTTAACATTGTTTTATACTTTCTCAGTTTTGGACAACACTTATTTCATCAGTTAAGAAATTTCTTTTGTATTTTTTTATTTAATTGATATCTCGAGGCGTTATATTCAACGAAAGATTGACCTTTGATATTATTTTTGCAGCGGGCTTTAGAAGCTCAAGCATAGAATAATTGATAAATAATATTAAAATAATGTAAGTATATAAATTGAATTTACCAAAAAGCATTTGTACCAGTCTTACATTTGACTTGTTTTACTGCTACAAAAACGACTACTCTTGCACGACCATGTAGTGTAACTAACTTCACTGAACTTGCTTTAGTGAAGTTTTTCTTGGAGTGTAACAACTAAAGATAAAGTTAGTCCCTCGGTTGACTTTGCAACTTACGAAGTACATGCGCTTGACATAAGGGCTCTTTTTCTTCGTGTTTAACTACTGGTTGGGTAATAGTATGTTTCGGAATTAGTGTTGAGATTTATTATCAAAAACTTACCGCAATAGGTTCGGCCTAACTATAGTCCAGGCGTAGAATATCCTCTTTGTTAGGTAATAGGTAAATGCTGGCCTTCTTCGTTAGATACTAAAATGGGATTTCCAAGTATCTTTTGACAGCAATGTTTTATGATTATAAGAAATACTTCAGACGCATCTTGGGAAACAGCTTTTTCAGATACTTAAAATGTAGTTTTGTGTCATTTCTGACAGTAGCTATAATAAAACTTTGATAAAAAGGCAGCCATGGTGACATCAAATGAAACAACAATATCAAATTACAAAATAAAATTGTCTTTAATGGAGCTTCCACAAATTAAACATTAAAACAACGTGTCCAACTGAACGTGAGGACTTACCTAAATATAGAATAATATTAAAAACAATACGGTCATGACTTAATACTTATTGCTAATTTCCATAATTAGGTAAATAAATGCAATAAATAGTTTGCGGAATTCAATAATAAGCCTTATTTACGTGACTGTTCATTTAAAAACATTTTACGGATTATTTGGTTTTTCTTTTAATTATTTTTTTTTTTTTAATTCTTTAGGGAGTGATTAATTTAAAACTCATTTCTATAATTTTTATTATTATTTAAATAGCAAGTAGTTATTTAACAAATAATCCGTAAAATTCTTAGATAATAAGCACAATTTAAAACAGAATTCACTTCTTTGACATAAAATGACTAGAATGTTTACAGATACGAAATACAGTCGATTACTTTCAATTAGAAGTTATTGCACTGCCCGAAAGTCAGTCTTCTAATAAATATTAAAATTATTGTTTGACTGAAACTTAAGATATTACATAAACTACACTTTGGCAGCGTGGGCACAGCGATGTCGTAATTATCATTTATTTCATTATTAATAACTAAATAAATGTTACATGCGAACAATCAGAAAATGCAATGGTATTTATACAATGCTTGAAAAACTGATTCACTTAAAATGTAGAAAAAAGTTTATTTTATTGTTAAATCTATTTCTCAGTCCTAGTTTTTCTAGTCCTAGATTTTTATTTCCATTTTTCTGCAAAAGGGTATTTAAGTGCATCGGAAAGTTTTTTTTTTAAATAATGTCTGTATTGCAATTATTTTTGAATATTTTTTTCTACATTTCAAGTAGTTATTTTACTTCTAAGTGACGGCCAAGTGGATCTACAACACTACTAACGATTAGCTTGATTATAAAACTCTATGAATAAATGTGTGACTACCTTACATTGTGATAAATGGTACAATGCCATTGAAAAATATGCTTTGATGATATGAGAACTATATGTCGGATTTATTCACAGATTGGTCCTTACACTCAACTAATGGAAATGTGAATATTTTGTAATGAAATTAAAACTTTACCCCTTAATTATATAAAATATACTTTTCATCGGCTTTTCATGGTTTTTATGTTTTCATTTGACATAAATAATGGATAAACATGACTTGTTATAGTGAATCTCAAAGATCACATCCAGCATCCTAATTGCGTAACACACTTACGAGTACAATCACAAACTGAATTATTTTGAAGGACATTGCTAATCCATTACTACATGTGTTCGAAAAAAAAATCTGCTCAACAACTTAAATATCGCAATGAATGTTGTTGAACTGTCAAAATAAAAGCCATTGCTACTGTTAGTGTGTTACGCTATTACCCGGCGTATCTATGTTAGTGCATCTTTCAGGTTAAATTGAAAATCATCGTACTATAATATCTATTATATAGAATTCGGGAATTAGGGGTAATTTGGTACCATTTTTATAAGTAAGGGGTACACGAGATGTATGTCTATCTACCAGGTTCCAACATCAAGAACAAACTGTCTCCGAATCGAAGTATCCTAGGCTTTAACATTATATTTATCAACAATTCTATTGCTATCCGGCGAGTCGTCAGCGAATTTTATTTCGTTTGACGAATCCGAATTTTCGTCAGCGAACTTTATGTCAGCGAAATCATTTCTTTTTAGTGTATCAGAATCTTTCTCTTTGGTTTCGTTAACTCTTTTCAAAGTCGACGTGTCGAAGTCACTCCGATTCTCTTTCCTGTGCACTCTGACTGGGGATCTCGTTAGCGTTAAGTCCTTCATCTGTATCGTCACGGGACTTTCAGCCTTCTTCTTCTTATTTCTCTTCGACATTTTGGGTGAGTTTTGCAGATCAGTAATGCTGAAGTTTAGGGGATGTATTATGTTTCCCTTTTCCATGACTTTTCGGAATGATTTGATGGACTCGTTGGATCTGTTGATGCGGTTGTCGGGGTTTCTCTTGAGGGTGCTGGATGACGGTTTGTCTTCAGGCGATTCCGTATTACTGCCGGGGTCTGGGTGAAGCTCCTTTGGAAGAATCTCCTGTAAAGGACATTGTTATAAGTCTCGTGATAGAGAAGCAGTTTTGTAGGAAAATAATTGCTCATATTCACCAGGTAGCAAAACCTAGCACCCGATATACTATTTTGCTTTGCCCGACTCTATTGATCTCATTACATTTTAAGTTACCACCTATGTACTTTGATATTATGATCGAATGCAATATATTGTTAAGTATTGAGTATTGACACCATCGCGAGGTCTGTTTTGCGAGAATATTTTTATTAGGTAAGTACTATTTTTATATTCATTGTACCAATATACCTATATTTTTTCTTTCAAATATCTGAAGACTGGTATCTTACACTATCACATACCTCATAAATTGGCACCTTGTTTTCATCGATCTCCTTCAGAATGTCGCCCTCTTCAAGCGGTGGGATCCAAACCAGGAAAGCTGGATCCATTCCGAGGTACGAGCCGGGAACTGAACCTGTGATAAATGACAAATCAGTTTCTTTTTTATTAATTTTATAGGCGACTAAAACTAGGGTTCCCATCAGTCCTGGATTTGTCCGGACGTGTCCGGATTTTTGGCCCCAAGTCCGGACATTGTCCAAAGTCCATTAAAAGCATTGTCATTTTTCTGGACTTTTCGACGTAAGGGATTTTTTATAGAGAAAAATCGTAGTCTGAACAAAGAAAGTGCTTTTTTTTAAATATCGGGACTTGTTACAAATGTCTGGCTTTTCATCAGGACTTTTCAAATTCCGAAATGATAACCCTAATTTGAAGAAAGAATCCATTCTCTTTTTCTTTCATGCCCTAAGAAGGCTACTTTCTATTTTATTACCAGTTACATTGTGAGTTGAGTCTAAACTAGTAGATACTAGTAAAAGTTTAAGAGCTTTGCACAAACGAAGTTGTTTTTATAACTACGGTTTACGATCTTTTTTACGATGCAAAATGATGAAATAGGTACTTAAGTATTAAATTAGAAGTTCAACAACTCGTATTTAAAATTAAAATAATAATAAGAATAGATAGGTATTCTTTGGAAAACACATTTTCTCGTCGCGTCGTCTTTGTCTGCAGACACTCGGAGGAGGAGTGTCTGACAACACATTCTCGTCGCTCTATGCCCGAGAGTCTGACACTCTTTACACTCCACCTCAGATTGTTTGACACTTACGACACTATCTCGGAGTATCTGACACTCGCGACACTCTAACTCCGAAGTGTCAGGGTTGTCCAAAGCACGGCCTGAGTTTGTGCGGCCCGCGACATAATAGGCTACCTATAAGGCTATATTATGTAGGTTACCTATGAAATGACAATGGGCGTTCCTCAAGGTTCGATATTGGGTCCATTTCTCTTTTTAGTTTATATTAATGATTTACCCCAATTACTTCAAAATCAACCGAAGACGGTGTTATTTGCAGATGACACATCATTGACCTTTAAAATAGACCGACGGTCACAAAATGTTGATAACGTGAATAACTCTATTCTTCAGTAAATAATTTAGTACTTTATGAAAAAAAAAAAAAAAACCAAATGCATTAGAATTAAATTATCATATTGAATGGCCAAAAACTAGAATTTGTTAATCAGACAGTTTTCCTAGGAATCACGCTAGACGAGAAATTACAATGGGGACCTCATATAATTATAACATCTATTGCGGGGCGGCTAAGCACGGCCGCATATGCTGTTAGAAAGATAAGACAGTTAAAAGATGTAGAAACTGCGCGTTTGGTCTATTTTAGTTACTTCCACAGTATTATGTCATATGGCATTTTAGTGTGGTATCGGACTGCTGACATTGAATCCATTTTTATTTTGCAAAAGAGAGCTGTCAGAGCCATTTACAATCTACGTCGCCGCGAATCTCTTAGGGAACTATTTAAAAAGGTTAATATTATGACGGTACCTTGCCAATTCATTTATAAAAATATTAAATATTAAATATTATATTATGTATATAAGAAAAAATCAACATATTTTTAATAAAATAAGTGATAGACGTAATTTTAATACTAGAAATAAAGATAAATTAGATCAACCTTTTTCAGATTATCTAAAGTACATACATCTTTTATGGGGTACTGTGTTAAATGTTACAACAAAATACCTTGTGAAATATTGCAATTAAATTAAAGAAAATTTAAAACTTATATTAAAATTACACTTTGTAAACAAGGATAATTACAAATTAGAGGATTATATCCAAGATAAGAATGCTTGGAAACATGCTGGTCCTGCTCCATAGGACTCTCTCTCTACACTCTCTAGAGTCTAGACAAAATCAAACTGGTTGCTAATGTAATTGTATAATTTACTTTTTTTTTTTAGATTGATTTACATTCTGTAATTACTTAAAGTCAGACCCGGACTTATTACTCTTTATTTATTTATTTTTTTATGAAAATCGTCTACTTTTAGAATGTTTGTAAATATGTGAGCACCATGTATCACATAGTTAATTTATATTTCATGGTTTCATTAATCCATTTTAATTCTTTTACCTATTGTGGTATAGTAATTTTATTTTAGATGCATCGTCTTCACATATAAATATATAATTAATGTATTGGAAAACATTTTAAAAGATTAACGGTGGAGTTTCTTGCCCATTCTTCTCCATACGAAAACTACCATTTGGAAGGGGCGACTAGAATCAATTTTATATTAATTTAATTTTTGACGTTCAAAAGTGCCTTTAAAATAAATGATTTGACTTTTGACTTTTATGAAATCTTTTGTTAATCGATGTTTTTCGCTATTATGGCTGATTCATTTTTGTCAATTTAATGGAAGTGCATTGATTTAAACGTTCTGTAGAAATTCAGGGGTCGGGAATGGGTGAACTCTTGAAAGACGTTTGTCAACGATACATCGCTTAATCGATTCCCGTCCCCAGGATTTCTAGAGCACAGCCTAGGCAAATATGCACTTCCATTAAAATGGAAAAGGTGTATTTCTTAAAAAAAGGTCTTTAATCTATTGAGAAATTTATATTGGTCTGGGGGGTCATATTTGGTTTGGACAACCCTGCTTTAGATAGAGTGTACATAGGTCAAAACAAAAATTACCGTACTCCACTCATTGTGCATTGTAATGAAGACCTTACCAGCATTATTGACTTCATAGTCGTAGTAGTCTATCTCCAACTCGGGGTGCGAGGTAAGGCTGAGGTCTGACTTGAGCAGGCGACGGTTGCAAGACTCCTTGGTATGCTTGGGATTGTCGCGGATCCTGGCTGCCGACACGCCGCTGAGAGCTGGTGAATACCAACCCTGGGAAGAAAAAAAAATATTACGATTTGTGTTTTTAACATAAAGACCCTTGATGTTCGGAAGATTTGCAGCAGCGACTTTCTGCCTACAAATAACAAATAGTAATAGTTTTCCATTTATTTGTCGGAATATCGTTCAGAAGAACAGAGACGTTACATAAAACTGCGATAACTTTATACTATTTGTGATACATTCTGTTTTCTTTTCCTTTGAACTTTGAAGGTGCAGAAGTGATTTCAGTTCCACAAAGTAAACATTTCAGTCTGTAGCATACAGGATAAGTTTATAACAAGTTTATAACTGTATCCATGAATTCAGTACCTACATGATTCTGAACCTTAAAAAAATACTTTTTAAAAACTATCACAGCCATATCTTAGTAATAGGTACGAGTATAACTAATCTACATTAAATCAGCACCATTACAAGCTCAATCCATGACCTTGACACACCCATCACATCAACGTTAATATATGTATTTTGGATACCATCAATCACCATCAAAGTTCATGATGTCTAGTCATGCTTACAAAGCAGAACTCAAGGTTGTATCACATTCTACCTTTTTTCAGAACAATCGCAATATTATAGATTTTGTAATCAAGTCAAGTTCTGTCAAATTAACGGGCGAAGAATCTAAGTAGTAAAAATATTATAGTTCTAGAAACCGATATTATATTCTGTAGACTAAAAACCCATAACAGCAGAATCAGCTGATTATCATGCCTATAATGTTCCCACTGCTGCGACACAGGCCTCCTCTCGGTGAGAGGGAGTGGGCCGTAATCCACCACGCGGGCCCAGTGGTAGATGTTACGTCTTCGAATTTTTGGTTCTAGGACATGCCGGTTTCCTCACGATGTTTTCCTTCACCGCTTTGAGAGCAACGGTGATGAAATAATTCACAAAAGACAAAACGCCTCGGTTCGAATTTACGTCCGTAACCACTGGGCCACTACTGCTCCGAAGTATAATCCTTTGACGATTCTTTGTGATCGTTAAAGGATAAACTAGAGAAGACTTGAAGATATTGGCAACAATTTTCGACTCAGATGATGGTCAGTTACCTCCTAAGCTTCCACTGCTGAGCCCTTGGGAAACAACTAAAACAAATATTGCTATAATTCAACTATTGGCAGACGGATTGCAAATTAGAAAGAAAATTGATTTGCGATAAACATGACACAAAGAAAAAACAAACACGTAAAAGAACAAGTTGGGGGATATTGAATTTAAGACATGTTACCGTCTTTCGGCAGGTAGGCCTAGCCCACTGAGACATCTTTAACAGAACATGAACCTGTGACCTGCCATGTAACTACTACTTAAATTAATGTACAGCTTTAGTAGATCACATTTCTTAAAACCAAATCATAAATTCAGGCCGGGGCAGAAGAAACTGTTGGGACCCTAACCATTGGCCAGTTTTTTCGTGCCTTATAAAAATAATCTTATTGCGCCATGTCTCCTTCACAATCAATTAACATCAACAATACGTCACACTATCACTCACGTTGGTTAGCGTCGCTGCCGACGTAGACGAAGAAGCTCGGCTCTCGCTTCGGTCCTTCTCCCACATGCTGTCTCTGTCCTTCTCGCTACAGCTATCTCTTTCACTCGCACTGCTCGCGCTGGTACTCATTTCAACCACCAAAGAGTCGGTTGTCGACTGGGGTGGTGAGGATACCTAAATTAAGGCAAAAAATATTAAACTAAATGAATTAATCTGTGAGGTGTTCTGAATGAATGACTGCGGGCCAAGTCTATTAATTTACAAACATTGCAATAATAACTCCACTGTCTTCCTCTTAGCGTGTCGATAGCAATCTAAATGGACTAGGCCCAGAATTCGGCTACTTGTTTGGCGCCATCACCAGCGTCCAGCAGTTCTCCATTGTAAGTTGTTGATACATTTGGTATAGGACATCTGTTAAAAGCTCATAATGAACCTCTGTAACGTTTGTAAATTAGTAGACTTAAACGCCGTAGGTACTGCCCAATCGCTCTCTTGATGTTAAAAATTTTACACTACACTAGTAGATCAATACTTTGTAATCAAGTTCGATGAGTCACTGCATTGCGCCCTTGCTAATGTTCAAAAGTGTGATCTGCTTTTGATTTAATCAATGCTACAACTTTTTAAGCAGCAATAGAGTTTTTATGCAGAAATAGCTTGGCAGATATGGTAGCAGTGTCTGAGATGAACAGATTTTTGTTATGAGAATTTACCACTTTCTTTCTAAGATTGTTAACGCATTATTATCTAATCTAGGTGTAGAAGGGTGGGAAGGCTTTAGGTGATGCAGAGACAAACAGTGGTAGGTGCTATCGTGACTGGGGGGTGCTTTTTACATCGATAAATAAATATAAATAAAACATCCCACGCCGATTTTGGCTACCATGACTATTTCGGTTCCTGACGACGATATAGGTCAAGAGCGTGTGATTTGCATCAATAACCAATACCAATCAAATGGGCCATCGATCCATCCACCAGTTTATTTTTGTTTTGTTTTTAAAAAAAAATTGCCCCACACTAGGAATTTCTCCTGTATCGAGGGTGCGTTTACAAACATTAAACTCACATACACAAACAGCCAGACCCGGAACAACTACTTGTAGGTCATACAAATATTTGTTCCGTGCGGGAATCGAACCCGCGACACGCAGCGCAGCAGTCAATCGCTTAACCACTGCGCCAACCGTGCCGTCAAACTTTATCACATACAACTTACCTGTGGCACTGTAACATTAGTCACGGACACGGTATGCGATCTCCTCAGCGGCGAGGGAGGAATGTTGCCAGTGACAGGCGCGCTGCTGGACGACACGGTCTCGGGCGTCACGGTCGCCTGGCTGGCCACACTGTCGGCGCTGGCCACGCTCGTGTTGTCGCCGGCGTCGGCTTCGTTGTCCGTTCCGGGGTCTTCTTCGTCCCTGCGAAATGTTTGATGTTGTTAGTTTATTAATTTACTAGCTTCTGCCCGCGTCTTCATCCGCGTGAAATTTCTTGTTCTCTGACCCACCCCGTCGCATCACATCGTCTGCTATACTTCGGTGCTATACTGAGCTATTATTTCGGTTTCGCTTAGTTCGTTCTAGCGTTCTTTCTGACTTTTTGTTTTTGTTCGGCTCCTACGGGTCCTAGTGTGATGTTCAATAGCAGTATAGCCTTCTTCAATTATTTTTCAAATAGTAGCAACGGAGATTAGCGCGTTCAAACAAACAAACAAACTCTTCAGCTTTATTATTAGTATATAGATAGATTTATTTTGATACTGAAAAGAAGTTCAAAAGTCTTTTCATGGAGTTTCATGTTAGTTCTTTCCATGGGACCAACTAAAGTGTAACTGAATTTCAGCTTTTTATATGTGTACCGTAAATAGATATTATCAGATAATTTTTTTCTAACACTAAAATAACAAAATTATATTCTAACTTAACTAAAACTATTTACAAACTAAAATATAGCGTCGAAAAATTCATCCGCATCGCTGTCGACTCGTAATGTACCCAAGACACTGGCGGCATTGCCACGTTGTATGACAATGCTTAGCCTCTGGCCAAGGTAAAAGTCAGCCTTTGGGTACATTACCAGTCGACAGCGATGCAGATTAATTTTTCGACGCTATATTTTAGTTTGTAATTTTTTTCTTAAATAAAAAACTGCAAAGTGAAAAGATTCTGCAAATTAATTAATGTTGTGGATTGAATAAACGGATACATAGAACGGAACGGATTCTAATATCATATTATATTCCCGTCGACTTGCAGCATTACGTTCAAAAATACCTAACCTTTCATTAAAGACTACTCGAGTACTCAAAGAGAACCCTTCAATGGAGAGTAGAAAGAATAATTAATTAACAAACACTTGACGCTTTGGAAGTACGTTGTTAACTGCGAGTCTATTGTTCGAGCACGTATCGTGTGCCAAAATAAATGATGGCGGCACAATCAAGTACAATCCTTAGTTCTGCTGCTAATTGGCATCATTGTTGATTTACATCGAAAACCATTTTTTTATCGCCGTATTGGGCATTTTTTTAAGACGCGTTTTGGATACTGCTTTTCTTTAGCTTGCCCTTGCCCATGTTACCTGGAGCCGGTGTTAAATATTTTCCGTCTTCCATTTCCCCCTGTTAACCCGCGTCCTAATCAAAAGCGACCGTCGCGCGAGTACGCGATAGACGCAATCGTTTATATTAATTATGACGTACAAACGTGACTTCTATGATCGCGCGAGTATGTCGAATTTATATAAAATACTAAGACCGCTTTTGGTGAGGACGCGGACTTGGGTATCGCAGTATCTTTCACTTTCTATCACTCACAATCCATTATTTTCTTTGGTCTGTTTCTTGAGGAGCTCGTGGAAGAACAGCCACACGGTTTGTTCGACAGAACTACAGTCGAAAGACAGGACTCAAGTTAAGCAAGGCTTACCGCGGTTGGTCCATCCGGAAGACTGGAATCCGACGCCAACATAGTTGGGAAAAGGCTAGGCAGATGATGATGATGGTCTATTTCTTCCCCGCTGTCCATCCGCTGTTATTGGCTAAGTACTTAAAACTCCATTCCCATGACACATTATCACACCAACATTTCTTAATCTCCTCACCTCTGCTCCACATTTTCAGAGCTCCTATCAGAATCCCTCAACCTGGTGTGCCTGGTCTTGCCGGAAGGTAGCAGTCTTCTCAGCGACACTCCCCCGCCGACTACTTCTGATAGTAAAGTACTTCGCGAGCCTGTGGGGGCTCCACCCAGCTCCAGCGACGCTGAGCATGCTGGAAGAGAAGTCTTGTCTTTAAAAAGGTTGGGTAAGGGCTTGCATAAATAAATAAGTAAGAAAGCGATAAGGCCGCCCATTGTATATTTTGTGGCTATGTTATGTGTTTAAGTTATGTATTTTTGTAGTGTACAATAAAGTTAAATAAAAAAATAACTGCTGGGACACCGCCTCCTCTCTGTGAGAGGGAGTGGACCGTAATCCACCACGCGGGCCCAGTGCTGGTTGGTGGATGTCACATGTCTTCGAATTTTTGTTTTCTAGGCCTTCCCCGTTTCCTCACGATGTTTTTGTTTGAGAGCAGTGATGACGAAATTAAAGACGCAAAGTAAAGTGCTCGCCTGGGTTCACAACTTTGAACTCACGAACCTCGTAAGTCGGGTCAGATACTACTGGGCCATCACTGCTCTCGAGAGCTTGCATGACGACGAGATGATTTCTGAAGGATAGTGTTTAGTATATCTCATATAAAAGGGAGAGAGAGCCTATAATTTGTTGTTTCTAAATTTTTAAAATAAAAGAATTTTCATTTTCAGCAGTGTTGTTTGCGATTAATAGACCAATGAGGAAGTTAGTAATAACTGATTATATTATCTATTTCAGAGATTTCTTAAGTCGTTGAAGATCGTTGGATATGGGTATCGAGAGGCATCATTGTTGATTTTTATATCGAAAACCATTTTTTTATCGCCGTATTGGCGATTACTTCATTGTTGAAAAACCAACTTTCTCAATAGACAAAAGTGCTTTAAATATAAATGTATACTATCATTTGGGTACAGAATTCTCAAAAAAAATGTGCGAGCAGCACACGTGATAGAAGTGCAAAGTAATTAGAGATATTTAGTGTGAGAGACAGAGAGAATAATATGTTTCTTCTCTCTCGTGTTATGAAATGTCCCTAAACGTGACGTGTCCTTGAAATTTCACATTCAATCCTCGTCCAATTATCGAATAGCTGGCTAAGAAGTTCAATTTAAAAAAATGTATGACAGATAAGTTACCATCACTGTCAGTAAGCGATTCCTTGTCGGCCGCCCGCTGGTAGGCGCGCGTCCTGTGCGCGGAGTGCAGCGCCAGACATAAGGCGGCCAGCGCGGCGGCGGCGGCCAGCGCCACGGCCGCCTCGCGCGCGCCGCCCGGCCGCCACCACGCCGCGCCGTGCGCAGACGCCCACGCCGCCGACGCGTTGCGGATGGGCTCTAGTTGAGTATTATAACATGCAGTGTTAATCCAAGGTTCGTCGTAAAATGTGTTAAGCTAGTCGAATTAATCCCGGCCCGCTCACACACACTGTAGACTCTCCCATACTTTCACGTACATTCACACACACATACTCATACAACCACACATCCATAACACTCATTTACACTCAACAACACAAATGCACACTCACACGCGTTCACATAATTATATTTTGTTTTATATTTTGTTTTACTACACCCATGTTTCTGTTTTTGTTGTGTTTAAGTAAGTACCTACTGTTGTGAAGGAGCGGAGTCTTCTAATACAGGCATTATTTGCTTAAATGAAGACTCCAAACCCGTAATTGTTTATGTTTAACTTCTGGACACAATAAACGTTATTATTATTATTAATAGTTTGCTATAATGCGTAGCGTGGCAGTGGCCTGTAACTGTTGACCGTTCACTCAATAAATGATCTTGATCTTATACTTAGAACCATTTAAGTTTTCAATGGCGTCCTGATTTAACACTCATTAGAATTAATAAGCTACTGCTGATAAGAAGCAGTTATAGAAATAAATGTACCCTTACCGACACGCAGTTTAACTTACTGCAAATATTCTACATCTCACTTTTTCAAAAAGCTAATTATAATTATTAAATAACTTACAAGAGTTAAAAAATCACTTAATATTTTCCTATACGTCTTACCCATTTGCGTGGCGTGCGCTAGGAACCCGCCCGCACATCGGTCGCTGGTATCCCCAGAGCGCAACTCCACCAGGATGTGACGTCCTCCAGCTATCTCCATAACACCGCTGCCGTCTGTCGTAGTTTCTACATCTCCGGAAGTCTACAGACAATATTAGAAATTCAAACTTAAGTTTAGAGCTAAATAATAGAACTTAGCTTACAAGTTTAAATCTTTCGTTAAAACCTGAGATTTATGGAAACATAAGAAGTTGTAGAATATTGAAAATGCTTTGTGTATTAAAGACTATGACGCAGATCCATGCTTATTGAATCCTGCTTATTGCTTATTAGATTCCTTAAATATGGGGCTGAATAAACTTACGATCGTTATGCTTGAATTATTTCTAAACACTTACATTTCCTTCAATATGAATGCACCCACTTACCACAGCCGTGCTGTCGGGCCCATCCCAGGAGGCCAGCAGTGGCGACCCCAGTGAGTCACCGTCTCTAGCCCGGAGAGATTGTCCCGCGCACGGCAACTTTACTGCTTCCATGCGCAGTCTCACCACCAGGCCTTCTTCAGCCTAGGAAGAGAAACCAGGATAATTATTCTATAATTCTCAACAAAAAATTGGAGTGGAGTTTCTTGCCGGCTCTTCTCCATAGGAAATGACAAACTGGGACGTCATTGATGTTCCCTGCTGAACAAAGCCCACGCTGCGATAGATTTTGGTATCAGTAAAGGAAATCTATCACAATGTGGCGGAATGACTGGTAACAGACTAAGGAGAGTCAAGTGTGGATCGAGATCAGTGGCTTGCTATAGGAAAGTCCTATCTTCAGCATTGAACATACTGCTATAGGCTAATGATAATCATCAAAGACACAACAATGGTAAATCTCACGATCTCGTAAACAATACCTATAAGAGCATCAGAACATTTATTTCAGCGAATAAACAGTAAGTTTTAATTAAAATATAACTAGGACAGATCAAGTTCAACAGAAACCATTTAATAGACTGTTCCGAGTGAAAATAGGGTGATGCGCAAAGATGAGAGAGATATTGATCGTGCAATTTTAAATAAGTAAATTGTAATTATAATCAGAATATTGTTTAAACCACGGAGCAGTGCTGGCCCAGTGATAACGGCCGCGACTAACGACTTGTAGATCGAACCCAAGCAGGCACTTTTTGTGTAAATTATTTCATAACCACTGCTCTCAAGATGGTGAAGGAAAACATCGTGAGGAATCCGACATGGATTATGGCCTACTCTCTCTCACAGAGAAGAGGTCAGTGTCCCAGCAGTGGGAACATTATAGGCTGATTATGGTGTTGTTTAAACTGTAGAAGAAAATGTAATGCAGATGATGACGACGAATTCCTTTTATAGACATGTCCATTGCTAAACATGACAACAACACAAAGTAGCACGCATCACCAGATGGTGAGTGTTTATTAGCGGAGAGGAAGAAACTATCTACCTCCCATTGTGACTAAATCCTTTAATCACTTCTTACGTCATCCAACAGTAGTAAAAGCGATTTTGGCGGGAGAGTGACCAACATAAAGTTTAAATTACTTTTTAATATCAACATTAGATACAATTTGGCTAGATTTCCTGGTACTGTTAGAACATAAATTATATATGTATCGTTATTGTGGTGAGTGGTTGGCTCGTGTTGCGTTTGCT
Organism: Apamea monoglypha; assembly: GCA_911387795.2. Lineage (NCBI taxonomy): Eukaryota > Metazoa > Arthropoda > Insecta > Lepidoptera > Noctuidae > Apamea > Apamea monoglypha. Next base: position 18,293,486 of record OU426926.1, on the reverse strand, counting down.
TTGCCAACAGAATTCATTAGTAAAACAATAGTCTGTACTAAATTAGAGGGTGCTGTTGCCAATTTTCAATTAGTTTGGTAAATTATATTCTAACTAGCGACCCACCCCTACTTTACACGGTGGTATATCTAAGTTGAATATGAATATTTTAGACACGGAAAACTGCAGGAATAAATCCTCTAACCGGTGGTGAAAACTGCATTAAAATCCATTAAGTAGTTTAGAAGATATCAGCGGTCACACAGATAGACACGAAAAACGACTTGATGTTTACTATAAATCAATAATTATTTGTGAAACAATATCATGGATTATCGAATGGAATAAATACTTATTTATTTATTTTCCCATTTATGTACACACATAAATGATAAATTATTTTATTTTGTAAGTAGGTTTGTACAAACACTTTTACACGTCAATCATATTTTAAAACTAGATGAGGTCGGCGTTTCCTATCTGACTAGTCTGAGAAGAAAGGCCGAAACAAACTTAGACGTCACAGTCTCTTTTAAAGTCCAGACATAATCTTGGTCAGATCATATGAAGACCATGTAGATGGTCTGAGATGGTCTTTTGAGGAAAGAACCACACAGATTGAGAGGACCTGTCCAGTCAGTGCACGCATTTGTCAGAAATCGTGCAGCTCAACTCAAAACTTAAGGAGCTCAACGATTCGACGAACAATACCAAAGAAAGGACATTTGGGTAGGCCACATTATTTACTCAAACTGCCAGCATGACAAAAACTAACAGAACAGAGAGAAAAATAAAAAAATAATATAAATAAAATGACCCACATAGTCTTTCACATTCACAATAATTAAAATAATAGAATACTTTACAAAGTAAGCAAATGTCATAAAATTAATTAATGTCAAAGTGTATATAAAAGAAAACAACAACAAAATAGAAAAAAAAAATAAAAACATTCAATATGTATAAATTGGAAGCAGCTCAATCCCAAGCCTTTTTGTCCTCGATATAATCATTAACGGTATAAAAGGCTTTCTGGTACAACTTACGTTTAATGAATGATTTGAATTTATTAAGGCTTAGATCTTGAACGGGGCTTGGAACTTTATTATAAAAGCATATACATTGGCATCTGAACGAGCTACCTATTTTCTTGAGCCTTGTTGTAGGTACAACAAATTTGTGTTTGTTCCTAGTATTTATATCATGAATGTATTTTTAAGCAATTTTATATTTTTTATTATATAAACAAACAAGAAAAAACATAACAGAAAAAATAGGTACAGAGGGTTACTATTTATTGCACTTACAATAAGTTTTCGCAGTATTTATATTGCGCAATATGATTGAATCAGCCCTCGTATTCAAATGATTCAGCAATTAAACTATGGTGTAGTAAAAATTAAACTCGCTCAAACTTTTGTAAAACCATTGCGGAATCCTCAATGATAACCACAAACGGTCAAAAAAAATATTCGTGATATTGGGCAATATAATTGATCGTTTAGGGCCCGCCTAATAACGCTGACTGAAAATTGTTTAAAGTCAAACTATCAACCTAAATCTGTCTGATTATCCGCACTGTCAATAAATATTAGAACGGTTGATACGCAAAGCCATAAATATTACCAACCTCACATTCACATTCGCAAACGGAGCTAAGCGATAAATGTTTAATTTTACCTCACAGTGTAGCCTAGTAGAATCCGAATTTTGATTGAAAGCGCAAAACACTTTACAATTGATGATTTGAACTTGCCATAATAAGTTGCTTCAGACTGCCCAAGTTTCTTTTCTAAGAGTCATGTTACGGTTACTGACATGAACTTGAAACAATAATTAATAATCGAAGGGAAGCCTTCATTTGGTGTACAGTTTAGTTAGTTAGGTTTATAGGTACTGCTTTAGCCCGCGACATTGCTTTCTTGGAGATCGGAAATTGTAGATTTTACGTCTACTCGACACGGCCAAAATTTAACATAACGTTTGCCCTAGAAACTTACCTATTAAAAACTTTATCAACACAAATTTGCAAACTCACTTTTAACTCCGTTTTTTTTATTACCCAACTACAGCAAAGTCGAAAGGCTATGATTTTCGCAAGCTGTGTATGTATGTTTGTATGTACCTAATTTCAAGTGTTTCCTAATATCTCCTAAACTACTGTACTGTTGTAGTGTTTTTTTTCTCATTTAGCTATGAAACAGATAAGCAAGATAATATTCTTATTTGCTTAAGTAATTCTAAATCCTTATATACTTTTAATGCAGACAGATTTTTAAAAAAGAATGGAGTTCTCGAACTTTCTAGTCTTTGTTCAGCATTGAATAGTAACTGTAAAAACTTCTAGAATCTTCGCGAAGAGTTTAGATTCACAGTTTTAAAGATCATTTCGAATCTTTGTATAAATAATTTGAGTTGCTTATGAAGAAGTTCCAGAGAGTCTTTTGTAGGGGCGACTAAATCTACATCTAGATTTTATACTGATTAAAGGAATATTTTATTTTCATTCTAGTATAGAATTGCTGTGTCTTTATTTTTATGCTATTATAGAGGTATGAGGAACAGGGTGTAAAGTTCACTCATCCTCCATAGAAAAAGGAGGATCCTCCGGCCAGACGGGTGTTGCTCGACTATTGCAATGGGACGTTGTATATTATGCTAGTCGCGCGGTAAATTCTACTTGCGCGATGCAGGATTTTGCGTAACGTCGACGTGATGCGTAGTTTGCATGTGACGATGTATCTATGTATATCTATGTTATAACTTAATGCAGCCATTTTTAACGACTAAACCTTACTACTACCGCCGAAAGAGAGAGAAGAATAAACGATTCCATAAACAAGTATTAAAGATCTATAGCAATAGCTACTCGTATATTATCCTTAATTGTGCACAGAATTGTACTTAAATCAGCACTAATGAAGTTTGACCTCCAACGGGCTATTAATTTTGCAGAGGCCTGCTGATAATTCAAAACAGTTAACTTTTAGAGCGCTTGACAAGTAATTTCGTTAAACCGGCACATTGCGAGTTAATTGCCAGTAGGCAGTAACTTGGACGTCCCGTAAACTGTATCCGGAACAATATTAGTTTATTAAACCGGTAGCTATCGGCAGAGCGACCTTACTTCCAAAATGGAAGTTTTAATGACTTCCCGGTGCGGCGATACAAATTCAACAATGCTGCGTTTAGATAGTAGAGTTGGTTTGGCAAGCTGATAGGCTAGTATAGTTGAAGTATTACTAAATATGCATGCTATATTAGGGAGAATGTACTATCGCCAAAACCTATGTCTGACCATTATGAAAACAAAATCCCGTGCACATGATGACCACAGTTGCGTCCGTAAGTAAAACAAAATAGGATCCTTTTTAGGTCGACTAATAATATGAGCTGCAAGCAGGAATAGTCCTTACGGTGGTCAGATATCGATTTTGGCGATAGTACATAATTATTCCTCACAGCTCTAACAATAGATTTTTGCAAACCAACATTATTTGCATTACAGCTATTCTATTCATTGCTGGAGTGATTTAAGGTATTCCTATTTAATTTAAATAACAAAATAAATATTATTTTAATTATTATTCTGTGATGAATTTGAAGTCGATTCTATATTTCAGTGTCAAAGTTTGGTGAGTGGTCTTGAATAAGTTATGCTACGTTTTTGGTAAGTAAAAGCTTATTATAGAAATAGAGCTGTTTTCGGCTAGCCTGAGGTGTTTTTGCTGCTCCTGTTATATGATGGGCTCTGGTGCAGGGTGGCAGAGACATCGATGCGCAACATGTTACCATGGATTCAGTACATACACGAGTTGAATTATTTCGTCAATTATTTAAAAAAAAAATAGCTATTCCAGCTGTTCCTTTTGACCGCGTAGTTGCACTGTTTATGAAACAGTTGATAAAATATTTATAATCAACGAAAATTTTCTATGCCAGGCGGTCTTAGGAACTTGGTTACAATTAGGACACTGTTGCCCCTGCCATCCTGTATATTTACAAGAAAAATCCCAGTACTAGCGCAACATAATATATGTAGTCAAGTCCAGTGCCCACATCAAATACCCCCACATCTGTTATACCTCTATGAAAGTCGTAATGGATCGTCATACGGTAAAGTGACAGCTTTATACAACTTTGGTATAACGGTTGACAATATGCCGCAGTTCTGTGACCATGGGGTGCTTCCGGGGTTAAATACGTGGGAAGTTAAGGCAGAAAGGGACGGTTTAGTTGTCGTAGTATGACCTTTAAGTTTTGCTGTCACTACTTAGTGGAGTTCAACAATATTGTGTAATGAGTTCAACTCAAGTTGAACTTATTTGTTTGATAGTGTTATTGTTTGTTTAATGCTTGAAAATCATCATTGGCAGCTTTGTTCTACCCACTTGTAAGTATAAAGGTTCCCGCAGACAGGTAGGTGCGACGCGATTTTGGTAGAACAGTATCCACGAAGTTTTCATAGAAATTGTTCTACTAGAGTCGCTTCGCGCTGTCACTTTGCGCTTCTCAGTGGGAGCGGTAAATTCTTCTTCTTTTTGTGCCAGTAGCATCTAAGCTGGTCGCTCCTATAATAATACTAAACAGTTTCGCTTTTCGTGTTTGTCTTAGTCCGCTTAGTTCTTCTAAATTACGCAACGGATTTTGATGCGGTTTTCACCATCATTTCGCGAAGTTATTCCGGAAGGCTTATGTGTATAGAGTACGTACATTATTTAACTTAAATAGATGCATTATTATAGAACAGAAATGTCGATGTTTTGAAATGTCTTTACATCAATAAAAAGCCCAAGCGAAGCAGGGTTGGGTCGCTAGGTTTGAATAGCTCTCCGCTCTCCGCTCTAAAATTTACATTCTTACACCAATTAGGAAAAGAGCTGATAATCTTTGATCACACAGAAACGAGCCCACACGCGCACTCTCGAAATATGCTCATTCTGTAATCATCATAATCTAAAAAATAGCTTATAACGTTCCCTCTACTAAGACACAGGCCTCCTCTAGGTGAGAATGTAATGATCCTTACCTATTTCCTAGAAGTGTATTCGTGGCAGTTCAGCTTATTATAATATTGTGCGTGTCTTAATGAACAAGCTACAATTCTCTAGGCATTATTATAGTTCTCTACCAAGTTTCAGAGCACGTGATATTTTTACGAATGAAGTGCTGCACAAAGTTTTAAAATAAAAGTTAATTTATTGCGGATGACAACTCAGTCGTCAGACGGTATAGCACCCGAGGGTCTTATAAACGAAGATGATACAGTGAAAATATTTGAAGAAATTGAGCATTCACGGTGGCCATAGTAAAATCGCCAAATAGACAAAAGATAAAGACCGCTCGATTCCGCATGTTCAAAAATTATCAGCTCTTTTCCTAGTTGGTCTAAGAATGTAAATCTTAGAGCGAAGAGCTATTCAAACCTAGCGAAGCGTCCCTGCTTCCCTTGGTCTTTGTATTGATGTGGAGACAGGTCAAAACATCGAGATTGTTGTACTATACTTATGTACTTGCAACCGTCGTGCGTGTATGACCAGATGTATGAACGTAAATGAGGCAAAAGGAGTATGTAAAGAGTCGTAGCAGGTGGCGCTCTATAGTTTCTGCCTACCCCCATGGGAATAAGGCATGAGTTTCTGTTATGTTATGTTATAAATACCATAGCGACTTGAGTTTTAAATAACTTTGTATAGGTAGGAGCATAAAATGAGTGTGTCACACACTCATTTTATGGTCGTCTGATAAGTTTTATCTGAATAATAAATAGAGTGGGTATTTTGACATATTTTCTATACAAATTTTTATACCTCGGATATTTATCTGAACTAAAAAAATAGACCCTAACTATCCGTGAGCAATATATTTGTTCAAGATTGAAACAGAGCCACTATTCAAATACATACATAGCTACAGCTTCCCAAAAAAAGTATGCGATTCGGGAATATTATAATTTATTATAATACCTATTTTGTATTACCCATGTATATAATAAGTATGTTTATAAAATTATAAATTAAAAACTCAATGCAATTCCAAAAAACTTTTCAAACCATAGATATTGATAATCTGAGCTCGAGCAGTTGACCCGACCGAGAGAGATTACTTAATACAAACGCGCAATGATAGGTGTGCCACTACAAAGCGCGGTAGTACAAAACCTAGAAGCATTTCCTCTGTAGGAGGGTTACTCTAATCCGGACACACGAAGGTTATCGAAGCGGATACCTTCACAGGTAGACCTATATTCCAGCAATAGTTAGCAAGCTAATTCAAAGCTATGAGCAACCAACCTGAAGCAGCCAGAAGGATCGCGAGGGACATGCTCTCGCTGAGCCCGCCAGCAGCCTCGCAGCCGGCGCAAGGTGCAGCACGCAGCCACAGCGACACCTAGCTCCTACTTCCGCGACCACCATAGACGAGTCTCCTGCCCACGGCCTCGCCGCGCATTCACACGCTGCCAGCTCCACTGCCTGACCCTAGAAAGATAACATTGAATTCAAACTCAAAAACTCACAGCATTTATTTTAATTAAACCACTACAGACAACCAAACATTTACAAGCACTTTTGAATTTTCGATGAGTCGGTCACTAAGGCAGAAAGTTGAACCTAGTCGCTCCGCTTCAAAATCAACTTATTACTAAATTTTGGGTACATTATTCTTGTTGCTTCTATACCAATGTGCGAACAATGTAAAAAAAAACAATTCAAAAGAACGAACATGACGTGTGGATCAGCACCATTCAGTTCAACCATTACAATATAATATCACGCCTGGATTCGATAGGTAAAGCATTAGAAAGTGGGGAAGGGCGGGTGTTTTGGAGGACTGTCTAATGTAATTTTGACGATCAAAAATGCTGATTCTCAGCCTAACTCTAATAAACAACTGTATGTGTGTGTAATTTCATTTGCTAATTATGACGTTTATTTCTAATAGAGGGCGATCCTATTGCTGTTTAAGAATCCAGAATGAAAAAAACAATAGCACTTTACCCGATCTGGTAATTGAACCTCATACTTAGTTTGTTCAGCAGTAACGCTTGTGACCACTAAACTAACAATACTGTCAAGAATGATAATTCAAAGGTCTATTATTTTTCTACTCAGCATAGTTTAAAAAAACCCGACTGTAGAAACAACAAAAAAATAACATATCAAGCAGTCTTGATGGCAGTAATCTTTGTTTAATCTTCTAAGATTTGATGCCATTACATCAGACTGCCTGAAAAGAGTATCTATGCCTATAGACTTTTTATATAATAGGTGCTAATATTAGTAGAAGCACATAAAATAAAAGTAAAATCAAAATGGCACAGGTTTTTAAACGTCTCCCCTCCACACACCTAAATAGGTGGTCACGACGACGCCAGTCACGACCAGTGATTACAATAAAACCTAAATTTTGAATACTACGAGGATATAACCAATCGAATACAACTAGTTCACCATACTTTTGCCGTATACACCTTTGACCTGCACCATCAATGGTGCAGAGGAGACTTATTAGTTTCGTTAGCACCATGAATATTAATACAATTACTTCACCATAATAATATGTACTTTCCTAGTCATAGGTAAAATAAAAACCAATAATAGGTCGTATTTTGTTTGTGTGCGGAACCACTTTTTAATATAAATAAAAAACCAAAACAGCAACAACAATATTATGTTTTACAAATAAATTCCACAAGTACTTCATGTAATAATATAAAAATAATGACGCCACACAATATTTTATTGTTGCCTAAAATTAAAAATGGCAACTTTATAACAAGAACACTGAGTTTACTTTAACTTTCCTAAAAATACCGGCACATCAATGTCGCCATTAATTAATTGCATTTGTACATGCAATATATATTTATTACGTTTCTTGACGTGTTTTGCCCTGTTGTAATATGGGTATGTTGTTAATGCGTTAACAACATTAAAAGCGGCGTCCTGCTTAAGCACAGCTAAGCATTTATTTACAGTCGGAGGTCTTCTTTTGAAGCAGTTATTAATATACCCATTCCATCCCACACAGACGTTGTTCGTACGATGCCGCTCACCGAAACAGCACCACAGTGTCTTCTTGGGCATCCAAAATCTTTTTACGTAATTTAGATTTTTTTTGCATATTAACATCTCCTTCTACAACATAATTTTCCGAAACTATGTAATCCCATCCATCATCAATACTTGATACAAGGAGAAGAGGCAGGACAGTGCATAGAGATACGATTTTACTAATTTTGTTATTATACTTCTTTAAATTAAGACGTTTTGTTTTCCTCCATAATTGGTTTTGGAAATGGTAATAACATCCATGATGCTTTGACAAAGGAAACACACTTCTTACGGCACCGATAAACGATTGTTCATAGTCCGATATAGAAGGGTTCCCTTATTTAATTTGCGACTTAATCATTTCCAACATTAGGATATAATTGTTTCCTGTTTTTATTTCCTAAAAGTATTTAAGCAACCGGCACCACAAAGTTTTTATCCTCGGTGCTTCCTAGGTCGCAAAAGATCACATACAACTATTTGAATGGTTTAGGACACTTTTTGAAGGTACCGTCGCGAAAGAAGATTTTCCAGTTTTTAATAATTTCTCTAGCTTCTTCCGAAGCAGAAATTAAAATACGTTCGCGTTCGTGAAGATAGTCAGCCAAAAGGAAATCTTTATGATCGTTACCAATTTCGACTTCAGTTCCGACACTATAAGCCGTCTTTTTAACTCCCTGCTTTTGATTTATCCGTCTATAAGCAACCGATTTATAACTTTTGAACCGTAGTAGTTTTGTTAAGTTTAGACCTATATCTTTGAATACCATACTATCAATGCAGTTTCGTATGCACCATTCTTAATGGTGCAGATGAGACCATACTATCAATGCAGTTTCATTTGCACCATTAATGGTGCAAACGAAACTAATCAGTCTCCTCTGCACCATTGATGGTGCAGGGCAATGGTGCATACGGTACAACGGGAACCAATCATACGTTTACGCGCATAAACTTAACCCTTCTTTGCACTCGGGTAAAAATAAAACCTATATTTGTCACTTTTAACTAGCTGAAAAATGGAGGAGGTTCTCAGCAATTTTTTTTTTCTGTTTGATATACTACCTAAATAAAGGTCTATATGAAAAAAAAACTAGTTGAACCCTTTCCGAGCATGGTTGCGTGACCCACGTGGTTAACGGAAATAATGAGATTTTCTAAGTTGAAAAAGCCTAATATTATATGAAAAGGATGAAAACAAATGAAAACGAATAGTTCTCATAAATTATAATATATTAAAAAATAATTAAAGCACCATAATAATATCAAATCAATTAAATACAAAACATTAACAAATAAATAATTATAAATAAACACATAAAAGCTCCCGAGCTTCAAGCTTGCAAGCTTTTATACACAGCTTCTTGGAAAAATAACTTTAACGAAACTAAAACCAAATAAAAAATTATTCTGCGCTAGTTTCCTTTTTTTTATCTTCATCGGCACCTTGGTCAACTGCCACTGGTTCACCTGTATCTTTTGTGGGTTCACTTGAATCTTGTGTGGGTTCACCACCAACGTCAGGTTCTTTTTCATCCTCTCCAGATATAGATTTATGTTGTTCATCCTCAATATTAACGCCCGGTTTTTCCTCCGCTTTTTCATAAATTGCTTCACCGGATCTTTGGCCAACTGAGTCTAACTTTGACTTTGAATCTACCACACTCATTTTTCGTTGAGATATTTGAGAAAATGCCAAATCTGCCATCAATGATTTCTGCATCTCAACTTTACTGATAGCTAGCAACTTCGATATGTCAGTAATGTCATCATCTGTTTCTTCATCCTCTACGCTACTAGACATACTTGAATGCAATGATGTCACAATAAATGACGGCAGACTATCTTGTATTAGCAGCGGTTCCTCCTCCCTTAATGGTAGTACATCAATACTTGGTATAGTATTCATGCTTGCCGATGAAGATAATATTGTAGAGACCGAAACAGCACTACGTTTATCTTCAAATGATAATCTTGACGATATAGAACCCAAACCAGTCGCTGTTGCCTGCGTCCTCCTGGAGGGAACTGATTTAACTTTAAAGCCGAGATCTCCTTTTTCATAAATCTTGCTAAGCGAAACTAAGGATTCCATAGATTCCGCTCGGGCTGCATCACGATATTGATTTATAACTTCAAGAATCTTGTTCAGTAGAACTTTTCTGTCTGTAATTTCACGAGAAGGATCCAAAGTAGACCAATAATCTAATTTAAGTGCTGCTTGTACTATAAACGCTGATTCTTTTAAGATCTTTTTATACGTTTCACATTCTCTTAGTAGCTTTGCAGTTTCTACTACAGTTTTGTTTTGTTCGCCCAGAGTGGCGTGCAAATTTTGTTCCAATATACGTACCTGCAGTATGAGGTTTTCGTTATCTTTGGTAAGTTTCTGAATTCTAGCTTCCATTTTTTCAGAATCAAATAGTTTCTTATCATACATAGCTTTTTGTCTCTTCACATCTTCGAACGCTGCCGTTAATTGATCAATAACTTTAAGCTGCACAATGCTTTTGTTAATTGCCTTATCTCGTTCTTCTTCAGCTACTTCCATTGCACACCGAGAAGCTCTCTCATCTTCTCTAAACTTTTCATTTTGCTCAGATAATTTTGCTTGTGTCAATAGCAGACTATCTAATTGATTGTTCAATGCAATATTCTCTCGAATCACTCTATGTGTAGAAGCAGCTATTCTCAGTTCACTAGCATCTTGAAATTCTTGTGCTAAGTGTAGAAGTCTTTCTTCCATTTCTTTTTTTAACTTGTCTTTTCCAATAACAAACTTCTTTTCAGTATCATATATGATTCTTTTGTATTTCATTTCTTGATCTTCAAATGCTTGCTCTTGTCTATCGAACTTATTCATTAAATCTTCTCTGATAGCCCTAAACTCTTCAAGCGTATTTAGTTTTCCAGCAAGTAGTTTATTTTCTGAGGTAAGCTGATCTTTCATTCTGGTAAAATTATTGTCTAATTCAGTGACAGTCACGTTAAATTCTGCTGTTTCTATTTCCCTTAATTCCTCTAACTCTTTAACCTTGTCTTTTAGTTCAGTATTTTCATCATTTTTAACATTGAGAGTTTTTTTTAAATATGCAATAATATCAGCCCTATCTTCGTCGAGTGTATCGTAAGACTTTTGTAATTCTTCGTTGCGGATTTCATAGTCGCTGACGGCTTTTCGGAGGCGAGCTACTTTTCGATTGCAATCAGCTAACTGTAATTCATAAAATGCTTTTTCAACTTCGGAAAATACGACTTTGACTCCTCCAACCTTGGATTTTTCTTTTTTCGGTGCCATGTCTTGCAGAACGTATAAATAATTAACAAAAATATATTATTTCAAAAAATAATTCCTAGCTGTAGTAGCGTTTAGGAAGATCTTGTTATAAATTCAAAACAAAAGAGTTGACTTCAGGTTTGACGTTCAACCTACCATAGTTAAATTCTCTTTGGATTGGTTTAGTTTTTTTTTTAATAGTAAAAACAAGGATCTTTTTGCGCGAGGCCAAAATTTGAATTTACGGTGCCATCTTGGGTTTTCGAAACATTTTTCACCTAGTGTAATTATAATTAGGCATCGTTCCCACTATTCCGGGTCGATTGTTTCGCCGAAAATCGTCGCCTAGACACCATCAACCCGGCAAGATGTCAACTTAAGATAGGTCAGACCTTAACTGACCTATCTTTTCTTCCAGTTCGTTTTAATTACAGGTGGCACTACATGTGGCCTAGCCCTACACGCGAATTTGTGATCAAACTAAGGCTTTTTACAAGCTTTTATTTAGTTTCACCTGTCCCGATGTTTGTCTGTAATCAAATATTGCAAGTTAAATTTGATCCACTTCCCGGTTACCGCTTGAGCTGAAATTTTGCATGCAAATCGGATGACAATGCAAAATAATTATGACATGGAGCTGATCTGATGATGGAACCGGAAGGTGACTATAGGAACTCGGTAGTTAAACGACACAACCCCATCGAATTTGGACTCGTTTGATCTGTCTTGACGAGTATATTAGTGCTAGATGGTAAACAGGTTCTGATGATGGAGCTGGAAGATGGCCATAGGAACTCGGTAATTAAACGACACAACCCCATCGAGTTTGGGCTCGTATGATTCGTCTCGACAAGTACTTTAGTGCTAGATGGTAACCAGGGTCTGGTGATGGAGCTGGATGGTGGCCATAGGAAATCTGTAATTATGGGACAAAACCGCGTCGAGTTTGATTCGTCTTGATGGGTGGACCGTTTTTGGTGGGTGGTGAGTGGTGGTGGTTTGGTGGACGTGACTATGTGACCCCATCTTTGGGAAAATAAGTTCGTTCGTTCCGTTTGTTATGAATGTGGATTCTGTCTTTGATTAGATGGATGACCATTGGTTCATCCATCTAATCAAAGACAGGCGCGCAAGTGCCAAGGTGAGCAAGTGCCGAGGGCTGAATGGTATGAGGGTGTATAAACATGTTATATCGCTAACGTTGCGCCTCAGGGTACCAGGGCGAACCCTGTTGTACTGAAGCCCTTCACCCCCTACAATGGACCTCTGGGGCGATGGACCGTTTTTGTTCTATACTCCTGGGAACAACATGAACAAAAAAAATAGTATAAAGTTTAAAAAAAAAATTAAAGAAAAAAAACTTTTTAAAAGCAAGCTTTTATTATTTGTTAATATAAAGAACTAAAAAGTTAAAAGCTTTTATTTATAAAAAAATTGGGATTTCTTATCAGGTTTAAATTATTTTTGACTTATTAATTCTTTTTATTAACAAGTAATAAAAGCTTGTTTTTAAAAAGTTTTTTTTTTTTTATATGGGATTTTTATTGAGACTAGATGCAAATACTTTCTGTCGTTGGTTTTAGTGAATTATTTCATATTAGAGTTAGATTAAAATTGACTAGCGGAAAAAAATATGCCAGAGCTTAAAGTATTCCAGGAATGTAAATTAAAACAGTAACAACTTTAAAGCTGAAAGATTGAGGAATATGATTTATGTACCAGCACGAGGAGCATAACACGCAGGAAATAGTTTTTGAAAGTTGCGTTGCCCAGCCCGTCCGCCTAGTGGACGCCTAGCATTATAACATAGACTTCATTTAAGGCGGACCCTAGACGATCAATTTTATTGCACAATTTTAAAGACCATTTCAGCAAAGCGTACATTACAGCGGCAACGAGCCGCTGAGCAAAGCCTGCCTGTAGTGTGCGTTAATTCATATCATCATATCGTTAGTTCATAAAAGAACCACGCTACTGCATTAAGAATTTCCTGTAATAATAGCAGTGTCTGTGATAAATAAATAAAGGAATTAAAAGTCATTTATTCAAATGAGGCACTTTTTCGAACGTCAAAATTACAAAAGACGACTGTCTTTTCCAATTTACTCATAACTCCCCAGCATCACAGCTGTCTCGTGTCATAGAAAATGTACGAAAGTGACGATGGAGTATTTTTGCAATGCGTTGCGTTGCGTGGTGCGGCTCGCTTTTATCAAATCAAAATCAAAAGTCATTTATTCAAATTAGGCTGAGAATCGGCACTTTTGGAACGTCAATATTACAAAAGACAGTCCCCCAAAAACGCCCGCCCTTCACCACTTCCTAGTGCTATCGCTGGGAAGAAGAAGTGGCGCAACAAACTCCCCAGCAGCACAGCTGTCTGTTCAGTTAGAAAATTGATTGGATACAATACTAGGTACCTATGTTAAGTAATTAACATTACAAGACACAGAACATAAAATTAAACTATTTGCCATATGTCAGCTAGCCACGCCAATATACCAACAAATATAATAAAAACTATACGTACTCAAGCTAAAAAATAATTAATTAAAATTAAAATGTAAATAAAAACTTACTGCGTAAATAAAAGCCTCCAGGCATAAAGGGCGTGACAGCTTACATATTTATGCATTGCTGGGTTCTGTTCACATAGCTGTCACATGAAGTCACAAATGATAAACAAGAACCATCAAAGTAAAATAAATAAATAAGTTAATACTAATAACAATAACGTGTCAGTAAGCTAATTCTGGAGAAAGAACATAAACATTGTCTTGCGTTAACTAAGGCAACCAACTATTCTTATCGTGTAAGTAGTCGTTGATGGAATAGCATGCCTTTGAACAAAGGTTGGATTTTACTTGAGCTTTAAACGCATTAAAAGGCAAGTCTAGCAAAGAAGAGGGTATCTTGTTATAAAAGGTTATACCAAGCCCAACAAATGAGTTATGAACCTTATGAAGTCGGTGAAATAGGGCACGTAGTTTGTCCTTATTTCTAGTGTTAACACTGTGAATATCACTGTTTTTAGTGTACAAGTGTAAATTTTGCCTAATATATAAGACGTTGGCGAAGATGAATTGTGATGCAACCGTGAGAATACTAATATTTTTAAAAAAAATCTCAAAGTCTGGCACTTTTTTTTTTTTCCGGATGGGAAATCATCAAATGACCCCTCCCGCTCTGGGTGGAGCGGAAGGGAGTGTCAGACTCTTACTGACTAAAACTCACCCATGTTCCTTCCTTTGCCCTTTATGTTCCGGGGTAGCGGTAACCCTTTCGGACAATCCCGCTGACCCGACAGGCTTCGGCCCTAAGGGGCCCCTCAAATTGTGCTGACAACTCTTTGAGACGCGCGTGGAACACTTACGTGCCGTCCGGCACGGGCCTGGTCCTGATCGGGCGGTGAGCTACCCGTTGCTCTCAACCCGTAGGCCCGCGCCTACGGTGGCCGGGAGTCGTCACGCGGCTCCCGACGCCCGGAGCGTCTCCAGCGGCGGCTGGGACGGGAGGCTCTCTCCCTCATCCGTCCCGCCACCTCCTTCGCTACCATGACTGCTTCGCAGAAGGAGGCGACTGCCTCGCACTCCCTCTCGCCCCGGACCATGGCTTGCACCAGGGCCGGGCGCGAGAGGCCGCCGCCGCTGCCGATCGCCTCTACGAGGACACGGCGGTGCTCCGCCCAAGCGGGGCAGACCTCCACCGTGTGCTCCACCGAGTCCTCTGGACGATCCTGGCAATGGTGACACCCGGGCGTAAACTCTGGCACTTAGTTGGTAAATTGCTCGAACAGCTCGTTTTTGAAGCAAATATGTTATGTATATCAGCGGCTTATGTTCGCTAGCCTAAAGGGTTAGTATTGAAGATTGCGCAAAGAGTGAACAAAAGTTTTAAGTGATATTATCGTTGCACCGTGAAGAATCTGTAATTCAGTATACATTGTAACTTATTGCGTGAAAATAATTGATCTGATGAGGGAGAGAGGTAATTTAATAATTTTGCGTGATAAAATTATTGCGTATTTTATTTAAAGAAACTCATTATAACAGCACTGTTCCAGTGCAGTAACCGCCCGTCAGCGCCTCGAAAACTTCCACCCGCTTGTCGCCAACGCGCCTCAAGATCTTAGTACCTAGCAGTGTACGTGTGTGTTGACCTTAATATGTTTCTCTTGACTCAAACTCAAACTCAAATCATTTATTTCAATTATACCATTTACAGGCACTTTTGAATTTTCAAAATTAAATAGTCTGTCAGTTAGTCAGAAAGTTGAAGCTAGTAGCCCATTCCAAAACGTAGATCTCTATGGAGAAGAACGGGCAAGAAACTCCACGGACACTCTTTTAAATCAAGATATTATTACAGAATCCTGGTTACATTATTCTTATTGCTTCTATATCCGAGAACAATGTAAAAAAACCATTACACCATTTAAAATATAAAATTAAAAATAAGCCCAGGCAGTTAAGAAATGACCACGCTCAACTGACGGCGCCCGTTCATGAACATGACGCGTGGATCAGCACCATCCAGCTCAAACATTTTGTAGGGAACCGAATGATCCAACACACGCGCCACCACCAGTGAGACATTTAAGTGAGCATGACATATTCTCAACTGCCATGCTCTTTCAAGTCAACATCAAAATATCATAATAAACGGGTCCATGGTTTTTACATTTACAAAATTTAAAAAATGCTTCTAAATTATATAAAAATATAGTTTGCAATTTATTTAAGAGATGGAAAAAGAATTACTATCAATCAGGAAGAGGTATTTAATATTGAAGTATTCAAGAATTAAATCGTGTTTGAATAAAATAAACAGTTCCTAATGTCAAAAACACAAAAAAAAAAGAATAAGCATCTCTTCCAAATATTGAAATTGTGATCAATTAGTGAGCCCAAGTGCCTGTGGAGCAGCAGTGCGATTCTCTAACCATCTCACCGTGAACTTAGGTGAAGTGAGTGAGCGTGGAGTGAGCTGTTATTCCTACTAATGCTAAGGGATTGACACTATTGACAGCTCACTTCACCTAACTTTTCACGGTGAGATTTTTGACAGATCAACGTCTGTGAATGTTTCCGGTGCTGTTGCAGTACTTCTACGAGTATTAATTCTAAAACCGTGTTAATGGAAAACAATAATATGTTAAACGATCTAAAATCGTTTAAAATATTATTGTTTTCCAATAACTGACCGACTATTTGACAATTCAAAAGTGCTTGTATATGGTTTATTTGAAATGAATGCTTTGAGTTTGAAACGACATAATTATCATTACGTTTAGAAGATTTTTCTAGTCCAAGCATGCTAGGAGATTAGTCATTGTTCCTAATTTTTTTTCGTACCTAACTATTATCATTACGAAACCAACCATCTCGTAGTCATCATTATTACAAGAGAGACGTAAATTGTAGATAAAAAATTATTAAAGTATATTCGAACTGTGTAGTCCTTATCAATGTTTCGACATAATCGATTGGGATCAGTAGAATCAAATTCTAAAGTTATTAAGAACGGTTGCAACACACAATATGCTACACCGTTTGGAAGTTGAGAATTCTGTATTTAATTTGATTGACCTTGACATTATCTGGGCTAACTGTAACAAAACTGGGCGTACAGCGGCAATTTTTGCAGTTTTTTTTTTAGAAGGAGCATCTAAATGAACCAGCTGCCTTATTCGCTCAATACAGTGTGGAAACTGCTCGGTATCGCTCCAGCACTGACGGCAATAATTTAAGAATAAAAAAAAACTGACTGATAATTAATATAACTCATTATATTTAGTAACATTTATATAATATAATACTTACAATCAAATCATAATTAATACACGAAACTCACTACAATACATGAAATCACAAAGTACCTACTTGAAAAATAACTACTATAAAACTAAAAATCACTTGAATAAATGTCTATTCTGCGCTAGTTTCCTTTTTTTTAACTTCTTCGTCGCCTGCTTCGTCAGCAGTCACAGGTTCATCTATATCCTGTGTGGGTTCACCTTCTTCCTGTGTGGGTTCACCTTCATCCTGTACAGGTTCACTTTCACCTTTTTCAGGCATAGTTTCATGTTGTTCGTCCTCAATATCTTTTTCATGAATTGCGTCTACGGATTTTTGACTACCTGTTTCTAACTTTGACTTTGAATCTAATACGCTCATTCTTCGTTGGGATATGTGAGATATTGCCAAATCTGCCATCAATGATCTCTGCATCTCAACTTTACTGATAGCTAGCAACTTCGATATGTCAGTAATGTCATCATCTTTTTCTTCATCCTCTACGCTACTAGACATACTTGAATGCAATGATGTCACAGTAAATGACAACAGACTATCTTTAGGAGTTGGCGGGGGCTTCTCGTCAACGGGTATCAACTGAACACTTGGTATAGTACGTATACTTTCCTTTGAAGATGATGCAGAAGAGACCGATGTAGCGCTACGTTTATCTTCAAATGATTGTAGTGATAATGTATCAGCTAAACCAGCCATCATTGCCTGCGACTTTCTGGAGAGATCAGGTTGAACTTCAAAGCCAAGATCTCCTTTTTCGTAAATGTTGCTAAGCGAAACTAAGGATTCCATAGATTCAGCTCGGGCTGCATCATGATATTGGTTTATGACTGCAAGAATTCTTTTAAGTATGATTTCTCTGTCCATGATTTCACGAGAAGGATCTATAGCAGACCAGTGATCCAGTTTAAGTGACGCTTGTACTGCAAACGCAGATTCTCTTAGAATGTTCTTAAACGTTTCACGTTCTCTTAGTAGTTTCGCTGTTTCTACAACAGATTTGTTTTGTTCACCCAGAATGGCGTGCAAGTTTTGCTCTAATATACGTACTTGCAGTAGAAGGCTTTTATTTTCTTTGGTAAGTTTCTGCAATCTCGCTTGATATTTTTCAGATTCAAACTGTTTCTTTTCATAAACAGCTTTTATTTTACTCGCTTCTTCAAAGCCTGCCGTCAATTGATCAATAATTTTAAGCTGCACAATGCTTTTATTCATTGCCTTATCTCGTTCTTCTTCCGCTACTTCCATTGCACACCGAGAAGCTCTCTCATCTTCTCTAAACTTTTCATTTTGCTCAGCTACTTTTGCTTGTGTCAATAACAGACTATCTAATTGATTGTTTAATGCAATATTCTCTCGAATCACTCTATGTGTAGAAGCAGCTATTCTCAGTTCGCTAGCATCTTGAAATTCTTGCGCTAACTGTAGAAGTCTTTCTTCCATTTCTTTCTTTAACTTGTCTTTTCCAATGACAAACTTCTTTTCAGTATCATATATAATTCTTTTGTATTTCATTTCTTGATCTTCAAAGGCGCGCTCCTGTTTTTCGAACTTCTTCATGAGATCTTCCCTGATAGCCCTAAACTCTTCAAGAGTGTTTAGTTTTCCAGCAAGTAGTTTATTTTCTGAGGTAAGCTGATCTTTCATTTTGGAAAAATCATTTTGTAATTCATCGACAGTCACTTTGAATTCTGCAATTTCTATCACCCTTAATTCCTCTAAAGACTTGACTTTGTCTTTTAGTTCAGTATTTTCATCACTTTTCAAAGTGAGAGTTTTTTTTAAATATGCGATAATATCAGCTCTATCTTCGTCTAGTTTATCGTAAGCCTTTTGTAATTCTTCATTGCGGACTTCATACTCAGTAACGGCTGCTCTGAGGCGAGCTAGTTTTCGATTGACGTCAGCTAACTGTAGTTCATAAAATGCCTTTTCAACTTCAGAAAAAACGGCTCTTTGTTGTTCTGCTGACATTGCTCCTTTTATGCTTTTGGGTGCCATGTTTTGTAGAATATGTTTACTAGCAAAAAAATAATAATAATAATTTATATGTATTTAAATTGAAATAAAGGAATCAAACACAATAGCTGTATCAAGAATTGTGAATTCTAAGCAAAAGCGTTGACCATATGTTTGACTTTTATCCCTTCCACTAGCATAATAATATTCTCTTTGATTTTATTGTGGCCACCTTTAATGTAAAAAATATAAGGTTGAGTTTGTTTGATAGATTAATAAGAAAAAAAACTTGATTGAATACTTATTGGGCTATACTTCACGGTTTATTTATAAAGCGTCGTTTAGACAAAGGCGGTGGCGGGCACTGAATTAAAATCATTGAAATATATGTTCTTAGGGACTCGAAATGAGTTGCGTCACGGGAACGCAACCGAATTGCGACCTATTTTGAATAAAGTTTCTTCTCTTGTCAGTGGCTCATTTTATACACTGTTTTATGTCACTCTGGAACATTATGACGACATTAAGGTACATTCCTTTCACAATAAAGCTACCCAGAATTTTTTGATTTCCCAGGAAAACGGTTCCGATGATAACGGCCGTCATGAAAATCTGTAATTTTCACCAATACTTGACATTAAGGTGTCAAAAAATACTGTATTTGGACAGCTATTATTGTATGGCCGTTCACCACTTACTTAGGAAACCAAAGCTTTATTAGTGCAATTATTTTACAGTGGCAGTGGTGGACAGTTTGACAGTAATTGAACTTGGAATCTTACATATCTGACATAACGTCAGCTAATACATATACTGTTAAATTGAACAGGGTATGGTGACCCTTAAATAAGTACACATCTTTCTTCAGTATATCTTTCTTTTGACGGCACGGTTGGCGCAGTGGTTAAGCGATTGACTGCTGCGCTGCGTGTCGCGGGTTCGATTCCCGCACGGAACAAATATTTGTATGACCTACATGTATTTGTTCCGAGTCTGGGTGTTTTTCTATCTATAATATGTATGTATTTACAAAAAAAAAAATTGTATATAAGTAGTTTATCAGCCATCTTGTTACCATAACACAAGCATTAGGTTGCTTAGCTTGGGACAAATGGTGCTGTGTGAAATGTCCAGGGATTTATTTATTTATTATTTATTTATTCTTGCCAGACTGTTTCTATCCACACTCTTCTTTCAATGATCTACCGTCTTTCTAAAATTTTGGTACATGTACTTTTTTTTGTTTGTCTGGTATGCAGCGAGAGTGCTAATAATCCAAAAATTACCATCATATACATATTTCAATCCACCATATTTCAAACTAGATAGCATCACACGTCTTAATGGTTGAGTATTCCGCATGTCTGTATCTATTCTACTCGTATGGTGACAAAAGACGATAGCGCACTCTAGCACCGACGAGACGAGTATCGCGGATGTTTAAACATCCGCTGGGTTCGCTGGCGGATTTTTCCCGAGCCTGCTCGCGCAGTTGTCACTCTATCTGCGCTGACCTTAAAGGACAGACATAAAGGAAGGACGAAAAGCCTTCAGAGGAAAGGCAATACAATTTTAAGTTTGCCGTTTCCGGCAGCTAGGCTTCAAAATTTTATTGCCTGACTTGACTATCTGGACTTGTATTGAGTGCTCAATCGCGCCTTGACCATTAGTTCATGCGAACGAACTAATCGCGCGATTGTCTTTTGACAGTCTGATCAGTCAGACTGGAAAATCATGGCGTATGTTCCCTGCCTTAGAAAATCAAAACTTTCAAAATTAGTCTATTCTGAACATAAAAAAGTAAGTTATAACGAAATGTATGGGATTTTTTTTTGCGATTTCTGACTTTTCTAGTACTCGAACCTCGTTGCTCCAATAGAAGTTTTTGATCCTCATAAGAAACAATGGCATAAGAACGATTGGCTTAAAAAAAATCTCGTGAAAATTGCCCATTTTCCCGATGACTGTACATTTTTTTCAAAATCAGTAAATGCAATTAAAAATTTCTCAAAAAGTTAAGGAAAGTCTCCTAAGACCGTTTTCCTGTGGCTACAACGGTTAAGGTTTACTGCCCCGTCTCAATCAAAATCCACCCTGTATACATATATTTTATTGTTAGGTTGTACAATGTATTTAAGATGTTTTTTTTTTTCTGCCCCGTTTGTCTCGTGGTCGCAAGCGCGACTGCAGAGCGTGAGGTCCTAAGACCGATTCCCGGGTCTGGCAAGTGTTATTGAGTTTTTCATTAGGAATTTCTTAGTAGCAGCCCGGAGTTTGGAAGTTGGCGGTGTGATATCCCCGTACCTCGGAAATCCGTTGGTCCTGCGCACAGAACAGATAAATATCTGTTCTGTGGTCCTGCGCCTGATCTCTCTCCGGTCGTGCCGGATTGCCATCCCATGAGAGTGAGGGAAAAGAGAGTGCACCTGAGTCTGCGCGCACACTTGTGCACTATAATATCTCCTGCACCGAAGGCTCTTCGTTGAGATAGGCCGCCGTGGCCGAAATACGGTCTGGAGGACTTTTTATTTATTTGAGATTTGTCAAAATAAATAAATTCAAATAGCCTAATAATATATTCTTTATTAGATAAGTACTTTATTTATGCAGCTATACAGCTTACACTTATTCGTGTTTTTTTTAAATTAAATAGTATTTTATTGAATGAGTGTCACAATAATCAAGATAACACAGCATTCGGCGAAAATAATATTATTTACTCCTAACATAATAATAACTGTTAGTAATTATAATGAATTAAACTATGTGACTAAAAATAAATCTAAGAATAGCTATATAGGATAAAAAGCTTAATTTTATAATAAGTATAGAAACGGGCTGGTTTTAATGAGCAATCTATCTCTCCTAGATAGATTGCTTATTAAAACCAGCCCGTAAGTAATGTGCTCCGTGAATTATTATATATAATAAGTCTAAGGCCATACAAGACTGTGCCAGACTGCACACACACTAAAGACAAAACTACTTTTATGGTATATTCGAAAATATATAACGCATGTATACAAAATTATGCACGCTTAAATTACCCATAAAAGTTATTACAAAAAATGATCAATGTAAAAGCTGTTAGAAAAAATCTAAGTAAATATTATATAAAATAATTATGATTTAAATTACACTTTTTCCGATAAACCCTAAAAATTCTTATTGTAAACAAAAATACAATAAAAAATCTGATTACAGCGTAGAGATATTTTTCTTTTGCTTTGCTAGCTGTTTTCAAGAGACGTCAGATATATTTTTATCCTCAATTTCCTCACCAGTATCTTCCTTCGCGCTTAAACTCTGGCTCTGTGGTATCTCAGATTCTTTGTCTTCATCACATTTCTCAATTTCATCTGTTGTTGTTGTATCTGTTATTTGTTTTTCTTCTATCTCTTTTAATTCAGCTTCATCAACAATTGCTAATTTTAGCTGAGATTTCGTTTTATTTTCTTGCTCCAAGTTATCTATTAAAGATTTTTCTATTTCAATTTTACTGGCGGCTAATTGCTCCTCAATATCAACTTCTGTAAAATTTTCTTCCTCTTCAACGACCTCGGTTTGGGCTGAGGCTACAAAAGACTCAATACTGTCCTTTACAACCAAATCTTTTTTTGACATCGGAGGAACTATATTGATACTAGGTATAGTTTGAACGCTGCTGTGCAGTGAAGAGTCCGACAAAGACGCAATCGTCGGTACTTCAACATCACCTATGACAACATCTTTTGCAGGAGCTGCGATAGCTGCGGAAGCAAGTGCTGCTACCGCGGACTTCTTCATTTTTGGCTTAGGCACAAAACCAAGATCACCTTCTTCGTAAATTTTGCTAAACGAACCTATTGTGCCCAAAGACTCTGAATGCTCAAGTTCACGGAACTGTGATATGATTTCAAGTAAATGTGACAGCAAAACATGCCTGTCCATGACCTCTCGTGTATCATGAATTGAAGCCCATTCGTCCAATTTTAAAGCCGCTTGAATAGCAAAAGCTGCCTCTTTCAGAATTTTCCTAAGTTTATTGCGCTCTTTGCTCATTTTCGCAGCGTCCACGACGGCTTTGTTTTGGTCACTCAACCGGGCATGCAAGTTTTGCTCTAGAACACGAACTTGTTGGCTCAGATTTTCATTATCGTTAGTCAGTCTTTTTATTTTTGCCTGTAATACTTCAAAATCGTAACTTCTTTTTTCAAATAAGCCTTTTTCTGTTTTAACTGTCTCGTATGCCGCAGTTAATTGCTCAATAACCTTAAGTTGTACAATACTCTTGCTAATAGCCTTATCTCTTTCTTCCTCAGCTAACTCTTGAGAAACTTGTGCCGCTTTCATTATTTCTTTAAAATGTTCATTTTGCTCAGCTAATTTTCTTTGAGTTGATAACATACTTTCCAATTCATTGTTTATAGTTATATTTTCTCGAATAACTCTATGCGTTGATGCTGCAACTCTCAGTTCGGTCGCATCTTGAAAATCTTGAGCAAGTTGTAAAAGTCGGGCTTCCATTTCTTTTTTCAGATTATCTTTGCCAATAATGAATTTCTTTTCAGTGTTGTAAATAAGTCTCTTGTATTTCATTTCTTGATCCTGAAATTCTTGCTCTTGGTTTTCAAACTTTCTCATCAAATCGTCTCTTATAGCTCTAAACTCTTCTAATGTATTAAGCTTTCCTGCTAGCAGCTTATTCTCTGAACTAAGTTGTTCCTTCATAATCATGAACTCTTTTTCCAATTGTTTAGTTGTTTCGTTGAAACGGGCATTTTCAATATCTCTAATCTCCTCGAGACCTCTGACTTTTTCTTTCAGTTCACTATTTTCTTCATTCTTCATAGAAAGACTCTTTTTTAGGTAAGCTATAATGTCAGCCCTGTCTTCGTCTAACTTATCGTACGCCTTCTGCAGTTCTTCAAGCCGTACTTCGTACTCATCCACAGCGATCCTGAGCCTCGCTACCTTTCGGTTACTATCAGCTATCTGGAGTTCCAAAAATGTTCTGTCGACTTCGCTAAACGCGCCAGCTTTCTCGTCATCTTTTTTGCCTTTGTCCTTTTTAGGTGCCATTATTTATATAAGATTTTGTTGTATATTTAAGATAATATAGGAAATAAAATGAAATAAGAAAATAAAGTGAAATCTTATGACATGTCAGGGTGGGTGAATTTAATCAATAACTCGGTTGCTAGGCAGTTACCTAGCAACTATCATAGTTACGAGCCGATATATTTTTAGAAAAAGCATTCGTTACACCAGGCCTTTTAAGCTGAGAAATTAAATAAAGATCGACCGGATATATACAATACTTATGCACCCAATTGGTTTTTAAACTGATTTCAACAATACACTGACGCTTATTTTGTGCCTGTCATGTATTCTAGACACTTGACTAGATACGATTTTCTATCCATACTATAATTATGCACACAGATAGACCATGACCTACGTTAGGACATAAATCACGACATTGATTACTTTTATCCCGGTAACACGTTCCCGTGGGATAATTTCCGACGTCAACGCGGGCGATGCCGCGGACAAAAGCTACTAATAATATAATGCAATTTTTTTTTCTGGCAACGCTTATCACCAACTGGCAACGCTTATCACCAAATTTCGATGGTAGATAGTAATTACTGCTTCCGTGCTTAAATTACAGAATAGAGCAATGAAATGACCAATAAAAATAATAATTATAATCAAAGGTTTTATTCTCTGCTGGCAACCGTAAGCGGCGTTGTTATGGAAACTAAATAACAAAAGTTAAAACGTGGCCAAATTATAGTATTAAGTACTCTGTGATTTAAGTGGTCATCATTACAAACATCACACACTGCAACCAAATCGGCATCTTAAATGCAGACATCCATAATAATTTAATTCAACAGTAAAACGCACTAGAGGTGCTTGTGGCTAAGTAAAAACAGCTGCACTGGTCGATCGATCAGGTTAAGCTACCGCGGTTGGTCCGTGGTTGGGTGACCATTTTCACATACCAAGACCCCTCCGTGCCTCGGAAAGCACGTTCAGCCGTTGGTCCCGGCTGTCATTCGTGGATCTTTGACAGTCGTCAGTAGCCCGAAAGTCTGACAACCAGTCTTACCAAAGGGTATCGTATTACCCAGTAACTGGGTTGTGGAGGTCAGATAGGCAGTCGCTCCATGTAAAATACTGGTATTCAGCTGCATCAGGTTAGACTAGAAGCCGACCCCAACCTAGTTGGGAAAAGGCTAGGCAGATGATGGCACTATAATTACGTCTAGCAGCATTTCAATAAATCTTGTTCTGCATGAGACCAACATCATAATCGGAAAAAATAATCAGTCGTCCCATAGATTTGGGTCAAGTAGGTTTTAATTCTGATCCATTGTAAGCTAAAAAGTGTTAAAAATATATTTATGTTGTGCAACGTGGAGCCATAATTTCATTGCATGATCATGGAAAAAGGCAGTGTGAGATATGCAACATTCTTGGTGTTAGTCATCAGTTAGTTTATAACAAGCTTGTATTGCTTTGTATGTCCCGTACTTCCATGATCAAAAATGATTCACGTTAAGTGGAAGACTTACCTAGCTCCCTTGTTTTTCTTGTTTTTTTTCTTCATGTTAAGTGCACTTATACATACTCGTACGGATCTTCTTCTTTTCGTTCTTTAAAGTGACCGATCCTTACGCAGTTAACAAAATACTGAAGTTAATAAATTAGTCACGGAAGTCATGCCACTTACCTCACAGAACTTAGCGCCGTATGCGGGGGGCGGGGAGTCGCAGAAGCGGTGTCGACTGCGTGTCCGCGTGGAGCAATGCGCAGGCGCCGGGCACGCCGACCACGCCGACCACGCCCCCCAGCCACCCGCGCCGCCGTCTGCTGAGGAGATAGATAGACATTATGTTATCATTATGTATTTATTTCAGAGCTAAATAACCAATAAGATGAAAGAAGAAAGACTTCTATTTGGCACAGTAGGTAATTGAACAAAACAATTCAAACTAACATACGAGTAAATATAGATCACATAGCTAAGCAACAATGTTATTTAGGTACATAAGATTACGAGAAGTATTCTTAACAATTATTACAAAGTTACCGCACTTACGTACATAGTTGGCTAAAGTTAAGTTACTACTAAAGTTAAGCTTCCAATCGCCTCCTCAACCATCGCTATTCATAATCAGATGTTTAATTAGTTTCACGGCCAAACTGAGCTGAAGGTTATTAAAGAAGAAATCTGCAAAGTTACCTTGTTTACTGTTTATTATTTCCAACCTACCCTTTCAGCTATTACAAATTCATGCTTCGATGAAGGAAATAGTAGCCGATTTGGTAAACAGAACTGGCTACTCCTACTTCCAACTCAACACATAATTAAAACGATGATTGGCTATTATTTCGCTGTTAAATGCTGAAATGAGCATACCCGACATTACTTTTAACAATGAAAAACTTAGGTAAATTCAAAGTCAAAGCATTTAGTTCAATTCAACCATTTACAAGTTCTTTTGAATTGTCAAGGAGTTTGTCAGTTAATCAGAAAGTTTACAAAGAGTTAGTCAGAAAGTTTTCAAAGAGTTTGTCGGTTACTAAGTACGGTTAAATCACACGACTATCGAACTAAAGCCAGGAATAACACTGGAAACTAACACAAAAGTGTGCAAGAAGCTTGCATGCCATTGTGACAATCACCAATCCAATCCGATTTTGACGGCACGGTTGGTGCAGGGGTTAAGCGATTGACTGTTGCTCTGCGTGTCGCGGGTTCGATTCCCGCACGGAACAAATATTTGTATGACCTACACGTTGTTGTTCCGGGTCTGGCTGTTTGTGTATGCGAGTTTAAATGTTTGTAAACGCACCTACGATACAGGAGAAATTCCTAGTGTGGAGCAACGTTTTTAAAAAAAAAAAAAAAACCAATTTTATATATTTATGTTCTGTAATTTGTATGGTGTACAATAAAGAGTGTTCTATTCTATTCTAATCCATTGTTTTATATGTTTGAAATATTCGTCTGCTTACCTTACACCTTGTAATGAATGTTATTGACCTGTCAAAATAAATGGCATTGCTATTCTAAGTGTGTTACGCAATAATCATGTATAGGACAGTGGCCATACTGTACTTGCATACGAGTACGTTTGTTTCGGTACTGGCTTAATGTCTTACCTGAGAGCGGCAGCGTTGGTAAGCAGTCCATCCTGACGTCAGCCACTGCCCCCGTGACTGCCTGCGACACGTACACGAAGCAGTACTCCGGATACCGCTCGCTGAACAGCCGGCAGTCGAACGATGCTGTGTGCTGTCCCCTGCAACAAAGACGGGCTTATGAACAAATGTTTGGTGTAAAAAGAACAGTGTTGAATACTCTCAATGTTACAAAAATGAAACAGTATGCGGCTGCCAATTCAAGAACAGTTCGACCTAATTGTGCTTTTCTTGTTAACTTCACTAACACTTTTTTATGTTCACTACGTCCTGACTCCTTGATAATTCAAAAGTGCCTGTAAACGGTTTAATTGAAATAAATGCTTTGAGCTGGATTACTTTTTCTGCTCTACTTCAATAATATTCACCATGTTATTTGACTTGTTTTGAGATACCAAAAGAGGGACAAAATGTTTTATGCTTATTTCGATTCATTCAACTAATTGCGCAAATAATTTATTTCACCCATAATTTATTTATTAAACACTCATTTAAACTTGCACCCCCAACTTCGCCGACGACACCGACACGCCGATACGCGTAATAGGCCACAAAATATAAATTAAACTCAAACTATTTATTTCAACTAAACCTATTACAGGTACTTTTGAATTGTCAAGGGTCGGTCAGTCAAAAAGATGAAGCTAGTTGCCCATTCCAAAGCGTAGTAGGTACCTGTGGAGGAGAACGAGCAAGAAACTCCATGGACACTCTTTTAAATCACAATAATATTATTTATTTATTTATTAATCACAATTTGTACAAGAATAGAATAGATGGCGACCCCCAAACTAGGCATTTGCCTGTATCTTGGGAGTCAGAGTTGCGACATTTTCAAAGTGTGGTACATAGTGATTATTGCAAGATAGGAAAACAAAAACTAAATATTAACTAAACTAAAATTAATTAAAATAAAAGAACTTATAATATGCATTGCCATCATCGTGAGATCAAACTAAGCAAAATAAAGTTAACAGTGTGAGATCAATTAAATAACAAAATAATAAGAAATATTATCGAAAGTAACAAAATATAAATCAACAAAAATCTAATCAATTATATATATCAATTTTTACAAAATAGAGTGTAGAGTGTAAATGTGGGTGTGTGCTAGAGAGTGTGAGTATGTTGGGGTGTGTGGTTACAAAATATTGGTTACAACATTCATGTTAAAAATTATGCATGTGAGAACGATGTAGAACGTTAAAAGCGTTCGTGAAAGATAAAAAAACAATTTAAATATTAAATTAAATCAAAATAAGCCAGGGCAGCAAAGAGTTGACCAGTCCCTACTGACGACGCCCGTTCACGAACATGACGCATAGATTAGCACCATTCAGCTCAACCATTTTGAAGGGAGCTAAATGATCCAACACATGCGCCACCATCAGCGAGACATTAGAGTGAGCATGACATACTCTCAGCCGCCAAGGCACATTAGTAGTTTTATAGTATGTACATATCACTCACATATGTGCTATGCAATTATTACAATACTAGGAGATTGAATTTATATAATGCAAAATAGTATTTTAAAATCTTCAGCTGCTCCAACGTATGTTGGTAGGGTAGGCGTGTGTGAAGTATTTTCATATGCTAATCCATTTATTTATGCGTCCTGTGGAGCAGGACCAGCGTTTACTCGTAGCCAAGCATTTTTGTCAGCGATGTAATCCAAAATCATAAACCATTAATTACCGTGTTAACGTATTTACATCTCATTAATTAAATCAATATTGATATCATAGAAATGATTACCGCGTGAAAGTTTATTATTTTATCACTCAATTCGTTGAATAGAATGTCACAAAGCAATTTATTACATTTACCTATTTTATTTATAACACCTATGTTTACACCGGACTATGCTTAACAAATAAAAATTTTGCATATTGTTTTTAACATTATTGTCGGATAATAACTTACTAGTTAAGCATAATAGTTTGCCATCTATTTTCAAATTCCATTTGAAAAACGATTCTCAATATATTGTATTTTTTTTAAATGCAAACGTTACGATACTTAATACTCAAACTCACACTTTACCTTCTATTTCCATCAATTTTGTTCCTTGTTTTCCTGGTCTGCTTAATCGTATGAAACTACTGGGATCCAGTAGAAAACCAGCGTCAGGTATAAAATTGGCGCCATTTTGAAACTCGCATATATTCGCCGGCTGTCGCTGAAAATCAGCGCAGGGGCTCTGTCTTGGGTAGCCGTTTTGCGTGGATGTGACGCATGTTTCCCCCAGCCCTTTCTTATTTTTTTTTTTGTGTTTTGTGGTCTTTTCTGCGTCATATTTACCGTAAATAAACGTATTTTCTTTCTTTCTTTTTATCTATATTATGTAGTATGCATGTCTTAGAATGCATTTCAACAAACCAATTTTTTTTTTTTACTTTTATTGATTTTCAGCTGCATCCGGTTAGACTGGAAGCCGACCCCAACATAGTTGGGAAAAGGCTAGGCAGATGATGACTTTTATTGATTTTTTAAAATTTTGAATTGTGCATTTTACTTGTGGTTTGGTTTGATCGAAGTCTTTTACTGTACAGAAATATAAATTCTAATTTAGAATTTTCCTTGCCTCTATTTTTTTTTGTCTTTTATAATGGAACCGTTTTTTCTTCTGTTATGAATCATGCCTTTTGTTTATTGGCTTCATCGAAATTAAATATTTCAGCTACCTGACTATCACTCCTTTACTCAAGCTTTCCCAACTTCTAAAGTACTAATAGGTTACCCTACTAAGCTGTAGAATTGATCAAAACGGTAATCTGTGCAACATTTGTGCGGTGACATAAGCCGATTATTGTGACCGCAAATTAGAGCCTCATGTAGGTACATGCCTACCTACCTACCTACCTGCACTTATTATACATCTATCGTTAATTAAACACGGCATAATTTGATGAGGATTCCACGTGAGAACCGTGGTTACAAATTAATTTGCGATTTGAATTTAACGTAATTATGCAGAGCATTATTTTGAATCATGTTTTAGGTACTCGTATTACGTGTCAAATTCATAATTATCCACCAGACTGGACTAACCCATCCAAAATACCACACACCCATCGCAATACAAATATCTTCCAGTGTTCCAGATAAAAACTATTCTATGCATACAGAATGTACCTAAGGGATTTTGCAACGGGCAAACTGTTACCTTGAATTTATCACCATGATTGTAGACCCACCAGAGCAGTAATATTTCGTCAGCGGTTAAAAAAGAATGCGCTGTTCCGTACTTACATATCGACTTACATTACGAATTGCATTTTTGTATGAAATAGCCGCTTGTTTTTTTATAACCGACAAAAATGTCAACTCTTCTCATTAAAATCTGTGTGCTGGATGGGTTTATGATAATAGTTTGCGCGTAGACCGTTATATTATACTAATATCTCCAAGCTATTTGAAACACACGTATCAGCTAATTAGCTGCCAGTGACTTACCAAATAATAATTATTTAGTGCATACTCAAAGTGTATAACTGTCGGTTGGTGTTTCATTTCATTAAGCATGTCTACGTCCTCTGCGAGTTAGCTTCGGCCACTCGTACGCCTTCCCAACAAGGGCCGGAACCCCAGGGTCCCGAGATATAACATTTTTTTAATAGTAATTATAAGGCTTACCTGCGAACTCGTCTTTCAGCTACGTATCGCAGACGGTCAGCGTCTCTCCCGAAGACCCTGACCCTGTCAGCTCCCTCCAGCACACACTCAGGGTACTGGAACAGCACCCTGACGCCATCACCACAAGGGAACACGGAGCCTCCGTGTACGTTCAGAACGAATTGTTCTGACCAGTCCGCCTGGTGGACAAAAAAAAACTTAAATTTATCAGTATCACGCTCTTTGCGAAAACTAAGAAATACAACTACTTAAAGCAACTAATTTAACGCCCGGTTTCTGGAACGAAAATCAAGCAATTAAAATTAAACGCAAGTCAAGTGATGCGATTGGCTGTTGATTATTTATCCAACCAATCATAGAAGGTTACGCGCTCAATTTGTTACATAATTGTGTTGATTTTCAATCGGCGTGAATCTCCCGACCGACTCCCTGACAATTCAAAAGTGCCTAAAATTTGTTTAATTGAAATAAATACCTACAGTTTTACCACCAGACTCGACTAACCCATCCAAAATACCACCCACCCATCGCAATACAAATATCTTCCAGTGTTCCAGATAAAAACTACACGTTTTAGTAGTTTTTTGTTTTTTTGAATCATCTTATTTGCCGTAAGAAATTATGTAAGATCAAAGAACGAAGACTTTTTACATCCAGGTATGCAATATTACACAAGATGCGACTTCCCATCTTCTTGATATAAATTTTACCAGTATTTTACAACTACACTACCACAAGAGAAAAATATAGGTACAAGGCGACCTTAGGTGAACTTTAGCCGTTTTTAGGGTTCCGTAGTTCACGTCTCGGAACCCTTATAGTTTCGTCATGACCGTCCGTCCGTCCGTCCGTTTGTCCTCGGCTTACCTTCCAAACGGTTAGTGCTAGAAAGATGAAACTTTGATATGAGTATTTACCACGTCGACAAAGTGCTAAACTAAAATCATGAAAAAAAATTTTTATTGGGGTTTCTACCCTACACGTAAAGTGGGGATGATATTTTTCTCGTGTCTACCCCATAGTGTGGGGTATAATTAGATAGGACTTTTAAAAACTTTGAGAGGTTGCTAAGGCGATTTTTGATTTAGGTATCCGTTTGCGAGATATTCAACTTTAAAGCGCATTTTTTTGTTAAAATAGCCCTCTAAAAGCAAAACGGCTGGCTCGAAAAATCTGAAAAAAATTCATGATGGTAGTCCATGTGATGAACTTTGAAGGAAAACTATATCAGTTTAGATAACTTTGTTACTTCAGAAGTTATAGAGGCATAACTTGTAAAATGCGCTTACTTGGAAAATTTCGTACAAAAATAACGAAATAATAAGTATGTAAACAAGTAAAATATTAAAAATAAAATCATAACAATTATCTATTGGTACGAAATCCTTTGTGCGCGGGTCCGACTCGCACTTGGCCGGTTTTTATTATTTCAAACCACATCATTGGAAACATTGCTTCTCGTGGAATTAGGGATTAAAAGCAAGAGATCACTAGAAATATTCGTTTTAAAGTAAATCGCGCTCACTTCGTGTCCAATGGAAGTAAAAAGCATGATTACCTTCCTGCACTCCCCGCGGTAAGTGGTTTCACGCTAATGGACAGCAGTTCATTGGTTAATGGCTTGAAATAAATTCTCCAACTATCTTCGTTTTTAGTCTAGTATAACAACGATAAAAAATAAGATTTCAATTGGATTTGGAAAAGGTGATTTCATAATCACACCTACATTAAAAAAAAACAACTACGTCTCCAACCAAACTGGTATTTTGGTTAAAGCCGTGCTATTTTTTTATTATATTCAGTTGATTAATCTACTTTATATAAAAAAAACAGAAATTAAACTAACATTAAAAGTCGATGGCTCATAAACAGGAATCACGCAATGAAATTGAATTAATGTAAAATATTACAATTCCAAATAAAATACAACATTAAACATAACTTCCATATTCATAACAGAATCTCTTTGAGGAGTTTCAAAAATATACAGCCAACAGATAAAATTTTTACCATAAAAAATGTCGACGCACAATAATGGAATACAACACTTAAAACCAGGCCCATTTATTACACATAAACTTTTATGTAGATTGTAACACCGAAGTTTGTGTAACGACCGCTGTGAAATATAATAATTTCCCTTCCACTCATCTTCATAATAAAAACATAAGAAAATAACGAACAATATTGTTAAAATGTTGTTTCCCAATTGAGATCAAACGGAAACCCTCCAGAGTTAATTTAGGCCCGACTTGGTAGGACAAAGACTTTGGAAGTATATTTGAAACTTGAAACAAGAGAGATTTTTGTTGAAAGACTTTGAATGACGATGTTTGCTCGTGTTTGAAATCGATCAAGCGTAGTCTTTGAGTTGATATTAATTTTATCATCGTGATCTTCCATTACTTAGAGTGACTTTAGAGATATCGAAATCAAAATTTATATTGACAGTGATTCATTAATAAAATCTTGAAAAAAAATTCAAGGGCATTAGGAAATAAATCCTGGAGTCAAAAGGCGTGTGTTTGTTAGGTGAAATCGTTGTGTGCTAAGTAAGTTTTCTTGTAAAAGCCGCAGGAACCGGTCGAAGTGGAGGTGCTTGGGGGAGGCCTATGTCCAGCAGTGGACGTCTTTCGGCTGAAATGATGATGATGACGAAGTAAGTTTTCAGCATAATTGTTGAATATTCTTAATTCAATATTCACTGCATGAGTTTAATTAAAAACCAACCTTGTTGGATTAAAATCTGCGCACAAAGCATCGTAGACAAACTGCTATCAATCTATATCAACGGTTCTCTTTCAGCTTGTTTGGCGGGAATTATGTACGATCTCCATACATCTCCCGTCAAATGTTTAATAAAATATGGAAGGAATAGACTTACCACAATGTTGTGGAGGAAAATGTGGACTATACTGTACATAAATAGAATTACACTTAAAGTACACGACTTCGTTCTGAGTTCTGGCATTTTCTTGACCTAATAATTACAAGCATAAGCAATCAACCTATAAAGTTCTTACTGCTGGGGCACAGGTCTCCTCTCGATGAAAGGGAGTGGGCCGTAATTTACCACGAGTGGGTCGGTAGATGACCCATGTCTTCAAAATTTTTGGTTCTAGGACATGCCGGTGTCCTCACGATGTTTTCTTTCACTGTTTTGAGAGCAGTGGTGATGAAATAATTTACACAAAGTAAAGTACCTGTCTGGGTTCGAATCTACAACTCGTAAGTCGCGGTCGTTACCACTGGGCCACCATTGCTCTCAATATTAACAATTTTGCCTTTATTTACTACCTACATGCCAAATGTAGTAAAACTCCTAGAGCATACCAAACACAGATTTCTGCATGAATATACTTTAGTAGATTACAATGATAAACTTTAAGGATTTTTGGAACAAATTTTCACAATGCTCAATATTTAGACAGTCCTTTCAAACTCCGAAAGCGTGGCTATCCTACTAACCTGTGCCTCTGTAAATATTTATAGAGGTGTTCATTTGGAAAGGCTTTTTTATGAGAATGGGAGTCGGACGAGGTTCCATTTTGATTGCCTCCAACAAACATTTTTCACAAATAATTAAAAACGTTGACATTTTAAACGTAATTCTGTACATTGGGCACAGGCAAAGAGTTATTTATGTTTGATCTATAGAATCAAGTGTCCCAATAAATATTTGATTTTAGCAATATTTTGAAACACTGACTTTTCAGTATTACCTTGTGTCCTAAACGAAAGCGACTGTTGCGCGAATACGCGATCGTTTACTTAAATTATAACATTAAGGCCGCGTCCTAATAGAAAGCGATCGTTGGGTGAATACGTGATTGTTGCGTTCATCATTATGTCACTTTTTGTTCGGTGAACCGAAACGCGTGGTCGCGCCTACAGACGGCGCCTTCCGATTTTCCGAACAAAAAGTTATATATGAACGCAACGATCGCGTATTTGCACGACGAGCGCTTACTAGTCAGATAAAAACAAGCGCCGCGATCGCCTTCGGTTAGGACGTCGACATGGTTAGATTTTAGCGCCAATACAAACCATTTTACGATGCAGTAAGCCGATCTTACTTTTTAATAGCCGATTTTACTGTACTGCCTTTCAAGTACAATGGATTTAAAAGATAACGAATTAGTATTCCCTTACTTTAATAAAAGCGGTAGCCAGATCCTGCGGGCCAGCTGCCGCAGCTGGCCTAAGTGTAAGCGCATAGTCCCCGGCCTGACCGAAGAGTTCACAACGCAGCGTCATCGTCCGACGACCTGGGAACCCGTGCATCTGCAACAAGACAAGAGATGAGTATGGTATGAGTTTAAGGTAATATTTTATGAGTTTAGTTCAAAGTAGGTACGTTACTTCCATAACAGAGCATTTTTATGTAGCCTTTTTGTGTGATTAGAATCTAATATTCATTAAAATAAGAGGTTTATCAATTCGCACCTATTGTGATTAATTCACTTTATTTCATTTCTGTCTTAGATTATAGTATCATTCTTTGGGAAAGTAAGGCTCAGTTTCTCTTAATTGTAACAAAATCGGGATGGCAACATTTTAGAAAAAAGCCGTGTTTAAGGTTTTCATTCCACGAAATAGGTAGTCTTTTATTTTTGCGTCAATCTACGTGCTCATGAAAGGCGCTTTTAGCGTCGCGTTTACCTGGACTGAAACCGGCGGCCGCTTTATTTTAAGCTAAGTGACTATAAATAGAACCTTACCTGTTCAGAATACAAAACATGTGCGTGCGAGCTGGTGTTCTTCCCATCACAAAGCACAGCTCCTCCACTCGAATGGCCACAGTACAACAACTCCAGCCAAAAATCAGCACTAGACTCAATAGGAGTACACACCACCCTTGGAAACTCCAGTATAGCCATCACCTGTCTCTCAGGGTATGTCTGTATCTGTTCTGGAGTTACGTCCAGGTTCGCCGTCGGCCACAACACGTCGAACTTCCAAGATTTCACCACACTGTCACCAGTCTCCATGAGACTGCCTTCACTAACGTCTCTCTTAACTTTGTTACCATCAAAACCTCGTTTGCCTTCTGTTGTATTATCGTAATCTGGTAAGAATGGATCCTTTTCGGATATTAGTTCTAGGTAGTAAGTGCCTCCTCTGGAGAAGTATCCGCATGGTAAGGTCATGCGGTTTTCAGAGTCGAGTGCTAGAGGCATCGTGGCCAGGAGAGCTCGTCCGTCGTCGTCTTCTCGGGCGATGCGGACTTTGAGGCCGCCCCCGGAGGCGCCGTGGACTCGGATGTGCACGTCCCCACCCAAGGCCACCAGCGTTGATGGTATCTCCACCCATACTTGGTTGAGGTCGACGCGGTCTTCACTCACGTATGGGTTTACGAAACTGGCGCCGCCTGGGGACAAAGTTTTATAATCTTTAATGCTATAATGAAATGTTTATAACATTTTATAAGTAGAAATATAGTTAGAAATATTTTTCAGTTTTGGTTACCATGTTACATATTAGTCAAACAGACCTGTGAAAAAACTGAAAGGTACTAATCCAAGACAGCACAAAAAACGCTAAAAATACCCTTGTTTCGACTTTGCTTTGTTACCTCATTCCAATCTAGTGATAAGCCAACTTGAACCAAAAGCACTTTACGTTACAGCAGCAGAGACAACTGGACAAACGTGGAAGCAAAGCTCGACAACAAGGAAAAACAAGCAATTTATGTCAGATGCACTAATTGCCACCACAAAGGACACCAAAAAAATACAATTTCGGAATTAAAGTAAGAGCTGATTATACAAAGTTTGAATAACTAGTATGTATAATGTTTGTACGATCTAATCATCTATTTACTTTGGTTAAAATATTTTTCTTTCTACTGGCAGTGGGTACAATGTTTATGATTCTTTTCAAAAGTTACTTAATCCTGAAAATAACGTTAATATAAAACCACGCAAGCTTCGTATAAAAACTAAAGAACTCATCTAAATAGTTTGAGTTACGCCATCTTTCCGAGACAGCTCAAAAGATTTTTTTAAGAAAAATATTTCATAAAAACGTTTTTCCTCGAAAGAAAACTTCCTACTTTCCTAAAAGACTTTCAAAGAAAATCAGAGTAGCATGTTTCAAGGAGTTTAAGTTTAAATGGGATTGAGTAAAACACCTTTTTATATCAATTTTCGCTATTTTATTATAAAGAACAAAAAGTCAGATAAAATTTCATAAACGTAGGCTCCACAGTCACTCACACTAATAAATAATTCTGAGTGCATCTGTAGTGCTTTTAGGCTTATTTAAATTTTTATGTCAATGGTTTTAACGTTTATTTCTGTGGGAAATTTTAATTGTATTTTAAATAAATAAATAGCCGTTAATGGGTTTTCAGTTTAATCCAAATTACCTGTAGGATAATATTACTGAGAATATAGATAGGTGTTTAAATTCAGGATAATATTATACGAAAGTATGTAAAAGAGAAACTACTTGTTAGAAATAGTGATTTATGAAATTGAATGATGGAAATGTTCCATATTTATTTAGGACACTAAAGAATTGAAAAAGTTATGACTTCCGGGAAAGGAACTTTCCAATGAGTAAATATAGAGTTAAGTTAGAAGTAGGTAAGTTATACAACATGCACTGAAGGCTTTTTACACGCCCGAAACGCCCAAAATTCGTGCGAATCAAGTAAAAGGTTCAGTCAAAGGTTCTTGACTGCCGAAGGTTATTGAACTGTGACAGAGGTGTTACCATAATCGCCCTTAATGGAATTATTGTTGATCGTAGATTGTTGATGTTTCCCACAAGCCAAGCAAAGAACACTTAATGTATTATGTAGATAGGTAGGTAAACGTTACCTATAAAAACATTTAAAATATTCAAAATGCACGAGGCGTGATACATCGTACAGCAAAATTTACATATATTTTGCCATTAAATGCAAATGTGGGGTTAACGCGGGATTCCTACGTTAAGAGAGCTTTACCTCGTATTATGTTTGCAACAACTCTAATTACAGCCTTTTGCGTAAATGGATAACATTTATAATGAACTTGAATGTCGGGTGTTTTACGGTAGAAATAAACAATTCTTTTACGATCGTGAATTTAATTTCTTCTGGGAACGGACTGACAATCCGACGATATTGTAAATCTTTTTAAATAGACGAGCTGTGCTCAATTAAACTTAATTGTGTATTGTTAAGGACTTTACGCTGGTCGAGTAAGAAAACGGTGGGAAAAGTGGTAGTGCTTGGAAAAAAGAGAGTTGTAAAGTAAAGATATTTTTTCTATGAATAGTTAAGAATTCGGGCAGGAACATGTGCATTTTCTTTCAATCTAATGCAATTATTCTGAACTCAATATCAAGTTCAAATGTAGTTCCACAAAACGAACAATAGGTACAGAATGTTATTTTCACAAAAAAAAAAGAACCGTTTTGAAAAATAACTTTAATTTTGGAAGTTCATGGTCGGAAGTATTTTCGGTTTCGACCGACTTCCATAATTCAAGTGATTTTTCACTTTGTAGTGTTTTTTTTTGGAAGTTGGTGGTTTTTATGTGAAAAACGTTTATATTTTTCACTTTTTTGTTCTTACTACAAATAAAAAACCCAAATCGCTAAAGGTGCCTATAATATTTGAAGAGTTCCCTCGATTTCTCCAGGACCCCATTATCAGAATCTAACCTGACGACAATAGGATCACCTGGGAAGTACGAATAGGGTATTCGTACTTCCCAGGTGATCCGTTCAAAGAAAAAAAAAAGAATTTTCCGAATCGGTCCTTTCTTTTGAAGCCTTCAAAATTACCTTAACAAAATTAGCATACTCTTCACATAATAACAGACCCTAAAACACCGGTGAACCAAAATCACCTATCATTCTTACGACCTTCCCGCAATGTACCTGCACATTATTCAGAAGGTATTTCCCAAGGGGAGAGGAATACCCAATATGTAGCAGGTTTCTGATTAATCTTTACACGACAAGGTTGATAGCCTATGACAAGCCTGTAGATTTTGTTATCGTATGAGATGAAACCACAATTGGTGGAGCTATGAAATCTATGACGCATGGAACTGATACCTTGTTGGGAATATTTATTGGGTACTTTTTTACAGTGTATCTTAATATTGATTAAAATAGTGGCAGTTGCTTTCTTAGTTGAATACAACCTACCTTTACAGTTTTTTGAGGATGATTAAAGTAAAAAAAGAGGAGTTATGTCTAAACATACGCAAGAAGCTACCTGAAACACATATATAGATTCTAAATGCCACCCAATTAAACCCTCCGACAATGGGAGAAGACAAAAAATTCCCCGTACGCCAACAGTTAGATAAAACCGGAACAACTATGAGTATGTGTAGTTAATAACATCATAACATCACGCCTGTATTCCCCGAAGAGTTAGGCAGAGGTGCAACTATACTAGGAACACCAACATTTCACCAGTTGTGTTTAGTCCTATGCAATAAGGGGTAATTTAATACCAGAAATATATATTTCACACCAAGACTGAGTTTTATTTGTTACACATTTTGGAACAGTAACGAAAGAAATCCATTTGCTTAATACTCGTAAAGATATACGTTAAACCTTGAAAACACCCTAAAAACTGCAAAGGACAAGAAAACCTCGCTCAGAAACCGGGAATATTTAACAGTTTCTGAATAAAACCAGCTATAATTGATGTCTTTAGCTCCTTCAACTACCACCCTACATAGACCCTTTGTATTTAGATGTATCTTTGGGAAATATATGAAAGGCTACAAATTAAGGTAGAAAGTGAGAGATCAAACTATAATGGACGAACTAGCGATGTTTAGAATAAATCAGATGTTTTAGTATTTATTTTAAAGTAAAGTAAACTAGATGACTCTTAATTGCAGGATTTTATGTCAACTGAACTTTAAAAGAACTCAACAATGTTTGACCTATTTATAATCATTCTAAAACAGTAATTCTATAAGAAAGCCTTTTCGCCATATCCCTACTGCTCGACTTAACAATGTTTTCTTTCAAGCTTAATCATCAAAAGCAGAATTGCAAACAAACATAAGTGTCAAGTTAACAAAAACAAGACGACTAATTTAGAAAATTGTCTATAAAGTGAATCCAACTGCCATTATTAAGTCGTTAATTTTAAGAAACTGTGCTGCTAATACAGATTACTTTACTGGTCAAAACTTTTAATACTTTATATTTATCTGTAAAAGAATTTGTTTCTTTTTTGGACATGATTAATGATGTAATATTTTTATTGATGCTGTAACAACCCACCTACTCGTATTCGTGAAAAAAGCGCCATAGTTGAAAATAACAATGTCATAATCACCTTATGGCAATGTCCTACTTGACGCTGGTGTTGTGGCCAGTTTTTCACCATATTCGGAACATAAAGGTAACGTGATTTATAGATGAAAGTAGGTACCTAGTATCTACACAAACTCCGTAATAACGTGTTATACAAGTAAGGGTGTTTTTATACACCAGTAATCCAATTTTCCCATAAGATCAAAGACTGCTCAAAGCTGTAAATATAAATAGGTACTTATGAGCACAATCAATAACCATAAAACGTATAACTAACTATCCTATCAACAGATAAGGTCTTTCTACTATAATATCTTCATATAACAAATGGTATCGATGCCAACTACTAGACTGGGCGGGACAGACACATTAATTTGTACTGACAACAGCCACGGCCTGGTACTATCGGGGATCACTCGATATACTTCTAGGGAACAATGATTTCAGAAAATCAGTCCGAACGATTTGTAGTACATAAGTAGTGTTTTTGGTCTGGCAGACAAAGTTTGTGTAGTTAGTACGCACGGCTACACATCAAGCTATACATAACCAGTATAAGCTGACTTCTGATTGTAAGAAAAACCTATATAATGCGAGGTCAGCTAAAACTGGAAATGTATAGCTTGATGTGTAGCCGTGTGTACTTCGGAGCTCTTTGTAATCTAATGGTGCGAAGCTTTTCTAAATAAACATTTAGTCACGTAGATTGATAAAAACAAATCATTACTGGAAGATTACATAGAATTCCAGCTTTAGATAATTTGAAATATTATTAAATGAATATACTTTCTTGCTTATTTCAAGAAAGTACATTATTAATGATTCATGCTTAATTGGTCAATTAATTTTGAAACTTGAACGGGACGTTAGGTTTATCATTAAAAATCTCCTGCCGATCGATTTAGTGAGCTTAGAGTGAGCTGTCAATAGTGTCAATCCCTAGCATTAGTTGGAATGACAGCTCACTCCACGCTCACTTCACCTAAGTTTTCACGGTGAGATGGTTACAGAATCGCACTGCGAGTATGAGTACGAGTATTACGTTCCGTATAAAAAAGTTTGTAATATTTTCCAATTTCTGAGAAAAAGTTAATTAGACACCTGCTTCCTACACCTATCCTCGTTTAATAAACGAAACACGTCAGTTTGCAGGTTAGCCTTGGATTTGGATTGGTAATTATGAACGGGTTACCCTTATTATTCCTGCACGTGGTTCAAAGATATCATAAGAGTTGGCAATGGTTTTCGGCTTTTGGTGGTAACTATAATAAGGTGATTTTTAGTATAAATTGTTAGTATTACGAAGACAGAAAAGTTAGTCAAAAACAGGAAAACAAACAGCAGTGTCACCAAATTACCAAAAAAAAAAACCGACTAATTTAGAAAACATGTCTGTAAAACGAATTCGAATTAACAAAAACTTTTAACTCTCTGCGACTGTAGCTGAAATGTGTCCTTTTAACTTTGCTACTACTAAAGCTGGACAAAAAACTTTTTCTTTTTTAGGAGTGCTGCTCCGCTTCCAATTACTATTTATTTAACAAGGAGCTCTATAACAACATGGTTGAAGATGTCTTGAACAACAAAATAGCCTCCAAGAGTAACAAAATTAAATTTATCTTGGTTCAACCTGAGCAGTCAGCCGCGCTGCCATCTTAATGACTAACTAATATTTTTATAGAGGTAAAATCAGGAAAATTATTTATTTAGCAATTTGTTGACTTAAATTTTCCTATATAGGCATTCAAATCACAAATATCATTCTTTGACAGTTGTATGTAAAGGCTATAGCACTACAAATTAATTTCTGACAGTTCATTGCTGGTTAGTACCCACCTGCTATGATGATAAGCCGCAGCAACGCGGCAAGCGGCACGCGGCGCATGCTGCGTCACCGCCCCATCAAACCGTCGTCGTATGCGCCGCCTCGCCTGAAACAACCAATCACAAAACATTATTTATTGAAAACATTTAATTAAGCCTACATTCAAAGGTTCGTTTTCGGTAAAAGTTTTTGACCGGATCAGAATACGTTTGAATCTAGGTAATAAACCGTATCAGTTCATATGAAATTCAGATACCTACGGAACAAATATTTGCATGACCATACATCGTTGAAGTGGCTCCCAAATGTATTTTACTCAACTTATAGTTAGCCCAGTTTTACAGCAGAAAATTATTATTTTTCCTGTATACACTAAAAGTGCAATTTAACCTACGAGTGTATTCTAAATGCAAACGATTGATTCAATATGGGTAGTGTAGCTGTGGAAATACAACAGATTTATAAAAGTTTAAGTTGGAATTGAGAACAAGCAACCATAAAGCATCGAACGCAAGCGGTGTCAAACAACACGAGTTAAAAACTATCACAAACTCAAACTAAAACCCAGTTCAACTGTTGTTTTAAAAACTGAAAAATATTCAGTTTCCATCCAACTTGCCACTCCGATGTGGACGCAACTTTTTCGAAAAATTCTCGTAACTCCACAGCCTTCAATGTTCTTCTGGGGAAATAATAAAAAAACTGCCTTAAACAATGGTTCCGCTTGATATTGTGTTCTTTATTTCGAAACTCAGACTGTATTCATTGAAGTTGGTGAAAACTTTGTCAGGAAGCGCTAATTTTCTTTCATAAAAGGTCGTCATTTGTCAACAAACGGTCAGATTTTTTGAGTTACGATTTCTGGGCCTGAGTAAAACCGCCTCTTCTTTCTTTTCTTTCGTATTATTCCTAACTCACTGGGAGCTAAATCATTAGGTATTATCTCTAGAAATTACAGTCGCTACTGTTTCAAATCGATAGTACGTAGTAGAAATCATACCATAACCTACATAGAATGCGCAAACATAAAGGGAATATCTAATGAGCGTGATTAAATGCTGGGTACCTACCTATTATCTTTTTCAGTATGTATAATTTAATTTATTTATGTTATCTCCATACTTAAACCGCTAATTAATCTAATGTTGTAGATAAAACCTTATCGTAAAATATTGGAAGGTTACTGAGTATATCAGATTGAAGCCTGTTAGACCATAAAATTCAGCCGCTTCAACCAAAACTGCCTATATTTCAGTCTAATTAGCTGCAGGTCAATAGTAACAGTCAGTCTAATTACTTTAAAACTTGGTTGGTGTTTAGTTGCTTTATTTATTCCGGTGCGTGTCGAAAACAAAACTAATAATAATTATCATTATTGGTTTTTGTAACAATAAAAGACGTCTTCTATTTGTCTGGGCTTACACGATGAAAACGAATGTTAATTCTTTATTTTTATCGCTTTTTACAGCCTCAAGAGTGTGGGAAAACTTCTAGTAGTAAAAATACAAAGAATTAACAATGGTCTAACTTTAGTTCCCTGCGGGACCCCAAAAACATCTTTGACGTACAATATTTCGATGTAAAAACCGAGCACCGAGTCTTTCAAAGCAGCGCGTCACTTTGATTATTCAACTCAGTCATCCTGCTGTTTGACAAAGGCATTCCCATTGATTCCCTATTAATTCACAAAAGGGAAAACTTTCTGATCAAAACATGAAAGATGGATCTTCATGATTTTTCTGCCTTTGTACAACTTACGCCTCGTGGAACACAATCAGTGTAATTCGGGGTCATTGTGGCGTGAAGTATGATTATGTATGATTCTATATGGGACGACTTTGTGCACTTATTTGCATAATCAACGTGATTTCTATACGTAATGAGCGACGATTTGAATTCATGTTAGATGATTTTCGACACATTTTTTCCTTATTGAGTCAGATATTGCCACATTCATGTTTTATATCTTTCAAAGCTTCGCTGTACCTACTTTTGTGAAAAAATAACAAGTATGTAGTGTTGTATGTACCTACCTACCGCATACATAACTCGTAGCTAAGTTCCTTTGAAATGTAATTTGGCCGCGACATAGATAACCCATCATTTCCCATAGGTGTTGTAAGGGGGGAAATAAAATGTTAAGTCTGTGGAAGAGATGAATCTGACTTTTCATTTGGGAATTTGTTTTTACTGTACATGGTTGTACAATATAAATGGCATCGAGTTGACCTG
The DNA here is from genome assembly GCA_911387795.2 of Apamea monoglypha. Lineage (NCBI taxonomy): Eukaryota > Metazoa > Arthropoda > Insecta > Lepidoptera > Noctuidae > Apamea > Apamea monoglypha. Next base: position 18,249,230 of record OU426926.1, on the reverse strand, counting down.
CCTGGGTGTATAATACGCGACAAAAATTTAATGTGCTTACGATCGAGTACCTACAGAGGCGGTATTTTGTATTTATTCCTTTGTTTGTGCTTAAAAATATTATCTGCTTGTAATTTTAAAGCCCTAGTAATATAAAAAGATACAAAATATTATTATCTTGTCCTACAATTTACATACCAAATAAATAAGGATCCATTAAACAATCCTACAACCGCTGTAACAGCTAATACATCATCCCATCAACTTTTACGACTCGCCATATCTAGTTATTACTTGATATTATTAAAACCGTGTATTACAACACTAAAGTCACGTACACACTTGTCACGTCTCGCATTTATGTTCCGGTACAGAGCGGCACTCACCGGTTCTAACCGGAATTTTCTTGAAAATAAACGCCTCGCAGCTATGAGAGCCCGTTTTACATTTAATACAGGTGGAATTTCGTGAACGCAAAACGAGCAATTTAAATTAAGCAAGTAAATTTCACTGTTAATAATAGTTTTAATAAGACTCTCCGTGATAAAATTGAGGATTTTCTTAGGCGGCGTTCATTAAAAAATTCAAAGCCTGAGCTCTTCGCGTCGAGGTGAAAAAATAAAGTTGAATTTATGTTCGTGCTTTAGTGATGGGACTGTAACAGATGATGTGGAAGAGTATCGATATTATTTTTAATGCTTTTTTAGTTGTTGTGACTTGTAAAATTGTTTATTTTAATATTCTTTTCTTCTATGATTGGATTGATGATAAGAATGAAATTATAATTGTTTCCTTTTCTTTTACAATACTCAGTATTTTTATCAACGTGGTGGGAAATAATTCGATAATGTCCACTGCCAACAGCATACGGCAAATATTACTTTTGTAACACAAAGTTACTTTTGTTTACGACACCTAAACTTCTCAACGCTCATCAAAGCCTCACTCCTTCTCATCAATCTCTAAACAATAAAAATAAAACAAAACAAAGAGCTCGTCTAAACAAACTCCTCCAGTTAAAATATTCACGAGCACGCGTACATCTCTTTAACTCAATTTCTTGAAGATTTTTACAAAAGTATTTGAGGAAAGAGCCCGGTGGCGCCATTAATAAATACTTTTTATAACAAGCCTAATCTCTGAGCACAAATTGGCTAAAACAGTACAAATTAGTAGGGCCATATCGTATTTTGTTGATTTACCTAAGAGTTTTTTGGAGTTGAAAGAACAAAAAGTGTCTTCGGCTTGACGGGAAGTTTTTTTTGATACAACGAATTTTGTTACTTTGTTAGCATTCGTTTCAGTACGAGTAAGCGATCAAATTTCATAATAGAATCTGTAAACTACGTACCTTCAAAAATGTATACGTTTTGATCATAAACGTAACAGATTAGACAAAAAGGGAGAAACCAATACTCAACCGATTTTTGGATTAAGAAGATATAGAAACAGCATTAAACAACGATCTCGGGAAGATTTTAATATTCTCCAAAAACCAGATGCTCGCCCATCCCTATGACAGCCAAAAACATTTACCACCAAATTCTCCAGTTGGAAACAAAGCAAACCGACACGTCGCCATAACAACACAACAAGAACGTTTGTTTCAACGCATTACAAATGATCTCACTCACATCCCGCGAGACGTGCCGGATTATCATTGACCGACCATGCCACCGGGCGATGTGCGAGCAAACACCGAATTATGAGGCTATGAGGTAAGCTGGGACGTTGTAATTAGGTATTATGTCGAGGTCATTATTTCCGAAATAATATGTGGTCGTTTAAATGCTGGATGAAAGTTATTCTCTGTTCTCTATAATAATCATAGTTTTTAGATAACTATGGATATCTCGTCATAGACACATTTTTATTGGCGCAAGTAGAATATTCTATTATCTAAAAAAGCATACGCGTCAAAGAATGTTGTAGTTACATTTAAGTGAAGCTAAAATAGGAGAATTTATGTCTTAAAAATTCCGCATTCCACTTTTCCCGCCGCACTCAAGTATAAAATTTTAAACAGACCCAATGTTAAACAGTACTAAAAGTTAAAATATTCAAACAATGCACGTTGCCGCAAATGAATCATTAGAAATTCAAACAGGTAACTACAGAATATTTCAGCTTTTATATTTTTGGACCTCTGCATTCTGTTACGTTACATGCATTTAATTACATTTTGGTCTCATTTTGTTTACCTAATTATTGCGTTAGGCCTCTAAGTTAGCGAGCAATCAATTTTTTTTTATCTATGACTGATCAATAAACTGCCAAGGAATCGTTACAGAACGTTTGTATGCGAGATAAACTGAAACTCGAAAAAGAAGCAAAAGCTTCACCTACTTACCAAGGAATCATTTTGCAAACCTACTTTCCGAATACTAATGAGGCATAACTATGTATAAAAAACACATTGCGCACAATGTGTTTGTTATAGTTATGCCTACTACAATACTATACGCAAAGATCGTCGACAGTGGTGACCAACAAAAATTTTGTATTTCGTTGTCTTTTAAATCAGAAATAAAGAAAATTAAAACAGAATGGTCGGCGTTTTCTATGCATAAAGAAGAAAAGCCACCTCCTCTCCTATAGTGAATGTCTAACAAAATATATAGGTATTTTATCTTCATAACTTTGCTAGCATGTTTCGTGGCCGAAACGCGTAAATTCCAGCGGCATTCCATCTAAGCCTATGGCATTCGACAAATTGTTTCGCTGGCCGCGTCAGTCGGCCTGATGGGGGTCACGTCATTGTCGGCTATTCCCGCGTCAGACTGAAGGCTTATGGCAGGATGTGGTCGTGATGGCTGCACTTCAGAGAAATACCGAAACACTTGTAATTTGACACCCTTCGAAAACATAACGGTTGAAAAATGTGGTGCCTTTTGATCTAGAACATCAAAATAGGATATCAGTAGATATCCTCTTACTAAATAGAAAATAAAGAAAGAAAAAGTATTTATTGCGACTCGTACAGGATCATAAACTAAACTAAACACATTACACATACAAATAAAAAAAAATATATATAAAAAAGTAACAAAAAGAAAAAAAAATGAAACAGAAAGTCCTATACGAGGCCAAGAGGCCCCTATGCATAATGCATTTAAAAAATAAAGGTCGCAGCGCTGGTATTCTGATAGGGCCCGCTGTGATGTCACGGGCAATCACAGTAATAAATAAATAATAAAATAGATATAATTACAATTAAATACTAGTATTCAGCTGCATCAGGTTATACCGGAAGCTGACCCTAACATAGTTAGGAAAAAGCTAGCCAGATGATGATCCTCTAACCTACTAGGAATTGAGCGTAAACTATTGCAACTATCATCGTTTAATTTTAGTTTCGGATTCATCGGTTCTAAAAAAATAACGATTTGTAAATTGTACCAGAAAATCCCAAGTACTGCTGAGGTAAGAATGGAATGCTGGAGTGAATGTAAACATGGATTTTAAAACAGACTTTTTAAATATTTCAAAATACTAATGTACATTTTCTTCCCCATCGAAAACAAAAACAAGGAAAGATAAACAAACCAAAAAAAAAACAAATAATTTTACTTCCAAAAATACGAGTACGCCAAAGCAACGTCAATAAATCCAATACGATCTACATACTCCTCCTCCTTCCCGTCCAAGACCTTATAAATGCACCCCGACTGTTAAAGTCTACGTGAAGCCGTAAACAATACTGAAATAAAAAAACTGTAGGGAAGAACCGTCTATTGTAATATTCAATTATTCTTCCCCCTAAAGATTTCTCGTCAGATTCGTATGATCCGCTTTCGAGACAGGAGGTCAGATACCGAGTTTTGATAAAAATATCCGACCATGTGCAAGACGTAGGTAGTTTGTAAGAGGTGGTTTGTGGTCTTTAAAACCAGCGTAGATGCTAGTTGATCCACCTTTTGATCACAACAAAGATTTGTTAAAATTGTTTAAATAATGCTAAACTTCTGATATAATGGGATCCACATAATTATTGCTTGATGTACAATTTTAGTGATGATGTTTTAAAAATAATTCTTTGAGAGGAGTTAGAGGAAAGCAGTAATTTAAGACTTTCCTTAGAAACGGTAAATTAACAAAAAGTAAGTAAGTACCTAGCTATGATATACATATTTCTGAATACGTGCTTTAAAGCTTTTACTTGAAACCTCACAGAATGTTCTTTGTTACCTATTCTCAAAAATCTAAAATTCCTCAAAAGCTGAATTTCACTGAAGATATCCAGTGAAATTCAGATTTTGAGTTGGAATTTTGGAATTTAGTTCTGTTAAAGTAGGTACTCTAAAAGAACTAAATTCAATACGTACCTCTAATAATTTCTGAGAAAACAGATCTTTCTATCTACCTTACTGTCGCAGTTCTAGTAACCGTAGGTAAGCCAGAGAAACAATACTGCAGTCTGATACGGCATTATATTTTGGGGTAATTCGGTAGAAAAGGATTTTATATTTAAAGCTCAAAAGAAGTGCATTAGAGCAATGTGCCAAATAAATAGTACAATTAGCTGTCAAACTTACTTTAAAAATCTAAAAATTCTCACATTGCCTTCCCTATACATTTATGAATCAAATATTTTTGTGAAATCAAATCTAAGCTACTATAAGACTGCTGTCAAAAGCTATTATCGAAAATTAAGGGATAAAAAAAGGTTAGAGGTACAAATACCTTATGGTAAAACGGCGCTATTAAATAAAAGTATTTTATGCATGACATCATTAATCTATAATAAATTGCCTGATGACATTAAACAATTACCAATCCTCCAGTTTAAAAGGAAACTACATTCATTATTAATAGACAAATGTTATTATGATGTCAAAGATTACTTGTGTGACAAAAATATTGTATTCCAATGACAAGAAAGAAAAAATAAGTATCATAATGAATTATGACTAATATGACTTGAAATTAAATTAGTATGTATTTATAATTTGGAATATTTTAATAATGTATCGAGACTAATATGACTAATTCTGTTTTAACTTTTGATTTGTATTTTATTATTGTATGCCTCAACGGCGGGACATAGCTGAACTTATTTTAATTATTTAAGACCTGTATTTATGATGTATACCTATAGTCCACAATAAAGATGATTTGATTTGATTTGATTTTGATATTTCACCATCGCATTTGCCCTTCTGTCGATAGTATGTAAGCCGGTTACTGCTAACGAAGAGCGCAATATCCAGGATCAGAGTGTTTTCGTCAATATTCTGCCAATGAGCCGCTTGCTGCTCGTTATTAACTTTACGTACTGTGTCTGAGAAGTTTGTGAACGAAGAGTTTTAGAAACCAATTTGATTATAGTATTGATAAATGATATATTATATTATATGTGTAAGTAGGTTTGTACAAACACTTTCATACGTCAATCGTAATTTAAAAACTAGATGAGATTCTTATCTGACAACTCTGAGATTAGAGAGTAGTAAGATTGCCTTATGGTTTAGAACGGAGAAAAATATGCGTATTACTTTTGTGCAGAGTATGTACAGCACCCCAATTTCGTAACACACTTTCTTTCACATCCCGAAGTATTGTAGCTAAAAAAATTCCTTATCCATTGCTTCATATGTTTGAAAAATTAGTCTGCTCGATGACATCGTTGAATTGCCAAAATGAATGGCATTCCAATTGTAAATGTGTTACTCTACTCAATTACCGCTCAGGTTTAGTTCCTGCAAGTTAAACTGCAAAAGAGTTAACACTTCCAGTTTATAAAAACAATAGAAATAACCACGTTTGACAATTAATTTTAAACAATGTGCTATAATTTTCAACGTCCAAAAAAGAAATAACAAGCGGGACAGTTTTTAATACTTTTTCACCGTTCCGTGAGCCGTCACTTTCAGTATTTTAAACAATCAGCAGTAAACCTACTGTATAGCCTAAAAAATATAATCTTTTACACAAACTGAATATTGTATTAATACATGGTGAATTTTATTCTATTCAGGTTGTAAGTACTGCCTAATCCTTGGGGATATACAGGCGTGATGTTTTGTGAAAAACTTTTAATATGTTATGTGGGTGTTTTTTCGAAAATACTATGACTAAGTAAATCAGGTAATAACAAAAATTCACACTATATAACATTTGCAACCTACACTCATTTCAACTAACGACCACAGCGCAAAAAGTGCACTAGCCGATTCAATTTCACATTTTATCTCCAGCTAGCTACACACTGAGTAATATTTCGGAGCACCAACCCGTCAGAGAGTTTAAAGTACGTTGACTGTGTGTTATTGATGCTCCTGTGATGCCCTGAGTAATGGCTGAACTTCTGCCTGCCCTCGAGATGTGGCGCTGATTTGTGGACGCTATATCTCATAGACTGTGGCGCGGCGGAGCACGGGAGGAGAGATGGCGGTGGGTAATTAATATTTGTATTTAAGTAACCTAGCTATGTTTAAAATAAAGCTAAGAGTTAATATGTTGGTAACAGTCGCCAATAGTTATATACTATGCTGTGCGATTTGAAGCAGTAGGTACTAATAAGGCAGTGGTGAATATACAAATATTCACCGCTGTGGATTAAAGCTTACAAAAAAAAATGAATTTAATAATCTAAAAGAGAAAAGCCAACAAGGGATTTATGATTTTCCAAAAAGATGGATATTAGCCACTTTAGCAATTTATGAGATCACCATGATTCGTTGTACAGCGAGATCAAAATGACATCATCATTATCATACCCATTCTAGTTGTGTTTCCGTCAAAGAAACCTATATTCAACAGAGGATATTGCCCTATTCATTTGATAGATGCACGAGTCGTGACCATTGCAATAAGTGCTTCCTCAGAACGGACCTTGGCAATACTCCAAGAAAACCCGGATATACAACAAACAGGATAACAAATCGCTGTTCTTCTATCACTCAGCCAGGAGCGTAGATTGACCTACAGTTATTAGCAAAGTTTATCATAGTTCAGGCTGAGCCATTTGTTTTACTGAAGGATTTACTTGATATGCTAGTTCTATGTTCTTGTTAGAAGCTTCCGAGATTGGATTGCGAAGTTTAGTTTTGTTACTTAGGTTAATTAAATTATTGAAATAGGTAAGTGGGTAATAATGTCGAAGACTGTGAGTTTGTGTGTGTGTGTTAATTTCCTAAACAAACAAAATATTTTTACTTTATGTATCTTTTATAGATCTGTGTTCTTTTGACCCAAGAGAAGCTGTCAAGCTTGCCGCCCGCCCTGTAAAACTACTGTCCACGAAGTTTAAATAAATAAACAGGGCAATGGTAAAGGAATTATAAACTTCATTTTGGAGAAATAACGTAATTTCAAAATAAAATGCATAAAAATGCACGACACGATGCACTGTATAATTTCATTAGTTGGTGATATTCATGAAAAACTAAAAATACTTTGCTTTTAAATGTATACATTTTCAACACTACATACTTATTGCTGGTGTCGCTGCTGGAGTTTTCCTTCGAGGGATAGTAATAACTACTTACATGATAAAGGCAAATATACTAAACCAACATCCATTATACACATCCCCCATCCATTACAAGCAGAAAGTATATATACCACCTAACTAATTTCGCCAAATTGCCCTCAAGTACCCTTGCCAAGCACATTGTATCGCCACAAAAATTATCCCGAGTGTACACGGCCTAAGCAAACACATTCGCCTGCTGTTTTGTCTCTTAACATTCGGATGACCTCTAGGGATGTTAGTTTTGACCTTTTTTTTTTTGGGTGGGTGATCATCATATGACTTCTCCCGCTAGCTAGCTATGCCAGGGGCCACGGTATCTCTTTCGAACAACCCGCGGCCCTGGTAGGTATCGGCCCTAGCGGACCCCGTCAGTTCGTACTGACATCTCTTTGAGGCGCGCGTGGAACACAACGCGCCGTCGACCCGGGCCTGGTCCTTGCCGGGCGGCGAGCTGCCCATTGCTCGCCGCCCGCAAGCCCGCGCTTACGGTGGCCGGGAGTCGGCTGGTGACTCCCGACGTCCAAGGCGTCTCCTGCGGCGACTAGGGGCGTGAGGGCGCAGAGATTGTCTCTCCCTCACGCGCTCCGCCTCCTCCTTTGCGAGCATTACTGCTTCGCAGAAGGAGGTGACGGCTTCCCATGCACTCTCGCTCCGTACCATAGCCTGGACCAGGGCCAGACTGTGTATGTGTGTGCTCCGCCCAAGCCGGGCAGACGTCCACCGTATGCTCCACCGTGTCCTCCGGGCGATCCACACAGTGGTGACACCCTAGCGTTTCCTCCCGCCTTATCCTGAACAGGAACCTCCCGAAACAACCGGTCCGGTGAGGACATGCATCAGGCGGAAGGTGAGGGCGCGCCGTGGCGCCTCTCCAGCCACTCCTTATCGCCGCAATTGTGGCGTGCCCAATGTTAGTTTTGACCTGGGATGTTTATTTTTTCCTTTTTTTTTAATTATGGTGACTTTTTGCTGATTTTTATTGAACAAGTTTTTAGGTGGGATAGATTGTGAAAAACATGATATTATAATTATCTTCTTTTTTTCTTTACAAGTCAATCGTTTTATACCTACTACTACGATTAGAGTTTAAATAATATTATTAAAACCTAATATTTTTCGATATGACAACACTATTTCGAAAGATAACCCTGTCCTGCTGGCTTAGTCGACGTTTCGACGAAAACATAAACAACTTACTCCTAAACTCCATCAACTATAACTTGGTACATCACTAGCATATCCCTGTAGGTTCGTATAAAGAGGTCTCAGCCCTGCTTAGCCCTGAAGAGCGCTTAACGCGACCTCAAGCCCGGACCCGCCGGCTTATTTACATAAACATATGAATGGCCGTTTGCTTCAGGAATTAGGATACAATTTTGGTAGCTTGCCTTAATCCTGAGGACTGGCAGATGTTAGTTATATGCATGACATGTGTTGAGAAGATAAGTTTCATGTGTTTTGCAGCGTGACCTTAAGTTTTCTCATAATCTCTTTTCATTTAGGCCAAAATACGTGTTCCGCAACTGTTTTAATGATACCTATTTAATTTTAGCTTATTACATATATTTTTGATGCGATTCTTTTTTAAATACCCATTAATAAATTACAATGCGTATTGACCGGTGAATTTTCATGTTTTCAAATCTCAAATCATTTATTGCAATTTTATTTTGCTACAGTTTCAAACACAAAACTCAGTTCAATAAGCTACATTTTAGAAACAAAGAAACTAGTATTACCATTATAGTAAAAAAAAAACACCTTAGAACTATTTTTTACAAATACCTCACCATAATTAATTAAACGTGGTCATCAACATCTGCCTAGTCTTCTCCCAACTGTATTGGGATCGGCTTCATAACTGGATGCAGCTGAATTTGAATACCAGTATTTTACCCCTTGGTAAGACTGGTTGTAAGACTTTTGAGTCGCTGCGTTGTCTTAAATACACAGCAATATACGATCCAACTAAATTGATTCACTTTGATTGCCAGGCGCAGAAAATAAAGGTATTGCCGACCTTCTGTGTGGCTGACAATGCATAACTCGCTCTTGCTCGCTCTTTACATTAACGTGATTCAAATTTGTTGCTTCGCCCATCTTGAAAGGCAGAAGTGTTACCATTTAATATTGCCCTGACGAATCTTAAGCAGGAAGGCTTTCTTATCAGGCTGTGTTGTAATGAACGAGATTTAATAAAAAAATCATGAATAATTCAATACCATTAATCGGTCTCTATTCAAAGACTTTCTTTGAGCTTCACACAATACTTCCGTATGTGTGAAGCACAATGTTCCAAAAATATACCATAATATCAAAGAAGACTTATTTGTAATTTAGTAGTAAGTAAAGGAAAAGCGATACCAATATGATGTCTACCCGGATACATGTGACACGTGTCTTTCTGAAGAGTTGACAGGAGAATCAAAGAGATTGTATCTGGTATATCTTTTGCGAGAGATATTTCTGGGCTTATTGAGTGTTGGCTGTCCTTTCGATGAAAATACTTGGAGTGTGTGTGTGACATGTTATATGGAGTAACGTTTTTCTTTTGTTTAATGCAAAAAGCAATAAGGTTTACTAGGGCACTTGCGATAGTGGGCATATTCCGTTGGATGATAATTTTTAACAAATGGCGTGGCATTTTTATATAGCAAAAGCGAAGGGTACGGTGGGAGATAAAATGGCGCCTAATCAATATATTGCCAATATAAAAATGCCGCTGCGTTTGGTAGAATTAACATCCAACGGAATATATCCACGATCATAATTGCCCCAATAAACTCCATCTATAATTTATGTATATTCATAAAACAGACATTTTCATAACATAACATTGCTCCTGTTATCCCCGGGTCAGGCAGAGGTGTTATATTAGTACACCCACATTTCGCAAGTTATGTTTTTAAGTCGCATGTAAGCGGGGGCGAGCCTATTGAGAAATTTCTGATGGAAAAATCACAATACGGTCCCCAGGTTGGGCAATAACACGAGAAATCGAACCCAGGAACTCATGCTCAGCAGTAGTGCTTGCGACCTCTTGACCAACGAGGACACAACAGATTTTCCTAAAGTTGTGAGTGAATATGAAAATCCAACCACGATACCCATTTAGCCTCAAAATAAAAAATCATCATCATCATGATGATGATGATTATTTTTTTATTAAAAAAAAAACCGTTGCCCCAGACTTGGAATTTCTCCTGTATCATGGGTGCGTTTACAAACATTTAAACTCACAAACACAAACAGCCAGACCCGGAACAACTACTTGTAGGTCATACGCCAACCGTGCCGTCCGTGATGAGGCTAAACGTGTATCATCACGATGATGATGATGATGAGGCTAAATACCACGATACCCATTTAGCTTCTCATTTTTTTTTAAATAAACATAAAATTTGTAATAGCTTAGTAAAAAGAATTTCGAGAGAGTTAACCAAAATAAAAACAAAAGAATAAACCTGAAAAATATCGTTATCAATTTTACTAAAGGCTGATTTTACAATGGACAGCAAATTTTTATTCGTGGAATAAAAATGACGTCTGAAAGATTTTGTATGGAAGAACTGTCAAAAATTTAAATCTATACCTCGGATAAAATTATCTGGCGTTGGAAAACTCAGCCTTAAGACAAAGAACCGATATCTTCCTTCAAGCATGTTATTAGTACCTACAATCAATTAAGATATACGAGTAGTAATATTTGCAACCCAACTACGGACAGTTTGCTCAGTTACAGGTCGGTAAGTACGGTCCGTTGTTTATCAGCCATGGCAAAGGGGACACTTCAGTTCAACCCCTAATTCTGTTTGTATTTAACTACCTTCCCGCCTGACTTTGCTTATGTAGTTCGGGATTAAACAAATGTGTTGCTTTACGGTGTGTTTCTTTGTAGTTGGGTCAAAGGAATTATTTTTAAAACAAAAACCAGGAAGCTCAGCTTAAGTCAAAACAGAGTTAGGTGCAAAAGCTTCCTGTAGATACAATCTATAAAAATAACTAGGTATGGAGTTTAATAAAACCCTACTTTAGTATTATAAACGTGAAAGTTTGTATGGATGGATGTTTGTAACTCTTTCACGCAAAAACTACTGAACGGATTTGGATGTTGGCACACAGATGGTTTATAACCAGGATTAACACATAAGATACTTTCCATCCCGAAATTCCCACGGGATCGAAACTTATGCGGGTGAAACCGCGGGGCGCAGCTAGTACTTAATAAGAATAATTCGCTCAAGTAAAAAGCTTGTAAAGTTAGTTGCAGTATAGTAGTTGTTACTACTTTCCAATTATGCTACGGCTACATTATCGCAATAACGCTTCACGCGCTGTCTGTTGTACTCCGGTGTGCGAGAGAGAGCACACCACGTGTAGTTCGCGTTATCGCGACAATGTAGCCGTAAGATCACAGACACGAAAATAACAAAACAAAAACAGATAGTGCTTCGAAAGTTACTACTTTCTCTAAAACTTATACAGGGTGGCCGGAACATTGACGTCCAAAAATAAAATTTAGGTCCCTCGTATCGTGGGGTATCCGAATCACCCCCATGTATGTTCCGCGACTTTTCATAGTTTTCGAGTTACGAATTTTTTTCTGATTTTTTGAGAATGATCGACCTGACCAATCTAAAAAAAATTAAAAAAAAAAAGTACATGGCTTTGTCGAGATTTTTTTTTTGCAACTGAATCTTCGTGAGTATTACTTTTATGCATAAAATAATCAGCTTCGTAACTGTGATGAAAGTTATGAAAAAGTTGGTCTAAAGTGAAAAAATTACGTTCGGTAAATTATGGCTTAGCATTTCAACTTTAAATAAAAAATTTAAACAGGAAACTTCATGGTTCCTAAGTAGGCTTCAAGAATGCGCCAGACTCTCAGCTTTCATAATCATAAAAAAATTAGTACTTAATGGGGCTACTTTGGCTTAAATCGGCCTTCAAAAACTGCGAGGTAGAAAATTCTTAAAATTAGTCATCTGACGAATACTTTGCTAACCAAAAATGACTGCAAGAAAAGCTAAGATTCAAAAATTTCGCGCGATCTTTTCCCGTGCACCATGGGTTGTAAACGAAGGCGCTACTCTTTTACCTGCAATAACAATGGGCTGAGAGGATAAGAGACCGAATTATTGCTATCTCTCTCACTCTCGGTGGCGAGGAATGCCCCTCTCGCCACCGAGAGTGAGAGAGATAGTAAGGCGCGCAACCGAAGCCGATCATTCTCAAAAAATCAGAAAAAAATTCGTAACTCGAAAACTATGAAAAGTCGCGGAACATACATGGGGGTGATTCGGATACCCCACGATACGAGGGACCTAAATTTTATTTTTGGACGTCAATGTTCCGGCCACCCTGTATAGTTCATATAAGTATATATAAGTATATATAAGTTCAGAGACAGATATTTGATCATATTTGAATAAAAGTGCATACTTTTAATAATAAAATAGTTTGGGATCAAATATCTGTCTCTGTCTCCTACCTGAAATATTTTAACAACGAAGATGCAAAACCGGTTATGATCAAATTTAGCAGATAACAAACTAGGTACATTGAGAAGGTATGGACGTTGGATGTGACAGTTAAGCCTTGTGGAACAGCTAGTAGGTACCTACCCACCACCACCTACCTACCTATACATAATTACGAACCGTTATTCATGAAAACATTTCAATTCCCAATAGAATCGTTGATACTATGAAAGCTTCTTAATACTCCAAATATCCCTTTAATATCCGTCTTATATTCGTCTTAGTAATGACAGTACTAAGTAATATCCGACCGGTGGAATAATGAATTAATATTCAGCCCACGCCCAAGGGACAGATGCTGGTAATGCGAATGCTATCATAATATTTAATAGGGATATTAAAATTAATATAAATATGTGTAAGCTAAACTTCTATTAAGTATAACTTGACACTTAAAACTAGTTCATTAAAACTAGTTCGTAAACTAGTTCGTTAAAATTAATTTTAAGTGTCAACTTACGTTTATGGACTCTAAATGAAACTGGAACAAAAACAACCTAAACTACCTATAATAAATTTACACTATGAAAAACTTTTACAAAAACAGAAATAAATACCAAGCTTAATGAAAATGAAACTTTTACAAATTCATCAATCACTTATCCTTAGAAGTTATTATATTGAAATTGAAATCGTCATCATCATCCTACGCTTATTCTAATTTATTATTCGTACATCTTTATTTGCTGCCATCACAGAACGAACTCTTGCAAACGATGAACTAAAGCCAACCCTGCTTCACAAACGAAAAGTTCAAAAACTATCTCTGATTGGACCATCTAATACACCAGTTCACCTCTAATTTTGTGTGCAACAAAAAGGCGTCGTTTCCAACAAGTCGAAATCTTACAAACCCGAGATTGCTAGACTGAAAAGTTTCTCGAAACTCGTTGAGTTTCCGACGATTCAATTCCCACACCTGTTTCTTTAATTTGAGTGCTAAATCGAAAATCTATAATGGATCCGTGTGTCGTGAAATGCTCACAGTTTGTGGGACTAGTGCTGGGATTTAAAGTTGGGGAAGTAGGATGAATCTTCTGTTCCAGGATGTGAGAACCGCAAAATGACTGACCATTTATCGCGTTTTGGTTGGCAAATACGGGAACGTCTAAACTCATGGGATGTGGTCGCAGTCGCCTTTGGATACTTTCAAGATCAATAAGGTTGCCAAAACACTTTCGACCTTGAAAACAAGGATGAAAAGTTTTAGGTTGGGTTAGGCGTGTGTTATTATTAGTTAGTATTCCTGTGACAAACCCTTTCACAAAGCTATTAAAACTACATCTAATCTAATTATACATACCATAGTTGACCCTTAGGCCCTAAGTTTTGCGCTTAACTGAATTAAATGTCTATAATCCTTGTAGTATTTATCTATTAATTGTAACTAAGTACTGGTGATAAGATAAAACCTAGGTAGATCCATCATACATACAAGCGCGAAAATCTATCAATCAATCAATCAATATCTTTATTGTGGATCATAGGTAGGTACTTAGTACAGGTCCTAAATAATAAAATTGTGATCAGCTATGTCCCGCCCTTAGGGCATACAATAGTTATATATAAATTAAATTTTTACATTATTGTTACAAATTATTATGATGTCACATGAAATATAAAAAATATAAAAATAAACCGAACGTATTTGAGTAGGTACACATCAGTGGGCCACTGAACGCATCATACATTAGAGCAGTGATTTGTCTGATAAGAAGTCTACTAAAGAGTAGTAGCATTCGTTTACTAACAGATCATGGAGATTCTAAGAAAAGCGCCACTATTCTTCGTAATCACATCATATTGTGAAAAGATAATGACTAACATTCCAGCTTTAATTTATTGAATTCTAGCTGCGCCCCGCGGTTTCATCCGCTTAAGTTTCGATCAAGTGGGAATATCGGGATAAAGTATCCTATGTGTTAATCCTGGTTGTAAACTATCTGTGCCAAATTTCATCCAAAACCGTTCAGTAGTTTTGGCACCATCCATCCTTACAAACTTTCGCGTTTATAATATTTGTAGGAAGTAGGATGATGTCTCCTAACGGTACCCCATTGTCAGAAATCTAGTTTAGGGTACAAACTCCAAGTTTGTCCCCACACTCCCTTCTCTTTTGTATTACCGAATCATGTAGTTACGAGGAGTTAATTAGTGACGGTGTTCTGTTGTTTGTTATAAGTTTGTCTTCATCCAGATAGCGGGCACCTAAGTACCTATCATAATTATAGTTTTACAACTATGTAGAATAACTGTTGCCTTAAATGCTATGTGAATGAAAATATAACGACTGGTATATAAGGTTTTTAATAATATTTGAAAAATAAACATTATTCTATAAAACGTTCCTGTTATACATGCAAAAGTACCTACACAATATTGATTAAATCCGTTGAAAATAGCATGTTGATTAAATAGTTTAGGAATTAATGCCTCCACATTTCTCCAAGCATTCCAACAACTCTAGGTATTATCTGATTTCGATGACATATTCAATCCTTTGATCGCTGAATATTTTATAGAGCCAAGTTAGAAAAAGAGAAAATTAAATAACATATTGCGTTCTTTATTATATTGATTATAATATTCACTAATGTACGAGAATTATTTTTAGGTCCATATGATAGATGGATAAACAGCACAACGAAAGACAAAAACATAGGTTAGGTAAAGATAAGTGGAAGTGCTGGATGTCATGGGGAGGGGCCTTTGCCCAGCAGTTGGATGATGCAGGTTAACAGTACTAGTAACTTTTAAAAATAGAATAAACAAGATTTGTGGTAGAGCAAAAAGTCATAGAAAATCAAACAACGCAGTTCAAAAACAAACCCATTTATTTTTAAATTTGTCCTCTTTAACTCAGAACAAACTAAAAACCTAACTGAATTTCAGCCGCCACCCGGCATTCTGCATGACAAACTTTTAAAGGATAAAATTACATATCTCCAAAGAATTCTAATGTATTCTAAACGAACAGTCGCATAGAACTGAAAGTTTTCAGACTAGCAATTTCAGTTGCTAGAATTTATATGTGTTGGCGAAAGTTTTGTACAAGTATGTGAGTCGAGATGCATGTTGTTTCTACACCGTCGGCTTGAAGAATGGACGCTGTGAGCTATCTCGAGAGGTATAAAAGATAATATGAAATACTAAAACTATGTGCACTAAATAATACTTTTGGTGTGCTTGAGAAACTGCTTGCCATAAATTCACCTACAAATCTTTTAAAGATAAATAAACTACTAAATGTACTTTTTGTTTCCGGGATTGAAATTAATTTAGTTTTACTGTTAAACTAACACAAATAAATTAAGATGCTTTTAAGTTATTCATGGACTCAATTGAAACCACTTGTATTAAGTGCTGGTTGGTTGATAACTTAGGGCGTATTTCATCAATGAAACAACATCCGAGCCATGTCCCACTCAGTGTCATTGTTTCACAACAATAATCACAATGATAGTTCTTAAACATAGTTTAAATGATCGCATTCAGTTTTATTGGTGAAATTCGCCCTAGAACATTGGTCTAAATAAAACAAAACACAATTTAAATAACATCAATCACTTTATTCTAACCAATCATTGTTAGGGATAGTATCCGTATAGTTTGTAGAAATACTCCGGGGTACTGGTACCGATACCACGGATACTCGATCGAAACTGGTTCGCTAACTACCGGATATTTGCCATAGTCGGACTCCCATTCGATTCCCCTGGCTTCGGTTTACGCGTAGATAATTGTCAGTACTAATAAGATTAGGAATTTCATCTATAAATAAGTAATTTTTTTATAGACTAATTCAACAGATTCAAAAAAGTGATTTCATTGATTTGGGGAAATAAATTGAAATTACAATTTCAACGTAACTTATAATTTTCAACTTTATTATATTACATAGGTACTACAATTCTACAAGATAAACATACAGAATACAGTGTACAACGAAAACGCTATCAAAAAATTCATCTGCATTGCTTTAGACGAAAAACGTGCGCAAAATGTTGGCAGCATTTCCATGTTGATTTTGACACGATTTCTTATATGTTTCAAAAAGTTTACATAAATCTTACCTTTAAAACTATAATGATTGACGATGCTAAACGATGTCCTTCAACTCACGTCAGAGCACACAATAACTTTTTTATGTAAGCAGTCGATTTATATCATACGTGATCTATTAAATATCTGTTAAATAAAAATGAAATAATTTACTTAATTGTTTTACCAGTTTAATGAGTGATGAGGTTTTTTTGGCTATTATCATGTATAAGTAGACGTGATTTAGACCATGTTACATAATATAATAATTGAGAACTCGTTTATATTAGAAGCAGCAGAGTCCTAGCAAATACATACATATGTAATATCTTAATCTTGCTACTGTGAAGGTTATCTGCCAAAGTCAACAAAAAATTCTGCTTATATTCGATCATTCAAGCGAATGAGGATGATATTTCATTTCACCATTTTTTGTATTGGGTTTTTGTTTGAAAAAAAGGTAATGATTAGGGAGGCCTTTGCCCTGCAGTGGGTAGTACATCACAGACTTTTAATAGTATAGTATAACTGCGGTGATGTAAAGACGTTCGCTTGAAATAAACGCAGTAAATATAACGTTATGATTTTGACACAATATTACACGCAACAAATATACCACACTACCTAGCAGCTGCATCTTCCGACCCACTCTCAAAACACTACCGCTTAGATTACATGTGACGGAACTCATTATTCAGTATAAAGCCATGCAGTCCATTCTACTACATTTTCCATGAAATATCCAGCAGTAATCTCTACTAAAATGAGCCTTCATCTAGCCTGAGCAAAAACACAGCACTCCATTCTTCATGCAGCGTTATAAATAAGCAGAAATCCTATAATCCCTTACCTAGCAACGAAGCGAGCTGTAATGAGAACTTGAGACTCGGTAAATATTGCGGAAGAGATCGTGCGAGCATGTGGTATTCAGTGCTGGGGAAGTAATTAGAGGCTGTGCACTAATTTTAACTTTTATTGTGAGTACGTGGTGTCTTAAGTTCGTTTTATTAGGAGTTGAGAGTTTAAATGACTTTGTCACATACTAGGATAGCTTGTACCATACCTTACCTACCTTATACAATATAAATATTATTATCTTTGTATCGTATGATAAAATAATAATAAGAATAGATAAAGAGATTGTCAATAGACAGAGGGAGAGAAAAGAATGAGGGATTGTGCTATTTTAGACATTTTAGCAGAGAGACGATCATCAGCTGACTGCCGCAACTCACACAACACTCGTTTCGTATCATGTATAGCATAATACTACAACATACTTAGGTATACCAATACATTGTTATTATTGCTTATTGTGTGTTAATGTTTTCAATGATAATTACCATATTAAACAACAGGCTAGAACAGTACAAAATTAGTTTAGTGAAAATAAACATACAACGTAAAATGTAATCTATTTTTGCTGAAAATATACTATCGCGTTTATTTATTTGACGAATATTTTTTTTATGGAAACGTTTTATTCCGGAATTTGGACAATGCACCTTTGATCACGCAACTGCGATGAAAATGATTATCTACTTATTCTGTCCGTATGTAAAACGTAATCTGTTATGCTATTCTGTAAAAATCTCACAGTGAAAACTTAGGTGAAGTAGGTTCGAAGTGGGCTGTCAATCACTAGCGCCATGTGGGTTGACAGTTCACTTCAGGCTCACTCCACCTAAATTTTGACGGTGAGATTTTTCAGAATTGAACGCCTGTAGTATCGGCTAGATAATGCCAGCCGTAAACTAAATACCCTATATAGGTACTTGTTCTGGTACAAACCTCACTTTAAGCTTTCTAATTGTGAATACCTAATAGAATATTTCAAAACTTACCGAAAAAATATCACTTAACGTGCATTATCGGTAACCTGCTAATAATGTAGCGTAGTTTAGTAGCCAGCATTTAGAAACACATTTGTCTGTATCATTAGAGAATCCCTCTCAGCGTCTAACTGAGAGGAATGGCAACTAAGTGGCGCTCATTACTCTTTGATTTCGAGCTGAATGTTCGAGTAGCGGTAGAACTATCTACGGGAACAACACAAAATCCATCACTAATATTAACTTCTGTTTCTGTAGTGTTTGATAGTTTTGTTTGTCTTCAATAAACGTTTACCTAACTTCAAATATAGTCTGGATTTATGCTTTATCAAAGCTTTATGCTTTGCTGGTGTCCAATAAAGTATACATAAATAAATAGATTAGGCCCTAACAACATTGGACTTTTTAGAAAAGAAAGAAAACATAAACAGCGTCATGAGGGTGCTATACACCTGCTTATGTTTGGGACATACAGGTGTGTTTATTATGTTATGTTCCTAACAAAAAATAAAACAAATAAAAAAATTATTAATAAAATTAAAAAATAGCTTTGCTCTTGTTTACAGAATTATGTATAGTGTGATAATTTTGGGCCTTTTGAGTTTGTTTAATTATATATGTCAATATATTGGTGTAGGTTTTAAGTTTATTTTTGTTTTCTGAGGTAGGTGACTTTCGATATTCCCATAGCATATCCCTTTTTCGTTAGGAACATGTTTTTAGGCCCGTTGATATCCATTTAGCTCTTTTAATTACCGAAACTTTTATTTTATGAAATGGAAAACGGAAGAGTTTGGAAGTATATATGACAATAGTGTCATATACACTTCCAAACTTATCACAAAGAGTCACAAATAATATCGCATGTAAATTATGGTTACAGCACTCTGTCGCATCACCATTTATACAATTTGAAATGTTTATTTATATTTTTAATTTTTTTTAAATATGCAGTCAAATGTCACTCGGCCGGTGTTACCAGCCATATATATATTTATTATTATTTTATTATATATATAAATAAATAATAAAATTCAATAATTATAAATTTAATTTAAATATTTAATCCATTCGTACTAAAATATTTTAATTTAAAAAAATAGAATCCTAACATTCTTTAATTCTTGTGGAGAGTCGGTAGGTACTGCCCGCTGGGGTCCCAGCGGACGTCGGCGTTGGTCACGGCGATCACGCAAAGGGTAAGGAGAAGCAGTTTCATCTAGAAGTTAATGTCAATATTAGTTTACAGAAATGAAGAAATACTTTGTGGGCTTGTATTGTGGCGTAAATGGAATGTTGTCAAAGTAAGAAAACCAAACCTGGAACAAAGCTGGAAAAATGAACAAATGTATCTGTAATTTACTTGGCTTTATTTAATCCATACAAATTAGAATTTAACATGAAATTCGTAACAAAATTGAAAGCCATTACTTCTACTTAACGTCTCTACAGATGTTAAAAACCCTTGAAACACTTTTATGCTCTCAAAAATTTAATTCAATCAAGGAACGTGTGCCTCAAAGTAAATAAAAAAATCCATTCCCTAAAAACCTTTTAATTCGTTCACAAGTAGTGATTAAGTATGGTCGGAGGAGAAAATTAAATTTAGCTCAAGTGAGGTTTGAGTGAGAGGGACAATCATAATGAGTGCCCTGTGATGTTTAATTTGAATTTTGAATTAAGTCTTTTGTATTTTTCTTCTTATTTAATGGTTTGAAAAAAATACTTTAAATAGGTAACTGTTGTGGCGTAAACTATTCTGAGAAAAGACAGCAAGTAATAAATAGAGATATTAACACTTCATAAAATATTAGTTTCAGACTTCCATTTTAAAATAAAATTAAGAAAAGTTAACTTACCTTTGGAATTGATTGAAATCCACACAATACCAAACTTTTTATTTAGCTAGTACATATACATATTATAAAAGACTAATTGCTTTTTGTTCTGCACACGTGGATGTTGTTTTGATACGAGTTTAATTAAAAAACGATTCTAGAATGACAAACCAATTATGATACAACTAAGATAGGAGAAGTATTTATGTAGATTTTAATTAACTCTATAACGAGTGCTTAATAATAATAGTCCTCCAGGACCGAATTTCACCCATGGCGACCTATCTCAGCGGAGACCAGGCTACGGTGCGGGAAATATAATACTGCACAAGTGTGTGCGCAGACGCAGATGCAGGTGTCCGATGGGACGGTAATCCAACACGACTGGACTCTGTGCTTTCCGAGCCACGGGGTATCACACCGCCAACTTCCAAACTCCGGGCTGTTACTTAGACCTAATGAGGATCCCGATAACACTGTCCGACCCGGGAAACAACCCCAGAACCCCACGCTCAGCGTTCGCGCTTGCGACCACGAGACCAACGGGGCAGTCAATGGTGCCTAATATGGTGTAACTATATATTTTCTTACTTCTTGCAAGTTTAAACATAAACATAATACCCACATCAAATGTTTGCGCGATTAAATATAGAGAAGAATAAACTTTCATTGAACAAATTCAAATGACATTCGCTTTTCCGTCGTTAAAAATTCAAATCATCCTCTCAGTTCAATTTTATAAATAGAATTCAAAGATGGCGCCGCATCAATTTGACGTGAAAAACCTCACAGTTTCAAATAAATCCCTCATGCTTATTCGCGCCGCTTCACCTGTGCCTGTGCTATAATTAATTGAAGCTTTTATAAACACCCCCCACCGCCGGCCTAGCCTCCCTTTGCGGCTAGCAGTATGGTCTAAGTGAAGAGAAAAATGTGTTCTTGGAAATGGTATGGGCGCCGTCCCCACCCACCAAAAGACATGGCACTAGTTTCAATATTATTATGACGTCTCATGACAAGACTTACCACCATTTCCAATCCAAAAATCGATGGGTTTTTTTAAATGATAAAACTATATTAAATGTAAAATATTTCAAATAAAATTAAAAAGTAGGTCCATAGGTAACAATGAGGCGTGCGCCACGTGACATTCAATGTGATAACCTTTAACAAATTTCAACAGAAAATAATGCTTGTAGACATGCCACGATAGTAGTTTTGATAAGTAAACCCGATATTAATGTCTTATGTGTTATGATAATGACCGTTAAAGTTCAAAAACATGTAATGCTTTCGAGTAAATAAAAAGTCTTTAATACAGTATAATGTGTATTTACAACTGTAGGTTCATATTCATGACAACAGAACTTTTATGTAGTGTAATAATTGAATAATTATTGGTCTATTATTATACTAGACTAAAATTCTGCTGGCAGATTAAATTCTATGTGAGACCCTTTCCCTATCAATTGAGATTATATGAGCGCAACTTCCAATTGTACGGGCCCCTGTTAAACATGTGCAGTACCAGTGTGGAATGGCATGTCTATCAGTTAACGCACGGTTTATTAAAAGATAACTATAGTAAACGTGTGACTTAAAGTGTCTAGATTGTATGCGTGCTCTGATCAACCAGGCATTACCCGGTGTCATGTTGTACCTAAACAAATTATTTAATTGATTATCTTTGAATAATTCTATATAGTAAAGTCCATTCTACAAATGTTCAGCACAGTAAGATTTAGCAAGTTTTACATGGTAGGTTCCCAAAGCAAATAATTGTGGAAAATCTTCAAAATGTGGCATACTAGCTTCCAGAGCCGATGACGCACAGATAAACAACATGAACACCGCGGAACGTACTAGCCACGATCGAGGTGCATATATAAAAAATAACATAGTATATCCACAACTGAGGTGAGTGCGCACATGTTTAGGGACCATATAATATAAAATATATTTTTTTTTAAACTCAAAAAGTACAAAAAAATAAAATATTCAAATACGATTTTTTGCATGAGAACCCAATTCCTACGGCGGATGTCGTTAGAGTAGAAAATCATCAGGCGGTCAAGATGTATTAACTGAAAAATATTTGAAATCTGTTGGTGGGCGGGGACGATTTTTTGCATGGTCCTTTTATTTATTGCGTTGTAAATGTGATGCCTATATCAAAGTTCCATTCATGGTTCCGTCAACATTTTAGATAGGCATTTAGTTGTGTTAGTATTGGTATTGGCGCCATTAAGAAAAGGACAGAAGATAAATATTAGTTTAGTCATGTCAAATTAAGATACTCCAAAGACAGTGTATACGTGATTAAAAACATGGCTACTAAAAATATGTCAATTTACGTCAGGCGCTGACTAATTTAAAATAGTTGAAATAGAAAGAAAAAGATGCACTGCATTTAAATTTAGTTTAGTTTGTGAACAAGGGAATCGGCGCCATTGTGTCAGTCCTAGTTATCCAAATAAACATTTAAAAGTGCTGCAAATATTATAATTGTACAACTACTGTATTTCTTCATACCTACGTACTGTTACCGGTACTTTCGTATTTTGTCCTGCCCCTCCGTTCGCTTTTCACTTGCACCAGACACCTCAAGGATAAACTACTATGGCAGAATTGATGGCAAAATGCAGCAGCCATTAACTCGGCAATAGCTTTCCGTCGCTATTGAATGACATGAAAATACTCTGTACACCTGATGCTTTTCTTTCTGCTCTATAAGACTTATGGTTTCATGTTCTAGATGTCATTTTTTGTTATGCCTTTAGCCTTTAGATGTGTATCTCCTTTTCAAAATTTGAGCTAACGTAATGGCTCAATTGCAGCTATTTTTATTTTATTTTAAAATCAAAGTAGTTTATTGAAAGAATTCGTTTTCAATTGAAATGCAAATGCGAAAAATTTGAAGTAAGAATTATGGCTAAATAATAACCGGCGCTCGGGTCGATCAAAGGTTAAACTACGCTAGCCGCGGTAGGTTTGTCGATGGGTGATCATCGGGAAAAGGATAGGCAGATTGTTTGAAGTATGAAAGTTGAACAGCATTTTTAGATTTTAATGGATGTAGAAAAACGGCAAATGTGTGCTTTGACGGCACTTCCTCGTCCAATCTACACACAAAAAGCTAAAACACTAAAAGGTATGTTCATCTTGCTATTGTAGTACCTAAATAACGAACGTTCAACACTAAACGTGCACACGTGAACAAAAGTAAACGTGTCCCACGGACAAACCGTGAAAAAGGTTTTGTGAGGCATAAGCAAGTTCATAAGCAAGATTTTTGTAAACTTACCTTTAATAAAGAAATAATAATAAACGCCCACGACACGTTTTCGGAATTCTAAGAATCACGTCAGTCTACATCTTGTCTTTGTCGACCATCATAATAATAGGGAGACTGTCACAACTCGACATGATTGTGTCAGAGAGCAGTGTACATCACACGTCGCCGCGTCGGGGCAAGTAAACTGCGGTGTCAGCCCCCGCGACGCTGGCGAGACCATTTCATTTATTTTATTGATATTTTTGTCACTCCACGTCCAGGGTTAGGTTAGAGGCACACTGTTGAAAAACTTTGTACCGTTTGAAGAATTTAGATCAAAGTTTTAGCACAGTAAGTTTTAGTAGGTGTCATGCTGAAAATTATCTATGTATAGTTTAGTATTACCTACACTTGTTAGAGACTCACAAACTAATGTAACATTTTGTTGCGTACGAATGAAAGGAATATCTTTTTACCATTTCTCATCCTACGCTGCCGAAAAAGTCCAACGTATTTTCTTTCAGAGTAAATGCACCAACTCATATTTTACGTATTTTACTTTAGATTTGCACAGAATTTCAAAGTAGCTACAAAAACAGCAAAATATGGCGTAATACAATGTCGTACTGTGTCCGTACCCTTATCACAGGGGAGTCTAGGGGAAAATTGGCGAAAGACAGAGGGCTGTTCAGGGGAGTTTGTTCAGGGTACGAATGGGGTACTTTTGTGCATTACCAATTCGCTTGCAATTTCCTCGGACTTGGTTTTGTTTTCGAATTACTGGCGCTGATGGTGGTTATTTGTCAGGTGGTGGCTATAGCCATTTAATGGGGAATTTACTGTAATTCGCTTGAACTTTCTATGTTAATGCAATGAAGAGAGTAAATGTTGCGCTGCCCTTTTTCCGCAGTACATAGCCTTGAAATGAGTTGTTAAAGTAACCAGTAAGAAATTGCTGCAAACATAAAATGATGTACAATCGAAATCCATAATAATGGATCAACTTGCCGCTAAAAATATGGAAGGGGCACAAAAAACCTTTCAGCCCTCGAGTGTTTAAATAAAAAGGATTTTAATAGACCCCAAAGTAATTTCCCCTGAATCATAAGTAAAAAGAAATCAATTTTCTTTTCTTATAATACGTTCGGGATTGGATCCAAAATCTATACTTAAGTTGTGAAACAATATTGAGAATTCTCTTAGGGGATTGGAGATTATAAATATTAGAAGAAAATTGCCAATTTACGATGGTAATAGATTGTTATATTGGTTTGAAGTTGTATTTGGACGTGTTTCTGATAGATTAGGAAATGTTAATTTGATCATGTACTGAATTTATTTTAATTCGAAAATGGTTTATACTTAAAGGATAGACAGATAGAGTACTCTTTATTTTATACAACATATGAATTACAGATTACAGATAAGGGTGTAGATACACCTTTGAAGAACTAAATCACAAGTGTGGCAGCAGCTTTTCTAAGATTTATTTTAACCTGTAACAGGGTCTGAAGACTTTGATGATGACTTTGTCTTTGACTTTGACTTTGATTTGTATGGTGTACAATAAAGAGTATTCTATTCTATTCTATTCTATGATGTTGAAGATAAAAATACAGATACTCAACATCAAAAACATAAAATATGTGAAAATGCAGCATTTTATATTCCCATTTTTACCCCAAAACATTCATACCTGCAATACAGTCTCAAGCAAAAGTGTTTGATTTACAGATTATAGATTATTTATACCCTCAACCCTCCTTTCATCCCCTTTCAGTGACGTCACTCATTCATCACGGCCATCTGACGTGCTAAATTACAACCTTCATTTTTTCGAACCCACTGAAAAGGCAGGATTTTGTACACATATTTTTTGGGGGGAAAATTTCAATTTTTAGCTTCACAGCGCTGGGTTCGATGAAACTGAAGTTTCGTTTTTGTTTATTTTAATAAAGAATGTCGTGATGTTGTTCTACGTTTTTGTGGATGGTAATAGAATTAAATTGGACCTGAACATGACGTTACATTTTTGTAGATGTTAACTTAGATAAAATTTTGTAGGTATGATATTTAGCTTTTCTCTAAATGGTCTAACATACAAATAAATAAAATTGAAGTGTCTGTTTGTAATGTTAAAATAACAGGTTATTACTAAATGTTTATAAAAGTATATACGGTACTTGTAAATTTTTTTTTTTTATTTTTGTGTGCCTGTTTGCTTTGGCTAATATCCGAAACGGCTAGACCGATTTTGATCAAATTTAGTATGGAAATACGTTAAACCCTGGGGAAGGACATAGGCTATTTTATTGGTATATACAATGCCAGCGAAGGCACGGGTGGAAGCGAGTTAGTAACAAAATTGCTAGAGTTACCCTTTTTTTTTGTCTGGGTGGGAAATCATCATATGACTTCTCCCGCTCTGGGCGAAGCGGGAGGGCTTGTCAGACTTTTACTGACTAAAACCCACCCGTGTTCCTTCAGTTGCCTATGCCAAGGGCCGCGGTATCTCTTTCGAACAACCCACGGCCCTGGCAGGCATCGGCCCTAGCGGACCCCGTCAGTTCGTGCTGACATCTATGAGGCGCGCGTGGAACACAACGCGCCGTCGACCCGGGCCTGGTCCTTCCCGGGCGGCGAGCTGCCGGAGCCGGCTGGTGACTCCCGACGTCCAGGGCGTCTCCTGCGGTGACTAGGGGCGTGAGGGCGCAGAGATTGCCTCTCCCTCACGCGCTCCGCCTCCTCCTTCGCGAGCATTACTGCTTCGCAGAAGGAGGTGACGGCTTCCCATGCACTCTCGCTCCGTACCATGGCCTGGACCAGGGCCGGACGCGAGAGATCGCCGCCGCCCATCGCCGCCACGAGGACGCGGCAGTGCTCCGCCCTGCTAGAGTTACCCTTACTTAGCATTATAAAAGAAAAGGTACCCCGAATATCCTAGAATCATTATGTACTTTAATTTTGAGGATATATAAAAACTGCTTTTTCATCTCGCTTGTTGAATTTTTCTTCAGCTAAAAATATTCCTATTAACCAATCGAGTCAGGGCTATACTTTGTAGAATATAAATCCAAATCAAAAATTTTGCTCAATTACCGCTCTGCACAAAGAGACTTCCTCAGTAATCAGTCTCCGTCCATTCTCTCTGCGAATTACTTTTCTAGTCCAATACAGGCAGGACTACCTCACCCCTTTGTCATTTAATTGGCTGGCAGCTTCCTTGGACACTTTGTCGAGCAAATGAGCATACCAACCAGGATGGAATGGGAAATTGTTATAGGTTTTGTACGTGAAAAATTAGGCTTTTTACAAAGTGGGCAAACGGACGGGCAGCAACGTTACATTTCTATAAAGTAATATGGCTGCCTATCCGTTTGTACGCTAAGGCTATATATTATATCATTCGAAAGCACTTATCCGATTCAGGTATTTGTCTTATTTTCACTTAAAAAATGTTGTGCTTTTTTAATGTATAAGCGTAAGGCCATAAACACATTACCCAATAAATCCAATACAAAACCTACTTACCCATTAAAACCAGTATTTAATTGAATCAAATTATTACTCTGTTCAACCATATACATTGTACACAATTTCAACAAAAGATGTTCCTAACTTCAAACATATTATTGTATTTCACGAAAATTTGACGTGAAACCAAATTGTATACGTTCTAGTTAAGACTATTATTACTTAACAATAGGATACTTTAATTATATCTATGTTATTCCAATTTAAGTCTTATTAACATTGTATAAGATCCACTTAAAATTAAATTACTATGACGATATTATTCTCAACAATACGAGTCTGATACCAAATATGAGTTATTCGAATTTGAGCTTTATTACATGTGCTGAAAGCTCGTTTCGTTCTTATTAACCGTAAGTGTCAGATGGTGAATAACGAGAAACACTTTTGTATTCACGTATACCGTGAATAAGGTAGCGAAACATGTTTTTGTCGTGATTGTACCATTCGTTACTATACGGGTGTTATCAATACAGGGTGTATTTTGGGGTGTCCATGAAATATTCAAATAAATAATACATTCAGGCTTATTTTATGGCTGCGGTATGCTTTGTTTTAATCTTCTATGATACTCATACTATCTCGTTTAGACCAACCTACAGAATGTTTTTTTAAAAAAATACTTTACTTCAGACTTTGATCCATGTGATGTTAGTAATACACACTTATAAACTATGTTAGTAAGTAACAAATGTACGTAATACAATATATATTTTTTTTTAATTCATTTGTCTGTTGCACTCACCTGACGCACCGGGCACATGTACATGTACCCAATGCGCCATAATGGCGCAACATTGCTTCTCCCTAATGACCTTCAGAATGTTTTGCATGTCCTTAGAAGTTCTCCACGAAAATTGTTATTTCCAAAATATAAAGCAGCGTATAATCATGTAGGTATACAAATTCGTGTTCAAATTCATTATCAAACAAAATGGCAGTTTCCCAAAGGTTAGACTTTAATTTAACAATCACAAAAGACGCCTTTTCACCGTTAACCGATTCTTGGAACCGTTTCCTACATTCTTATTATGCTTCGCGAGCGTGAATTCCCGAAAATTGCCACGAGTTCCACTAAATGTTAATTAGACGTTTAAAATAATAATGAATGTGTTTATTTATTTAAAGTCAAACTCACTGTTTTTTATTGTCTTTTTCTTTTTTATAATATGATTATAACAATAAATAATACAAACTACGAGTACATAGACTGTTTAGTCTACATAACTTGCTAGAATTAATACAAATAACCTATGATATTTATAAAGCATACACGGATTAATAGAAAAAAAAATAACGAACAGACACACGACATAGCGTACTCATTACGCCGGCAGTGTATCCTATTCAAATTTTATCTGTAATGCAAAAAAAAGGTTCATATATTTATTTTCAATTAAAATATTGTTGCCATTGAAAATAATATTGTATAGACACAGAAACAAAAACAATGAATGTAATATAGTTATGGCACAGAAGGTTTGATTGGATAACTGGGAGAAAAAAAAACAGTATTGATACACACAACAAAGTAATAGAAAAAAAATAAAACAATGTATATTTTAAATCCTACATTTAAGCGGGTCGAACAAAGGTTTTCGATATCGAGAAATCACAACTGTAACAGTAGACATTTAATACCATTAAGAGAACTTTTAGCGCCAAGTTTACGACCGCGCCGTCTCATACATTTTCATGGTCACCGTAAAGTGAGTCAATGGAAAATCCAGCCCTGAATTATGAAGGCGCGGATCGATGCAGTCTGCACGCTAACTGTTACATAATTAAATGTTTTTTGTCTTGTTATTGCATTGTTATTCCATTAGATGTATGGGGTGGAAGGTACATGCAACCAATGCGATAAGTTCACCACTTTTTAACCTTTGTTGTGCGTGTTCTAAGCAGTCAAGTCATTGATATCAATCGTCTGAGGTAGAATTTTGTTTAAAAAGGTAATAGGTACATACGCAATTTTCTCCCTGAAAGATATTTTTGTGTTGTGCTAGCTTGATTTTTTTCATTAAGCCAAAAATAAAACACTAAAGGGTATCTGAAGATGGACGGCGCCGCCGAGGTCGGCGCAAAATAGGTGGCGAGGGCTAGATGCGTACCGCGAGGGCTGATTCGAGATGGCGGGGGAAAGAGTTCCTGGAAAGACTTAGAGGAGTATTTGAGAGAGCAGTGGGACAGAAAAGGCAAATAAAAAAATATACTGTGCAGGGTTTATTTACCTAACTCGTCATTCGAATCCAAAAGTTGTTTTATCCCCATCTTTTCATTAAAACTAATAGCAGTTGCCTATTTTACCTCAAATAATAATGTGATAAGTGTACTCAAAAAGAAGCTAATTAAAATCACGCCTGAACACGTAAAACTTGACGTAAAATTAAATTACATTCATATGTAACACGAAAAATGGTGTCAAATCCAATGACACCTCGTTAGTAGAATTCGCTCCAGTAATCTACTCGGGAGAGCTTTCAACATAATAGTCGAATTCACAATCCTTTATATTTCACAAAAGTTTGTTTACAAAAAAGTAGAAAAAAAACTGCCGTTGTTTTTACTACAAGCTGCCAATGTGACCACAAATCTTCAAAAGAAAGTATCCATAAAAAAGTCGTAATATCTGGCCGGAATTTTTTCATTGCTTTGTCCCTAGATGTGAGAAAATAAACTCCAATTCACATCATGCTTGAAAAAAAACACTTTTCCTATATTTTTCGGATAAAATATGCTCAAAAAATTAACTAGTCTACTTAAAAAAAAAAAACAAACACAAAGAAAATTGGAAGGAGATGACAATGAACCATAAATTAAAACTTTATCTAGCCTCATAATAACGAACTGAGCCGACCTAACGCCTGATCAAAACGAACACAAGGGGATTAAATTTCGTAAAAGAGCAAAGTTAACAAAACAATAAAAGAAGTTAAAGAGAAAAAATGTTAATACTTCCTCCTTAAACCCGTAAATATGAGTTTGTGAGCTTTCGGGGTTCATCCCCGGATCTGCCGTAAGGGTGTGCTCAGAAGTAATGATGGAGGTTTGTGTAACATGTGTGTCAGATCCCATACCTTCGTAAATAAGAATGATAGCTGCTTAATAGCTATTATAATGATCTGTAATCTGTATAATAACTGTCAGGAAATGTTTTTGTACTGTTTTTGTCTTCCCTTTGTGAGAGGGGAAAAGTTTGAAACTATTTTTCTTGCGACTGTTCTTTTGTTTGAGCTTTTTTATCCAAACGGCTTTTCCGGCGTTGTTTCACTCCACAGTTGTAAGGAATTGAATTAACATTAAATGAAACTGCTTTTCGTAAATAAATAAGATTTAGAATTCGTAGAACAGTTTTTAAAGCTGTTTGTGCTAGCAGATTTAAATTATTGTTATGTAAACCAACTGAAAATGTTTCAATCATTTAGTACATTAGTGACATTTCCAAGTATAAAGCAGTATGAACAACGAACCCAGTGAGACATCAGTCTTGCATCTTGGCAATCGTGCTTACTGCATATAAAGTAGCTGCAGCGCTTACATTGTCGCTTTGACGTAATAAAACTGCAGAACTATGTCACGTCATGGAGTAAACGTCACTAATGTTTGAATTAAAGAAAGAAAAATATTAAAAAAATTATGAAAAATATTACAACATGTAGCCTCAGCCATATTTAATTAATTTGGACAACATTTGGCAAGGATTATTTATTATTTTATTATTTATTTATTCACCCCAATAAGTACAACATCTTACAGTATTCCAAGGCGATGTTATACACACTTAATAAATTATCTATAAACTATACAAACATAAAATTCAACAATAAAAATAAACTAATAAAAATTACAATTATATGCCTCCTTCAAGCGCATTGAAGGAGGCATATAATTGTAATTTTTGTGTGTTTTTGTCTTTGTGCTCGTAACACAAATTTCGGCAGGCTATCGAACACATCTTCCGACGGCATATTATTTATAATACGTGCGGCCCTTGACAAAGGAGCAAACTTGAGCAAATTCGTCCTAGCCCATGGCACATCTAAGAAAGGATATTAAACAAAATATGCTATATAAATTGTGTGTGTATTAAACGTCATGGTAGCATAGACTTCGGTTTACCCGAACGTAAACATGACTTTGAGCTGTAGTTACTGACAAACGATGAGTGATAGAGACAACATCCTGCAAAGCAGAACTTTGTCTAAAACTCGATGTGCAATATACGGGCACGTCCTATCAACCAACCGATATTAAATATACTAGCCTGTTATTGTCCCACTGCAGGGTAAATGCCTGTTCTCATAAAAAGAAGACACGAGCAGTGATCACCACGCTTGTTCCAGATGGGTTGTAGATTTCAGACTTATATTACTACAGTCCAGGTTTTCTCACGATGTTTTTCTTTTCCTTCGCCGATGACAGTAGGGTAATTCCACGACAAACTTAGAAAGTACATATGAATTGAAAAAGTCACATTGGTAGGTACTTGCCCGGATTTGGACCCACAGCGCAGATAAACAGAACTTAGGACAAATCCAACAATACGCCATATGTCGAAATCAACTCGATGATTTAGGCTAAGCGTTGACATAAACATAGCCGATTTATAACCCTTCCTTGAGCTTACGTCAAGTACTAAAAGAAAAATAAGATCTAAATCTTCGTGTGAATTCTATCGATACAGTAAAAGTCAGCTTAAAGAAACAAATGGCTTCGTATCTCGTGGTTAGTACACTATCAATCAGGTAACGGTTCACTACAGTAGGGTTTGAATTTAATCCTGTATTATGTGGAAATATGAGCCTCATTGCTCTAGGCTTCGTCCTGGAGTCGGGAAACTCCAGAAGAGTTTAATTGAATTTTTCTATTAGACATTTACAAGCTGCGGCTAGATTTAGAATGATTGCATTCAATAATTTTTATATTCTTCTTACTTGCAATTGCAAACTTTGCCAAACTGTGAAAGTAGGGGAGACATAATAACAATAGAATGATTGATAGTTATCCACCATACCCTAATCAGCCTATAATGTTCCCACTACTGGGACACAGGCCTCCTCTCGATGGAGTGCGCTGTAATCTACCACGCGGGCCCAGTGCAGGTTGGTAGATGTCACATGTCTTCGATTTTTTGGTTCAGTACAGGTTTCCTCACGATGTTTTTCTTCACCATTTTGAAAGCAGTGGTGTTGAAAACATTTACACAAAGTAAAGCGCCTTTCTGGGATCGAAACTACGACCTACAACTCGTAAGTCGCGGCTGTTCCACTGGGCCAGCCCAGCCTCGTATTGATAGTTATACTAACTTTGAATTATGGGAAGTAGGAAAAGGAGTAAACACTACACACTAGGATAGTAAGTTCGTTGTATGTAGATCTTTGCACCTATAAATAAGTAAAAAGTCCTCTCTAAGTAAACGAGAAAATATATTGTCAACAAATAAACATAGGTATTGATAAACCTTTAGAATTATAACAAAATTGAAAATGTTTAAACGCAAAAAATAAATTGCCGGAGGTTCAAAAACTTTTCCTTTTTTCAGTAAAACGGAAAAGGAACGCCGGAAGTTTCGGGCGACAACAAATTGTGTACGGCTGTCGCGAAACTTCGAGGATGCCGCGTCACTTAATGGCGAAGTGACAAAGGATTTGTTCCAAATGAGCAAAAATGATGGAGTTAGTCGTTAGCAAACTTATATCGCTTATTAACGAGTTTGTATGAAATAATTCGTATGTTGCTTTCAGGTGTTCATTATCACTAAAGGTAGATTAACATTTGCGTTAATTAAATAGCGAGTTAGTTACATACGCCAGCACATAAAGCTACTACAATCTGTCAAATTTCTTTAATAGATTTTCAACTTTATCGCTAAAGCATTAAGGTTCATGGCAGATTGGGAAAATTTGACGGTTTCGCGTAGCTTGATGTGCGGGCGTCTGTACGTGGACGTCGATACGTGACACTGCACAATAAAAAACTTTCACGTTAGTACTGCCGTCCAAACGTCAGTCTAAACAAATTACTTGTTACTTGATCAATGTAAACTCGTCACTTAACAAAATGCAAATTTAAACAACAGCCATAAACATCCCCTAAATTGCATCACATCACCCTTCCGCGTATGTCTCTCTCTGTCTAATCTCCATGATCTGCAAGGGCAGATCATGGAGATTGGACAAGATATTGCACAGTATCAGGGTAAGGCAAGGGCCTTACCCTGATACTTTTAAATGTAGGATGGGACTTCTCATGTTTTGAATTGCATAATTTTGTGTACCTCTACTATTTAACTTGATAATAACTGCTACAAATTAACTTCAGTATTTTTAATTCCTCAAAAGACCATATCAGACACTCATCTACATGTTTCTTATATAGGCTGACCAAGACTATGTCTGAACTTTAAAAGATTTAGTTGGTCTTTCTTCTCAGAGTAAGTAATCTGACAGGAAATATCGAACTTAACTCGTATTAAAATATAATTTAGTTTTGACGTGTTAAAGGGTTTTTTGAACTAATTTACAGAAAAAAAGCAATGATGTGGTCAACGGTTCTGACAGCAAAGTTTCTGCCAATGAAATACATTTCAAAAGTTTTCGCCAATCCACGATACCATAGCGGCGTCCCATCTAACAGCCAAAGAGTCTCATAAAGATAAAACGTTCCGTTTATGTTTCCTGTATGGCTGTGATATCAGTTCCGGTACGTATACCAATAAAGGGTCTAAAAGACTGCAGATAGTTACTGCTTTCTGCTCCACTGCTTGTGATTACTATTGACCTGTTTCGTTCGGTTGAAGCTGATGACTGCTTCCAAAAGATAAGCTGCTTACTGCTTATTTTTGACACTAGAATATATTTTTTCGGATATATTTTATTTTGTCGTGTTTTTAGTCGTGCTTTGGATTTGATATTGTTTTTTTGTGTTTACTCAATGAATTTATTATTTTCTAGGATGTTCATAAAGGAATTGGTCGATGTCGGTTTATCATAAGGAATTATATATCCTGATAAAAATCAGTAACTAATAAAGTAAATAAGATCCACTTACTGACAAAAACCTTTTTTAAATTTACTGTAATACAGTTAACTAGGCGTGAAAGTCACGTCTTGTCTTTTGGCTCTTTTTTCCTCAGAGAAACAAGTCAATCATAACTGTAAAAACCCTGTAGAACCATTAATAAAAACTAAATCCCTAAAACCAATCGTTTATTCCATTTCATTCGCTTACCAATATTTTCTTATAAAAAAACGTCAAATATGTTTTTGCCGAACGGTCATAAACAAAGACACATAACAACATAATTAAAATCCAATCAAACCGTAATGGTAATGGTAATTTGGAATTGGTAATGCCATAAAATGTTCGATAAACTCACCCCGAGATCATCATTAACAAAATGTTCGATAAACTCACCCCGAGATCATCATTAATAAACGCTACTAATTACTGTTTCGATAACAAAGTGTCGTTTATAAGCCATTGTCAGTAATATTTCTGAGAACCGAGATTTGTGTTCAACTCAATAACCATATTTCATTTAAAATTATTTAACATAATTTCTACACAGATACAAATTAATTTATACAATAGTTCAAAATACATATTAAGTAAATAATCCCCAATAAATGGTAGGAGTTGGGGAGGCCTTTGCCCAGCAGTGGGACAGTATAGGCTAAACAAAACAAAAAAAAATGGTAGTTATAGTAACATTACTAGCGAAATGTGGGAGAACCTTAGGGTACATCTCTGCCTAACTCTTCAGGGAATATGGGCGTGATGTTATGCGTAAAAGGTACTATAGGTAGTATGTTACATGAATATAACAAAAAAAAAAAAGAATGTCGAACAGTTTCAAAAATATAAGTAAATATCCCTGGAAAATGTAACAGTACAAAATATTAATACCAGTCTTTTACCACCCAATACCGGACGTAAGCCTCGTGTTCAGTTTCCATGGCGAACGGGATAAACCCTCAAGCATTTTCATTTTTATTAAATAAAGGAATCGTTCTTTCATACATTTTTAAATAAACTTTATATACCTACCCCAGATTCAATGAGTAGAGTAAAAATATTGTAATGAACACTAGTTATGAAAATGTTTTTAAGCATTCTGTCTGTAAACTACCGGGTTGAAAAAGCCGGACAGCAGCAAGAATTACCTACACAAACACACTTTTTATTTGGAAAATTGAAAACTTTTCCCACACACGGAGTCACAGACAGAGAAATAAATATTTTTTTTATGGTTGGTTCTACACCCAGATCCAACCATAAAAAAAAATATTTATTTAAATTCTACAGCAGTTATAGAGTGATGAACAGCCTTGAATTAACTTTATAATCGATTACTTAAGCATCAACTAAAAGAAGACGGTTTACCTCCAGTTTGGATTAAGAGGTTCTACCTCTTAATCCAAACAATTGCTGTTCTTGACCTCAAACTGAACTCCGAATCCGTTGCTCCTCATCTATCAATAACATACTACTTCTGTATAATTGCAATCGATCGATGTTCAGACAAAAATGCTCGAAACCCATAAAAATCTGTCAATTGGTCTAGACGGCTCAAGTCCCTACTTAGCTGTTTTTTTCATTATTTGGCTCTTAAGCATTTTAGTCCGCCTAGGTTATAAAAACCCGATCTCTAAATGTTAAAAAGTATACCAATACGATGGATACTTAAGTGAACTTACTATGGATAATGGTCTTGTACCTTTTATCCTTTTCTTAGCTAACACTTAACTACGAATCTATCCGTCCATAAACACAACTTCCTTTTCCTATTCACTCAGTCTTAATAATCTTATTAACTTAGCAACCCCTAAGATAAAACTACCATAAACACAAACTTCGCAAACCATCAAAAGTTAAACGTAAAAGAAGACTTAGGAACTTCCTCCCCATAGCTGAACTACATCGTACGAGTTTCCCATAACTCCGTTGTGGTTATGGGAGCGGCACGAGACGACACGACATAATATAGGGGTAGGTACGGCGCGACATAATATAGCACTCCTCTGATTGAAGTTATTGTCTCCATAAAATGTGAGTTGTTTCCGTTCGATGACCCAGTGTGTTAGGTAAAGTGGTCGTTTTTGCGACGGTTTTTTACCACACTTTTAGGTTATTTTGTTGGGGTTTGAACTAATAAGTTTCTATTTTGTTGAGTACCTGGTATGTACTTGTTAATAGGCCTAAGCTATTTTACCAATGCTAGCGAAGGAGGTGGCGGGACGGATGAGGGAGAGAGCCTCCCGTCTTAGTCGCCGCGGGAGACGCTCCGGGCGTCGGGAGCCGCGTGACGACTCCCGGCCACCGTAGGCGCGGGCCTGCGGGCGGAGAGCAATGGGTAGCTCACCGCCCGATCAGGACCAGGCCCGTGCCGGACGGCGCTTATATGTTCCACGCGCGCCTCAAAGAGTTGTCAGCATAATTTGAGGGGCCCCTTAGGGCCGAAGCCTGCCGGATCAGCGGGATTGTCCGAAAGGGTTACCGCTACCCCGGAACATAAAGGGCGAAGGAAGGAACATGGGTGGGTTTTAGGGAGTAAGATTCTGGCAATCCCTTCCGCTCCACCCAGAGCGGGAGGGGTCATTTGATGATTTCTCATCCGGAAAAAAAAAAGCTATTTTACCAAACATATTAACGCTGTTGTTAGAAGGCAATTATAATTAAAAGTAACCGTGATTTTTTTTTGTCTGCTCTTGCACTTAGGAGGACTTCTGAGGTTTTATTTAGAAGTGCCCATGTAGGTTTGTGAAATAAAATATATCGACCAGTCTCTTATTTTGCCTCTGTATGTGTTAATGTGCTTCTTCTAAACTCAAACTCAAAGTATTTATTTTAATTAAACCAATTACAGCCACTTTTGAATTGTCTAATTGCATTGATCTTCATTAATATATCTAGTACACCGTATGGTTTTGCAAAATAAGTTTTTATCAGATCATACAACGTCCGCAATAAGAATATACCACAATTATTACTCGTTCGTTTATTAACCACTTTCTGAATTGGCCACGTGCAACTCTTTGTACTTCACCCTAATTCCGTAACACAGTTTCATTCACAATCCAACAGTTTTAAAGGATATTTCTAATCCATTGCTTCATAGGTTTAATAAATTCATGTGCCTAACAAAATAAATAACGTAATGAGTGTGGCTGAACAGTCAAACTAATAGAAAATGACATTTTCCGTGTGTTACGTAATTACCCCGCAGTTGTAACTGTACAACAATCTTTTGGCGCGTGGCAAAAATCGGAATTAACGCTTCCATCTTGTTTTTCCAATACAATTTCACACAAATGTTTACCAACAACGCCCCTCTGTCAATGTAATTCAAGACTCAAAAGATCCTTGTACAGCTACAACTGCGGGGTAGTATCTGCAACATGACGTAGACAGAAACCACGTCACAGGGAAGTCTTGACCTGTCAGTCTGTTGGCAATGGGACCACATAATGGGTGACGTAACTTATGCACATAATTGAGCGAACATGGTGTTGGACCGCGCCCAAGCATGCCACGGTCACTGCCGGTGACATATCGCATAATACCGCTAATGTACTGCCGGTATTGGGGGAAATGACCTTAGTGGGGTAGGGTTTAGAAGAGGAAAATATGGAGTCTAGGGAATTCTACGGTACAACCCTTGCGCCCGATGGGATTACCCAGCGGCAAAAATGATGAACTCCGTACGAATTTCCATCTCCTATTTAACCCTATTAGGGGATGAATTTACTAAAATCCTTCCTTAGTTCTCACGGTCACCTTTGTTATAAAAGGTACTTCGTGCAAAATTTCTTGCTTCTGGACCCAGAAGTTAAGCTTGTTGTGTTATCTGTAAGTGAATGAATGAATGTATTTCTGATATACTTAATTCGGAAACTTAGGGACTCATTCATTCAGAGGGGCAATTATCTTAAGTTTAGGAACGTTCACAGTCTGATTACAGTCTCAATCTGTCAAAAATACCTGTAATTTCCCTACATTTTTGACAAGTTTCTGACATTGATGGTCGCTGAGATGACATTGCGACTAGATTTTGAACGTTATTAATTTGAGGAGTTGGCCTTCAGATCAAAAAGCCTTACAATATAGATACCCACTGATAAAAACAGATCTCTTTTCTTTGCTTTTGTCTCTTTTATAAAACGGAACTTTTTTGTATTATCTCGTTATACGTTTAAGACTGCAGTATTCAGCTAAGGAATTTACAAATGGGGAAGGAAGTAAGCGGAATTATGTTTAGGGACGACAGTAATAACGTATGCCATTCTAAGTGCTGGGAACGATAGTAATGTCTGCCACCTGTTTAGGAACACCTGTCGCTATATCAATGTTTCTGAACCATTATAACTACATTGTAAGTAAAATTGCGTATTATATTTCTCTATAATGTTTGTAATAGTAGATTCCTTTGCACTTAGATAATAGTCTTAATTTTCGCTGACACAATTCAACAAGTTCATTCCGTCAAGTATTTAGATAAATAATTATGAATAACTTTCTGAATAATTATGTTCTCTAGCCTCCCTTCGAAATCAAGCATTGAAATACTCTTGCAACGACATTCTATCAGCCCCCTAAGATACCTTGACATTTGACATCGACAACTTTATATTTCATACTTGACGATTCGTAATTGATGTCATACTGTTCGGTTCGTTCGTTATAAATGCCCTGACGATGTCAAGCAACGTTGCGGAATGTTGCTGGTGAAACAAATTACGACAAAATCGCTTATGGAATAAAAACGTCTAATCAACACAATCAATAACTTTTCATTAATTCCCAGAACGTTTCCATGTCTCATTCAATAAATCAGTAACACAATAAAAAAACCCATATTGTGCAATATAAATATTAAAATCTTCGTAGATTTATAATAAAAATTTTGGCGCTATACCGGCACCGAATGAAAATATTGGCAAATGATAAAATGGCGGACTGTTTGGCAATCGGCCAGAGTGTAAAATGTAACATAACGCCTGAATTTTACATGCAAGTTACGTTTCGATATTTCGAGTATTTTTGTTGTCGTTTTAAAGTAAATAGGTGTTGAGAAAACTTTTTATTTTCCGCAAGATAGAACGGAACTGGTGTCACAAAAGGTTACTTTCAATTTGGTACGTCAATCATTTACTATACCATTTTAACCAAAACGGTAATGAAGACATATGTAGGGCGCGTTGGAGCACTTACTAATGAGCATACTTACCTATAGCTAAGTAAGCTGAATGGTTCATAAATATTGTTGTTTTTACAAGCACTAAATATTATATACAGAATTAATAAGGAATTTCCACCTGTCTTTTAGATTCCAGTTTTGTTCTGCAGTGTCTTCTCAAATATCTCTAGGTATATTATATAGGTTATAAACAGGTTTTTTAGAAAGATATTATAACCTTTTAAAAAACCTGTTTATAACTTTTGCACTTGTGTTTCTTGCGGTTTCTTTGTGTTGATGCTGAAAGCTCAATTCACGTCAAAATTAACATTGGTCGTATTCATCAGGAATTCCGGACCCTTTTCGAGTAAATTATACCCAATTTTATTTACTCTACCTTCGTTGAATTAGAATTCTTTTGCAAATAATTTCTGATATTTGTCAAGTGATTTTCGTCTGTTTGGCGATCCTTTTGCTGAAATACCTTTGGCAAACATACCAACTTCTGTCGAACATAATAATTCATGTACCTATAGAGTGGGCTCTGCAAATAAGATGAACGTATAGCAAATATTATGAAGTTACAAGAAGTTTTCTTAGATTCATAAAAGAGCATAAGAGTCAATTTAGACTCTAGAATTTTAAAGGTTCCATTTACCTGCGTTTATAGGGTTTAGTAGATAATAATTAAAAAAGAAACAGTTAACGTAATTTAAAAATCTTTAACCAGACGGTCAAGATAGAACGCAGAATAGCCAAGTTCGTCTTGTAGTAGCGCATTTTTCTTTTTTCTTAAAAGAAAATGTCTCCGCTCAAGGGAGCTTTTACAAGCAATCCCATAAAGAGCGTGAGGGCGCCGTGCTGCATTTTCCTTAGTAAATTAAACGGGTGTCAACGTCTCTTAGGAACCGTGTCCGGTATTCACCCGGACGGACCGGTATTTACCGTTGCGTTGGCGCGTCCGGGCGAAAAATAATACAAATTCTCATGTTTGAAATTGTGGTATTTACGAGACTGGTAGCAGGTTATGATGGATTGTGATTTACATTAAATTGTGTCACAGATTTCATCATCTTTTCTTAACTGTAACAATTTGTCTGCATTTCCCTTTCGGAAGAAACTCCATTTTTTATGATATTATGTTATGGTTGCAATACTTCATGTGAGATTCTTTCATTTTGATACGGGAGAATTTTATTCATACATTCTTCTAACTTGAATGAGCTCTCTCGTAATCGTCGTATTTTTATGATCTCGTTTGCGAATTATTCTAAACATTTGCGACATTTGGTACCACCTAAGCATATTTAAAAATTCGTAGAAATAACATTAATATCGTACGTTGATAAGTAATTCCATCCAACTTCCTAATTGGCTCCCCGTTTGCCGCCACCCCAGCGACGTCACCCTTTGGACGGAAATCATCGTTTTACACATTGATTAGCACTTTTATTTATTTAGCAACATGTTTCGTACGTGTTTTCAAAGACGTTTTTCTTTAAAATGTGTTTCTATAAAAGGAAGGACGTGGTTCATGTATCGGTCGTGTAAGGATAGTTTTTAAAATGATTGAACGATATTGGTTCGCTACTTAGTTTCATTTCTACGAAACAGGAGATCTGCAAATGCATCCGCATTTACACTTTTACAGACACGAATCAGAGGGGCAATTCTTGTAATTTTAAGAACTTTCACAGTCTTATCTCAGTCTTAATCTGTCACTCTGTAATACCTCTAATTTCCATTACATTATTGACAAGTTTTTGACGTTGATTGCCGCTGAGATGAGATTGACACTAGATTTTGAACGTTTTTAATTAAGTACGGGAATGGCCTTCTGATTGAAACCAATATTTGTAAGTCATGCAAATATTTGTTACTTTCGCGAATTGTGGCCGCGCATTACAGCGCTGAATCTTTACAACTACTGCGCACTTATAGCAGGCATTTTCCGATTTATGTCAATTCCAGAAATAAATAAAACTAACTTTTTCTGTTGATTCGGCTCACATACGTACTATCGTATCAGTTTGACAGCTATCTCACGGCCTTGCCACAACAATGACTGCTATTGCGAATCCATCAAGTATTTCGACAGGCGATAGTGTGCCAAATATAAAATAACACGAAAGAGTGATATTACTTACCCAATCTTAGCGCTACTGGCAATGTTTCTGAAACAAGAAAAACCACTATTAGGATCTTTTATCAGGGTAAGTAGGTTTATTCCTGCCTCTATAGATAATGAGCATGGTAACAGGTTGCCCGTCGATGTCCCTGCCACTCTGTGTACTATTAATGTCTCTGAATTTCCAATTATTTCTAAAACTCAGTATTAATAAAATAAGTCTTTTACTTAATCCGATCAAAACGTAGACGCAGTGATTTAATAATAAATGCATTTTACCGTAAATTCACAGCGTCTTGACAATAACTCGCGGTCACAATGGTATAATCACATTACCCGGAATGAATACGAAACAATTACGTTCTAAAACAAAACAGACTGGTACAGTCGACAAGACAATGGTTGGACCACAATTTATAACAAAACCTCGAGTTTTATCAAGGTTATCGTATTTTATTTGACAATTTGTCTGATAATGGAAACTAAATAGTCAGTTGGAAGCACGAACAATGGACAGATTCTCTCCTAACGAAACCAAATGAGTGTGTTATTTGACATGAAAACCATTATGAAAAAACCATAACCATATTTTCCAATTCTTTTTCCCGCTGTAGGTAACTTGTAGGCATTTTAAATAAATCTAGTGACTTTTGCTGCTAACCGTTCGCGACAGTACCGAGTGAGGCGTCAGTAACCGTCTTTGCTGCTTACAGCCGCGTCGAGATAAACAGCATCGCGCAATGCCGCCATCTTGACAAGCGCAAACATTAGCCGACTACTTACGACAAATTATATGGAAATATACGAAGAAGTAAATTGGAAGGTACCGGCTATCTGAAGCAGAAGAGCTATTAGGTATAGCTGTTGTTTTCGCGGTGTTAATCAGCATCGGACGGTTACGACTTGATCATGTTGACGATTTCAGCGGTGCGGTTGTGGCTAACACAAGACCAAAATGTCTTTTTTCAGATCTATCCACTAACTACATCTTGCTGGCAGCTCTTAAAGAAGAAAGATAAGGTTTCATGTTAATTATAAGTTAGAAAAGCTGCACTTGATTTCTCAGTTTTATTATAGACTTACAAATTTTATAAAAAAGGGTTATGTATCAACATGTTACCACTGACCTGTACCTATTTTTTCTGTTCTGATTTTCTTGTCTGTTTATATATGTGTGTACATAAATGGTAAATAAATAAATAAATAAATAAATATTAGCCCTCAACGTGTCCTCACACAATACTCAACAGTACATTTCCAGGAAGAGGTCTCCCAAGTCGGTGAAGAGAACAGTAATGACTTTGACGACGACCGGATCCGACAGCGCGCTTCAAGAGCACTTTATTAAAGACAATAACTCCAGTGTGTGGGCGCTTTTCATAGCAACAGTATTTTATTGAATGGTGGGTAAT
Organism: Apamea monoglypha; assembly: GCA_911387795.2. Classification (NCBI taxonomy): domain Eukaryota; kingdom Metazoa; phylum Arthropoda; class Insecta; order Lepidoptera; family Noctuidae; genus Apamea; species Apamea monoglypha. The sequence continues at coordinate 18,205,997 of OU426926.1, read as the reverse complement.
TTATTATCTTTGAAAAAAATGGCTGAGTACACAATGGAATCGAGTTCCTTTGGGTCTCAAGCGACATCTAAGTACCGGTTCAGCTTTGGGTGTTGAACTTGTACTTAGAAGTCGCTTGAATTAGTTTCTTGAATTTATTTTATGTCGCTGTGGGAGATTTTTAACGTCAAAATTACATTAATTATTTATAAAAAGGTCTAGTCAGTTGCATAAAGTTCGGATCCTCTCGTTTATTCGGATATGAGGCCAAATTTTATGCTGCATTTTTATGATAATGCAATTCATTGAACATATTTTTCAGAATCATACCTACAGGTGATCTGTTTGTTTTTTTATAAATGCTGCCAATATCTTTTTTTCTAGTAAAACTCATACCTAAGCTAAAATCTACCTATATTATGTGCGTAGTTAGCGCAAGGCACAATGCGGTTTCAAAAACAAAGTTGAATTTAAAGTCAATTTAAAGGCAAACCAAACGTATAAGGCACGGTTCCAAAACCGAAATTCTAAACCACTGCCAATCTAACCAAACAAATTCGACGTACGTACATAACACAGACGTACCGTCATGCAACAACAGATCTAGCGAACAAGCCACGCGTAGAATACGTACTAGCGACACGCTGAATCAATGTATGTTTTAGCTCTGCGTAGAGTGCAAACATGTCTAGCGTGAACCGCCACACGTAGTTCACACAAAAACATCACACATGGGAATCCATGGGTGTTTGGTATAGATGATGTGTTTGTTCTGTTCGTATAGGGGAGAAACTGACATGGTTTTGCTGTCGACACAAACAGGTTGAAATAACCGACTGCGTGGTATATTTCTCGGCATTTTGCCTTCGTCCATTAATATAGCCCCTCTTGCGTAAAAGGTTGACAAACAGGCTACGACCTACGAAAGTAGCCGCTCTAAAGACACCTCTAATATCAAAGGGATTTGCTGATGCGTTTTCAACGTTGGTAACTGGTTACTGCTAGCCTGTATCATCTCACTACTGGGCAAATCCCTACCTCCATGACTTCCAGCATTTGGATCCAGGGGCGTAATTGCGTAACATACTAACAGTAGGAATGGCTTTCATTCTGACTGTTCAACAACATTCATTGCGTTATTTACGTTGTTCAGCAGACAAATTTTTCGAACGTATGAAGCAATGGATTAGCAATATCCGTCAAGGTGATTCAGATTGTGATTATAGTGAGTTACGCCATTAGGGTGCTGGGCTTCTGTTAATGTGTACCACTGAGTTATCAACTTTGAGTCTTGAATATTCTCAATTTTATTAAATACCAGTCCATGCCACACATATTTTACAGACATAAAATATTAAGCGGTACATGAACGTCAACGGCTCCACGTTAACTCGAGACATTTAGCCGAGTATCAGTCTGTAATAAATGTCTAGCAATCAGTGTCATTCACATACACGTTAGTCTTTAGTATATGACAGGCGATATAGGGTGCTTTCCAACTTACTAGGATATTAGATCCTTTTCAAAATAGTTGAGGAAATTACTTACCTACTAACATGTTAACAATTCAATGTGTCAATTTGTTGTCTGCACGAGTGTAACCACCACAGACATGCAGGTATAATAGACGTCTAAATTAATAGACGTTTAATAGTAATTGCTGAAATGAATTATAGATTTAAACGTCTCTTCATTTAAAAATACACGAGAATAAAATTGTCACAGATTTTCTCTTTTAGCTTATAACTAAATGAAACGTGACTATTATATATATACGAGTAGGTGTCAGTACATTTGTCAATACAGTACATTTGAAATTTTCGGAGCGGACACCTTAACTTAATTGCTTTAGTTGTAGCCGTTGTAGGCCAGTTACAGGAACCTAATATTAGGTAAAGTCAGGGAAATTAAATGTATTCTTCAAAGTACCAACTTACATTGTCGGTATATTTAAATATCAACGGCCATTCTTGACACTGAGTTGTATAAAATGGCTATAACACAGCAAATTGACGTTGTTTGTCAATGTAGTAAACAATAAATGTCCCTGACCTATTTAAATAAAATGCCTTTTCAACTACTGCATACAACATGACTACACTCAAGAAACTATTCAACACACGAATCCTAACACATATTCCATTACAATTCCCTCTGTCACATCCAGCTTCACCCGACATCTGTTACCCAAGCGAGTGTGCTTCAAATTCATTAAGAGCATAGATGATGAGTGCCAGCTAAGACCAGATTAAATTCAACTCCGTGAGCTGGGCTGAACGTGCTTTGTTCACGCTGTGACGTCATAGAGAGATTGAAGTAATTTAGAGTTGCGTCATCAGTTCGTTGTGTGTGGTCTTTTGTTGGGTATTGAATGAACTGAGGAAGTGTAGAAAATTGATTGTTTTTTTTCATTATTGTGACCGTATTCTGTTTGTGGTGTAAGAAGTTTCATTAAAGGGGATGCGCTAACTGCCGATCTGCAAATTGCAAAAACGTAAGAAAAAAAATTATCTCACGGGCTACCCTGACGGTTTCACCGTAACATAACATGAATACATAGACAAAGACGATAGCTTAGCATAGTCAGCCTAGAATGTTCCCACTGCAGGGACTCAGGCCTCCTCTCGGCAAGAGGGAGTTGGTCTTCGATTTTGTGGTTCTAGGACATGCCGGTTTCCTCACGATGTATTTTTCACCGTTTTGAAAGCAGTGGTGATGAAATAAGTTACACAAAGTAAAGTGCCTGCTTGGGTTCGAACTCCTGAAATACAACCAGAAGCCATAGTTTTTACGCGAACATTTGTTTTAATGTTAACATAACGTGATTTGAGTTTTTCTCGTTGGCAACATTGTTAGTCGGCCTTAGTAGTTAAGCAGTTTAGTAGCTACATTTGGCACCTATTTAGACCCCAATTATTTTAAGTGCCAAGTCAACTTGCATGAACAATGGACTTGGCTACTATTTCGCATTTAGTTTTTGCATACAACTGGCCTGAAAAACGTTGATAAGTCTTGAATAATTTTCGGCTTACTTCGACAGCTTAAGTAATAAAGGAGCCTCTACAAGTGACGTCACGGATGGCCAGTCGGCTGCGCTTCCATCCGGCTGTCTGGGTGAATTTTCTACCGCACAATGGGAAAAATTTCTCATGTATTATATTGAAGATTTATTTTCCATTTCTCCTTTCGGAGGTCTGTTGAATAAGATATAATAACCAGTGCCTTTGCACTCATTACTCATATTAGTATCTATATCTATTTGACTGTGTAATAAATATTATAAATTGAAGTCGCATTTCGTATCTGTCTGTGTGGCCGCTGTGTTCTTCTAAACTCTACAACGAATTTTCATGCGGTTTTCACCACCATTTAGAGAATTTATTCCGGAAGGTTTATGTGTATAAAACATTACTATTAAACACAATATGATAAAGAAATCTCGATGTTTTGTCAATTCGTCGAAATTGTGCGATGCAGGGGCCACTGTCCTACTTTTTTATTCCTACTAAACGCGAAAGTTTGTGAAAATGGATGGATGGATTGATGTTTGTTACTCTTTCACGCAAAAATGGATTTTGATGAAACTTCACAGTAATATAGCTTACACCTTCAAATAACACAGGATATTTTTTAACCCGATATTCCCACGGGATCGACACTTATGCGGGAGAAACCATGAGGCACTGCTAGATGGTAGCCAGTACCAACCCGAGGAAAGAATCCCTAATCATAACACTAAAAATAATATGTAAAAGGAAATGTGATATATATAATATCTCCTTTTAAATAAAGATAAAATAAAATAAATGTTTGTGTTTTATTGCACCTATATACATAAAAAAAAAACACAGTAAAATCATAAAAAATTTAAACGTAGAAGATTTTTGTTTTAGATAATTTTTGAAACTCATTTGCAAACGTTCATTTAGAAGTATGTAAGTATGTATGTATTCATTGTACAATTTATGAATTCATCTCTTAAGGTCAGCACACACACAAATTAGATAAGCAAAGGTCCACAAACCTAAATCCAGCAAGTACCTATGTAATTGAATATACTGCCCAAAGGCCTCAGGGTCAAAACGTCGCAGCGGCACATTTTATCTTTGTTTGTCCCTAATTTATTAATATTGCAGAACTCCGCGAAGATAAAATGTTTAATTTATTGTTAATTAAAAATGTGTTGTGTTGAGTGTGAACTAATTTGTTGAATAAGTAATTATTTTTCTTTGTCGAAATTATTAGATTAATTTATTTTGTTTTGTGTCTGGGATTTGTTTTAGAATCGTCAGAGTACGTCAATATTAATGAGCAACAGGGTCAAATTAAATTGGGAAACTTCGCGGACGTAGTGATTTTGGTATGATGATATCTTAACGCGATAAAACAAAAATGAAATTAATTTGACGATTTTTAAACTGATATTACTTCTGTAATATCAGTTTAAATATCAGCTTTTAATTGTGTTAACTTCACAGACGTGATGGGTATCGATGTGTCAATACGACAAAACTAAAAAAAACAAATTTTCTCTACTCAAACTTCAAGTAACAAAACATCCCGCGGTCGGTGACTATACAAAGAAAACATATTTTTTTTTTTATTTTCATTTTATAGTGTTTACATATCGATACCCACCGCGTCTCTGGAGTTTCTCTAGCTAGGTAATTAAATTTGACACTGTATTATAATAGAGTTGCTAGAAACATTGTGTTATTATGCAACTAAAAATATCCGACTTTTTCAAAGTTGTTGTTGTTGTTGGTGAATTGCAGTAAAGTTCCTACAAATTGCAACGTTTACAATTACCACCGCTAACTGTAGCTTCGTGTTTTCTCGTTTCTAGTTTTCTTTGCAATCAACTAATAGGTTCTAATTTTATTTCACGATCAAGTTACGTAGCGGGTTCCTCGTTTCAGATTGAGTCTATTCTAAGCTCATATGGTAAAAGTGAGGCGTGCTATACATTTGTTCAGGTAGGCATGATTCGGCACAGCCGGGCGGCAAAATCGAATATAATACATAAATGTAGGAGATGGGTTTGACGAGAGAAACACTTTTTCAAGATGTCTTCGTTTATTTTGGCTCGTTAAACACAAAATACAAAATTTAAATCTTCGTAACGTCGTCGGTTCGTTTTAAATCATCCGTCATTCCCTCTCCTCCCATTCACACACTGCCACCTCTCATTCACTCATCTTACGTTCCATTTAGCAATGAATTTAATGTTTCATTTCACGGTTAACTTTAATTATTTTAATTTCTAAGAAAATAGGCCCACATAAATATATGTTCCAGAAAGAGCCACTCGGCTCAGCTCGGATTGTTCCGAGCCGACCTACACATGATTCAACGAGGGTAGATGCTGAACGTAGTTTGCCGATCAGCATGAAGCAAATAAAAATCAGCCAAGGGTTCCGTAATTGGGTACTACATCAATATACGTCACGGTCGATTCAAATTCAACTTCCAATTTCGGTCCAACTGCAAATGTAAGTTTGCAATCGCAAAAAAATAATGATAAAACTACAAAAAAAATTTAGAGCTCCAAGGGACCGTTGATCTTGATCAATTCTAACTTGAAACCTCCACGCGTTCCTAAGAAAAAGGGTCTTGAAAGACTGACAGACAGACAGACGGACGGACAACGAAGTGAGGGTCCTATAAGGTTTTTTTTTCCTTTTGAGGTACGAAAGCTCTTACATAACCAGAATATGAATAAATGCTTGAATGTGTCGACACGAACAAGTGTAGCACACTAGCACCCCTTTTTTTGAGTGGGAAATCATCAAATGACGTCTCCCGCTCTGGGCGGAGCGGGAGACGTCATCGACGTCGACTTTTACTGACTAAAACCCACCCGTGTTCCTTCAGTTGCCTATGCCAGGGGCCACGATATCTCTTTCGAACAACCTGCGGCCCTGGCAGGCATCGACCCTAGCGGACTCCGTCAGTTTGTGCTGACATCTCTTTGAAGCGCGCGTGGAACACAACGCGCCGTCGACCTGGGCTTTTTCCTTACCGGGCGGCGACCTGCCCATTGCTCGCCGCCCGCAAGCCCGCGCCTACGGTGGCCGGGAGTCGGCTATTGACTCCCGACGTCCAGGGCGTGTCCTGCAGCGATTAGGAGCGTGAGGGCGCAGAGATTGCCTCTCCCAGACGCCCTCCGCCTCCTCCTTTGCGAACAACACTGGCACCCCTTTTTTTTTTTTTTTTCTGTGTGGGAAATCATCATATGACTTCTCCCGCTCTGGGCGGAGCAGGAAGGCGTGTCAGACATTTACTGACTAAAACCCACCCGTGTTCCTTCAGTGGCCTATGCCAGGAACCACGGTATATCTTTCGAACAACCCGCGGCCCTGGCAGGCATCGGCCCTAACGAACCCCGTCACTTCGTGCTGACAGGCGCGGGCTTTCGGCCGGCGAGCTGCCCGTTGCTCGCCGCCCGCAAGCCCGCGCCTACGGTGGCCGGGAGTCGGCTGGTGACTCCCGATGTCCAAGGCGTCTCCTGCGGCGACTAGGGGCGTGAGGGCGCAGAGATGACTAGGGGCGTGAGGGCGTAGAGATAACACTGGCACCCCTAAGATTCTATTAAAAGGGCCGGTTGTTTCAAACGGTTGGTTAACGTAACATACGTACGTCAAATAATAACGATTACGTAATTGTTATTATTTGGCGTAAGTCAAGGCCATAATTTTGTAATTGTAATTTGAAACAACGCTTTTTTGGTTTGAAGATAGTTAGCGCCATTTTTGACGTATACGTGTGCGTCAAGTGGACGTGAAACAACCCGCCCTAAAACCTATAGCTTTACCAGAGTTCGTGGCAGACACACTTCTGGGTTATAATAAAACCGATGAAAGCCCTATTATATAATAATTGATATCCTTTACACAATAACCATACTCTATACCTCTTCAATTCTATACATATTATATCGGTTATCATAAGTTATAACCGCTTGTATCCTAATAAAACTAAAACAGTGTACCTACTAATTACAACAGCCAGTACAAACATGTTAATAATTGTACCGTAAACATGTTCAATCTATTCTTCCGTCAATATACCTACCTAATTAGTTCGTGAAGAGGTAACTTGGTGAAGCCTTCCCCTTGTTTGGTTTTGGATCAGTGGCGTAAATTTGTTTGGTAAGGGAGTTATGGTCTGGGGCTTGTTTTAGTGAGATAAAGCAGATTTAAGGGTTGGAACTTGGAGGAACCACACAACATCCACAGTCTTAAAACTGTAATATGTACAGACGTCAGCTGGCAGGTCAAGCTACCCGAAATTGTCAAATTTCCCAATCAAGAAATTTGACAGATTGTAGTAGCTTGATGTACTGGCGTCTGTACTATTATGAAGGACGGGACGGTTGACGTGTGTCGGGTATGCCACCGCCCGGGTGAGTCCATCAGACATATTATCTATGGTTGTTCTCGTCTGGCTAACGGCGAGTAATTTCAAAAGCATAACCAAGTACGAGGGTGACACTGAAAGTTTTTAGAACTGGCCGCGGTAAACGATATAATAAAAAAATAAGTTCAAATTTTGAAAATGGAACTCTTTGCCAATATTATTGTGTATGTATTTTATTTATTTGTCATTTGTTTTTTTATGACTTTCGATGTCATTTAAGTCAACAGGAAAGTTATAGTAGACTTCGATTGACCTTTCACGATGAAGCCCCATCTCGAGCCACTGTTTACAACTGGTTTAATGAGTTTAAACGTGGTCGCACTAATCTCACCGATGATCTGCGTGAGGGACGGCCTTCTACGGCGACGACTGAAGATAACATCAGTGTTGTGCGGCGTATGATAGAGACTGACAAAAGAGTGACTTATCAGCAGATTCGGACAAGCTTCGGCATCGGTATGAGTCAAGTGCACAAAATCCTCCATGAACATTTAGCAGTCAGGAAGCTTTGTTCCCCGTGGATACCTCATAATTTGACAGAGGCCCAAAAGCTCCGTCGTGTTGATTGGTGTCGTGAAATGGTTCAAAAATTTAACGGAGGTGACTCAAAAGCTGTGTTCGACATACTTACGGATGACGAAAGCTGGATTTATTGTTATGATCCTGAAACTAAGAGATAGTCTGCTGTCTGGGTGTTTCCTTCCGAGGAGTTGCCAACTAAACTGAAGACAGAAGAGAGAGTGGGAAAAAAGATGGTGGCCTCGTTCTTCGGAACGACAGGTCATTACGCAACAATTGTTTTAGGGGATCGAAAAACAGTTACTGCAGAGTGGTACACTAACAATTATGTGCCACTTGTCTTGGAAAAAGTTCGGGAGAAACGATCTCGCAGTAGGATCCTCCTTCACTACGAGAACGCCTCGTCGCACACCACCAAGCAAACAATCGACTACTTGGCGACGTCAGACGTGGAATTACTGGGCACCCGCCCTATAGCCTCGACCTCGCACCTTGCGATTTTTATTTATTTCCGAAAATAAATAAAAAGAAAAACTTCGAGGAAAACGTTTTATGGAGGGCGAGGAAGCAGTGGCTGCGTTTCAAAATGCCGTCGAAGAGGACTAAGGACGAGTGGGCAAAGTGCTTTTCTCAGTGGTTCAATCGGATGCAGCGATGTATTGATGTAAATGGACACTATTTTGAAAAGATATAATAAAACTAATAACTTGCTAGTTTGTTCAGTTTTTTATTTTCTAAGAACTTTCAGTGTCACCCTCAGACAACCAGCAACTTGCTTTGAAATATAAACTTGTGGATTCTGAGGTGCCGTATTACAAGCTTGTGCCAGACCCAAATCTTGAAAATGACCATGTCACGTTGTACTGAGATCGGTCTATCATTACTGACACTGATTGGTGATAGATCGATTGGCGCGCCGCACAATGATTGTCAATGTTACTGTAGCGGTATCTACAACGCCACATGCGAACAACGCGTCATACTGACGTCACGCAAATCCTGCATCTCGCAAGCAGAGTTTACCGCGCAATTAGCATATATACAATTTCCCAACATCAATCGTTGGGCAATTGCCCGCCAAACACAACACCCGTCTGGTCGGAGGATCCTCCCTTTTCTATGGAGGATGAGTGAAATTTACACCCTGTTCCTCACGCCTCTAAATTACCATTCCACATGACGAGAACCTCGTGAAAGCTGAGAGAGAGAACCAAATTAATCCAAATTAATTAAATATCTTGACTTAGCACACGAGGTTGACATGTGGAATGTGAGCTCAGCTGTCATTGTGCCAATTGTCGTATTGGCCAATGGCCTGATGGCGGAAAGCCTCGACCAACATCTATCAAAGCTCTCGTTATGCGGTTGGATTAAGGGCCTAATTCAAAAGGTATTATTAGTACTCCTCGCTATGGCTCGCATTGTGAGGAGGTTCCTGTCTCTGGAGCTCTAACCATCGGTAGCTTAGACCCTGCTCCCGACATCGGCGGATCACAATTTTTTTTTAATTTTTGTTTTTTTTTTAAGAAATATTTAAAAATATAATAAGATAAGGATATAGATAAATAAACGAATAACAATATGTACAAGTATATAGGGTGACTGGTAATTAGTGACCGATACTTAATCACATGATTGTAGTTATCATATTAACCAACTTTCCCAAAGAAACGACTTTTTTTTAAATTGCGCATGACCCCAATCTCTGCAATACAATATTGAGTCATCTGCCTAGCCTTTTCCCAACTATGTTGGGGTCGGCTTCCAGTCTAACTGGATGCAGCTGAGTACCAGTATTTTACATGGAGCGGCTGCCTATGACCTCCACAACCCAGTTACTGGGTAATACGAAACCCCTTGGTAAGACTGGTTGTTAGACTTTCGGGCTTCTGAGGACCCGTAACGACTGTCAAAAATCCACGAACGACAGCCGTGACCAACGGCTTAGAGTACTTTCCGAGACACGGAGGGGTCTTGGTATGTAAAGATGATCACCCATCCACGGACCAACAGCGGCAAGCGTAGCTTAACCTGATTAATCGACCCGTCGACCCGACCCGACCTGACTCGGCTGTTATTACTTAGCCACAAGCCCCTTAGCTACAATACAATATTGAGTGTGACTATGAAAATAAGCTTTTTTCTTATGTAATCCGTGACTCAGCAGCTTTATCTAACCTCCAACTTTGAATTTCTGGAAGATTGAAGTGTGTTTTTATTATGTTGGTAATTTCCAATACTCTACTTGTTGCATAAAAAATCTAAGAAGGTTACAGTAACAAGACAATTTTGGTTTTATCTAATGATTATTCTTTCGATGTTCGATCACATTTTATCCCCACAGCTTTTAAAACCAGTAACAACAGCAATCGACGCACCTCATAGATTTTGCATTACCAGCGACCTGAATTTGTTCTTATCTACATAACAGGATCAGTCGTTACCAACAGCCGTGACTAATCGATGGACAAAATGTTACCGATGCCTGTCTTAACGTTGGATAAAGAAATATTGAACGTTTTCCATCACCGTTCTATTTTTTTTTCCTTCTCTTGTAAATGCCCAACCTTTATGAGGAGCTGATGTTGTGGTTAAAATTTAACGTGCGCTAGATGTATAGTGGACCTCGTAAGTGCTTAATCATTTTTGACAATAATTCTCACTAAATGAAACTTCAATTCTACGTGTCGCTGGCACGACAGGTGACAGCGCAGAGGTCACTTTGACTGCATGTTTTGGGGCACAGAGGGCAGGATATGAGGTGGAGCATAGTTTGTGACTCAGTTCCACGTCCACACCCTGCTGCCGTTCCGTCGAAATAGCCCCACTTTACGAGGTTCGATATACACCTTCCCACATGGGTTCGAAACTTCATTAAAGTTGAAACTATCAAACTGTCACATAAACAACTTGTTTTAGGACGTGCAAGATACATTAAACCTTAGGGTTATAAAGCAATTACAAGCTCCACTATACATTTAATATCTTTCATTCAACTCGTGAAAGCTATTTTAATGCATACTTTAATTGACTGTGGAATGTTCTGGAACATATCCCAATAAGGGATGACGGCAATAAATCAACTTAGCCTATCGCAGTCTGCCGAAGGCCCTCAGTAGATTAATCAATCACGAAGTGAACGTGTGACTTCGGCAATGATAAAAAATGACCTAATTAGTTTGGATTCTCGTTCAGGGTAAATTATGTGCTATCATCTGGCCATCTCTATGGTTGGGAATAATTGGTTTAGGAAGTTGTATTACTAAATATATCTACCTACTAGCTGCGCCCCGCGGTTTCACCCACATAAGTTTCGATCTCGTGGGAATATCGGGATAAAAATTATCCTATATGTTAATCCTAGTTATAAACCATTTGTGTGCCAAATTTCATCCAAATCCGTTTAGTAGTTTTTGCGTGAAAGAGTAACAAACATTCATCCATCCATCCATCTATCTATCCATCCATACAAACCTTCACGTTTAAAATATCGAACTTCTGCGTTTTTACAATATTAATTAATTTATAAACTAATTAATTTATAATAGGTAGATATTATAGTAAAAACGCAGAAGTTTGAGAACACTTTTGTTAATATTTCAAGCTAAGGTAGGTAAGGTAACGAATTAATATAAGACACTTTATCAGATCTCTATCTGATATGTTTTTAGGAGGAGGAACGTACGCGTTTTATTCAAATATACTAAAAGCTCTTAATTTTCCCTCTCAGTTTCACATAAACAACACACCGGGAACTAGGAAATCCCAGTAGGAATTCCAATGCAATTTGAGAACACTCCAATTCTGTTCCTCAAATCTACATAACACGATCAGCCGTTAACAGCAGCCGAGTCTAATCGACTGCTAAACGATTGTAGCCGATCCCTAGATTGAGTATCGATAAAAAAAATCGTTCTTTTATTGAACATCCCATAATCTGATACTGAAGGTCTTCGTTGAGCTGCTTTGGATATTTGGGGTTCGTTTTAAACGTGTTTTTTTTATGAAAAATACGGTCCGAGAAAGAAGGTTTTTGAGTGTCAGCTGTCAAGCGATTAGGTAGATTGTTATCAAATAATGCTCAAGTAATTGCAATTTAAACACTACGTTTACAGTCGAGCCTATGGTGGAACCTACAATAACCTGAATTTAACAGATGTGGTGCACACCTTCAAAAAGTAGACATGTTTACCTCGGTGCCTGTAATTTCGCAGGACACAATTCTTTTAAAAATAATGCTTTCCAGCGCTTGTTCTGCAACCTGCGTCCATACGAGTATATACGAATGTTTCACGGAATGTACCTTCTACACCAATAAGTATTTATATTTAATGCTTTTGTGCAGTGCAGTAGCGCAGTGTCGCGCAGACTTCCGACCGCGCCGGAACAGGCGCCCTCGGGCCAAAAGTCTACCTCCGCGGGACTCGCCAGATGTTGCGACAAAACGCATTAATAAAATTGCATTTTACAACGTAAGCACGTAGATATGGAGTAACTATTACTTTTATTGCTTTAGGTATGTTTTAAAGAAAGTCTCTGGCGTTTAAGCAGAATTTTTCCATCAACAAGGATTGCCTATCAGCTGCCCACAATAGGGGCAAAGTTGAAATATTTCTCTAGTTTTCTCATACTGTGTAGAAATAGGGTACGCATGCCGCGTTAATATGACACATCAAGTTTCAGAAAGAAAGAAACCGAAGAGCGGTGACCCAGTGGTATCTCCCGACTTACGAGTTGTAGGTCGTAAGTTCGAAGTCAGACAGGCACTTTACTTTGTGATTTAATTTCATCACCACTGCTCTCTAAACTGTGAAGGAAAACATCGTGAGTAATGTAGTAGTAATGTTTTAGGACCAAAAAATTCGAAGACACGTGACATCCGCCAACCTGCACTGGGCCCGCGTGACTGGTTATGGTCCACTCCCTCTGTCTCGCCTGTATCCCATCATTGGGAACATTTTAGGCTGATTATGATGTAGTTACAGAAAAAAACAAAAGTCACAAAGAAGACTCTCCACAAAGCAAACTCAAACTTTTTTTCAAATCGATGGCATACTGCACTGACAGTGGAAGTCCGAAGTATATTATACCGCCCCGGATAATATGTAACTGTTCTCCACTTCTAAAAGTCGAACTGCCCTAGCGAATGAACCTCTTCTACCAAGTACTACCAATGAAACAGGCTTTAGCAGTTTCAATACACTTCAAATAACAAATGGATAACGTCTTCAAACACGTAGAAAAGCCAATCAATTCATCCTGAAACTCACGACACACAAACACTTTTCTACATTTCGTATCGTTAGTAAGCATATTACTAAGGTCGGCTGATTCCTTTGTTCGTCAGTTACTATGCTCACTTAACTTCTACGATTGAAGAAATACCTCGATTCTCAGTATTAGTACTGAAATAGGAACGTTCTTTTGATGTCAGTCGCATGAGTGGGACTCGAATGGTTATGAGGTAGGAGTTGTGTGTGATCGTGATTTTTCTGTGTTCTGTATCAAAATTGGCGTAACGCAAATAAAACTTGGTGTATATTTCAAAGAAAATTTTGTTTTTATGCCATCATTTCATATTATTATGTACGAGTATGTACAACCAGAGAAATAATTATTTGTTTCTCAAATTGACACGCCTTATGCCATTTCACACAACTGTCTGAGAATGACAGTTATGACTGCCTGTACGGACAATTGAAGTTGTAAGTCAAATTGATGAACAATTAATTTCCCCTGACTTTACTTACCTGCTTGGATAAATTATACTGATTGATAATTTATATTTACTTAATAAAAATGTATACGTGATTTGATCTCTGTTAATTTCTATCGATTTCTAGAAATGTGAAAACAAAAGCTTGCGAATAAGCTTAACGAAATTACAGTATACTACATTTATATAAAAAAAAAATACCTTGACCGAGAAGCGTTCTCGCAACTTTTTCGATTTCCCAGAACTTTCAGTTTCAGCCTGCCCTTTTCACGGAACCAGGTGTTAACAACTGAAATAAAGTGTTTAAGCTGGAGTTGAAAAAGTAAAATGAATTGAGAAGTTAAATAATCGAGTCTGCGTAACACTGGTCAGTTTCCCTCAGTCGTCAGTTTATTTAATTCGCCACTTTCGTTGATTAGTCTGTTTCGCTGATTCGTCAGTTTTGCCGATTGCACGAATGCACACTTACATTCACCCCTCTTTGAAAGAAAGCAAAAGTATTTTTTAATGTTTTCTTAACCGTATTGTTTTAACACACATTAATTTCGGTCGTTTTAATAAAATCTGCTTACATACACCGCCTCAATTCAAGCCGAAACTGTGTCGTGATAAATTAACAGCGAGATTATGTACATACGCCGTATGCAAGCAAAGACTCGTGAATTAACAGCAGCAGTCAGTTGCGTTTGATATTAATATTTACTTCTACCAGATTTCATTTTACGACGAATGTGATACTGTGAATTGAAATATGGTATATTCATGACTTTTTACAAGCTGATTAATGTTATTAATATTTCATTTACCAGCTGTGCCCGCGGCTACTTGAAAAGTTTTTAATTTTCCGATTTGAGAAGCCCACTCACTTTTTATTTTTTGGCCTGGTATATACCTACCAAAATAGCCCTACCCATGAAAATCGGTGTGTGTTGTAATCGTAGTCTAAGCTTAGAACAGTCCGACATTACCTTGGTTTTGCCAATATTAAAAGCTGAAATCTGTCTTTTATTGTCAGTAAGAACCACGGATATCTATGGTAAGAACCGATTTACCTTGGACCCAGGTTAGCCGAAGCAAGGAAAACCTGTTCAGGAGAGCCGTAGACGACTCCGCCTTAGATTGTAAATGTGGTGCTGGCCCACAAACGATGGTACACTTAATATCGTGTCCTGCGTGTCCTGTCAGCTGCACGTTACAGGAACTGATGGACGCTGGTGATGGCGCCAAACAAGGAGCCGAATTCTGGGCCGAGTCCATTTAGATTAATATCGCCACGCTAAGAATAAGTAAAGATAGTGCGTTATCGCGAAACGAAGGTAATGCTTAAGAGCACCACTTGCACTTCTCAAACCACTAGTCAAACTAGCAGTCAAAATAATGTCTGAAGTGGTGTTTAACCCTCTATGACCCTCTTAATAAAGGGTTTACGATAGCGTTCTTAACTCTGAACACTGCATTAAGCACCATAATGAACCCTATAAAAACTCTTAAAGTGTAAATTGAAACTTGCCTACTTTAAGCTATAGTTCTAAGTTAGAGCGAGCCGGCTGAGCTCCGCTAGTAAACGACGTTTTAAACTTGTGTCTTATAATGTGGAAGTTATAATGAGGGTTACAGTTATAGTTTCTCGCAGATGAGGGTACAGGGGAAGGAGGGGGATTATCTTGTTATGTAGGTAGGTGAAGTTGACATGTGTTTTGGTGACGACGATTAAAAGTTGGGTGAGAACTTTGTAGTGTCAATTCTGAGGTAATTTTGTAGTCTGGGAATCAAAAGAGCTTCCTAGGTACCTGTCTAATATCTCTTTAACTGTTAGGTTGGCAGAGGTCAAGAGGTGGACTGACGGAAAGTGTTAGCTGCCGCTTACTTTACCTAGTTGCTTGCAGCCCAGAGATTTGTAGAAAAGGTTATATATTTCCCGGAAAAACTCCATAGCGAACGCGCAAACTAAATGTATATGGTGTGAACAAAAAATGATGACAACTTGAAATGTATAATTAAGTTTGTCCCAGATGAGAAGAAGAAACTAAAAAACAGCAAAAGGGTTTCCAAAGCCTGTTTTTCAATTACCGAGCACACAAAAAGCAAGTACTTGTAGTAGTGCCACATAAACCAGTTTTCTTCTCTTCGCACACAAACTACTCCCAGTTTTCAGTGCTTTAAGATCCTCAAAACCCACATAAGGTACTGAAACTGAAAAGCCTAAGAAGTGACACGCTTTGCTGTAACAAAAGGCGCACGCCACCGACAGTAATGGCTTCTTTTCAGCCAACATCGGATACCATCAGCAAAAAAGTTCTAGCTAATTAAAGTTTGAAAAGTTCGGATCAATGCGCTGACACCGTTTTATGAATCGAACTGGAGTTTCTGCTTTATCTGGTAGATAATTTGGTGTTTCGAGTTTCTGGAAGTTTACGCTCGTGTTAACTTTGTGGATGATTAGAAATGTAAGAGGGTCTAAACCATAGATCTGTTTTTTAATATATTACTATGGTCTAAACTGTCGATTCGTTGTGTTTTGTTTAGTCAGTACTAGCAGCTGTTGCCCGCGAGTTCGTCTGCGTGTATTTTGTAATTCATCTTTTTTTATACAAATATCCAGATGAAAAGTAGCCTATCGGTCCCAGGCTACCAATTTGTCACATTTCATAACGATCGGTTCAATATTTTAGGCTTGAAAAGGTAACAGACAGACCGGGTTACTTTTGCGTTTGTAATACCTAATAGTTTAGATTCTATGGTTTTTTTTTTTTTGGAGTGTGTATTTTTTTTGTCTTGCAAATAGCTGAAATGATTTAAAAACCTTACCAAAAGAAAGATGATCCGTGAACATTTGCAACTTGCTTTTATATTAGCTCTAGTTTGCTCTCCATTATGCTAAGTTTTCCTTGCAATTTTCAACGGGTTTTTATTTTCTCACCTGAAGCATTTTTCCTGTCGCTACGTTTAAGAAAAGCGCAGGTTGAATGCAGACACACTTCGTCCTTGCACCACATTCTTCTTGCTTAAGTAAGCTACTATAATTTGCAAACCGTACATGATAGGATGCAGTGTTTATGGCGGCGAGTGCACGTTTGCATTATCAATCGATTTTATATAATGGAGATTAATGGTAAAAAGGGAAAAATGCTGTTTAACATTTTGAGTAATAATGGTTCTTATTTATAAATATAGTTAATATATTTATTTGTATAGGAAACTAGCTGTTGCCGCGACTTCGTCTGCAATACAGAATGAAAAGTAGCCTAGTTATGTCCTTTTCCAGGTCATGGTCTACCCATGGGCCAAATTTCATTCAAATCCGTTCAGCCGTTTTAGCGTGAAAGAGTAACAAACAAACAAACTTGCGTTCGCGTTTATAATATTAGTTACCTTGATACTCATGAAGTCGCAGGAGGTCTGTAGCTTATTGTAAAAAAAACTAGAGGCATTTTTCCAGAAGCCTTAAGATAATTTTGGGTATAAATAACACGCTCATTAAAGCTATACTATCCTTTTGTCCAATACTGTTGTTGAAAACGTTTTCCCCACTGTGGGTTTGCATTTTTCAAATTCTCATCAAGGCACAAGGCATTCTGGCAGTCCATAAGCTTTCCACTTCCGCTCCCCGCTCTCAAACGCACCTACTACACCCAGCACGCCACGGGTAATTAAACTTCTTGAATTCTTGATTTATGTGCGAAAGAAAATTTTATTTCCTCCTCCCTGGCTTTTAGCCGAGTGAATTAAATTCAGGAGCGTGGTGGAAATAAATGGAGTGTTTATGCACTGCGAGTGTGTGAGAAAAGATTGCTGTTATTTACTGCTGTGCTTGCGCTGATTTTGGTGTGAGATTTGGAGAAAAGGATTGGGTTCTTTGTTCTTCTTGGTTTTTAAATGGGGGTTGAGTTATACTTACCTCATCCTCTGCCTAGCCTTTTCCCAACTATGTCGGGGTCTGCTTCCGGTATAACCGGATGCTTCTGAATACCAGAATTTTACATGGAGCGATTGCCTATCGAATCTCCACAACCCAGTTACTGGGTAGCACTATACCCCTTGGTAAGACTGGTTGTGAGACTTTCGGGCTTCTGATTAACCGTAACGACTGTCAAAAATGTACAAATGACAGCCAGATGATGAGTTATACTTATCTAATGGTTTAATTATGCCCTAATTATACATTGTTATACAGAGTATCGGAAAGTTATAGCAGTATTCACTTGTTTAAAATGATAACAAGTTCCATAGTATCGTATATTAGTTTTGATTTATATCTCACACTACAAAAGCAGCTTCCTCACACGATATTAAACTATGACCGTATAATCTCACATTTTTACATTTTCTTCACATATTTTCAAGAGTCTCCTTCTTTTCATATTAAACCCTATTCAGCTTTAAGACTGTGTATCTCAAGACACTTCACATCACTTCTATCAGAGGCAATGAAACCTTATTCCAATAACGTTAAAGTTTCAAATAAAATACACACACACGTGTGTATATTTTATTGTAGAAACGAGGTCGCAAGGGTTGAGGATGGCTTCAGCCACCACATCTCTCCCGAGTGGATGGCAGATCCCGAACACGCATTAAATCCACTATTAATCGCTGCGGGGTTATAGCTATTATGGCAATCCCTCCACCTTTGGGCAATATTAGCTCTGTTTAACATTTTAACTGCTTTGTTTGGGTAGACAAAGACGGACCCACGGGCAATTATAGTCGATGGGAAGATTATACAGGGTGGGAAAGGATGTGTTCGTGATTTTAGATTGCGTTTCAGTATTGCGTCCAGAAGATAGAGTAAATTAAATAAAACAACCATAAAAATGTAACCAATGATAAATGTTCACCTAAGGAAAATTATAAACTGACATACTTACAGCTAGGTTCCGGGTGGTCATCTATTAACAACACGTTTATAATCCTTACTTAAGTCTACTGGTTTACAATGAATGGTACTTAAAAATAATTATTTAACCGCATCCGATAAAACACATATTAACTATTTCAAACATTTACTCAAGTAAAAAAAGCCGTAGTAATCACTTAATTCAAGTGAGAACAATGGGTTTATTCGCTAAAAATGAACAAATTTGTTCCAACCCGTTATTCCTGCCTCACATGTTCTAAAAAACACAATTAGTCCATTTTCACCTGTCCATTAAATAGGAAGCTAATTGTTCGCGTCACTCTCAATAAATTTAAAATTAACAGACTCAATAAAGAAACAGTTTCGAAGATTAGTCTAATAAATACGAATACAGCTTCAGATTTAAAATATCGCCAATATCATTGGAAACTTTATAATAGTTCTGAAATAAAATCGTAAGTTGGCTCCTCTTTTTACTATTTTTGAATTCATATTAAAATTAGCTGTTGCTACTTCGTCTGCGTGTTTTGTTTTTCATCACCTACCTGTGTGTACCTAAAAGTAACAGAGAGACAGATTTATTTTCGCATTTATTAGTATGGATACAAAGAATTCAGAAACTTCAAGGACAGGACAAAAGTGATTTCTTCATTTTAACACCAGCCAATGGAGCTCATTACACCAGTGACGTAGACAGCAACACGTTTGCCGCCGTACAAAGGGTGGCTGCAAATAAAAGCACAAGTTTTGTCACAAAGTGCGACTGTAGTGTCAATCTGTCTGTGTCCACTCCATTAGTTAAGAGTAGTGCTCTCACTGAGTCTAGAGAGAGTGCTCAACTTCTGTCTAGAATTTCCTAAATATTATGTGTCTGACAACAAAGGTCCATAAGATAATAGATAATAATATTTTGATGCTAAGGTTTTGTTTTGATTACGAGAAATCTTGAGTTCTAATATAATTTAAACAAAGTAGAAAGCTTTTTGTAAGTCTCTGGCTATTTTTAGACAGAAGAGACAGGCTAATTGGTTCCTCCGTAAGTGACAAATTAAGGGTAACTCTTGTTTAATTACACGCCGTGGAAGTGGCAAAGTTTTGGGCCAAAATGATTTAAAATTCAGTCGTGCCATCGACACGAAGAAGAAGATTACACGTTGACCTAAATTGCATTAAGCAACTGATTGCCAAAAAACAGTTTCAGTTACCTGTAAAACGTGTAGTTGTAAACGTTAATGCTGCCTAGCATTAACGTTTCCAATTAACTTTCTTAAAACATTCAATTGTTCCCACATTCAAAACATTCAAAAAAAGTCAAACAAAGCATTCCAATTTGCTAAGATCCAAAAGCCGCTGACGGCAAAAAAGCGCTGTAGTACTGACACAAAAACAGCGGAACTCCTAGTTTTTTAACCGAATCTAACAAAGGTTTTTCCCAAACAAATGGTCAAGTCGCAGCAGCGACACAGCGACACAGCGACAATCTGTCTCCCACTCCATTAGTTAGCTGCGACCGGATCCGACCGGATCCGACGAGACTGACAAATTAAAAGGCCCAATCTGTTCCCCAGATTGGATCAGGTGACCTGTTCTGTGATGTAGGAATTTATTGGAACGTGATTTAGAATTTTTCGAGGGTTTCGGTGGGTGTAACGGGACTCGAGTAGATAATGAACCAAGCTTCATCAAATCAAAGCTTTATGGATAAAATAGATAGCGTAGGTACATAATTGTATAGTGTATGGATGGTCTATGTTACATATGCTGCCATATTATTTTTTATTGAGTAATTTTATTTTAGTAATACTGGTTATAATATCATTTGCAGGGCCAACGTGGCCATGCAAATGATATTATAACTACTAGCAGAGATCGCACAAGACAGGGAGGTTTGGAAGAAAAAAGGGGAGGCCTTTGCCCAGTAGTGGGACACAAAATAGGCTAAAACAAAAACTAGTTAACCGCGCCTTCCTCTACGATCCAGGATGAAAAGTATACCTATGTCCTTCTTTCTTTTATAATGATGTTCAGTTGTTTAGGCATGAAAAGGTAACAGGTTACTATCGCATTTATAGTATGAAACTATGAATGGATTCCTAAGTCGTTCTACAAGTGTCTTGATCTCTGTTAAATAATTATAATTCTGTAATTAAGTATGTGATCCGACTATCTATGAATATCCGCTATTCTGCCCTTCGTGTGTCCCGTTGAACGAGTGATTCATAATATCACCAAATCCTCTCATGTTGCGGGAACAACTATCGGTCATTTGCATGCGAAAATCAAAGGCTTTTGACAGTTCAACCTTGTTATAATTTACCGATGAATTATACTGAATATAAATTAGATTTAGCTTTTGACAGCTGTTCATAGGTTGATTTAGTTCAGTTCTGGAAAGATAAAAACTCAATACCATTACAGGCAGAAATGGCGAAGAATAATTATATCAAAACTAAAAAATGGTGATAAAGAGCAGAAAACAACCTCAATCTTTCACGATATCTCTTAGATAAATTATTGTGATTTATTTATATATTCGTGAAAAGTGCTATTATATATTATCATAAACTATTACAATACAGGGCCCTAAAAATTAATAAGGTTAATAGCCGCTTCCTAAGGAAACCCCCTCTTTAGGAAGCGACTGTTACTTATTATTCTTCAGTATTTTTCAATTCAGCTTTTCATAATATTATTGTTATAGCATACGTTGGAAAGAGTGCTGAATCACTATGGCATAACAATAAAAAGGGCCATCGCCACTGCGATGGTATAATAGCTATCACACAATGGCTACCAAGAGCGGTGACGCGCGTCGAAACACGTCCACTCCACTAATTGTTATTCAAAAACCATTCACTTTGCGCACTTACTGCGACATATAAATATGGATCGAAATGTTTTCATTGTTTTATTTTAACCGCGGCGTCGCCTAGAGTGTATTCCCACTCGGAGGTTATTTTAGCCTGTATACACCCCCCACATTTCATATTATTATAATAGGTACTAGTGACTTGCCCTTGCTTCGCGCGGGTGTCGTCTACCAACTTTGAGACAGGTCAAAACATCGAGATTTCAGTGAGATACACATAAGCCTTCTGGAATAAATTCTCTAAATGATGGTGTTTAAGTAAATAAATAAAACCGCGTCATAATCCGTTGCGTAGTTTCTTAACCACGCAACGGATTATGACGATTGACGCGGTTCGTGTCTGTTTGTGTAACCGCAATGTTCTTCTTAGAACATATATGTATAATATAATAATATAATATGTATGTTTATAAATTTAGTTTAGATGCGGCAGAAAGCCATTACAATAGGTATCTGAATAACATCCATTCGGAACTTTATCATTCGACAATGTGAAAATGGCAGGGACGAGATTGAATCCTACCGAAAGGACTGACCCGTTCTAGCAGCGAACAGAACTATATAGGGAAGGGAGAGAAAAGTCTTTCATCCTGCAGTGTCATAGCAATCGTTCGTTCTATATCATGAAATGCATCGTTGCCGTCGGGCAGTACTCTTTTGTAAAAGGGCCAGCTTCAATGCATGCGTTTTCTTATCCGTGTGCCACTATCTTATGACAATAAAAGCGAGGTTGTAGTTTTACGACAGAGGCCTGCAGTGCAGAAAACAGTTATGGTACGCCTGATATTAGATACTGTCGTTCATCTTATGTACAATCGTCTTAGATGAGACACACAGAAAAATTAAAGCTAGCTTAGCTTACCTACAGTCACAATAAATAATACTTCATTTAATTTCCTAATTATCTTCGTTTGCTAAAATATGTCAGGTCCGTTACCTCTGTGCTACCACTGCTCTCCGTGTAGCTCGTGATTTTAAACCCAGGCTTTACTTTGTGTAAATAATTTCATCACTACTGCTCTGCGGAAACATTATGAGGAAACCGGCATGTCCTAGAATAAAAAATTCGGAGATATGTGACATCTAACAACCCTCACTGGGCCCACGTGGCCCACTCCCTCTCGAAGAGAAGAGGCCTGTGCAGCCTGTACCCAGCAGAAAAACTAAGAAACAATAAATGCTGATTATGATTATGCTAAAATCTGGAAGGCCGTACTGTGTCCCAATTCAAAATTAACTCTTTAATTAAATACCAACAGCTATCAATATCAATAAAATTTTATGAAAAGCTGCCGAAATAAATTGTTTATGCGTGATAGTAGGAAATCAGTTTATTTGTATACAATACGGCGAACCATTTGTTGGGGATCAAACTGGGCCGAAAGCGCTTAGGGTTGCCCCTAACTTTGAATTTCCGTCCAAAAACGTGTTGTTTTCTACTTGTTGCTATTTCTTTCAGTTTTTTCCTGTTTTGATACGTTTGTAACAGTCGTTCCTCTTGCGGAGTGGTCCCACGGTTGCAATGGTCCGTTTTGTGAGAGACGAGGAAACCCTTTGCATTCTGTAGGTTTCGTAAATGATTATAGGGGGTTTACACAAAGGGAATATCTGTAGTATAGTGAGGGTTTCTGATAAAAAAAAATAATCTTAGAACGAGGCTTTTGGCTACTTTGTAAGTGTGTATATATCTCTTTCTTTCTTCTTAAAAAAAATTCTAACCTAATATTCGTTTTTACCGCTGGAATATATTTTTTTAATATGTTAAACGTAACTTCACAAAATCACAAAGCGTTTGATCTTTAGACAGCCCTTAACCCAGCCGGTCCGGGCCGTTTTCCACCATATTGGGTGCGCAATGAAAATATTTCCAGAGCCCTTTTTGACTTTCAAATTGAATCGACCGAAGCACGAAGACTTAGGAATCAATTTGATACTTTATTTGTGATCTGCCGTCTTACGATGTTACGATTCGGGTCCGATTACCCGCTAACAGTTAGGGGTGATTGTTTTATTTACATTTTTGGTCGTTTCTCCCTTCCCGACTCGATTCGATTTCAAGAGCTGTGATTTTAATTTTGTTTGTATTGCGAGATCAATGCTGGAGTTTAATGAAAACGTTGATCCGGTATAATTTGCGATAGTAAACGTTAAATACGAATTAATTACATAATTTACAGTTTTAGTGTTTGTAATTGCGATGGATAATTATTGTATACTAGGTATTTGATCCTTCATCGGTGTGGCCGGTTGATCATATTGTTTTTGCTGAAAGTAAATAGGATGATACAATAATAATTTCAACATTAATTAGTGTAATTGAAAATGTATTCCTAGAAAATTAATAAATAAGTGACACAAAGTGAAGTGTCTAACTTAATTTCCAAACTTTGCACTGCCAAACCAAGAAGCAAATTAAGGCCTTCCAGGAGTGGAGGTCTGCCCCGCTTGGGCGGAGCACCGCCGTGTCCTCGTAGAGGCGATGGGCAGCGGCGGCGGCCTCTCGCGCCCGACCCTGGTGCAAGCCATTGTCCGGGGCGAGAGGCAGTGAGAGGCAGTCGCCTCCTTCTGCGAAGCAGTCATGCTAGCGAAGGAGGTGGCGGGACGGATGAGGGAGAGAGTGTCCCGTTCCAGCCGCCGCGGAGACGCTCCGGGCGTCGGGAGCCGCGTGACGACTCCCGGCCACCGTAGGCGCGGGCCTACGGGCGGAGAGCTATGGGTAGCTCACCGTCCGATCAGGACCAGGCCCGTGCCGGACGGCGCGTAAGTGTTCCACGCGCGCCTCAAAGAATTGTCAGCATAATTTGAGGGGCCCCTTAGGGCCGAAGCCTGCCGGGTCAGCGGGATTGTCCGAAAGGGTTACCGCTACCCCGGAACGTAAAGGGCAAAGGAAGGAACATGGGTGGATTTTAGTCAGTAAGAGTCTGACACTCCCTTCCGCTCCACCCAGAACGGCTGGGGTCATTTGATGATATAAAAAAAAGGCCTTCCAGGAAAGCGGAATATTTAATTCGTCAGTGCTATTTTTAGCAAGTTTTACTCAAACTCAAACCTTTTATTTCAAATAAACCAACAGGCACTTTTGTATACTGTTCAAGAATTAGCAGGTTTACATAAATGAGGCTTGATTCTTAGCGTAACGTAGCAGAATATTGCTATCGTAATTCACCAAATTTACAACATTATATATGTACAACAGTATATCATGTGTACAAATTTTGTGTCTAGATATTGTAACATCATTCACAGCTCCATTAGCTTCTAAACCCAAATACAATTGAAATCAGCTCCAAAATTCACAGCATAATTATAACCTTATATTCATAACATAAAGTTACATTGGGATTATGAATACGCTAACATTGTCCAGCGAACGATCTCTATTTGATTTCTATTTCTCGGAAATTAGATCGCAAATGTGACACATTTTGTTTGAAATATGGGCTATGTGTGGGTTAGAGGGTTTTGTAGCAGTGTTGATTTTTGATATATGTAGGTACTAAATTAGTAAAGGTTTTTGACCCAAAATAGCTACAGTCTGTATATTCATGGTTATTGTAAAAGGTGAGTGATGATGTCAAGATAATGATAAAAGATTATTATGATGAATAGAATAAAAGAAGAATATTATATATGGTGCTGGAGTAGTAAGCACCATGGACCAAAGGCTTTCCGTGTTGTACGAGCAAATGAGAGACCTGATTTCTCGAGAATGCTCACCCACCTTCAAAATGACCGCGTAACTTTACCTCGCATATCGACGTGGTTATTGTTTAGACCCGAGCTCTCTCTGTTGTGGTGGTAGGAGTCTTTGTTGCTTGTAAAACATAGGTAGGTACCTACATTTAAGGTTTTTTTTATTAAATTGTATTAAAAATGTAAATAACATAAAAACGTTAACTTTGTAAGCGTTATCATTGAACACGTCGCAGACGCGACTCGCATAATGAATGGATCGATTCAAATCGAGACAAACGCTTCGGTGAGCGGAAGCGATTCAATTATGCATATTATGTGACATATGTATTTAAAGTATATAAGGTACCGTAACAGAAAGATTTTTATTCATTTATTACATACATACGCTACGATGAATATATGTACCGCAATCAGAAGCACGAAACTCTGACAACCAGTCTTACCAAGGGTATCGTGATATCCAGTTATTGGGTTGTGGAGAATACCAGTATTTTACATGGAGCAACTGCCTAAGTTGCTCCATGTAATATACTGGTATTCAACTGCATCCATTTAGACTGGTAGCCGACACAGTTGGGATAAAGCTAAGCTAAGCAGATGATGATTGATATAATTATACTGTGCATATATATGTAAATCATGACCGAAATAGGCCTCAAATACACTCATGTCTCGAGAAAACATTATAGAATGAAAAAATCCGACAAAACAAATCGTAACAAAGACGACAATACGGAAAAAGTACCTTTAAGAATTACCGAGGAGAATTTATTTTGGTTAATACAAAGTAGAAAAAAGGTATCCACCTCAGGTGTTGAACGGAATGATTAATGAATGAAACGTAATTGAGTGAAAGAGAAAAATTACGAGTTGCTAGTTCGAACTATGTATTTGCGTGATTTATTTATATTAAGGGAAGTAGGTGTAGGTACCTGTAACATTTCTCTTTCATGAAAAATTAATCTTTATTCTTACTGAAAATACAAAAGAACACAAAAAAATTTAACACATGAGCCATGTGGTATTCCGTACAAAAATAAGTTATTTTTGTCTCGTATACGCACGAACGAAGTACCCTACCTATTCAAAAGTACCTACAACATGTCCTTCAAAAATATAGGTAAGCCAGACGACAAGATAACACTGCTCTCTGCTCAGATTTCTTTTAGCTTGGCGATTGGAAGTAGATTTAGGTGCTACTCTTGAAGGCAAAAGAGTTACATTCCAGTTATTTTGAGCACGAACTCTCCTTCAAACTAACCTTGGCAGAACACTAGGAAAACCAGTACCAAAAGCATAAAGCAAATCAATTCCACCACTTTCCTCATTACCAAAGCCGCGGATAATATTCCATCAATAGCGCAAGGGACATGGGCAATAATTAAAGGTTATATGACGTCATTGCTTGCGACCCAACATGTAAGGTTACCAAAAAGGAAGTATTCGAATAGTGAGCCTTCGAGAAGAACGGAATGTTACCTTTGACTACGTGTGGAAAAATCGTGATTAGATTGAGAAGTTCATGTTGTGACTCTCCGTCTGATTGGTAGGTATGTCACTTTCATTCTGATTTGAATTACGACTAAACTACCTGTTATTTTGAGCTTGTTTCAACGGATCGAAAACTGATTGCTGACCTAACATACATACTACCCACACGTAAGTACGTGTGGGTAGTATATTAGGTCGGCAATCAGTTTTCGATCCGCCCCAGTTAGATATTTACGCTGAGTATATAGAACACGTTAAAACTTTTTAAACTACCGATTATCTTATTAAAGTAGTGGTTCACTAATCTCCATTTGTCATTATTAATATCTACTTCACCCGTCAACCCTGCCAGAATAATTAAATCGAGATTCGACCGGAACCACAAAACAGACCATCAAATATGAAAATGTAATTCCAGCGATAATTACACTGACTCTAATTCATCAGTTCTATGCCACACGTTTCACACATCATCGAATTAATATGACAGCGATGACGTCATCACGAACCCTAATAACAAGTCCGGGAACATTGTTCACAACCACGGGCAAAATTGTAATAAATCAGGGGAAATCTATGCAAATTGTAAACGACGAGCAATCACCTCCGATTTAGCGCCCCAAGCCCCAACAGTCCAATGAGAAGTGATTTGAAACTAGTTTAGAATTGTTCAGGCTACACAATAGATAACAAAACCAAGAAATACAAATATGAAACAGGAAAAAATCTACGAAATTAAATAAAAGGCTTGGTCGTATCATTTGTTTCCAGGAAAAGCTTCAAAATGTTGTCCAAAACATTCCCCATTGAACCACCAGCATTTTTCAGAACTAGCAACAAAGCGAATAAATAAAAACAAGAAATTTCCACTTCCATCCAGAGTTTGTCGAACGCCATGATTTAATACGTAACGGAACATCCCTTTATTCAACATTAAAAAATACAATTAAAAGTTTTGATCAAAAACACACGAAATAACAAACCTGATTTATTAGCCCCAAATGGATTCATCATTAAATTAGGAACGTGGGGGTCGAAATAAAATACAATCGTAGAGTTTTCCAATTTGTTACGAAATAAAATCCGCAGTGTTAAAAGCTATTTTCGGATAATTTCATCGCATGCGGCCTTTATTCTTTAAAAGTCTATAAGTATTCAATCTCGTTAGAGAATATACGACTTAACAGTGAATGTAAATCTCTAGTTACTTAAATGTGACAAGATTCTCCTTTGTACTTAAGTTTTTCTGCGAATTTGTATAGATTTCTTTAATAAATATCTTTTTTTTGTATACCTATTATTTTGTATATAATATGTATATTAATTTAAATTCAAATTATTTATTTGTGAAACATAGGTACAATATAATAAGATCTAATTCGAAAGTCAGGATCGCTATGTTTAGCCTAATAGGCATACAAATTTTGGATACTTATAGGTACACTAAATTATTATTTTTTCATGCATTGTATTATTCAAATTATATTATACTATTAACCATTCTAATTTAATTATACACTATTAACAATTCAAATTAAACTATATTCTATTAAACATTCAAATTAAAATATAAAATTACCCTTAGATAGAATTTAGCTTAAATAAATCGGACATTTGACTCACACAACGACATACCTAATTAACATTTGTTTAAATTGTCTGTCAAGAATTCACCAATGGAATAGTACGCTTTTTAACCATAAAATCGGTTAGCATTCTTTTGAATTTGTTTACATCATTCTCAATTCTTATAGTCGCGAGTATCATAATTATTATAATTTTTTGGAGACATTCCCAGAAAGCCTTTTGCGCATAATGCTTATCAGCAGCATGAGGCATGGCGTGAATTTTGCCCCGGCGAAGTTTACTGGTCAGTGTTTCAAATAAATTTCAGTATTTTTTAACGAACATTGCTACTTCAAATGCGTATAGAGATGGAAACGTCATAATTCTTAGCTCAATAAAGCGTAGTCTACAACTATCAGTAGCTTTTATTTGGCACACTGCCCTTAAACAATTTGTTTGTGCCTTAAACAGTAGCTCCCTGTCTAATTGGGCACGCCACAATTGCGGCGATAAGTCCCTTCTTTGAGGAGTGGCTGGAGAGGCGCCACGGCGCCCTCACCTTCCGCCTGACGCAGGTCCTCACCGGACACGGTTGTTTCGGCAGGTTCCTGTTCAGGATAAGGCGGGAGGAAACGCCAGGGTGTCACCACTGTGTGGATCGCCCGGAGGACACGGTGGAGCATACGGTGGAGGTCTGCCCGGCTTGGGTGGAGCAGCGCCGCGTCCTCGTGGCGGCGATTGGCGGCGGCGATCTCTCGCGCCTGGCCCTGGTCCAGGCCATGGTACATGGTAGAGGCAATCTCTGCGCCCTCACGCCCCTAGTCGCCGCACGGGACCCTCTGGACGTCGGGAGTCAACAGCCGACTCCCGGCCACCGTAGGTGCGGGCTTGCGGGTGGCAAGCAACGGGCAGCTCGCCGCCCGATAAGGACCAGGCCCGGGTTGACGGCGCGTTGTGTTCCACGCGCGCCTCAAAGAGATGTCAGCACGAACTGACGGGGTCTGCTAGGGCTGATGCCTACCAGGGCCGTGGGTTGTTCGAAAGAAATACCGTGGCCCCTGGCACAGTTAACTGAAGGAACATGGGTGGGTTTTAGTCAGTAAAAGTCTGACGCCTTCCCGCTCCGCCCAGAGCGGGAGAAGTCATATGATGATTTCCCACCCAAAAAATTATATAGATTTATATCCATTTCATAAATGTGTGATTCCCTATTTTGTACTGTGAAAATAACTGTACTATCATCTGCGAACAAGGTCATGGGATGTTGAATAACTCTAGGCATATCGTTTATGTATACGAGGAACAATGACGGACCGAGGACGCTACCCTGCGGTACACCAAAGTTTGTTTTTCTTGGTTTCGATTGGTACGTTAGTTCTAATTTTGTCTTCTGGCATATCTTTGTTATACTAGTTATTTGATACCTATTTTTAGATACGATTCAATTAATTTTAATACGTTGCCCCTAACTCCATATTTTTCTAATTTAGACAAAAGTATGTTAAAATCTACAAAATCAAATGCCTTGATCATATCCAAGAACAAGGCAGTCGCACGTGTAGGCTATATATTGCCATATTTATATTTTTGGACTTCCTAAAGCCATACTGTTCTTCCGCAAAGATTAGATAAAAGACTTTTTCAAATATTTTTGAGAAAATTGGTAGTAACTGTTATCTTTCTTATATAGTGGTTTTATTATAGATATCGTTAAATCTTTAGGGTTAACTATTATATTATTATAGATAACCTATTTTTGTTTTGTGCTCGTGATTATAGATTTGTTTTTTTTATTCCAATTAACTTACTTATCTTTGTAGGTGCCAGCTTATAGTTTTCTGTGACTAGTAAACCTATTTTTGTGACCTATTTTAGGCAGTCCAAACATTGGTGACAAATGATAAAAAGCAAATTGAAATTATGTTTTTTTTTCATTACTGTCCTGTCACACACACGTGACGCCTACACATATCGCTAGACGACATTTGACCGCGTAATTAAACGAGAGGCAGCCATTTTGATTTTCATTTCAGGCCATAAACCAACTTTTTAGCCATACTTTCAGCATCGTTAGCTAAACCTATTCGTTAGCCGCAATCATTATAACTGTGTATTTTCGGACTTTTCAGGAATCAATATTTTAGTAACTCTGTTCTGGGAAAAAATAAGTTACCCATAATGGAGTTAATAATATATTGATTCTTTTAATAGTAGGTAGCTTAAAAAATAACAATAATCATGAGAACAAACATAATTATTATAAAATAATAAAACAAGTATAATCAACATTTTTACGTCGAATAAAATTATATTGTCAGACAAACGCGCGCTGAACGAATTTGACTCCGTAATTAGGCGTCAACTGCCATCATGTCATTTTGATAAAAAAAATAGATCACATGTTTTTTTATACCTCCGAAACGGATAAACATCGTTTATTCAACTTATGAAAGTGAATATCATCCGCAGACGATCTCTAACACATAAGCATAGTACATATTTAACTAAAGCAAAAATATCAATAGTCATACGTCAACGCAGACTTTTCCCGCCATGTGCCGCCAGACGCCATATTCCCGCGTAATTAAACGTCAAGCAACCATTTTGCGTATAAACATGCATGAGGGAATCGGCGCGTCGCGTTGCCTCGAAAATGTTTTAACGCCTTTTTATATTTATTCGTGGATGCGAATCGAATATTAATTCAGGATCCCTTTGAAGCTTATGATGTGTGTACGAATTATAAATGAACGTGAAAATTGGCTTCTAGAAATATCTAGTAAATTTCTAGTAAGTACGTACCTACACTTACTAGAAATTTCTAGAAGCCAATTGTCCATGTTCACAAAGAAAAGTCGGTTAAGAAGGACTTATTGAGACTTATTTTCTTTGAACAATTTTATTTATAAGACACGATTCGATTCTTGATTTGAAGATTGAATCAGCTTTTGTCTTGTTTTGTTTTACCCAACTGGCTAAACACGAACACAATATGTAAAAGTTTCCCTTGAAATTGACTGGAAAAGGCTACTACAATACATTTACACGATTGAATACCTACACCTGAAAAAACATTTTCATGATACGAATACCTACCTAGCACAATATTGGAAATATTGAGCTGCAAAACCATCATTCTGCATTATCGTCAAGGATTTGGTTGGGGTTCCGAGGGCAATTCGTTATCCTGCCTTTACAATTATTTTTTTTACTTGGAGGCTAAAATAATATTACTAAATTAAAACCAGTAGCATTCTCCACCATCTACCGTGGTCCCTGGCATAGGCAACTGAAGGAACACGGGTGGGTTTTAGTCAGTAAAAGTCTGACACGCCCTCCTGCTCCACCCAGAGCGGGAGAAGTCATATGATGATTTCCCATCCAGAAAAAAAAAATGGTAGTTGGTATGGTTGTTGGTCGAGAAATTGGGTAAAAACTTGGAATGAAAACTTTTATAAGCATAATGTGTAGAAATGCAATCCATTCTTCATTACAGAACCAACAACCGCTATGTAGAATGCTGACGTATGCATAATACAATAACAATAGCCCAAATGAGTCACTGTTTTCGAATTCGGTCACGCAGTTTGCCAGTAGCATTGGCACCTGATGCCAACTAACGCCATAATTGACTGCCAAGGAGATGTGCACCATGCATAATACATACCAACCATTGGACGTTATAGTAATTGGAGCTATTGTACAACTTAACCAGGCGACGATTGTGCGGTAGTTGTGTTGTTGATGATGATGATGATAAGGATTGACATTGTATTTTGAACTGGCGTTAAAATGAGGAGCAGTGGTGGCCCAGTGGTAACGGCCTCGACTTTCGAGTTGTAGGTCGTGGGTTCGAACCCAGGCACGTGCTTTACTTTGTGTAAATAATTCCATCACCACTGCTGTCAAAACGGTGAAGGAAATATCGTTCTAGAACCAAAAATTCGAAGACATGTGACATCTACCAACCCGCACTGGGCTCGCGTGGTGGATTATAGCCCACTCCCTCTCGAAGAGAGCAGGCCTGTGTCCCAGCAGTGGGAACATTATAGGCTGATTATTCTATGCTTATGCTATGTTATAAGAATGTGAATAAAAATAGGAAATCAAAGAACAGTTTCTCTAACTATCAATAAATTAGAATTACATATTTTTATGATGGTAACGATGTTAAACAGGATCGTGTTTAATTTTCATTAAAATGTAGATAATTATAATTAGTATAAAATAGTATAACCATTAAAATAAACTATTGAAATAAACGTTAATGAAAATAATGGCCCATTTGAATATACTAACGTCAAAATGACTACTAGGCACAATTTAATTTCATTTATTATTTTTCCACTGATAATTATTAACTTTTATCGATTGATAAATAACTCTTACAAATAGAACTTATACCTACAATAAGAATAAAGTGAAGAAACACAAGAACAATTTCACTTTGTAATAACCACCTGCTAATCGCTATTTGCATAATAAAGACACTATACAATTCTACCCTCGACGCCTTAATTACGTCAGCGAACTCGCAATACAGTCCTTTTGGGCGGTGATTACACGAGCCGACCCATTTTGCCCACAATCAGCCGAATATTCACTAATTAGTGAAGCAAAAGAAAGCAGTTTACCCCACATTCATGAATATTGATAAAACTACATTTTGTTAAGTAAACTGTACGCAAAACACGTACGCACAATGACAAGTCCTAATCGTCCGTTACACAACCAACGATCGTCGGTTACGAGGCCAATGTCGCGGTCCACTCGTCCAGAATATCGATCATGGTGCAGAGATGACACATCCGGTGATCGCGGAAACTTTGAAAAAGGGAAATGTATATAAGCGTGGCGCAGTGTGACCACAGCATCATTCGTCTTCAGTCAGTCGAAGTAATCAGTTCAACATGAAATCTTTTGTGTGTGTACTCCTGCTCGCAGCTGTGGTGGCAGCCGAACCTCCTCGATACAGACTCAGGTTCCAGAGGCAAGAACTTGAATCTGGTACTGAAAGCGTCGCAAGCGGATCACAAAACGGCGACGCCCCGTACGCTCCAGCTGGCTTCAGACCCACAGTAGAGTTCAACTTGCCAGCTCGCCAGGAAGTTTCTCCTCCCTCAACCTCATATGGTGTTCCTGACGACAGCTACGGTGCTCCTCTGAAGACTTACACGGCTCCTCAAACGGAATACGGCACCCCAGAAACTCAATACGGTGTTCCTGAAAAGAGTGA
Organism: Apamea monoglypha; assembly: GCA_911387795.2. Taxonomy (NCBI): domain Eukaryota; kingdom Metazoa; phylum Arthropoda; class Insecta; order Lepidoptera; family Noctuidae; genus Apamea; species Apamea monoglypha. Next base: position 18,172,648 of record OU426926.1, on the reverse strand, counting down.
AGCTGAAGAAAAGGAGAAAGAGGAAGCTGATGCTGAACAACAGAAGGAACAAGAAGAAAATGCTGATGTTGAGAAGGCCAATCTTGAAGATGCGCCACAGAAGGACACTGAAGTAGTGAGTGCTCAAGGTGTGTACTATGTGCTGCTGCCCGGTGCTCAGCTCCAGAGGGTGCAGTTCCAGACACAAAACGATGCAAGGAACATGGCGTACACTGCCCGTCTTCAGTACAGGGATGAAGACCGAGCCCCAGTGTACGTGTACACCGCCGTGCCCCAATACCAGTCCGCGGCTTACGTACAATTATTCTAATTCCAAACCCTTTCAACCAATGTTACCCACAAACGGATGCAATTTAGATTTGCGAGGATTATACCAGATCCGATACAGAGATACGGAAATACCGTTTTTCAAACGAATTTATTGTTCAGTGTCGTTCCCCGATATTTATACTGAATCGTTTTAAGTACGGTAAATGTTAATAAACACCGAATATATTTTTATGTAATTTATTCAGGGAGGTTGTAAATAAATGTCTTTGTTTTACATAATTTGATGTGTTTTGAGTATTTTATGAGTATTGTAGTTGAAGTTGATGTAATAGAGCTCCATGTTTTTAAAGCAAAATCGAACGTATTTGCATAAAACTGCTTGAATAAAATGTTGAGGATTTGTTTTTGTAATAGCTTCGTTAAAACAAGAGCTTAAAGTCTATTTAACTAAATAGGTACCTATTACATTACAACATTTATGCAGAAAATTATTTAAAAGTTACGAATCTTCTTTAAGTTGGTTAAAGTTAAACATGATCAAAACTGATATAAAAATAAGTACGCCATATTTGAAGTGAAAACAACTTATATACGTAATCTCATCATCACGAACGGTTCAAACTATTCAAAGAAGAGTTTTTTGTGCAACGAAAACTGAATATAATAAAGGTAAAATATGTCATTCAATTAATTTACACCACCTTGCGTTAAGAGGCAATAATTAATAAATTGGAAATATGTTGCTGCATTCATTATAAGAAGCTACAGAAAAAAACGATGAATCCGGACGCTTTAATGACAGAATGAATACACAGAACTTTAAAATTGTTACGATTTCATTTATTAAGGGAATCAAAAATCAAGCCCAGTATTTAATAAAAATAAAGGAGCCTTAATTAATACCTACTCAGTTAAAAGAGTACAGTCAGCTTGAAAAAGATGTAAATGTTGACAAGAATTCATTTGATTGTCTACAATTTGTGTAATATTATATCAATCACTAGCTATAATTAAGTACCAAATGTGTAATATGTTTTGTCCCTACAATATTATAGAACAATGATTGTAAATTCTTGTCGATGTTTACATAATTTTGAGGCTGACTGAACCTCATACAAAAAACCCTAATCCTGACAAGTTTAACATCTAGATGAGTGACGTCTACAATGTGTTCACAAGTTCCTTTGCCAGAAAATCAATGCAACCAAGACCAAGTCAAACGCTCAAGCAGAACAAACAAAAATGTTGACAACGCTTTCGACAGATTAACATAACAAATGGTGTCCCGATTTGGTAATTAAGAACCGCTTTACTTACGGACCTACCACCGCACGTTATGACATCGTTATGTCATAAAACTGCACATTTGCAACTGGTTATTGTTTCAGCAAGAGAAGTAAGAAAAAATGTTAGTTTTGGAACTATTCGGGTCAGGTCTTTTGTTATAGGATTCAATAGTTTCCGAAAGACTGCTTTTTGGTAAAAACTTGTGGATTGAAAACATAGATTCTATAGGAATGGTATTGCAGTATAGGCGATGGGAAATAAAACATTCTACTACCGACCATTGCTATTTCCAATAGAAATATTCGACAGGAAACTGCATTTACATTTTTAGCCAATAGTTGATTGAACATACGTTTTGATAATAAGAACAAAAGGCTTTTCAACACACTAGCTCCAAAAGTGGCTCTTATTGCACTGTTTTTAGGTGCACAATGCAGTGTATTGAACCGCACTATTGCAGGAAAATACGCCACAGATAACTTTCCAGTCTAGAAATTTTGTGAATGTTTAAAATATGTAAGTAAATAAATAAAATGTGATTTTATTTAATTAAATTATTTGTTTTTGTCAGCAAATTAAAAAATACATTCATAAAAACACTCCCGGCCCCATTTAGCCCTCGTCTTTGTCTTGGGCTGCAATCTCGCCTCGAGTGCAATGATAAACTTTGCACACCTGTATATGCAAAATGTCAATAAACTGATTAACCCGTACCTCCATTATCTACGCAGAATAGAAATGAACAATAGTTTCGTTCCTCAATATGCCACCATTCAATATGTCGGCAGTATTCAGTAGACTGTACAGAGTAGAGGTATGTAGCCACATGTCTGCGGTTTCCTGAAATCCGACATGATGTCTGACGTACTATATAATTGATCTAAATGTCTGTTTCGGTACTCCCAGCTAGAGATGTGATGATGGTCGATTTTGGGAAAAGCATTTGATTGTAATACTGAATTGATAAATCAAATTTCTTCGAACTCAGGACTTGTTTTAACGTTATTTCCTCTCTAGAGTATTGTAGACTTATATTTAGGCAATGTCAACGACAAAATGGATGTTAGATTGTTTGTTGCTAATTAGATGTTTTTTTTTTACTTTTTAGGATAGCCAACTTCTAATTGCTCTTATCACCCTAAGGTTCAATGTTACTTGCACGTCATAAAACGGCAAGGTCTAGTTGTCTATATGACATTAAGATTGTTTTAACTTTAGTGTAGTTTGAATTTACTGGGAATTGTTGTCAAAAGTGGTAAAGCATTGACGTGGTTAGCTATACCTGATAAGTCCCTATAGACACACACTCAATAGTACGCAGTATTCCTTCAAAGTCCACCGCGACAGTGGCACTCCCTACTTCTATTATAATTTTCCCCGTGACGTCACTGCTGTCATCGCTTTCATCACGGCAACATTCAATTATTTCATTCAATCAACAAATGAAGTTAGTCGTTTAAGCGCACCTGCCATTGGAATGCAGATCAAAACAAAGTTACATATTTGAAATGTTCTATCATTTGAAAGAGGAAATCGAATCACGAGTTTTGAATCAAGCCACCAAAGGACAACCGGGTTCACACAAGATGGCAAAACGGACAAAAATCTATTTATATTCATCAATTAACAGCCTTTACTATAGTTTATACAAATTATAAACTTGTCCAAAACTATTTCAAATAGGATTCATAGCTAATTAAGAGATCAGAGTTATTTAGCAGCTGATTATCGAAGTATTTCGGGATTACCAAAGGTTAATTAATATCTTGATTGAAGTTAATACTTAAATAATTAGTAAGTCTGGAATATATTGTTAGGTTTGCTGAATTTACAAAAGTCTTTGAAATTTTCGAAAATAAGACTGTTTCAGGACTTTTTAAGAAATAAGGTTATATAGGTTTATTTGAACAGGTTAATTCTCTACAATCTTAAACCAAATTACCACCGATATTATATTCGATAAAAAGTGAGTGAACACCACCACCCTAGCAAAATGGCGTGGAATAGCGATGCTCTCTAATTAAATCATTCATATTGCAATCAAAATGGGAAGCATTTGTATGGTAGTCTTTTCACAGTTATTTTACCTTTTATTTTGCATCACAGTTATCTTTATTTTCTTTGCTATATGGTTTTTGATAGAGATAATACAGGGTGGCAGGGACATGGACAGGACAACGCGCACACTGAAGCCTGGATTCAGCACATGATTTTACCCCATAGCATACAAATTAAACAAAAAAAAAAGAAATGGTACTATGAAAAGAAATGGTACTATGAAAAATGATACTATTAGTGGTGGTATGGTATCAGGTAGCGCGTGGATGTCCTCGCCACCCTGTATAACTGTAAAAGGAATTAATTTAAGTAATAGGAAAAACATAACTGTAGGCTTTTGTGCTTCAGCTAACGTATTACAGACATTATTAAGACTACCTATTGTATTTGTATCTCCTTCCCCTTTTTAATCCATACAAAGGTTGTCTTTAAAAGATTGCTCTCAGCGACAAGACCGCCCATTGTGTCACCCTTTGTATATTTTCTATATTTATGTCTGTAATGTATATGGTGTACATAATAAAGAGTATTCTATTCTATATTGGTTGATTCCTTTGAAACGAAGTAAAAACAATTCTTTGAAAAAAAACGTTTAAAAAGAGTTTTTTTTAATGTTGACGCTAGAGACTAGAGGCCAACACTACCATCAACAACCATTTCAACCATCCACAGTTTTATATCTTCAAAATAATCAAGAAACTTATTACTTTGATAGCCTAATCAAAACCAAAAGGCTTTAGAAAGTAAACAAATAACATTTGAAGTATTAGTTTCAATCAGTTAAGTAAATCAATTAGTTACAACTTAAGCTGGACTTCATTTCGTAACAATTCACAAACTTCTTACTTCAAGATTATTAGTAGAACCTTTATTTTGACAACAAACTATCTTAAATCATATTTATATTAGTATTGAACAGAATTAAAATAAAAACAAATTAACTGTTTTTTTTTTTTTACCATATTCCTTGCAATCTAAGAATATTCCCACAGCAATAGATATCGATTCAACTTTACAATAATTGTAAACCAACTCGACCTGAGTCCGAGACATGTTACAACGATCCGCCCACACACTCATCCCTTTCCAGGAGTGTATTCTCGAGTACCCTCAACATGCTGAAACCGAGAATATGTAAGCTTGTTCAAACATGATTGATTGCGTCCGAATTTGAACGTATCTGTGTATGTTTGTACTGGTAGCGTTTCATTTTAATTACGCTTTCGTGGAAATTTAGGTTAGGTGGATCGATGTTATTGAGGGAAATTATTATAGTAGCTTGTTTCAGTTTAAGAGGGGAGTGAGAGGTAGACTTTGTTGTTAGTCTGAATAAACTGATTCTTTCTTTAGTACAGCATGGTAATGATGAAGGAAGTTGCTTTTAATGTGTTTCTCCTAATGCATAATAAAGTTAATAACCTCTCGACCTCTATCCTAGAAAAAATATCTACACTGCGTTTAATAATAATAATAATTTATTTATTCAGACAACCATTAATCCATTATATTTACATTTAATATTGTTAGCATGAACTTAAAAACTATGTTAATACCTAATAACTAAGAGATACTTAGTCTTCTGGGTGAGGCTCCACACCATTGGGCTGTCTAGCTTACTGCTTATTACATCCAGGATGCTGTTACTGCTCCCACGCAATCTGCTTAGCAGTGAGGCTGTCTTTTTGCGCCAGGTGGCACCAAAGCAGTCTGTGCGCAACTCCACGAACATTGTTGGCGCACTGCAGAAGCGTGGCAGACGCAACAGCGCCCTGAAGGCATTGTTAAACTGGATGCGCAGAGAATTGTAAGTCCTTTGGTATATCTGAACCACAGGCTCGCTGAGTACAGAAATGTGCAATACGCTTTGAATAAAGTTACTTTCACCGCGTCTGTACATCGAGCGAACCTCGATTTTCGGTAACCACATGCCCAAGATACTTGAATTTATATACTCGATTGAGAGAAATACCATTCAGTAACACTGGTGGAACAGTTGGGCACTTTGTACCTGCTTGGAAGATCATGCACTCTGATTTTTTAACATTGTAACTCAGGCCGTGTGTGTCCGCATACTTTTCACATATGGCAAGTAACTTCCGCAATGCACAAATCGAGGAGCCAGCATCACCATGTCATCGGCATAGCTAAGGTTGTTCACGCTGACACCATCCACGTAGCACCCTACGGGCATTTGACTGAGTTCCTCGATCAGCGCATTTACATATAAGTCAAAAAGCAAGGGCGAACTCAACCCCCCCGACTTCCTCACTCCGCATTCCAGTCTGTATTCACTCGACAGTTCACCCCAAAGACTACTACAGTTGGTTCACCCGCCCACTTTACATAATTTTTCTGATTGAGGTACCTATACCTAAAAATTGATGTCAACTTTGGCGGTAGGCCCGTTTCTTTTAGCTTCTGCCATAACATATCTTAAGACACTAGGTCAAATGCTTTCGAGAGGTCCAGAATTAATACTTTTGTTAAAGAAAGAAGATCAGAAAACTTTTATCAATAAAAAAAAAACACAATGTACCTGATAGTTCTTAGTTCACGCAGATAAAAGCTAGTGACAAATAAAAAGGTATTTTCTCAGCTTCAACCACTTGTGCAAAAAAATATTCCGTGGAACTCAACTTGTAAAACAGAGAAAAGGTTTGCTACAGCTTTCCCTTCGCCTTTAACGATGTCTGACTTTATTTTTTGTCCTTTCGCTAATTGTCTCCGACACAACATTATTAACCTATATTTTTGTTAAAAATACTTAAGTTGGCCAAGATGACCCTCCATATACTGAATACCTACCGATGGGAAATTAGGGTCCTATTCTGAAAATCGATTGATGATATCCAATTCCACTACCCCTTGTTGTTTGTAATCATAGCCACAGAATATATAGGGCATTTGCTCACTTCCTGTAATCTGTGGTTACTAAGAGATTGCATACAACGCCACAGCTAGACGCTACTCGAAGATGACCCAATGTCGTGGTCATTTGTCCAATTTGAATGATGTTCTTGGTTAATAAGTTGCAAATCGAGGAAGTTACAAGTCCAGCAGTGGACCAATATGGGCCTGTTTCTTCTGCTAGCTAATACTGGGGTCAATAACACACAGCGTTAGTTCGCTGAAGAACTGTTTGATATTGTGACTGTCTGTCATAATCCTAATTAATAACAATGTGTCTTATTCTTAATTCTTATTTCTAAGAACAAATTAAATATAAATTGTGTGAGTCCGACGCTTTCACGGTGTAAAACAATATTGAACCTTATGGAAAACAAATGTTTACAGCAATATTTTACATCTTAGCAGGCAATATTTTCTAAAAATTCTAAGAATCAATGATATAAATCCAAGCGCAGCGCCCATTATTGCAGTCACAATATTTTCGGAGCAAAGAATAAGTGAAGGATTTAGATCGTCCAACCAACGTTTTGAGTTTTGAAGGAAACATAATAGAACTGAAGGCCAATTCTCGTAATTTAAAACATTCAAAATCTAGTCGCAGTCTCTCTCTCTATTTTCCTCTATGACAATGGTGCCGATGTCGACAATTCTGCCAATGTCAGATGTGATATGAGAAAACGTGCGGAGAAAACAAAAAAAGTCTCATCTCGGCGACAAACAAATGTCAAAAACTTGTCAAAATGTAGAGAAATTAGACGTATTTTTGACAGATTGAGACTGAGATCAGACTGTGAACGTTCTTAAAATTACGAGAATTGCCCCTCAGTTTTGCATTTGCGAGCCAACAAAGAAGCGGGGGTGCAAACTGCTGGTCGTCACATATGGAGGCTATGCTACTGCACAAATATGAGGTCTTTATCGACGAAGTGTAGCTCACAGTACTTACACTCTAACAAAGTTTTAAGTGCTCTTAAAGCTAGTTATTATTCTCAGCTAATCTCAAAAGCTATCAAAAAGCGATTCATCAATGATTAAAAGTTATAAAACGTTTGAGACATAAAGTTTTCAGCTGTAGGCGAGCTATAGTGCAGCTGAACTACCTACCTGTTTTAATACCAGTCAACATGACCTGGTGGAAACATACGAGATTGAGACGGGAAAGTCACTTTTTTAAGACAAAAATATCAGGTATGTATGTATACCGTCCTGTCTGTATATTCCTACGCTAATGTAATGTTGGTTCCTAACCTTGTCCATGAAATCTATAAGTATAATAAAATAGTAACGAATTCAAAACTGTACAGACGCCAGCAGGTTAAGCTAACCCAAACTGTCAAATTTTCCCAATCAACCTTGAACCATAATGTTTTAGAGATAAAGTTGAAAATCTATTAAAGAAATTTGACAGATTGTAGTAGCTTGATGTGCTGGCGTCTGTACATTGTATATTTTTGATACAAAGTAATTGCTACGAGGTATGGAACGAGACTGATGCCGAAAATATAGTTTTTAGAATTTTTGTCCGTTTGTCTGTTTTTCTAAAATAAATGTATGTTCCGGATGAGCGCCTAAACGGCTGAACGGATTTAGATGAAATTTGGCACACAGATAGTTTATAACCTGGATTAACACATGGGGTACTTTTAATGGTAGTACGTTCCCGTGGGATATTTTCCGACATTCACGCGAAGTCGCGAGCAAAAGCTAGTCTACACTATAAATGAAAAATGTATAATAGTTTTCGGATTTTTTCCTTTACTTGTGCTACATGACATTTCTTCTTGTTAAATTTCATGATTCTAGGTTTTGATTCCCTTGCGAGTCTCAAAATATGCGTCATAAACGTAAAATAAATGCCCATATCTTTTGATCGCGTTTACTTAGAACTTTGATTTTTTCACTGCTTCAAGGGATTGCAGCCTTGAGTATTTGATATACTAGATAATTTCAACTTGATAACTCCACGCGTTCCTGAGAAAAAGGGCCTTGACAGAAAGACGGACAGACAGACGGACAACGAAGTCATCTTATAAGGGTTCCGTTTTTCCTTCTGAGGTACGGAGCCCTAAAAATAACCGATTGATATGTCAATACAATTTATTATAAACGTACTTAACATATTCGTACATATTAGGTATTTGTCATCCTTTTCTGTGAACTAAACAATAATTTAGGTAGGCTGTACGAATATAACCATAGCTTTGTTACAATAAAGCTAAACCGAAGCCAACCTATAGATTTCCATTGATTCTATTACAAACATGACTAATATAATATTCAACATGCATGGTTGATAAATTCATCAACTATTGCCAATGCAGTTACTCGATAATTGCTTGATTGAAATTAATTTTCTATCTATTGAGCTCTGATTAATTGACAAACAAGGCAGATAATTGACATGCATTCTGACCATTAAATCGTAAATCAAACATGCAAGTTGATGAACTATTTGGAGCACATAACCTATTGATTATAAAGGAATCTCTAGAATTGTAATACTAAAACTAGGTTCGTTTAGCGTATCATGGACAGTCAGCTCCGCTTCCAGCTTTGCTAAACTACTTTCTGTTACTCCTTTCAACCTTGCCCAACAACTAATTCTAACACCCTGGAATGTACTTTTATCGTATTGCTCATACCAGATTAAAATTATTATAATAGGCAGCTTTTTTATCTGTTCTGTGCCTACATCAGCATGTTAGAAACAAGTATGGAAACCTTGTCTATCATCGGCTAGTTCTTGGAAACCATCATAAGCTAAATGCCATAGTTCGGGTAGTTTCGGTTCGGGTTATGTAGGGTTTTTAAAGATTTTAATAATTCGTTTGAGAAAAGGCAACACTTTCCAACCGTTAATTTGGTAAAGGAAGGTTTAGTTTATAAATAAGGGCTCTTGGCCCTGAGAGGTCTCTTTGGTGTGAAGTAACTGTGGTGACCGTATCAGTGAACAAGTGAAGAGAAAAATAAATTATCAGTATCTACATTTAGTGAGTTTTATTACAGTAAGTAGTAATACCTGTTAGTAATACTAAAATGTGTGTGCGTGTGTGTGTGTGTGTGTGTGTGTGTTATTTTCTTTCAAACTATATGTTGTCGCACTCACCACCCACCGTGTCAACAATAGACAATCAGATGTATATTATATTACATATATATTGCAACAATTCCAGAAAACAAAACACGTTTGACGATCAAGGAAACTGCTCTCTAAATCTCCTTCAAAACCTATTCGCCGGCGCCGGTACCCACTACCTCCCCCTATGTTTCAGCAGTGTACCGCTCGTCTGAGGAAGACATAAAACTGTCGACAGTTAATTAGCCAGACGTCCACATCCATACATAACTCTTTGCAAGCTCCCAACTTAGTTCTTCTAGTTTAACAGCTCACTTTAACTTTGTTTTTGTCGGGTAGTTTTAAAACTCCATAAACAGTAGGTTTTTAATGTGTGTAGTTTTACACACCATTCTATTTTTAAGCATGTTTGAAGTCTTTAACTATTCAATTCAATTTATTCAGTAACAATTCAAATTCCGTTCGAATATAATCCAGCAAGAAACATTAACATTAGTAATAGATGTACATTTAAGAATACATTGTCATTCAATTAAAATAGAAAATAATATTTAGACAACATCATTAACTTCTTCTCATATCTGAGAGGAAAGAGTCAATTGATCAACATACTTGCTTTGCTTATAGCTGTACAAGGATATTTTGGCGCGTGGCCGAAATCGGAACTAATGCCGCCATCTTGTATTTTTTTACATTTCACAAAAGTTTACCAACAGTGATGATTCTTATAGGAATGTAAGTAATCTGTGTTAACCAATATAATGTTAGCATAAGCATATACAGTCGACTCTCGTTAATTCAAACCTGCGATAATTCAAACCTCTCTATAATTCAAAGTTATCACGAGTTCCCTACAAAATTTCTTTATATTTCGAACTAAATCAATGCTTTTTTATGCACTTGGTAATTCGAACGAAAAAATCATTGCTATATAACAAAACGACGCGTTAATTCGAACTGATCGGCGTCCAACACTTGACAATTCAAAGTTGCAGAGAGAAAGAGGCGGAAAGATTGTAAGTACATTTTGCGACAAGTTCAAACTTGTATCAACGTACACGAGCCTTTGTTTTTGTTATGATTAGGTTGACTATTTGACACACACTTCTCACGAATTGGTTTCTTTAGTTATCATTCAGTTACTGTTACTCTTTCGTTGGTATTCAGATTAAAAGTTGTTTGTGTTAGTCATGAGCCCTAGAAAGTATAAATGCTTGACGATGAAAAAGCTTTTCAGGCACTTTTTCTCTTAAAAAAAGTTATTGAGCAGTCTGAGCAGCAGCAATGTGCTTTGAAGTAAAGCAGTATAACAGAGTTCTTTCGAAAGATTAATTATTTCACATTATGAATACATGTATGTACACGAATGTACCTCTAACTAAACTTTTGTCATTGTTATAGAATAGCAGTTAATAAATATTAATTGATCAACACTTAATAATTCGAAGTTTTATTTATTTTCTCTCACAAATTTCGAACCATTTGATACTTCAAACACTCGATAATTCGTAATATTTTAAGAGTCCCTCGAGTTTCGAATTAACGAGAGTCGACTGTAGTATAAGCATTATCAGCCTATAATGTTCCCACTGCTGGGACACAGGCCTTCTTTTGCGAGAGGGAGTGGGCTATAATCTACAACGCGGGCCCAGTGCGATTTGGTAAATGTCCGATGTCTTCGAATTTTTGGTTCAAGGACATTTCAGAGCAGTGGTGATGAAATTATTAACACAATGTAAAGTGCCTGCCTTGGTTCAAACCAACGACGACTCGTAAGTCGGGGCCGATACTACGTATGTAGATTGTTAAACCGATGGGTAGGCGTGATTTCATCAAAATTACTTGAACTCAAGTCTTCTGAAGTCAGTGAGGTCAGTCTTTGTGATATAACAAACCAAGCATTTGGACTGGTCAGAGATTAAATAATCAACTGCCACCAGATTAAAAAGCGTTGTTATGTTAAAAAAAATACAAATTTAAATGTAATGTAATACGAAAACTTTCTTGAGTCCTTGAGTAGGACTGCCGAGAACGAAAAACAACAAAATAAACTGTCAAAATAGCATGTCACTGTCACTGTCATACCTAATAATTATTTTCTGACCGCCTGACATCGAATTACTAATACAGAAATACAAATTCATATTTTTATTGGACGTTGGGCGGAACAGAATATTCATCATGTTCTATGCAGACTCACCAACCGATAAACCTCCCATTACCTTGACGCCAAGAGATAGAAGGAAATGTGCTTTCATGGCTGATAACATTTGCCTACAGTGTAAATAGTTTTCGTTATGATCCTACGTTTTTTGTATCAGGACTGTTATGTGCTTACGCATAGGTAAATATATTGACCAGCGCGCGTTTGTTGGGAGGAGACCAATCACAACAGTCGACAGCGAAATTTCGCCCGAACGCGTGCAGTTGATAGTTCTCTACTGCTACGTGGCACTCCGTATCTTTATATTAAGAAGTCTTAAAACTGCAAACAATAGTCACGCGACATCTGTCCATCGAGCTATGGCTCGGGCATAATTGTCATCGCCACAAGCCATCTATCCTTTGACCATTAATTGCTGCTGTCATTCAATACCGCATTTCTTATACGATAGCATAGCATAAAATCTTCACTGAACTTTAACTTTCTTCTCTTCAGGTATTGTAGTATTCGTCGGCGCCACCTCAATCCTTGCCTGTATATGGACCCCTGAATATTCAAAAGAAGACTACGCCAAACTGACTCGCATTATGTACCTGTATGACTCCAAGGCCTGCAGGTATGAACTTAAGAAAGCTAAGAAGATAGTTAACCTTCAACTGAGCAACGATACCCACGGCCTGGAAATACTCCCCATCCAATGGTTACCGGCGATTACCTCCTTGTCTACTCGTCTGTCTGCTAAGACTAGGAAGTAAGTACTTGTATATTTTATAATAGAATTATAAGTATTGGTCGTCCAAGTGGACCACGGAAAGTTAACCCTCCTATCCTGGCCACTGTGTCCCAAAACTTGCAGTCAAAGTGACCTCTGCGCTGCCACTGACGACGCCGTGGAAGTGGCAAGATTTTGGGCACAACAACAAAATATAAAATTCAGTCGTGCCAGCGACACGAAGAAGAAGAAGTATTTGTCGTATTATAATATTGATCCATGTATAAGATTCATTATTTTTATTCAATAATGTATCTCCATTAATGAATGAACAGTAGCCCAACTTTTCATGTTATCCGATCTTTTTCAAGTTTTATGAAACTACACGACGAATATGCGATATACAGCGCGTTTGGCATATTAATACTTTATTTCAAATTAACGTTGTACTGAGATAAGAAACGTTTTGCTTCGAACTAAACTCATTTTAATACTTACATATTTGCATTATTACTATATACATTAACTAGGTTTTTGCAGATATTTTAATAAAATTATACCTTCATCTGAAATTAGGTGTTTCAAGAGATTTCTCATTTATGCAAACAGAGTACATTTCTTAACAGTAGCGAGTTCGACACCCTTTTTGTAAAACCCTTTTTGTAGAACTTAAAGTGTAAAAGGTATTCCTTGTATTCTTATACTTTCTTTTGCAGTTACGTAACATTAAGCTTTACCTTCCACGTTATATGGTTATTCATTGCCGTTATTTTTCGAGTCGTCATCAAAAACAGCTCGGACCTGAGGACGTTAAAAGTCGCGCTCGCCATATTCTTCTACAGCTGTGTGTTCATGATTTTCTTCGACTTATCAATGGCTGTCGTCTACGTCACTCACATCAAGCAGAGCTTAGACAAAGGCATGATTTTGAGGTATAGCGGCTGGGCGACCGAGTTGGAACTAAATACGTACGACGACTTCGCCGGTTGGCTTCCGCTCGTAGCCGCCGCCTGCTGGCTGCGAGGTGTCCTTATCTTCATGATGAATGTATACTTTTGTAGAGTAATAAGGATAATAAGACGAAAAATTGTAAAGAGTGAATTATACAAGAGGAAGTTTTATAATGAACGGTATCAACGTTTTCCTGAGTCAGCGCCAGTTCAAATAGCTGACACTAGCGTTCTTGTGTTCCGGGTTGGACAGCAACAGCCTCAAGTAAAAGGAATATTTGATTAAGGGCTGATTTTTCCAACGCCAGATAATTTTATCCGAGGATTAATTTTTAATTTTTAACAGTTCTTCCATGCAGAAACTTCAGACGTCAATTCCACGAATAAAAAATATATGTCGATTGAAACATCGGGACTAAGATTAAGTAATGCTGCGAATTGAAAGTTCAACGGAATTTTACATTATTTTTCTAAATAAACCATCAATAAAAAGTAACCGTCTGTTATTATTTGGATTAGCAAGCAATGGTTTTTTCCCACAGGGCGTTTGGTAACGAGAAATGAAATGAAGCGGTTCTCTTCTTGGAACGAATTCAATTTCGAACGTTGGTAGAAGGACGCTATTAAATTTTTCATTATCACCTCGGCGGGAGACGTTGCCCATTAATTCTGGACTTTACCTGTAATCAAAACATGGCGGACCCATTTTAGTGACAGCAAATTGGTACGCGGCCCACTTGAAATTTGTTTGCCCTCTAGATTGTCTGGGAAACGTTTTGTAACGAGTTTGAGTGCGGCCTTGAATGGGAAAAGGTTTATGTTATTTAATAACTGTCGCAATAATAACCCGAAATTATGGGATCATTAGAATTTTGGAGCATGCTGACAATTTTATATCAAAGTAAGTGTACTTCGGATTTTATGAATTTTCTAATTTCATCACTGTGTTAATTTGACTGTTAATACAACCTAAAATTGTATTTATATTTGTATTATACCTATTCGTGTACTGCCTTTCTTCATATCAACAGATCTACCTTCCAGAAAATAATAATATAAAATACACCAACACCAGAGTAGTTTGAACCTTCATCACCATAATCATCATCCATAGCCTGAGCAGCCTGAGTGCCCACTGCTGACCATAGGCGTCTCTTTTCGTGTGCCAATCCCCACGCTCCTGCACCAGCCTCATCCAGGTCATCCCAAATACAAATTATTTCAGCGCTGCTATGCGTGGTAATGAGCTGGCTGACTCTGGACTGCAAGTTCGAGCCAAGCAAGTCAGAGCTTCACGAGATCACAATTATGAAGATCTTGTACCTGTATGACCCTGAGGCTTGTGGGAGGATATACTTCTACAACCTGACGTCCAGCATTAGCTATGAGAAGGTTTACACCAGCGTGGTGTGGCCTGTGAAGAATCATGTTGCTGCTAGATTTCGGACGTAAGTGGTAGCTGCAAATGTTATTTATTCCTTCATTATTCTTGGATAATCATGATTCCAAGAAATGAGAAACATTGGATCTTTGATCATTGAAACTTGGTGAGCCATAAGGTTGAAATTGATTTTAATAGAGACTACCTTGACCTGCTATATGTAAGCAATTTGAGGAAGAGAGCGAAAAATACCCCAAATAATAGTAATATTTGCAGCAATCTTCCACTTTTACAAGTGTAACATTAACATGAATACCTAAATTTGAATAGCGACATATTCGCCAAAAATTTCAACAAACATTAAAGTTCAGTTTATGCTACAACTTCAAACATTTTTATTACTTTTCCAATAGTGCTAGTCACTCTGAAATCAACTTAATTAACATTAAAATTACCTTGAAATAACGTCAAATTGAAACAAATAAAATTTGAATTTACATGTTGCTACATTGTTTTCTCCATATAAAACTAAGTTGTCATGCATGCTGGGCACATAACCTAAAATAAAACGCATGGATGTCGTTTGAAAAAAATAATGAACACCTTTATTACCTTTTAGTCTATACAATCCATAGGCAATCAAGTAAAGAGATGGTTTAACTAACTGATTTTTATATCAAATACTAACAGCTTCTATCTTTATTTTCTACTGGTACTGGTTTACAGGCCTACACTAAATGATAAATGATTTTATTTTGTAATTAAGTTTGTACAAACACTTTTACAGGTCAATCATATTTAAAAAACTAGATGAGGTCGGCGTTTAATTATTTATTAATAATTTTTAATTATTTTTAAAAGAGTAACAGTTGTGTCTCTTGTCGGCCCTACTCCATAGGAAACGACCAATTGGAACCGTTTATCTAGCTTCTGACGTTTCATAAGTGCCCATGTAGGTTTATGTGAAATAAAATATTATGATTGATTGGCTGATTGATTTCAGCAAGATCCAGCTCTGGTTATCTCTCCACCTGATCTGGATGATATTTGCAATCATCAACGTGACGCAAGGGGAGCGCTCCTGCAGCTTTTATGTCACCTTGCTACCGTTCACCATCATCGGGGTAACTCTGCTCATTGTGGATGTGATCAACGCCGCGATGTTCCTTGTTGACGCGAGATTTACGTACAGCGAATGTAAGTAGATCATGTGAACTGTTTCAAGAATAAATCTGTGTTGATTTTTCTTATAAACAGTTTACCTAATTTATTTGGGGTATTTAAAATATTAACTAATATCGGTTAGTTACAGGCAAGCAGTATTAGTTAACCAGTAAACTCAACCAGGTCTCTAATAAAGAATGCATAAACAAGATAACTAACATTGGAGTTAATTTTAAGTTTCCTTAAAACACACTCTCAAAATCTCAATTTAGATGCAATTCGCTGTTCCGCTATTTCAGTCCATCCCGATAAGTACAAAAATCACAATAATCAAACAGCATTTAAGGATGTAACGAGAAACAAACACAAAAGCATACTCAATCCGAACGCGGAACAGTAAATCCCCCTTTGTACAAAGATATCAGATGAAGCACTCGTTTCATTGCGGCGTTTGTATGAAACCTGACTGCCATTATCCTATCAAAGGCAGCGATAGTATGAAATAAATACGTATATCTTCCAAACTCAGGCACTTTAGAACAGGTATAGAGTTCTGGGGCAATTTCGCAGGATTATTCTGAGATGAATTTTATTCTTCAGACTTTTATTTATCTTTAATGAATAATTTAAACGTTTTACTAGGCTGTGGGTAAAAATATACAGGCTTATCATATGCTACGTTGGATATACATATTATTCGAACAAAGTTCTATTGCCTCTCATCATTTTACAGTTATTCTAGAAATAAGCATATTTATTTTATTTTTTTATTCTAATTAGCTTTCGAAAAACTTAAAGCGATATTTATTGCCTTTTTTTATTTATTGTTGCCATTTTATGGTACAAATACCATTATACGCCAAGTGCCTCGAAAGAGTAATCTTTTGATCCTTCGGTCAAGGTATTATTACCTTGACCACAAAACGATCACAAACTGCCATCTAAACCTATCTAGCCAAATTATCCAAAACATTGACAATTTACTTATTATTATTATTACTACATCTTCCCTTTATCCAAAGGTTTCCATTATGGTGGAGCCATAATGTGACTTTGAGCTGACCTAGCATAGACCCGAGTTTCAATAGAATAATAGGCCAGCTTGAACTGGTTTTGTTAACCCTAACGTGCGGCCTACGCACCATATTATATGAACTGCCCTGAATAAGGCCACACACCCGAATCATAGTAATTGATGCCTACTAGCACCCACTCCTGAGTTAGGCCGCTTTGTAACGCAGACATGTTTGATATGTTTAATCTCCCCACGTTAACTGAATAACTGTCTATTCACTTCACTCTGCTAGGACGAGCCCTAGATTCAATTGGAATGTAATCCTTTAACTAAGAGTGGTCCTTAATGGACACTGTTAAAGGGCAAGAGTGTATATAGCAAAGGTGATCACCAGGTTACATCCTGGGATTTTTACTGCTGTGAATATGTACGAATAGTCTTAACATCTTTTGTTACTGCTGAATATTACAATGTATTAGCCGCTAAATAAAAGAGCATGTCGGAAATCGCAGTTTTTTATTATTAGCACACATGGAAATGTGTCCATTCACTTAGTCCATTCACTTACTCGACCATCGGGGAGGGTTATTGTTCGAAAATAATTATATTATTATACTTTTTTACACAGCTGCAATACTCCGCTATCTAGCGAACAAGGGCCACCTGCGTGCCATGAACAAGAAGCCTATCACTCCAGGGACACACAACGTTGAAGACACATCCTGGATCGCAGTACTTCTGGCATTTTTCAGCGTTAGAGGCTACGTTCTGTGGGTTGTCAACTTCTGGATAGTAAAAGACAATTACTTCGAGGGTTTGGAACGCTATCGTACGTTTATTCGATATTTTAACTGACATTGGTGCTTTGAAAATTGGTTTTGGATGTAGTTTTTATCACACCTAACCTAGGTACGTTACAACGTACTGCCGTTTTGATCCATCACCCATCATTCGATTCGTCTTAAATTTTTACATACGTGTGGATTGCACTCATGTGTTATTATGGCTAACATTAAAATGGAAGTAATATGTGATTATTCTATTCTGTTATTCAATATTTTTCATCCTGCCCTACTCTAGCCTAGTGAAAAAGTCTCATTAAAATGATAAAGCATTACCTTCCATGCGTTAGAACAAGTCATTGAATTTACCATAACCGCTTAGCATATTATGGAGCCCATAATTTATAAGCATTATGCTCAAGGGGCTATCCTAAGTTCTGAAGTTAGGATCTCGAGTTGGTCATCCGTTTTAACGTTTATTAGTTATATCTGCTAACCCCTAGAACTTTGCTTGCATGGATGTTAACCCTACCTATAATAATAATCCTCAAAATACTTAGCGATTTAGTGGTTAAACATTTCGGCGGCTTATGTGATAGCTTAGGTCATATCAATATTGTCACACCCTATGAACTCCCACGACAATAATACATTATTTAATTTAATTATCTATTTGTAAACAAATCTGTGGATTCTGCATCAAACTTATTACCTGATATTACGATTAATTTTCAGGTCGACAGCAACATATGAAGCAAAGACTGCGAATTAAAAATTCATCATCATTCAGCTAATTATGAACTTACAACGCAAAGTGTTGTATCTACTGGTAAATAAAAGCATAATATTCCAACAAACTTTCATTTCTCAACACGTGCAGTCGTTATAGGGTCGTCGCTATTTAGGAATACATGAAGATGAATGGAAGGTTATGGAAGAAAATAGTGGATATCGTAAGCATAGCAGCAAGATGTCATATTCTAAATTAAGTTTATTCAAGTAAAATCTTTTACTCTTAACCCATCATTAGTTCTTACCCAAGTTACATTGTGACTAATCATAGGGAAAACTAAGACTATAAGAGGTGGGCAGCGGGATTGTCCGAAAGGGTTACCGCTACCCCGGAACATAAAGGGCGAAGGAAGGAACATGGGTGGGTTTTAGTCAGTAAGAGTCTGACACTCCCTTCCGCTCCACCCAGAGCGGGAGGGGTCATTTGATGATTTCCCATCCCAAAAAAAAAAAAAAAAAAGACTATAAGAGGTAATAGGTAATATATGCAATAGTAGGTAATACGGGCTGGTGTCCGCAACTCCACGACAATGCGCGTATTTTTCGTACGGGTATAATATACCTAATAATAATATTTTGGCGTAAAACCAAATAACGACCTTGGCCTTGGCAAAAGCAGGAAAACTAAAAGATGAAGAAAAATCTTCCTTATAACAGATTTCACACCATGACACACAATTTCCTTAAACCGACAACAGAAAAACCCTATAATACAGTCCTTTATCTTCCCAAAAACTTACTTGGCATGCAAATGATGTGTTTAGTAAAGTCCCTTGGTCCGGAAGTGTCCATAAACTAGAAACGAAGGGTCCGTGCGGACACTTTATTTCTAGTTTGTGGACATGGCATTATGATATGGTAGATAACATCCATGGGGGTATGTTGACCACTGTAACAACAGGTGGGTTATAATCATATCCTTTTTATGGTGGTCTGGAAATAGACGGTCAGTGCCGACACTCAAGCTTTGTATGGTTATTGTGTTACATGCTGGCTTCAATGAATAGAGAAGTTCTCGCTCAATTATTTGTAGTTTTGGACGAACAAAGTCAGTCTATACTCTGACTCATCTAAGAGAATTTCGGAATCTGTACCACGAACCGTAAACTGCATTTTAATAACCACTCTTAGTTATAGGAGTACATGGGTTTCAGCAACCAATTTACTGAGAAATACCGGGACTGTAGATTGATTGTCACTTTCTGGCTTCACTGCTCATACCTAGCGATAACTGCTCCTGTTAACGCGACGTCATTGGTCTAAACGATTGCTGAGTTGAGTAAAGTTAGATCTATAATAGCTATTAGCTTCAAATTATCATCACTTATT
This sequence comes from Apamea monoglypha, assembly GCA_911387795.2. Lineage (NCBI taxonomy): Eukaryota > Metazoa > Arthropoda > Insecta > Lepidoptera > Noctuidae > Apamea > Apamea monoglypha. The sequence continues at coordinate 18,152,758 of OU426926.1, read as the reverse complement.
ACACAGTCAGCATCACTTACCCAAAACGAAATGACCCGATCTACATCAAAAACAGTTGCCTTAATTTTAAGGGCAGACACTCACATATAAACAGCCAAAGCGAATGAATGCCAGCAGATGAATGCGGGCAGAGCAATTAAAATCCGTCTCCATTATAAATGACATAATTATTGCGGAGATTCTGACGTTTACCGCCACCCCTTAATGAATGGAGCTGGGAGCTTGAGGCAGTTTCTTATAACTTACAGCAGTAAAATTGTGAAGTCTGTATGCTGGTTTGAATGATAATTATGTGTGTCGTTCGGTCTTAAGATGACCCTGGTTTATGAGAAGTGTAACATTTCTGGAAAATTTACTTCAAGTCGTTGGTAGTCTAGAACAGAACACGCATTTACTAAAAACACAATAGAATAAAACTATACAGGATTTTTTTTTAAGGAATGTTCGAACTTTCTTGTTTTTTTTAACCATGAATTCAGCACATGAGTATGAATTTTTCAGGGGTTATCATAGAAAAAAAAATGCTGTTTCATAAAAACCTACGCGGTCAAAACATTTTGTTTTTAACCGAGCACTAATTTCTATTCTAGGAGGTCTAGAATTATATGCCTAATTTATGGTTACAGTTTGCGTACTGGTTATTTTTTTTCCTGTATACCTACTTTTCAATCAGTAATCAAGATTATAGTAGAACTTCCATCAAAATTGCAGCTTAATAATAAACTCCTTAATTGACAGTCTTACTTATTAATTTGCGATACAAACGGGGTTAAACAGTTTATTCTTAGAAATGAGCGACACACTAGTAGACGACGAGCAATAATTATCATATTAATTGTCGAGGCTATTTCCAAGTCAAGATGTTTACTTTACAGCAAGCGTTAAGCCTCCAAACAATAGTTGGCAATCAAGTTAGGATATCATAAGACTTGACCACTTACGAGCCTATTATTTAGTTCAGCAAATATTGTGGAACCGTTTTTTTGGGTTCCGTAGTCAACAAGGAACTGTCTCAGTTTCACCATGTCCGTTCAGTCTATCCGAAGAAAATTACGCTAAGGGGTCTGGAATCATGTGCTGAATTCATGGTTATATTTAGTTTGCGCGTCGATATCCCTGCCACCCTGTATATAACGAAGTTAAAAGGAAACCTATCACAGCTAAGTAGGCTTTACTAGTTAACGAGTAACAGTCTACCTTGCAATTAGAATGAATGGGAGAACATGTTTTTCAACTACAATGTAAATTTTGTTCTTGTATGTTGTCCCAACTACGAAATCCTCCATTGTGCGTGGTCCAACATGCACTTGGGCGTTTTTTTTTTTTTTTTTTATGTTATCTAGTGCTTGACTGTGATCCCGTCTGATGGAAAGCAGTGATGCAATGGTAGATGGTAAAGCACAGACAGTTATAATAAGAATCCAGGTTTTAGGTGTGATATATCTTACTGAATGTTTTTGGTGAAATCTTATAGTATGTTAAGATGAACTGCCATACAAACCTTCATCCCCTATTTAATCCGTTCAGGCCATAAATTTTCAAAAATCCCTCCTTGGCTCACCCTCGTTATATTAGCATTGCCTACAAAATCATTTGCCATTACCCACTAGGCATTTCTAAAGGTTACGACTGGTAACTTGGTAAGCAAAACGGTCCGTTTTACTCGTATGACTTCGGGAAACGGGCAGTAACGGTCTTTTACGACGTACCTAGCAAAAGCCGCCGATTCTTAGTCTAGACATGCCAACAAAACTAGATAGATGACCAAGTTTGATCTATCTTTTTCCAAAAACTTTCCTTTTAAGTTAAATATTTAATAATCTATTGCATTCCACAATGTGAATTATTGTTATTTTTTTATTAAACATTGATTAAGTTTTTTTATATAAATGTATGTGTGTATGTGTTTTAATATATATTTTATTATTAATTCAGTTAATAGGCAGGTCGTTGGTATCAAGTTATGTCATGCATTAAATACTAGTACCCAAGTAAAGTAGCTCCATTTATAAGACACTCATGACCCAATTCTTTGAGTTGATTCTCGAAATCCGCATGGGAATATCGTCACCTGCCACGCACTGTGTATCTTTCACACTCAGTAAGTAACGGAGGAAATGGAAAACAAACCCAACAACATTACAGCGGAGATGGGAGAAAAAAATCGGAGATTTATGAAAGTTAAGATTATAATTTAATGGTGAACTATCAACTCGGTCACCACATTACTACTTACCATAATTATAATGACTATCAATAAGCTTTTACTAAACCGTTTTATTGACACAGTTTACATGATAATGACAACAAATAAAGTTGTATCCCAAAGTCAATTTATTTTATTTTAATTCCATAACAATTGCAGCGTCAGAGCATCAAAACTTAACGAAGAATGCAATTGAAGCAATTGAAAATTACAAATGCGCTTATAAAAAAGCAATGCAATTAATAAAAAAGCTTTAATTCATCCCAATGTACCGTTATTGATAAATTCTCGGTACAATTAATGCAATGAAAGTATTCCAAAAATGTCGCATCAATGAAGAATCGTGAGCAAAGTGCTAGCATTACAATATAAATTGATATGGACAGGATTTAAAGAATCACTATGCTCTGCGTTTAATATTTGACTTTAACTGAATTTATACTACGAATCTTTTTCGTTGCGGTTTTTAAAAGTGCTCACTTAATATCTTTAAAAGTCGTACCTTTCTTATTCCCTTTATAAATAAAAATCAACGTTTCACTTTAAATGGTAAACACTTTATTAAAATAATTATAACTTTACAACATCACAAATTAAGGTCTGAACACTAGAAGAGGCGCAGGCTTGCGCAGCTGCAGCCTTGCAGTGTACTTCATGTTCTGAACATCATTCTCGGTCATAAACTCCACTTTCTGAAGCTGTCCATTGGGAAGCAAGACGAAGTAGGTTCCGACGCTCTGCTGCACTTCTACAGGGCCTTCTAATTTTTCCGCTAGAGGGTTATCAGTGGTTGCAATTTCAGTGGAATCAGGAACTCCGTAGGTGTTGTCAGGAACGCCATAGCTGGTTGCTGGTGGCGTCTGCTTCGGCAATTCGAAGGCTTGGCCCTGAGGCTTCCATCCAGAAGCGGGGTAACCAGCATCAGGAGCTCCGTATTGATCAGCAAGCTTCTCAGGCTGTTCGTTGGGTAGCGTGAACGGTTCTCCTGCAGGCTTCCATCCAGAAGCGGGGTACCCAGCATCAGGAGCTCCGTATTGATCAGCAGGCTTCTCAGGCTGTTCGTTGGGTAGTGTGAACGGTTCTCCTGCAGGCTTCCATCCGGACGCTGGATAAGGTCCTGATGCCTCGGTGGTTGGTTCCGTTGGTGAGTCAGTGGTAGTCGGAGCTAATTCTTGGCGCTGGAACCTGAACCTCGCTGGTCTGAAGCGAGGTAGCTCAGCTAGAGCTCCGATCACAACATAGGATAGGACTAGGAACTTCATGATTGATGTTGAGCAGTTGAATGATGCTGGTCTTCATATTCCAGACCAATTTATACTATGCTGATAAGTTTATGGTGCTTTGTTGTATCATAAATGGTGTGATAAGGACGTTTAGAGGATATTCGGCGATCATCAGTCCGGTCACGTCGTGGTTGACTGACATTGACCTGATGACGGCGTTCGAATCACATCAATAACTGATTAGAACGTGTAGTTAATTAATTAAGTGATAATTAATGCAGAGGTTTTGGAGTTACCTTGTAATGCGCTCGTGATTGATATTGAATTTCCACCTGGGATAGTCCCAAGTCTTGTTTAGCAAGTATTGAAAAGCGTAATCCATTTAAAGTGTGCATTAGGGCTAAAGACTTATAATCCAAAGGTAGGTTAATCAGTAAGTAGGTAATAATATTCCTGTGAAATCAAACTTAAAAGGAATCTTTAACTGTGTTACGTTGTCTAACGTAATATCTCTTATCTCTCACATTATGGCGTGTCTTTAGTTATTTCCGCTACACATAAAGGTTTGTTTTTATCATATCTTATAAAATTAAGGTAAACTGGTCATAATAATAAAAAAGCCCATATTTTAACAAGAATAAACAACCTGACGATTGTAATCATGGAAGAGCTCGGCTCGCAACTTGAGGACCATTGTGGAAAATAAAAATGCCCCTTCCTCCTCATTTAAAAAAATGTTTAATTTTTTCTCTCTCCTCTTAGTACGGTTCATAAAACTGTATCTTCCTACTGCAGAATGCACACGTTGATGAATTGTTTGTAAACTACTTTTCCGTTTTGGACAATATCTGAGAATACTCGGGAGTATTTTCAATACAATGGTTTTGACGGCACGATTGGCGCAGTGGTTAAGCGATTGACTGCTGCGCTGTGTGTCGTGGGTTCGATTCCCGCACGGAACAAATATTTGTATGACCTACAAGTAGTTTTTCCGGGTCTGGCTGTTTGTGTATGTGAGTTTAAATGTTTGTAAACACACCCACGATAGAGGAGAAATTCCTAGTGTGGGGCAATGTCTAAAAAAAAAAAATGGTCACCTGACCACACTCCACTCCTTGCACCTTACATGGTCAATGCTGATTATGGGTCTCCCCATAAATCGCCATATTGAAATCATTCAATGATTATAAGAACTCGGGCTGATTATCCATAAATGAATACACTCATACTATAGAGCACCAAACTATGTTAATATAATTAACAAACTAATTAAAAATGCACACGACGACAACCCACATCGAACGTAGGCATGCCGACATGATTATGACATAAAACATGACAAAGCAGCCGTAGCCAAAGGATTAGCATCGTAAACTAATACAAACGTAATGAAACACTGTCGAATGTCGTATACAACGCATTTATTGGACGCCACGTGAATACAGATGCAGTAACTTGAACTTACAGTGTATGACGATACGAGTGACAGGTGGATGCATTTTACAATACAGTTGGAAAAGAAGAATTGTTATTTCTGTACTTTTACTAATTATTTGGAATGTTTTTGATCATGCTTACATATAATAGATGACCTACACGCGTACCGCAAGATGGGTGGATCGAGGTTGCTCTACAAAAAGATGCCTGGAAAGATTTGGGGGAGGCCTTTGCTTAACAGTGGGACAGCGAAGGATAACTTAATAATATAAAGGATGCCGTTTATGTTAATCCACGGGTTAAAACATAGGACACCCTTCATTTGGGTATTTCTACTCAAACGCGAGCAAAATTGAGGACAAAAGCAAGTTATGTATTTTTTTAAAGAAATTGTTTGATCCTAAGTTCAGCTTCGAAGGTTAAGCTAAGGTTTAAAATGGTTGACCTTTAAAATAAGGTGGCTTTTCTCTGGTTGGAGATAAAATTTCATTTCTAGAAATAGGGACCCGAGAAGACAACATTTAGGTAAGCATCAACAGGGTAAGCCTAAGGTAATATTGTATCGGTAAGGTAAGGTAATATTGTCAGTTCCGACTATGCAACTTTTTTAGATAGCTAGGCTTAGGTCTTCTGTCTTGTTTACTTGCCTAGAAATTGAACTAACTAAAACACTTTGGCTTAGATATAAACTAAATAAATTAACTTTGGCTTACATATAAATTGAATCAAAGTAGAAAGATTTTGTACTTACCCGCCTGAAGCTTCGTTCGCCCGATAAAATCTGTGAAAAAAGAAAATTTCGTTAGAATTAATTAATTTTATAATTGGTCGAAAAATTAATTTGCGTTTATCTGTTACATAATTCATGTTTACGAGGCTCGAGTATTCTTGGTTTAATGATGGTTTCCATGTTTTAATCAGCAGTAAGTTCTCTTATTCCCAAAAACTTGGCATTTTAAGCGATTTGTCTACGATCTTATATATTTAGCTACTGTCTTGACTTGTGCTCATTCAACTTAGGAACAACATAATTATATACAAAATAATAATATGGACCATGTTCCCAATACCGGTGGGCTACTATTTTTTATATTATAATATTTAAAAATATAATTTATATGTATTTATTTTGAAATAAAGGAGATAATATTATAGAGACAGAGTGAATTTGCTTATACGTGGAGGGTAATCTCCGGAACCACAGCAGCTATTTGAAAAATTATTTCACCTTTTGAAAGGTCCATTATTCCAGAGGGTCATATTATGTAAATATATGCAAAAAGAAATTCTTAATAACACTAATGACTATCTTCAATTCATGCAAGCCTAGTGACATATAAAAATACAGCAGTTTGCTGCAAATAGTAATTTAATTATAAACAATATAAATCATCATCATCTGCCTAGCCTTTTCCCAACTTGTTGGGGTCGGCTTCCAGTCTAACCGGATGCAGCTGAATACCAGTATTTTAAATGAAACGCCAGAACAATAAAAAAAAATATACATACATCTGCTAAATTCTGTATGCTGTCTGAATTAATTATATTGAAATATAATTATGTTAAACAAGAACCAGTATCAAGCAATCGCAACCGTACAAAATAATTCTCATTAACATAAGTGAAAATAAGTGAAAACTTTTGGGGCAGCAATCAATTTACAGTAATCTGAATTGGGGTCGAAAGCTGATCAAAGCAATTAACTTTGATAACATTGGTCGATGTTTCCTTCAAACAATGTTTGATCATTTTTGCTAATCAAAATATTATAAGTACGTGATAAAATTGTTTTTAGCGAGATTTATTATGGATTGGAGATACCTGTGTTTATCAACGTCAAAGTCAAAATAATTATTTATTTCAAATAGGCATTTAGTAAAAGGCACTTTTGAACCTCAAAATAATTTTGATTGATGTAGGGGATCCCGACACTTACTGATATGATAACGGGGCAATTCTATTAGGATGATGATGAAGTAAAACCAATCGCTTTGAATGTTCATTAAACATTGGTTTATTGAAATATATTTTTACATATTATTTGTAATAATAAGCGCGTAAGCAGGCAGAGTAATGTGTTCCATACAATTGATCTTCTTTATCTTCTCTAATTTCTTATTGCTGCTCTTTCTGAAAATCTTTATTTATTCACTGGGCTCGGTTCTGAACGTCATCTATATCGTCTCCATAATTCAGCAACAATACAGTGCTGTTCTCATGTTCGACACTTGTGTATCGATAAAATACAACATCGACCGAACGCTTGCCATATTCAGGCGATACACCGAATTTGGTATGTGAAATTTCTAAATATACATAACCCTGTACCACCCTGTACAACATTTGTGCATACGGGTGCTATCTATAGCAGTAACCCCGTCTTCTCCATCAATATCGCTTGCATTATACAAGATACACGTTTACTTTATATCCCTGAGGCAACACTCTGCCATTTACGTCCGAACCAAATAGAATTGAGAATGAGTTTAAGTCTTCACTGGCCACCACCCCTTTCTAACAGCACTCTCGGGCATTGAGATGTTAAAAATGTATTTACGCTTCAGCTCTTGATCGACGAAATCGTTACCGACGCATGCCACTATGCGTCGGTAACGATATGTAGCTACAATTCACAAACTGCCTACAATTTTCAACCGAAATGTATGTATTCTTGAATACGATTCAGCGCCTGTCATTACCATTAACATTAATATTTTTAAAAGACTGCCGAGGACAACTTTGCATATTTCATGTTTAGACTCCAAGTTTAGAAATAACTTCACAAAGGTAGAACCGAGCAGTCAAAATTTCGATATTTTAAGTAGCTAAAAACTAAATTAATAACATTTGTAAAACAAAATAAACTGACGAACTCTGTTCAATGCCCAAACCAAACTATTTAATTAGCCGTTCAATCAAAATGTTTCATAAATTAACGGTTGCCGGCGAGTCACCGGTCAGCCCAACTTAGTTTTAATGTAGGCCCTTTTAGTTTCCTAAACCGAGCTAAAAGCCCTCGGGGGAGACAGTTTATAAAGGATAAAGTACCTCCAAACATTCGGGAATTGAATTTTAGGCTGGCAGATGTATTTATGTCGTGTCCAAGAGATAAAGTGGGCGGTTTTTTGACTATTTGTTGTTTACATATATTAGATTAGATAAGACTATTGTCGGAGAGATTGTGGAAATTCTGGGACCATGCCCATACCTACAATATGTAAATGTTACTTGTGTAATATTATAGTTTGTCAGTTTTTAAACAGTACTCGGCGTAATTGCGTATGTTTTTATAAACTAAGAAAGAATTTACTTTAGTTACATATTCATTAATGTAAGTGTGTCCTAGAAGCAAAAATTCGAAGACATGTGACATCTACCAACCCACACTGGGCCTGCGTGATGGATTATGGCCCGCTCCCTCTCACCGAGAGGAGGCCTGTGTCCCAGCAGTGGGAACATTATAGGCTGATTATGTATTGTAAGAGTAATTTCAAAGATCCCACTTAATCGCATGGCAATCATGATATGTCGTAGTAGACTGAATAAATTGTACTATATTCCAACACACAGTTATACAGTAAGCTTATAAATCTGCATGCACCTTCAAATCCGAATCCCTTGTGGAGAGGATTGGGATCCCAAATAGCTTCTGCAGATATTGAAGTCTGTTTATCGACGACACAGCAGCCATTTGAAACTGTAATCGTATGAAGTCAAATGGAAAATTGGATGGGATATGTCGTGCCAGTGGCATATCCAGTTAGAAGCTCCAATGACGTGCCTTTGCAGACTTTGCACTCGAAATTTGATCCCGTTTCACAGCTTTGCTCGTGTTCTCGTGTTAAATTTCAGCTAGAAACAGTAATTGGCGTAGTGACTTTTCAATTTGTCCAGTTATTTTCTTGCTGAATTCAGAGAGATAGTTTTGTGTCACAGTGATTTTAAAGGGAAAGCAGGAACTGGGTTGACTTTAGAAAGTTGACTGCTCTAATTGTCTTGCTCTTTCTGCTTAGTAAAAACATTTTTAGCCCAGAGTCATTATCCAGCCATGTTTAAGGGTAAATTATGTTTTCAATGCGGTAAAACTTAATTCAGTCTACGACAGCAATGGTTATCTGTAACCACAGTGGAGTTACAATCTGTAGAAATAAATTAAAGAAAACAAAATAGCTATTTCGCAGTCAAAGTCGAAATAAGAAAATATCTTTATTGCTTCAAGTTTCAAGTTTTTTAGGCTTTTTAACAAGCTAAGTGATTATTCTATCAATGCTTTCTTTAAGAAAATAACACTTTGCGGGACACTAAACCTAATAACAATAACACTTGTATTGTGTGTCGTTCAGTGTCCTTCAGTGGGTTAAGCAAATCACAATTTATCACTAACAAAACAATAAACTTTAATGAAAGCGGCAATGAGGTCTAAACGTCATGAAAGCATAACGTCTTGCAGATTACGAATCGTCGTCGGTTCGCCACAAGGCGGGATGCGGGAAGCGAGGATTAATCCCGCAAATTGTCGCCACCTGGATCGCAATCGGCACATTTTCGTCACAAAATAACTCATACCGTGACATTGGAACGATAATATCAGGGAAAATATTTCGCATTTTTTTTTTTCGCGGGATTCAGGAAACGAGATTTTGTTTCGGGGCGAGGGCGTTTTTATTGGTGTTATTCAAAGATATGAATTCCTCAGAAAATGTTTTTTACCTTTGTTATCTATAAATATGTGTATGAAATGTGTTTCGATAAGTTTTGACAGAATTTATGTTAATGTTTCTGACTCAACAGAAAACCAACATTGTATTTTGCCGTGCCCTGACAGGGTTCATGTGCAAAAACCGACCTTAATTCTATGTAAAATATGTGATGTGCATGAGAACAAATAAATATTATTGTACGCCAAGGCATTATATTGCTAAACCGCGGCATATCAGAAAACGTTCTTCGTCATGAAGTCCCAATATAATTTGGTGCATCGAAAATTATCGATCATTAAATAAAAAGATGGTTTTTCTTGTATCAAATAATCAGTTGCAGTTAACGCCACTAGTGGTGCTGTGCGTATATCAGATTCTACGTTCAGCATCCTAATTGCATAACAGACTATCAATTTCAATTTGAAACATTTTGAAGGATATTGTAAATCCATTGCTTCATATGTTCGAAAAAAATTGTCTGCTCAACAACATAAATAACGCAATGAATGTTGTTGAACTGTCAAAATGAAAGTCATTGCTACTTATAGTGTGTTACGCAATTACCCCACGAATTTCAAGCGTAAGCATTTGGACCAGATAAAAGAACGAACGAACGAACTTCGCTATTATATTTTCGCGTTGTTTACAATGGAATATTACAATTTGCTTTACAAAGCCCTTTGGTAAATGTATAATTTTGTAGCCTGAATAAATACGAACATTATAATCGTACAAATCTATAAGGGTTTATCAAATAATATACTTAAATTTCTGTCGCATGCCGGACAAACTGTGGGCCCAAATAGCTCAGAATTGGTGCCCTGAGACAGCGAGGCGAGGTCGCGGCAGACCACGTAGGAGATGGCGGGACGAGCTGGATAGATTCCGTCAAAATTAGAAGGAGGACGCGCGGGCTCGCGAAAGATGGAAGGAGTGGAGGGAGGCCTTTGCCCAGGAGTGGGACAGCGTAGGCTAACATTTAAAAAAAAATACTTAAATGATATTTCACATCGCAATAAATCCTTTTTTGCTCATTCATAGTGACCAGATAATGAAATCAGAAATTATATCAGCAATAATGGATTTGAATTAACAGTAGGCAACAAAATAACATGCAAAGAATTACCTAATTGATAAATGTAATGAAATTCACACTGCACAGCGATATTGAGGCAGACCGCAAAGTTACCAAGAGGCAGGTCACAGGTTAGAATAAAATTGAGATGAAATTACAGTAACAATTGAAAACGTCATCAATAAAACAAAGTCCGGTTAGTTACACCATTTATAACTCACAAGGACGGCTGGAACGATTTTTATGAACTTTGATTTGTTGGATTTGCCTCCGCTCCAAAGAGCAGAATAACTACATATTAAAAGTTCGAAAAAAATATATTATGAAGATAATTAATTTTCTCATATACATTTTGTATTTATGGATTCTGAGGCGGTACGAAGTTCGCCGGGTCAGCTAGTATGAGAATATAAGTACCCGCGAGTGGCGATACGTACATCTGGCGCAAGCTAATCAGTCAGCAACGTTGAAACCGTTCTGAATGGCTATTAAACAGGCAACATTAGAATTTCGAGCAGTTCCATGATTCTTAACGTTATCCCTTTGGAGGCGAGCCTAAGCTTTCTGCGGCTGTCCTTGACTTTGACAGAGGTCACCAGTCCCTCGACACAGCCTATAGTGGATATTGAAAATGGAAAGGGTCAACATAAATCCTAGATATATGACACGAGTAGACACCGGTAGGTTTTGTGAATACATCAATAGGTAAAACAATATCTTTTTTTTTTGTTGAATTAAGCTCCGCCTACTAAACCTACGGCTGTTGTGTATTGGTAAATAAGTAAGTACAGGAACAATTTCTGCAAACAAACTTTAATGAAGATTGAGGAAAATAGCCCGTCAAGATGGAGGGACCAAATCTAGGATTTCAAAGTAGCCTACATAAATTAGCCTACATAAAAGTTTAATAGGTACTGTAAATCTACTATTTGCTACCTATGCAATCATTTTAGCTACCTCAATGTATACGTAGTTATTTAACTAAATCCTTGGCCCCCATTTTAAAAATTCAAAATAAGGATCAAACCATACTTCATGCTAATAAGTAACTGTATCTGTCTGTTACCTTTCACGTCTATATCACAGGATCGATCATTATGAAATTTGACTTTTCTCCCTGGATATTTGTATAAGAAATGATGAATACAAAATACACGCAGACGAAGTTGCGGGTAACTGCTAGTATTTTTATAAAAACAAAGGCTGATTTATTTACATACCTAATGATCCTGTATTTAAATTCTGCGTTTGAATGTAGTAACTTAAGTAACCCTGGATCAAAATTAGCGGCTGCTCTATTTTAAAGTGGGGTGCCTGCCGTTTTGCCGAAAAGATTTTGCCAAAATTTCATTACCCAAACAAATTTTAGCAACCTTTTTTTATACCATTGCAATATTTCGAATGATTTTAGTTCGCATATTTTCATTTGGTCAAATTTTTACTTGGCAAAATATTGCCAAGTATAATGTCATTATGGCATTTGGTCTATAATCAAATGATTTATTACAGCAAACAATCTTCAGACAATAAACGTTTGGTGAAATGATTTGTTAAGACAAAAAATGTTAAGGCAAAAATAGCATTTTTTGGTAATTAGGTTAGATTAAAACTGTGACCTCCTACGCACGAGCCGAGCGAGCGAAGCGAGCGGTGCCGCGGTAGCGGCTGGCGAGTGCCAGACACGACTTGCATTAATAGGAAAAAGATATTGTTTTTAGTAGGGTACCCGGAACTCAACTATTTAGATTAGGTTAATTACTTATTTAAAAAAAATGGTTAGGTTAGGTTAGGTTAAAACTGTGACCCCCTACGCACGAGCCGAGCGAGCGAAGCGAGCGGTGCCGCGGCAGCGGCCGGCGAGTGCCAGACACGACTTGCATTAATAGAAAAAAAGATATTGTTTTAAGTTACCCGGAACTCAACTATTTAGATTAGCTTAATTTCTTCTTTAAAAAAAATGGGTAGGTTAGGTTAGGTTAAAACTGTGACCTCCTACGCACGAGCCGAGCGAGCGAAGCGAGCGGTGCCGCGGCAGCGGCCGGCGAGTGCCAGGAACGACTACATTATATAGAAAAAAAATAGTTAATATTCATATTATTATTACCTGTTTAGAATTTTTGATTTACCTCCTACCCACTTAGCAGTTCACATTTTTGTCATTGAAGCATTTGACTGAATAGGAAAGGGTGAATTGAAAACTGACGATACTAAATATTTGGCTTATTTGATTTTGCGTAAAAACTGTTATTCCAACTGAAACATTTGATTAAATGAAAAATGTTAAAAGTACTAGTTGGTAAACAAGTTATAGTTTAAACGTTCATTAGCCAAACATTAGGTTTGCGTTACAATTTTTTGTCAATAGATTTTTTGCTAAGTAATAATTTGGCAAATGAAATTATGCGAAACATTTTTTGGGAAATGAAAATTTGTCAAATTCCTTTCGGTCAAACAAGGGAGACCCTTTAAAGTGATATGTATGAATAGTGATTACAATAGTCGTCGTAAATAAAAGTGATTGCAATTATTCACAAGCGAACATTACAAAAACTCATATGATGATGGAAAAAACATTCTCTTTTTCAAATCAACTTGGCCCTAGAGAATGTTCGTGAGAGCCTCAAAACCAGAGCCTCAGATAATATGAAAGCAGATCACTCGCATCAAAGAGCACGCATTAGTAAATTAAAATTCTGTCGAAAGGAAGGATAAGCTGAGAGGAAAATAACGTTCGCATCCCTTTATGAATCTTTCTGATGTCTCTAAGTACGTAGTGTAGCAACATCGGTAAGGTAATAATATCTATGGTATATTGTGTAAAAGGTTCGTGTAATATGTGTTAGCAAGAAAGGAGTTATAGACCAAAAATCTCTGATCTCTGGATCTTAAATCCATTTGAGGACACCAAGGTACAGATGCCAGCAGGTCAAGCTACCCGAAACTTTCAAATTTTCCCAATCAATCATGAACCTTAATGCTTCAGCGATAAAGTTGAAAATCTAATAAAGAAATTTGACAGATTGTAGTAGCTTGATGTGCTGGCGTCTGTACAAATCTAATACCCTTTTTTTCGCGTTAGCCTATATTTTTCGCGTTAGCCTATATTGTCCCACTGCTGGGTAAAGGCCTCTCACATATTCTTCCACCTTTCCTTGTGTACAGCACTTTTATAATTTATTTATTTATTAAGGTACAGACGCCAGCACATCAAGCTACTACAATCTGTCAAATTTCTTTAATAGATTTTTAACTTTATCTCTAAAGCATTAGGTTCAAGTTTGATTGGGAAAATTTGACAGTTTCGGGTAGCTTGACCTGCTGGCGTCTTTACACCAACAGCATCTGTGTATAACTTAAGTACTATATATAGGTAACAATAGCGTCGGACTTACGCAGTCGCCAATTACAGCTTAACTAGCAATCATAGAAATTGGAGATAACACATATTATTATAATAATAATAAAACTAAAGGCTCTAGAATTTGGAAACTATAGCAAAATATTTCTTAAACTTAAGATTAATAACGAAAAGTAAAATAAAAATATAATAATTCTTAAATACACACACACCAGACGCTGCATTTACTTGGCTTTGGCCCGTAAATGTAGCTAAAACTAGCCTACGAGCTGACAAAAAGAACACTCCAAAAAATAATTATAAACTAGTAGGTACTTGATGGAGATGGCGGGATAAGCTGGACTTCTTTAATAAAGATTGGTCCTTGGCAGCTCTGGTCAGATAGGGTTGCAAGGAGAGTAGGGACGCCTTTGCCCAGCAGTAAGAAATTAACAGTATTGCAGTTATTTTTAAATGTTGATTCAATTTAGCCAACACGGAGTAAGTCAGGACCAAATTGTTTTCAAAAGTTTTGCTATCGTGTCTAAGGAACTTTATGAGGCGATGGAGCTCGCTAATAAAGCGAATTAAACAACAGTTTTACGCCCGTTTTCAATAACCTATCTATCTTTAGATCCAGTTACTAAAGACAGACAAATCTATCCTTTTGTCCTTACTTGCTTATCAATAACCTACCGATAGATAGCATTTGCTACCGAAGTTTTCTATCTATCTTCGGGAGGACCGATAGTCTACTAGAGATAGGAACGCTCATACAAATCGTCTTACTTGCATTTCAATAAAAGTTTGAAGTTACTCTCCAGTAGATGTAGCTAACTCTAGTAACGTCATTTGCTTATCTGTCAAAATCGGCCGTTTACGCGGACAAATAGTCAGATAGCCTTTTAAAAATTAGTAGATTCGTGTTAAATAATGGAATATTTTAGCAGTGACGATAGTGATATAGAATTATTTCAAATTATATTAGATTTAGATGAAAACAGTGAGAGTGATACCGATAACATACCTTTACAGAAGGAATATAAACAACGTGTGAATTATATGACTAAATTAAGTGACTATGAATTCACGTATCGATTTAGACTGAATAAAAGTGCTGTGAATCAGTTAATTAATTTATTACAACCATATTTAAATGTAAAATCTAGAAGGTAAGGTTAATTTTATCTGTAGACACTAATTTTGGTGCTTACATTGCTGTATCAGGTTATAATCAAGTTCTTATTTTTCCAGAAATCATGGTATTTCTGCCCTTCATCAGACACTTTTGGCTCTACGATTCTATGCATTGGGTACTATGCTGGTGTCCATTGCAGATTTTATTGGAGTGTCTATAGCATCCGCTAGTCGTATTGTCTCCGATGTGTCTAGAGCCATTGCAAAATTGTATCCAAATTTTGTTGTGTTACAAAGTCACACTCAACAAGAGTTCTACAATATTGCTGGATTCCCAAGAGTACATGGAGCCATAGATGGCACCCATATATTAATACAATCACCAAGTGAGTACCTCATCCATAGTCAAAATATAAGTCTCTACTACTAATTCATACTTCTAACTATTTAGATAGGTACATAAAAACTTTAATATATGTATATTTAGGTGCCTATAATTTTCATTTTACAGATTCAAATATAGGAGAGGAATTCAGAAACAGGAAAGGAACATTTTCTATCAATGTGCAAGTTGTGTGTAATTCCTCATTAGTGTTTCAAAATGTTATTGCTCGATGGCCAGGATCCACTCATGATGCAACTATATTTAACCACTCTAATTTAAAAGGTTACCTACTTATATGGTTATGTTTTATTATGTGAGTAAGACTTCCTATTGTATAAGTCCTACATTATTAAAAAATTTGCAGATTATTGTGAACAAGGCGGACTTGGAAATCGCTGGTTACTTGGTGATAGTGGCTATCCGTGTAAACCCTATCTATTGACACCATTACTCAACCCAAATACTCCATCTGAGCAACGATACAATGAAGCACATATTAAAACAAGAAATACTGTAGAAAGGTTAGTTTTATTTAGTAAATACTAGATATAGTATAAAATTATAGAAGATAAATTATTAATACCTACTTTAATTTTAGATGTATTGGAGTTTGGAAAAGAAGATTCCCCATACTGTCATTAAAAAGCAGGTTAAAACTAGAAAATATGCAAGCAGTTATTATAGCCACTGCAGTGTTACACAATATTGCCAGAAGTATGAATTTGGAAGAAATAGAGCCAGAAATATCAGTTCCAGATACAACACAGGAACATAATGTGATTGTTCATGACTATTCTCCTTCTGAACTTACATCAGAACGGCAATTGCTAATAAATAATTACTTTCATGTGTAAAAATAAAATACATACATATTTTGACCATATTTTTATTTTCCTACACTTACATAGTAATATAAAATCCAAATTTTACCTAATTATTTAAAGTTTTTAAGTAATAACAGAACTAGGTATTTAACTAATCTATGAAATTGAAATCTATTTATAATTTTTTATTTTCTAATATAGCACTTTCTAATCTAGCATTTTCTAATCTAGCATTCTCTAATTCTAACTTAAGTTTAGCTATATTAATCTCCTTTTCCTCATTTTCTAAGTCAATTTTTTTCTTCTTAGCTATCAAGTACTCTGCTAACGCATTTTCCCTAAATATGCGGGCCTTGCACTTTTCTTCTTCCATCCTGTGTTTCCGCTTGGCTGTAAAAATGATTAAAATTATTAAAAATGCCTTGCCACTTTGCAGGCACATCAATGTATTTAATTAACTCTACATTTTTTAATTGTTTTATTATTTTACATTATTAGTTTGCAATACAACAAACAAAAATTGCAGAGTTAATTACTAAAACTCATTAGTCATTTTTTTCAGTCTTATGTGAAGTATTATCTTCTACTCATAGCATAGACATGCTATGAATAGAAGATGATACTTCATATAAGACTGCCCTACACCAGAGGTATGAAATTACAGTAAACAAATAATATCTTTAAAATAATTTAAGAAAAACACCACCTTTGTTATTAACAAAAAATAACAGCCACCCACCTAATGTGCCACTGCCGCTGGCTCTACCGAAGCAAAAGTTTTTCTGTTTAGGTGGAGGTGTCTCAAGAATTTGTATTTCTTTCAACACTTCCCTCTCATCAACACCTCCACCTGATATACCATCACCATCACCAAGTCCACCTCTATTAGCACTAAGCTCCTCACTCTCAACATTCTCTGTTTCGTTTATTACTATGAAGTCTTGAATGGCGGCATCTCCACCAAACTCCACAGTGAATCCTTGGCATGTGCTGCCTAAAAGTGAAGCTACCTTATCCAAGACTTCATCAGGTGGAAAGTAGTCCTTGCCACCTCCAGTCTGTTGAAAAAGAACAGTAATAATTAAGTAGGTACTATAAATTAAAATTTCAATTGACTATTGTGAACTATTATCAATCACTAACTAACCTTATTATGGCTGCTTCTCATGTTTGCACAGCGTTTGCGAGCAGACTTCTTCAAGTTTTCCCATTTCAAACGAAGCTGCGCAGGAGTTCGTGGGAAACTTGACACCGACGAATTAAAGTCAACGGTTAAAGTTTGCCAAGCCTGATCTTTCATTTTGTTGTTGGTTGCGTTCGTCGCTTTATTATTAATTACAGCATTTGCCGCCACAAGTTGTACAAGGAGCATCGTCTCATCTTTGGTCATTGGTGCCGCTTTGGTTGACTAAAAAAAAAAACTTTATAAGCTTAAACGCATTATGGAATGTAAGAATTATTGTCAGTTTAAGTATTACTTACAGAATTCATTTTTATTCACTTTTTACGTTAAGACGTAACTTAAACACAAAGAAACAAACTTAATAAAGCGACCATGGCGTCCGTAGCTGTCAGTGTTAAAACTGCCAAAACGTTTTGTTTCATGATTAAACTTATTATCTAAAGTGAAAAAAATAATTTAATGTTAATTCATAGTAAAAAAATTACATAATTAGTACTTATAATAAAAAGAAATAAATAAATAATATTTGTTTTTAGCATTAACATTAGTGTAGGAAAGAACGAAACGTTTCAAGAGGGAAAATGTTATCCTTCGTTAGTTGCAGATAGATAGCACCTATCTTTGATTGTGAAACGCAAACTATAGACAGATAAGATCTTACTGTTTATCGGGGATGACTATCTATCCGTAACTGTAGACAGGTTATTGAAAACGGGCGTTAGTATGAATCATTGCCAATAATCACATTATTTTTATTGGTTGCAATAGGGTAGAGTAAAAACTGCCTTTTTTATTGTAGGTACGGAACGTACGTATTGAAAGCGTTTGACAAATATTTTCCCTAACAATCACATGAGTGACGCGCCCTTTTGTGTAACATAAATCGTTTTACAGTTTTAATTTAAATAACAATAGTTCTACAACAAAGAAAACTGTAAAATGAAACGTCAATAGTGAGTTCAACAAAAAAATAGAATGGTAAAAAAAAGCATTTTTAATAAAAAAAAATCTTACATCTGTAAACATGCACATTGTGTCAATACCACTTTTTATATTTGAATTCCAATAACATTATTGTTTAGTAAAACAATACAGGTTTGTTCCTTCCCGAAACATTCCTTTGAGAGATCAAAAATACGTTGTTGTCGTCCCGTAGGAGCGCAGACAAAAACTAAAGCAATTTCTGCGACATTTGTTAGGTCGGTCTCAGATGTGTAAGAATACAATAAAATATGTAGCTATGTTCTTTTGTTTTGAGATTAAGTTAACAGACGAGAAATCACAGGGACAAGGCTCTCATACTTACTTGGAGCGAGAATGCATCGCTACGTATCGTTAGCTCGATTCAAGTATTTGTGACTATTGCGACCAATCTATTGTTTTGTATTTTACTTTTTATAAAAGATAGAAAACGACTATAGGTAGGTTACAATTTGTCGATGCCCTATTATTCTTTGTCCTTGTTTTGTTTTATATACATTTACATATTATTATTTTAAGGGCCGATGTTTGGTGTCCCCTTGTTTCGCAGACAGAAATTTCATAGAATTTCGTTACCCAGAAAATGTTTTATATAATATGTGGTCCTTGTATTTTTACTTCGAATATTATTGTTTCAAAGACTATTTACTTGAATGAAACATATTTCACAGAAACACGATTCAATTAATTTTTAATCACATTTTTTTGTTTAACAAACTTATCATGACTCTACACACACTGGCTGGTCACTGTAGAATTACTTTTTAACGAATATTGTTGTTTGTTGTTGTTTACTGTTGTATTTTTCTATGGTATTTTATTTCAACGAAAATGTATAAAAATAGACGTTATGCTATCCATAATTTTAGTCTTAAAAAGCGAATATGTTGTGCTACAGAAGTTAGTGACAGAAACGAATCACTGCAAAGCCGACTCCACGTAGTCTTGTCTGCCCTACCCCTAGAGTGTAATTTAAATCCGCATAGGCGCGGAGGGGCGAGGCAACCCGCGAGGTGAGGAGCAGATGGTGAGCGTGAATACCATCTGCGACGGTAAGATCGCGTGGGACCGCCGGAGCCCTGCAGCACCGGAGCAGTGACAGAAACCATGCCTGCTGCATGTTGCATGCTCGCTTGCATGCTGCATTCTTGCTTGCATGCTGCATGCTTACATGCTTGCTTGCACGCTGCATGTTGCATGCTTGCTTGCAGCATGCAAGCAGTAAGTTTGGTTAGAACTGAACATCATCATCTGCCTAGCCTTTTCCCAACTATGTTGGGGTCGGCTTCCAGTCTAACCGGATGCAGCTGAATACCAGTATTTTACATGGAGCGACCGCCTGTCTGACCTCCACAACCCAATTACTGGGTAATACGATACCCCTTGGTAAGACTGGTTGTCAGACTTTCGGGCTACTGACGACCTGTAACGACTAGCCAGCGACTCAGCCAGAGTACCTATATAATATATATAATAATTTTATCAACGGTATGAATTGAAACGTTTAGAAACTGTCACATGATAAAATGTTATTCTTTGTAATAAGTTTTATATTAAATAAACAATATAAGTATAATTAATATTTAATTTGTTATTCTATGATATGATTGTTCTAACATTAAACTTTATGTGAAACAAAAACCAATGATTTAAAAATCTTCAAAGTGAGTATTCTGCGTATTGACTATTCTATGAAACGAAAATATGAGAAAAATTTTATGAGAAACGAAATTCTATAAAACTATTAGCTATAAAACAACGTGCAATCCTGGTTACTTCATCGCCAGATAACTTTTATTCGAGGAATAAAATTGACATTTGGCAGTTTTTTATATAAAATAACTTTAACAAATTTCAAACCTCGAATTATGTTATCAGATGATTGAAAAATCAGCCCTAAGCCTGTTCAGCTTATATATTTTGTAAATACAGCTGAATGAAAACAACATTCGTAATTTGTTACATAATAGCTATCATCATCATCAACCTATAGCAGTCCACTGCTGGACATAGGCCTCTCCTATTGCACGCCATGCAACTCGATTTTCGGCAACTCTCATCCAGCTGTTACCAGCCGTAATAGGTCTAACCGACCCATATTATGAGTATTTATTCTAGAATTAATCAGCAGACAAAGTTTTACAAGTTTATTTAGACTTGCACCATGTCCGAAGGGAAGCGATTAATTATAATGGGTTCCGTCGAAGCGTAGTGAAATCTCGTTATAACTAACGTTGGTAAGCACGGCGTTATTCTGGATATTCCCATTACTATGCTAAAACGACGGTCAGCAGGGAGTATGGTTCAAGATGAGGGCGGAGCCGGCTTCGTCATACCTTATGAAAAATTAAAATAATGATGCCTGTTATATATAAATAACAGCCAAAATAAATAGAATTCAAAATGCAATGCTATTAGGGACGATTTCAATGCACGTAGAATCAAAAAAAAAATAAGCTACTGCAGTAGTGCGTTCAAAAGAAAACTTGCTTCTTCTTTCACTAATAACAAAAAAAAAACACGAATAGTCTACAGGCTCTCTTGGCGCGTGGCCAAAATCGGAACTAACACCGCCATCTTGTTTTTTCGATACGTTTCACTACGATAGTTCACAAAACAATTGCACGGATGTCGTGCGGATGTTTACCAACAGGGCCCTAATAACGTCATTCGAGCGCCAAAAGATCCTCGTTGCACTGTTTAGGTTATTATCAAAGATAGTTGTCAAACCTTTATCATTTCCCGCTACAGTTTATGCTTTAAACCAACCTTTAGCATAGTCGTCAGGGCTCCACGGCAATTAGACGGCATTTTAATGGTACAACGGAATAAGATATTTCTAGAATTATTGCAAAGTTTACCTATCCAGCCCTCGTTGTGATGATACCCAATCGTCTTTATTTCTTTTCTTGGGAGTTGAAATAAAGATGTTGGGCGGGTAGTCGAAGAATTTGTTTTAGGTGGTAGCTGATATTTTTGAAATTTGTCAGCCATAAAGTTCTGGTAGCGGCTCTATATTTGATGTTAAAAGTTTATTCATATTATGTAAATATTATCTTGTTTACTAAATAATTAAAGTTTATTCAGCCTAGTTCTCAGCTTTGTAATTATCATCTACAACTGGAAATAGACCTTTTAGTTAGTATCATCGTATTATTATCATCAAAATAATGGCGAATGTGCAAAGATACCGAGTTATAATAATATCCTCTCAACCGAATTTCCGTCACGGCCGGCGGCGGGGGTCAACAGAAACTAGCCAAGTACGCAGGAGGTATTATAATATACAAACATAGGTGCACTCCCTCTCCCCTCACTCTCCCTGGACGTGTCAGATCGCCGGACCATCGGACTAAGTGTTAGGTAGAAAGATTATTTTGCTCGTTAGTATGGTATATCTTCTTAAATCCCAATAAATTAGTTATATAGTCCACGTACTATAAATAATGCGCGCTGTTCGCTCATCCCAGCATGTAATCCAGGGCTGTGGCCTTGCCGCCTGCTTTGATAAAGGTTCGTTTTATCAATATCATCGCGTCACCAAGCGACGACGTTTATAGATTCATATTTTTGGTTCTGTCGAATAGCTCAGACTTAGATTAATAGGAAGATAACTAATTTCATAAAACCGGAGTTACAGTTGCTAAGCAACAGACTGTATTAATCCTGTGCTATTGTTTGGCCTAACCTTAGCTAATTGATAATCTTAAGATCAACGTGACTAATGGTTATAAACAAGAAGACTTCCTAACACAGTCAGATATATTTTCATTTCAAATTATCTTGATGTTAAACAACAGTGAGAGCATAAATACCCCCGAGGAACCATAAATTATTCAACGAAAAATAAACACCAATTAGGTAAGGAAACTCGATGAAAACCGACATTAAAATTAATGAAACAGGACAAAAACTGGCTGAAACATCCATTCGATATAAAATGTCCTTTTCACAATTTATGTTAGAATTAATTGCATGATGGTGCCATCTTAAATCAAAATGATGTATTATTTCCCTCAGGTGGGTGGCCTAACAAATCCTGCAATGTCTGCCGGATTGCTCATTACCATAGTAAGTGAAGGCATTTGAATTATTTGCTTAGATGTTAGCTCTATTCTATCTCTGTGAAGGAAAACGGAAGTATGTTCGCGCTAGTATGTATCTTTTCGTATTAGTTAATTAATAATAGTTTTCGTAGATTTCGAAGCGATACTACTTATAACTACGTATAGTTATGGATTATACTATAATCGTCATTTGTTATTATATTTTAATAAAATATGTACCTATATTAACGTCATTTCGTTCATTTCCATACTAAAGAAGACTCGGCCATTTGTACAAATATGTTCAAACACAATTTTATTTCCACAATTTGCCACCGTAAAAATTGCACTTTTGTAATATTTCGCGATTTTTTTTGCATGTGAAAATACTCATGGTGTCCTCCGCACCAGAACGGGAGGGTCTATGAGACTACTACCACATTGTGTTCCTTCAATTACCATTGGCCATCGTCTGCACTCCTGCCAGGTAAGGGACCACGAGTCCCTACAGCAGACCCCATCAC
Organism: Apamea monoglypha; assembly: GCA_911387795.2. Classification (NCBI taxonomy): domain Eukaryota; kingdom Metazoa; phylum Arthropoda; class Insecta; order Lepidoptera; family Noctuidae; genus Apamea; species Apamea monoglypha. Next base: position 18,129,700 of record OU426926.1, on the reverse strand, counting down.
TTCCTGCGGCTTTCATCCTATGCCATTGCACAGTGAGTGATTGTAGTGATCAGTGCTCATTCAATTTCCTAACTCAAAACAAGAATTTTGCTTTGCAATGGAATAAATACGTGTACAGGCTGAAAATATTGTCTACCACAATTCGACAGCAAAATATCAATTTCATGTATTGGTATACTGTTGATTACTTATCCCTTTGTGTACGTTACCGCGATGACCTTGTCCCTCTACTGACAGAGGTCCTCGGTCCCTCGGCTCCCTTCGTTTAATATGGAAAATTTATTACTGTTAACATTCGCATAAATTGTGGAAATATGAACACGTGAGAACATTTCAGGATTGATGGGTCAACAATTTTATAAGCATGAACCCGAATGAAAACGACACTCTTGTAGCAGTGTATAACACGCCCGCTAGAGGACACTTTATATGTACAGACACAACCAAAAATGACTGAATTTACTTCCTTTTTGTTTGCAATTTAGTTACAGCTATGCACTATTCTGTAAATAGGCTGACATGCATATTCTGTTAAAATTATACATCGTTGCGTTTTGGTAAGTCTCTAATTTTATCTTATTGATATTGTGGGGTCACTATTTACTTTTATTTATTCATTCATGTAAAACCTCTACCTCTACCTGTACCTCTGTTCCATAGAATGTAGTAAAAACTTTTCACAGCACGACATAAACAAAGTCCTGCGATGAGCTCCTAGTAAAAGTTCAGCAATGCTGGTTGCGTGGTAAAGTACAAGAAGCAATGCTTGACGGCGTATCCCCCCCTCACCCGTCGGATGCGTCAGGTTCGTGGTAAATACCAACACTTACTAGCTCTGTATATTAATATAAGTGTCACACATAAACAAATTCTTTCATCTTCTCCGTATGGCCCGCTCCGTATTTCTCAATATCGACTATGTTTCCTTAGTTCTACCTCTAATTGTTCACACTTGCCCATACTGACCACTCCACTACACCCATTCACATGACAGACTCCTTTCACAATCCAAAAGTGCCCGTAAATGGTTTAATTGAAATAAATGTTTTAGTTAGAATTCATCGTAGTGAAACTCAAGTTTCACTACGATGAATCCTCAGTAAATAACGAGGTCCACGCTGTAGCTGCCCAACAAACAAACTGACAGTGAAAAAGTTAGTACTTTTTCATTCGCATTTTTTTCACAATTTATGTACACCTAGTGGTATACTCCTATAAATTGTGAAAAAATGCCAAATATTTTTATGTTCAAGTTTTTTACAGGCGCCGAAAAGGCAGTAGAGGTAAAATAAATTGTTGACTAATGTTTTCAAGTTTTAATTCATTCATTTTACTACCCACTTCTTGAAATAAGTTACACACGAAATGATATTGCATTGTTTAATTTGGCAGGCGCTCATGTTCATACGGATGGCCAACGAGCGACGTCCAAAGAAAATTTTTAAAAGCCTCTTTTCAAAGGCTTCCCGAAACACCCCCATGTATGTTCAGTAATTATTTATAGTTTATGAGCTGGACGGTTTGTAATATTTTTTTGGGAAATTCTCACTTGACTTCAGACTTTTTTATGTTTCCCTTTCGTGTCGGGTTTTTTGAAAATCTTTTTCTTAATTATAATTTCTTATATCCTGTTCTGAGATCGATAAGAAATACTACGTCTGAACATCATCCATATTGACTACAACTTAGCTCAAAGGGAAAAAAAATAATCTTCTAAACACATGTAAAACCAAAATATGTACCTTATCAAATTCTTGTAGCAAAATGTAACTCGTGCGGATACAAATGTATTTTAACTTGCTGTGCCTAATTAAATCGCGCATGTATTTCCCGAAAGGTTAGGCAGACGTGTACTTATAGTGCACCCATCATCATCATCATTTCCCGAAAGACGTCCACTGCTGGACATAGGCCTCCTCCAAGCCCCTCCACTTCGACCGGTTCCGTGCTTCTCGCATCCAACGGGTTCCTGCGGCTTTAACAAAGTCGTCGGTCCACCTTGCGGGAGGCCTTCCAACGCTACGTCTTCCGGTACGCGGTCGCCACTCCAGAACTTTTCGGCCCCATCAGCCATCTGTTGTGCGAGCAATCTGCCCCGCCCACTGCCACTTAAGTTTGGCAATTCTTCGGGCTATGTCGGTTACCTTGGTTCTCCTGCAGATCTCTACATTTCTGATTCGATCACGCAGGGAAACTCATAGTGCACCCACATTTATATAAATTAAACATAAGTAACTAATAAAAGCCTATAAATCGGATAAGCAGTTCTCTGACGAACAGACTGGTTGGTTTGATTGTAGCGAGTGCGACTGCTGAGCTGAGGTCCTGGGTTCAATGACCAGGTGGAGCTAATTATTGGGTTTCTCAGAATCCCACAGTAGCAGCACGATAGTTAGTGGTTCCACAAACTATTGTATCAACCACCTAAAAAAAAACAACCACCATCACCCAGTACCGCCAAAAGATCCCTAAACCCCTAAACCTAAGACTTATAAATATTTATAAGAAAATTATGTAATGTGAAATGTTAACTGTTTAAAATGTGTATATTGGTTTATTAATAACCTACCAAATGAATTCTAATTATTACAGGGTAATGTATTCAAGACAAAATTAACAGAATGCCTTCAGTGTTGTTTCTATGGTATGGAACATGGAAAATAGTATATAAGAAACCGAAGAGCCAGGGGTGTCGTATTACCCAGTAACTGGGTTGTGGAGGTCAGATAGGCATCGCTCCTTATAAAATACTGGTACTCAGCTGCATCCGGTTAGACTGGAAACTGACCCCAACATAGTTGGGAAAAAGCTAGGCAAATGATGAACAGAATGTATTAATTACGTAAATAATTAATATTGAACAAATGCATGGTAATAGATATAATTATAATATTAACATAATTATATTAGATTATTGACGGCACGGTTGGCGCAGCGATTGAGTCCTGCGTGTCGCGGGTTCGATTCTCGCACGGAACAAATATTTGTATGACCTACAAGTAGTTGTTCCGAGTCTGGCTGTTTGTGTATGTGAGTTTAAATGTTTGTAAACGCACCCACGTTGGGGCAACGTTTTTTAAAATAAGGATAATAATACTGTAGGTAAACTTAATAATGCACGCTTGCTTGCAGGCAGAATACAGTGCCATTTAAAGTCAAAGTCAAAGATTTATTTGCAAATAAATATGGTTACAAAAATTCTTACAATGATAGTATAATAGTAGCTTAACATATTCGATCATAACATAATGACATGCAAATTTTGTGGTATAGGTATGTACAATTATATAATTTAGATTTAAACTGAAGGAATTCTTTATTAGTACAGAAGGGATTCTCAATTAGCCACCTGTGTATAGATAAGTTCACCTTTATAAAAACTGAACAAGTGCGTGTCGGAGACCACGCGCAATTAAGAGTTTCGTAGAGTAGTGTGGGATGAATTTATCCCAAAAACAAACTTAACATTGTACTTGAAAAGATGTTCTCCCATACATCTATATACATCGCGGTCAATTTTCCAAGTGCACATGTAGTTTGTAACCGCGTTATTTTTATATGCGATAAAACAGTAAATAAATGATTTGCGGATCATTTCCGTTGTCTAAAAGAGAAATTGAGACACGAAATTTGGTAAGAGGCAAGGTCTCACAGCCCACATAGACAACTCTTACCAAATTTCGTGATTCTAGGTCAAGGGAAAGTGCCCTATAGGTTTTGATTTTATCTAGAGCTCCAAGGGACCGTAGAACTACGTATTACTTGATACCCCTACGCGTCCCTGAGAAAAAGGGTCTTGACAGACTGACAGACGGACAGACAACGAAGTGATCCTTTATGCGATTCGATTTTTCCTTTTGAGGTACGGAACCCCTAAAAACTATGTATTTCTAGCAAATAAACGTTTGATTTGATTTGAATAAGGTTGCCCCAATTTTATGGGACTTTGGTATAAATGGAAAAATGTGAGTTCACAATTTCTTACAACAGAATTTATTTTTATTTTATTTTGCAGATATTGGCGCCAATTCCCTTGTTCACAAACTAAACTAAATTTAAGTTCAGTGCATCTTTTTCTTTCTATTTCATTAAGAAAAGGACAGAAGATAAATATTAGTTTAGTGCTGTCTGTGTATCTTTGCATACCAAGACCCCTCCGTGCCTCGGAAAGCACATTAAGTCGTTGGTCATTCGTGGACTTTGAAGTCGTTACGGTCGTCAGAAGCCCGAAAGTCTGACAACCAGTCTTAAGGGGTATCGTATTCCCCAGTAACTGGGTTGTGCAGGTCAGATAGGCAGTCGCTCCATGTAAAATACTGGTATTCAGCTGCATCCGGTTAGACTGGAAGCCGACCCCAACTATGCCAATTACCAATAATTTCAAGAATATCGGTGGTATAGAATCCTGTGGAACTCGAAAGTTTTCTCTATGACTTCCTTAACATTTGTGATATTACCTACATATTTGTGAAAAGGTAACATGATATTTGCACATTTCACGGTTCCATAGCTAATTTATCGATATTTCGAAAGCTTCCGATAAATTATCCGGTCCGGTCGGATGTTCACATACCGCACATGTGCAAACATGCTTCTTCACACAAACTATTGTATTGTAAAAGTTTTACCAAATTGATACATTTTGGATTGGAATGGATATTGGAATAGTGAGTTGGTTGTTTAATTTTAGCAGAACGAAGATTAGCCAAGACGGTTAGTATTTTTTCAAAATAATAAAAAACAAAATCAAAACTATTTTATTTACTTTTCTGTATTTTAATTAAGTTGCCTAGTTTTTTTTTACTTACATTTCTCACTTTATTTGTCCCCAAATCGTCTAATTAAAAGTCTACCTCTGTACATTCGTGTGGTTTAAATACATAATATGAGTAATTAATTTTTAATTACATAAATTTGTTCACATACATCCAACGCCTGACTCCTCTCTTGCACCAAGAGATTTTCGATTGCACAATCTGGCCAGATTACAACAACACGACTAAAGCCTTCGTGGATATAGGAGACATCATCTTCGAAAACAGCACCTGACGCTGAAGCTCTTGCTTTCTGGAAGAGCATCTTTGAATATGCTGCACTAGAATTTTAAGAAATTCTATAGCTTGTTATTGTATTTAGAATTACTTATTTGCAATATAATTATATAAATTATTGTGCTTATTTGACGATAGCTTTATCTTCAAATCAGAATTCACAAAAACGGATATAACAATAACTCGTAAGTATAGCGACTCAAGAATATTTAGTATTATTAGTAATATTTAGTATTTTTTAGTTATACATAGTAAGCATTGAGTCGTGTAAGTGATTTGCCGAATACTTTCGATCTCAAACAGAGATCACGAGCTCAACACGCGGCCAATTAGCCAAGTCACAATCAATAATGACGATAATTAAAATACATTAGTTTGTGTATTACTATCGTGGTTGTATGAGAAAGACATGGTCATTCCTTTATACAGGATGACTTGTAATTTGGTGTATTGCTTGAAATGGGTGATTGATAAAAGAACCGTCTTTGTCTTTACTTTTGTTTCATGTTTTGCCACCGACTTCCGAAACTTTAGGATTTTTTTTTTGGTTTTTCGTAGTATTTCTTAAGTCTGTTGTTTTTTTTTTTGTGGTGGTATGTAACCAGTACTTGCTATGTGAATATTATAACATCATCAACATAGATGGCGTAAATTAAAATATTTAATTTATTCTGAAAAACTCATAACGTTCTAAATCAAAGTTAATAAAATATATGGGGCCAATGTGCGGCTTGTATTTCAATGATTATACCAGTTTAATGGGCTTAGGTTAGAGCACTTAGATAATACCTGTGCGTATGCTGCGCACCCGCACCCCTTCAACCGGTTTAACGAGGGGAAGGGCCCCCCACGGTTATGAACAACAAACACGCTTCGTAAGCCCTGGGATTAACCGGATACAGTTCGAAACTTCGGACTAGCAGTTACCTTACAGACTAAAACATCCACAAACACTTCTATGTTAGGTTTGGTTTCCGCATTTAGTCCTTCAAGTGGACCATTGTGCGTGGACCATCGGTGGTTATTCCAACCAGCCCACCTTATTATTGTTGTTATTTTACCCCAAATAGTAAGATAATAATTTATTTTTACCCTGATTCGGATGTTTATCTACCAACCCGCATTTTCGTATTGCGTTACTCCACTATCATGTAATAGCAACAGCTGTTGGTTTGAAACACTAAAGAGTGAACGATATGTGCTTAAGAAAATCGTAAAATGAAACAAAAAGCGATCGAAATGAAACCAATTAATCTCAATCATTTGCCGAAAATGGTTACGCAATTAGGCTGCAGGATTAACACAGATACTTTTTATCCCGATTTTCCCACGGGATCGAACCTATGCGGGTGAAACCGCGGGGCGCAGCTAGTCTTACATAACTCTGCTTTATATACATATACATATGTAGTTGTTTCGCGATTAACCAATAATGTTCTTGTTATGCGCAGGCGGCAGTAGCCGGTCAACCTCGGAACGAGTCCCGCGTCTCACTCTCGCTGCTTGTAAACAACTATATTATAACTTCGAGTACTCAGGACACGGTAAGAATATTTCTTCATTTACCATTGAATTACATTACAATAAAGTGTAAATTAAAGTTTCATGTGAAATGTCAGTCAGTTTGTCAAAAACGTCAGGTATCCCGCAAAAGGAGATAGAAAACGTACGTACGATGGAAACGCCCAAATGTAATAAGTTGAGATATGATCTAAAAACTTAGTCATATTTTTCTGTCTTAGAACATGAAAAATCACAATTCTCAATCTGGAAGCGAAGAAATATGAGAAAGATAGTTTTCGTGATATTATCGATTGAGTAATCTATGTATCAGTTACGAAAATAAAACCTCTGCACGAAACAATTAACTCAAAGTAATTAAATGCACTATATATACTTATATGCAATATAATGCATATAGTTACAGTCATATTAATAAATAAAATATCAATTAATTACTGACAAACTAAAAAAAAATATTAATGATTATGTATTTATCGATTTCATATCGACAAAAATAAAAAAAAATTGACACTAGACAGTTGCCGACTGCTCTTGTTTGCTCATGCTCACTCGTTTCGTGTTTACCGATGACGATTTTACAGGAGAGAATTATAAATTGTATCCCCGCTTTTCACCCCCTGCGGGGGTGGAATTTTGAAAACTCGTTTGGGATGTATTCATAGCTTGACTCAAAGATTAGCTATACCATTTTCTGAGTTAACCAAGCCACGCATTATAATTCTCTCGTGTAAAATTAACGGCCCCTTTTCACCCCGTTAGGGGTAGATTTTCTAAAAACTCTGATACATGTTATTCTTCACTTTTGGTCTTAAGTATAAACACTAAGTTTCGAATTAATCGGACCGTGCGTTCAAATTCTTCCACAGAAACTTTAAAACCCTTATACCCCCCTTTGAGGGGTAGTTTTACAAAGCTTATAATGATAAACTTTATTACTTACGTAGGCAATTATTCTTGACAATTTTCAAGTTTATTAACCTATAGAATAAGATTTTTCATATAAACTGTATCCCCGCTTTGCACACCTTCCAAATTTCATGTCTCTAAGACCAGCGGTTTAGGCTGTGCATTGATGTATCAGTAAGTCAGTCAGTCAGTCAGTCAGGACTTTGAATTTTATATATATAGATTTTTATTTTATTTTTGACACCCTTTCCATAACTCCATACCTGTTACCTACCAATGACTTTGAAGTCATTGACATTCATTCATATGATTTTTCAAACATTTTCTACTAAATATAATAACTATTAGTGCAAAAGAATATATGTATTTTGCACTTCAGGAATCAGCTGTTAGTTAAAGATTGTAACATAACCTCACTTTTACTTAATCTCCAGATTGACAAAATGCGCACAATTTTCAGTGAAAGGTTGATAATATATAAGCTATTAATTGACACCACTTTCACCTTTGTACACACGGCTACACATCAACCTAGACTGTTTGGACTTTGGACTACTAGAAGTTGAACGCTGCGAATCGTGCGAGAGGGTGCGATATGTTTTTGTTATTTCGTCTCACTCACGCACGTCGCAGGACTGCGCGGGAGCGCGTGGCACCAACATCAACGCATAGATAGATGCGTATCATGTATATTATTTTGTAAACAAGTTGAGCTCGTAATAAAATACTAACTTCTTTCTTCTTCGTTTCTCGTTTTCGCTTAGTTCTCTTTCTGACTGTATTAATTTTGACCTAGAGCGTGATGATGAACCGATCCGAACTTTATGATACCTATTTTGTTGCGGAGTTATTTTAAAATTATGATATTTCCTAAGATGTTGATTGAAATCAAGTGATGTCTAGGGCAATTTTGTTCATAATTAAATACTTGTGATGAATAACTTATTTATTTGGATAAATCCATTACCATTAGATATTTATTATTATCATATATTAGATATTTATTATTATCATATTATATTTCGAGCTTGCGGTCCGCATGCGTGTAGGTAATTCAGAAATCTACATCCTGTCGGATTTTCATACAAACTTTCAACCCCTTTTTTAGCACCAATGCTGCTAAAAAATAAAATCAATAAAAAAAAACAAAAAAACCATCCATCCATAACCATCCCACAACCCATCCCATCCCATCTATATTTATCATAAATTTAAAACTGTTTGCCCCTTCTTTACGACACAACAAAGCAGTCAATATATCTACGTGATTATGCACAGACTAGTTGGAAGCCTGGAAAATATTAAAATGTATGTTTGTTTGCTTGTAAGCCCACGTTCGCTCGGACGACGTAAAAATTTCGCGGCTGGATTTTATCGCGCAATGGTTTTTAAACTCGGTGTTGAGCCGAGCGAATAGGCCTTTATACATGTTGACTAAGCTAGCATCACATGCATTGCATAGGTACCTATATCATCAATGTGTCGAAGAAAGCTCAAAATGAATTAACAATTTAAATATACTTCAATTCACAAAGCTCCGTGCGGGCGTCCGCGTCGGCTGACCGCGTAACAATAGTTAATACTTAATGTAATGATTCATTATTAATTTTGTCTAATAATTTAACGCTTGAAAGGCGCGGAATAACTATCATAATCTAAACATAACTACAAATTACCTCAGGAGCCAACAATAGTTAAAAATCTAAATCAACAATGAACATAAAAACAACACAGTTAAAAAAAAAATATTCATCCAGTGACAACCCTCTATAATCAACTATGGCAAATAAAACTTGATATGGTTGATTGGTCTATGCTACTAATAGGTATAAGAAATATCCTCCCACTGGAGTAATTATTATGTAAATAGTAAGATAAATTATATTTATGACTTGAAAAGAAGCTGAATCCACTTAGAAAATTGCAAACTATTAACATTTAAAACAATAAAATATTATTCTTAGATAACAGACTACTATCAAATTTAACAGCTTCGAGTTACTTCGGGAGCCACAAATAAAACAATTATCAATTAAAATAGTTAACAATAGTTTAAAATTTAAACTCCTAAATGAATAATAGAAATCAACATAGATAAGAAAACAAAAATTTGGAAACAATGAACAATTAATCTAATCAGTTTGCATAACTTAACGTAACTTAATAGTCGTGAATCCTGGGCGACGCGTCGCCCAGGACGCGACGTTTAGAAACTGACTGGCATAGAACACTGAATTCAATACGAGTGAAACTAGCAAATGTTTTCGCCAAAAAAGTGCATCTGTGTGCGTAGGCGCCACGCAGCAAGTGCTGTGATTGGCCGATGCCACGATACGCAGTCCCTTTCCTACAATTCTCCGTATTGCTGGTAGCGTAGCTATGCATATATAGGGTGTCTAACTTGATGTGTAGCCGTGTGTACACCCAGGCCCAAGATTGTTTGTAATCGTTTCAGTCTCCTTTAAAAACAATTTTATCTAAAGGAGTTGTATTGCTGATTCTAATCATTATAATTCTGTAAAGCCATATTTGTTACGGTAGCGAATCATATTTTAATCAACAAACAACCTGTCTCTGACCCGCAAATTGCAAAAGACGTAAGAAAATTTGACACGCGGGTTACCTTACCTTAGCGTATCTTTAAACTGACCAAATAAATATTTACATTATACTAATTTTTCCCGTAGACCGATTATATTTACCATTCACGTAACATTCACAGTACCTAGGTACAATTGCCTAACAAAGTAGATATCTTACATTACAAACAAAAAAACCATCACATTAGATAAGATAAGATAAACAAACACGCAAGAGATATTTATAGTCAAATTAAAAACTGATCATAACATTTGTCTCGGACATTTTCATGCAAATATCAATTTAAAAATGTTTAATGTCAGTCCGAGTCACATTATTTAAAACGTCACGATAATGTATTTATTTATATAATGAGTTAGTTAGTCTTTTAATTTAGTCAGTAGTGTAAAAAGTTTATCACGATAATAGGTACAGATTATTAAAATAATAAAGTAGTAGTCATCATCAAAATCTCTCATTTCAACACTCACATCTAACACACACCCACACATCATGAATCCAAATGAATCGTTGCGCTAAGGATTCCGTACCATTTCATTAAACAAGATTCACGCTACAGTATAGAATGTGCTCCCAAAGGAACTGTATACAAGCAAAGAGAATATTTTTATTTATGTTTTTTACAGAGTTATAATGGCAGAAGTCAAAGTGCAACAAGGATGGCTGTCTGGAGAACTAGTGGAGACCGTCACAGGTGATGGCAAGTACTACAGCTTCAAAGGCATCCCCTACGCTCAACCACCATTGGGCAAACTGAGATTTAAGGTGAGCTACATCTTTTGTTTTAAAAACCAGTAGGTACTCAATGAACTTGAATGAACGAAATTGGTGTGCACCATTGTACAACTTTGCAAGCAGTGCATGATTAAAGACAAAACGCAAGACTGTCAATGGACAGTCTTGCGTTTTGTCTGTTGTCTGTTGTTGTTATTTTGTCTGTTGTTTTGTTTTGTATAATGATAAGATCAACAAAAAGGGCAATTCTCGCGCATCTCGTGTTCGTTATTGTCGTTCGAGCGTACTTTTCTCTCTATATTCTCGGCATGTTGATTCGAGCATCTCTCGCGGGCAAGCTACGCAAAATGCCTTAGTTTACATGCGACATGCAGACTGGTCAGGATTAGTCGTTTAAAGATGATCAAAAGTACGTTAACGATTGCATCGTTATGTGGAGTGGATTTTTTCGTGTGACGCATAATGGCAACATTTTTGTCCCTTGTGATTTACGATCGACTTACGTATTGAAAATACTTGATTCTGGATAATGGCAACATTTTATAAGCGATATAGGAGACGAGCGCAAGAATTGCCTTCCAGGTAGTTTGAAATTTGTTAAATAAAAGCAAATTCAGTTACATTTTTGATAATATACTGAACCATGACTGAACCAATATGATGAGTCGGTGACAGAAATCGGACAAAAACAACACGTAATATATGTTCATTTACTTTTTATGGCTGAGAAGTTGTTGACATTGAGAATACACTTATCGTCAAGGTAAACATTTCCATAGTGGTTAAGGTTATACAATAATATTTGTACGTGAATTAGCAAATGCTTTTTATCAAATACTTATTATTTTTCCAGGCACCCCTACCAGCTCTTCCATGGGAAGGAATAAGGAAAGCTACAGAACACGGACCTAAATGCCCTCAGAAGTGCATATTCACAGACGCTATTATACCAGGAAGCGAAGATTGCTTGTATCTAAATGTGTACAGCCCAGACATTATGCCCGCCTCTCCATTGCCAGTTATGGTGTTCATTCACGGAGGGGGTTATAAAAGCGGTTCTGGTGATGATGATAATTACGGACCAGATTTTCTTGTCCCCCACGGCGTAATACTTGTGACTTTGAACTACAGATTGGAAGCACTCGGTTTCTTGTGCCTAGACACTGAAGAAGTTCCTGGAAACGCGGGATTAAAAGACCAAGTTGCTGCTTTGCGATGGGTGCGGGATAATATTGGGTGCTTTGGCGGAGATCCCAACAATGTCACCGTTTTTGGTGAGAGCGCTGGCGGTGCATCGACCTGTCTACATATTATCTCACCAATGTCTAAGGGTCTTTTCAAGAAAGCTGTTCCCATGAGTGGTGTACCCCTTTGCGATTGGTCTTTGCCATTTGTACCACAAAAACGAGCATTCGTTCTTGGCAAAGACCTTGGCTTTGAAACCAATGATCCTAATGAGCTTCTAGATTTCTTACAAAGCGTTCCAGTGGAAAAATTAGTAAACACAAATCCAGTTGTGTTATCTTTTGAAGAAATCAACAATAATATACTTAAGTTTTATCATTTCACTCCAGTTGTAGAAAAAGATTTTGGCAAGGAACATTTTCTGACAGAAGATCCTTTGGAGGCATTGAAAAATAAAAGAATAAACGATGTAGATATCCTTATTGGGCACACTAGTGAAGAAGCCACAATTGGAATTCCTGTGTTAGAACAAAAAGTTTTGAAACATTACAACCGTTATCCAGAACTGTTGGTCCCAAGGAAGATTCTAATGAAAAGCACTCCAGAGACAATTTTAGAAGTATCAAAGAGGATACAGGAATATTATTTCAAAGGGAAACCTCTCCAAGTGGAAGCTATGAGAGAATTTATAACTTACGCTAATCATGCGTGTTTCGTCTACGACGTCAATAGATTTCTTTCACATTTGCCGAAGGTTGGTAATGGTCGAAGATATGTGTATAAGTTCTCCTGTATATCAAATAGAAACGTGTACGCAAGCTCTGGAATAAAGTACGGGATTCGAGGAGCTGCCCATTTGGATGACCTCATGTATTTGTTGAATGCAAATACACATAATATAAAAGTTGAGAAAGATACTAAAGAGTATGAACTGATTAATTTTGTGTGTACAGTGTTTACCAACTTTGCAAAACATGGGTAAGTGATAATTGTGATGTTTACATTTTTACAAAATAAACATAATAGTTTTATTGTGTTTATTTTGTGTAATAGAATCCTATTTATCAGCGAATAATAAGTTATCTAGTTGTAAAATATTTAGTTGGAATAAGGCATCCTAACATTCTGATTCCAATATAATATACGCTTATATAACTTTTTCAAAATAACGATTTAATTTAATTTGGACTCAGCCGGAATGAAATAGAATCTGTTTGAGAAGTATATTAATTTAATTTGCATTACAAGTTTACTCTGACAATGAATCTTTATTCAAACATGATTAGAATCAAAACCAAAAATCCAAATCAAAAGTTTTCCTCGTAAAGATTTTAAACCTTGACCTCTCTGTTCACAGCAATCCAACGCCTGACTCCTCTCTTGGTACAATCTGGCCGGAATACGACAATTCGACCAAAGCCTACGTGGAAATAGGAGACACCCTCGTTCGTAAAACTGCATCTGAAGCCGAAGCTCTGGAGTTCTGGAAGAGCATCTTTGAATACACTGGACTAGAATATTAGGACATACTGTTACATTCATTTAAAATAATTGTGTTTTGTTATCGTAGACTGAATTATCGCCACATTATGTGCTTACATACATACGTAATTTTGGCCTCGTACCTTCAGCTATTTGGGTTAAAAATTATTTTTTTCTATACTTGTAGTTTCGTTTGCAAATCCCAAATATTTACCTTATTTCTAATTTAAAAGTTGTAAATTAATTTAAATTGATAATATTCAACTGTACTTTGTTTAGCATAACTTGACATACGTTACTGCGCAATGGTATTACGCATACTTAGATACATACAATGTACATATGTTTATTGTAAACAAAATTATTACATAACAGGTAATTTGATCTACCTACATGTTGATTGACCATTCCCAAAGCTTTTACGTTACAGCTAAAAAGTAGGTTTTTATGTTCCGAAGCATTTTTATTGACTTTAAATTATATATTTCAAGAAAAAGAATGTTAGTCCTACTAAAGTACTAATATTTGGTTCGTGTTCTAAGAAATTATTAATTATTTAAGACTACAGAGAATGAGTTCCAGTTTTGTTATTTCTTTGTTTTAAAATTAAGTGTTAGAAAAATTATTCATTCGAACACTGACAAAATGAGTACCTACAATTATGATAATTTAAAATTCAATAGACCAACATATTATCTACATGCGTTTTGTTGTACAAAAAAGTAAAAAAAAAAAAATGAACGTAGTGTATCCTGTAGCGAATGTTATAGCGGCGGCATACGACTCCGGACTGCATTGGGTAATATCTACGAACCCGTTTGAGCAGCACAAACACCAGAAATCAGCAAAAGCCATGGAAGTACAAAACGCATTTTATTTGTAAGCCAGGATCACTTTGTATACAGGGTTATTGGTAAAACACCAACAACCTCTTAAGAGGTCATTGTACTCATCATTATGAACAACTTTTACAATGGGACCAAACCAGAAATCGCGAAAAAAAAAATCAGCTGTTCCCTACATTTTGACGAGTTAGACGAACATAAATGTAGGAAACAGCTGTTTTTTTTTCGCGATTTCTGGTTTGGTCCCATAGTAAAAGTGGTTCATGATGATGAGTACAATGACCTCTTAAGAGGTTATTGGTGTTTTACCAATAACCCTGTATAACTTGTTCTAACTTAAATTCACCCACAACGAATAGGTGGTCTATGGCAGAAACATGTAATACATACGTTATTTTGGACAAAGGGCCCCCACTACACTCAGGTCAAGAACCGCCGCTTACACTTACATAACGATAATAGGTGAGTGTAGGTTAGTGTGGGTAGGCCGACATGGACGGATTACTAGCGCTTGCGCAGTAAACAAGGCTTGTTTACGGCGCCCGCGCCAGTAACCCGTCCATGTCGCAACAAAGACGATATGAGTTCGTGGTTAAAAATAACGTTATATTGTAACTTAAATTACCAAGGACATGGTAAGAATGTTATTGAATATTTATAACTACACTATATGTTTGTTATGTATACGTTTATACCTATAAATCCGTACACAATATACGGTTAGAATAAGTAGTCTAAATACATGAGACTATGAATTGTTTACAAGTGAATAAAAAGAAACCAGTAAATGTAAAAATGTTTTTCGTACATTGGACGTTTTGGTTGGACAATCAAAGATATTTGACTCATCCAGGTTCAATGACTTTTGTTGCCCGATTCAAAGCTTTAAGTCATAATTTTAAACGTGTTTGAATTGATCCTATATATTATGTATAATCTACAGACAAGCTGACAAGTTCAGTAATGATTTATTTTATTATAATACGAATGCCTAAAAATACTATATCTCTTCTCTTATTTGTCGTTATTTTTTTTGATATTGGGCACTATTGCGCTGACTTCACTTTGCATTATTTTTACAGTGTTAAGTGACAATGGCAGAACTCAAAGTGCAACAACGATGGCAGTCTGGGGAACTAGTGGAGACCATCACAGGTGATGGCAAGTACTACAGCTTTAAAGGCATCCCCTACGCCCAGCCACCAGTAATAATAATAAAGGCAGTACTCCTCGATACGGCTCGCATTGTGAGGAGGTTCCTGTCTCTGGAGCCCTAACCACCTGTAGCTTGGACCCTGCTCCCAACATTTTAGGCTGATTATGCGAGATTGCGCTGTTACCTATTTCCATAAATGCCTGTAAATGGTTAAATAGCAATAAACGCTTTGAGTTTGAGATTGAGTAAAGTATTCTGTAAAGATTTCAATTAGCTAGCTATTATGGGTCCTGTAACATTTAGACAGAGAGATGGTCATACACAAGCGTCATCTAAACATGGCTTAATAATCGTGAATTTGTATTCTGCTAAGTCAAAGCCGGTTCCATTAAAATTCAAGAGAATACTTTCTATTTTTTTTTATATACGGAGCTATTATGGTGACACAAATGAGTCAAAGTAATCAGCACAAGATATTTTCTCATTCACGTTTTATGGCAACCTTAGTACTTGTTGGCATTAAGGATTAAATAACATGTTCCTCCTAGATTAGGTTAACTTGGCAAACATTTGCATCACTACGCAAACGTATATCCCATAAAATGAGACTTGTACTCGCTATGTCAGCTATGGAATTATGCTCGCTATAGAAAAAAAAGACTTATTTTTTTAGGCTCCGCAACCAGCTCTTTCATGGGAAAGTATAAGAAAAGATACAGAACACGGACCCAAATGCCCTCAAAAGTGCATATTCACAGACGCTATTGAACTAGGAAATGAAAACTGCTTGTACCTCTATGTGTACAGCCCGCGGACATCATGGCGGCTTCTCCATTGTCAGTTATGGTGTTTAACCACGGAGGGGGTTTCAAGAGTGACTCTGGTAACGATGAAAACTACGGACCAGATTTCCTTGTCCCCCACGGCGTAGTACTTATAATATTTAACTACAGATTAGAAGCACTCACTTTCTTGTGCTTAGACACTAAAGAACTTCCTGGAAACGCTGGATTAAAAGACCAAGTTGCTGCGTTGCGTTGGTGCGGGGTAATATTGGGAGCTATGGCGGAGATCTCAACAATGTTATCGTTTTTGGTGAGAGTGCTGGCGGTGCATCAACTTGTCTACATATTATCTCACCTATGTATGTCTAAAGGTCTTTTCAAGAAAGCTGCTCCATTGAGTGGTGTCCCTTTTTGCGATTGGGCTTTATCATTTGTATCTCAAAAGCGCGATTTCTTACTTGGAAAAGACCTAGGCTTTGAGACTAATGACCCAAATGAGCTACTAGAATTTTTCAAAGCGTTCCAGTGGAAAGACTAATATGGGCAAATCCAATTATCTTCTGTTTTGAAGAGGTCAACAATAATTATAATTAAGCTGTTCCATTTTACTCCAGTTGTAGAAAAAGATTTTGGCAAGAAACCTTTTTTGACAGAAGATCCTTTAGAGGCTTTAAAAAATAAAAGAATAAACGATGATGCGGCTTCTATGGTTAAGGAGATATACTTATTGGATACATAACCATAGAAGCCGCAACTGATATTCCAAAATTGGAAGAATCAATCTTGCAACAGTCCAACCGATATCCAGAACTGTTGGTGCCGAGAAAGATCCTAATGAAATGCACTCCGGAGACCATTTTAGAAGTATCGAAGAGGATACACGAATATTATTTCAATGGGAAACCTATAAAAGAAGAAGTTATGAAGGAACTTGTAACCTATGCTAGTCATGCGTATTTCGTCTACGACGTAAACAGATTCGTTTCACATTTGCCAAAGGTTGATAATGGTTGAAGATTGCCTGTGTATCTGATAGAAACGTATACGCAAGACCTGGACTGAAGTACGGGATTAAAGGAGCTGCTCATTTGGATGACCTGATGTATTTGTTTAACGCAAAAGCACATAATTTAAAGGTTGGGAAAGACACCAAAGAGAGATGATCTCATTAATTTAGTGTGTGCAGTGTTTATCAACTTCGCAAAACATAGGTGAGTGATAACATATTGTTTGTGTTTAGACGACATTACTTGTCTCTTTTTATCAGCGAATAATTATTACCTACTTTTCAAATTATCAGCTGGCATAATAAGTCAACACAAAATTTCAATTACATAAATAAGTTACGCAGCACTACCTTTATCTACAAAGAACGTAAAACAGAAATACAAGTAATATAATTATAATATTGTTTTCATATTCAATGAATAACAAAAAAAATGTTTAACAAAACAAATGGGATCTTTGCCAAGCACAATTTTCTCAACCCTGCATTTTTGATTTACAGTAACCCAACGTCTGACTCTCCGCTCTTGGAACAATCTGCCCGAAATACAACAACTCGACCAAAGCCTACGTGGAGATAGGGGATACCCTTACTTCGAAAACAGCACCTGACGCCTCCTGAACCTCTTATTTTCTGGAAGAGCATCTTTGAATACGCTGGACTGGAATTTTAAGAGAATCCTACGTAAATTATTTTGTAAAATACAAAAGCAGACTTGTCTTAAGCTTCACTTTGTCACAAGAACTGTCATATACTTAATTAAAAGCTGACAATAAAAATATTGGTATACATTTCTTTCATAAAGTCCCTAAATACGTAGGTACGGTTCGGTTTTTGGGGAGAGATAAGACCATTTCAGTGATTTCTATCGTCGTTATAATCGTCTCGAAGAGAGGAGGCCTGTGTCCCAGCAGTGAGAACATTATAGGCTGATTATGCAAGTATCTACTGTTGTTATTCGTCTCTATTAGTACCTACTGTAGGAACAATTAAAGTTGAATAGGTATTAAAGTGAGTATTACAGTTATTTTACTGTACACACACAAATGCACGTCCATGGGGGAACTACAGAACGCCATCTACTACGACCCTTACAAACTCATTTCGCTTCGTTAACGTTCTTACTGTTCGTTTCGTTTTTACTGTAATCTAAAGGAAATTTTTTTTTTTTTTAACTGTTCTGAGGAACAAAATATTCACTATTTATCTTGAACTAGTTTGACCTTACCTCAGAGGGTCTAGTAATTGGCAACACTTATCACAAAGCTCGTGAACTAATATTGGCGTGCAAATACAATTTCAATATTTGCGAAGGATCTATTTGTATAACAGTGGGAGCGGATCCAGGATCAGAATTATGTGCCTAACTGATCAAATAGAAACCTTTGACCCTCAATGTCTTTACCTAGAATTTGTTATGGACCATGGATTTCTGAATAACTAAATGTCCATGTTGGGCTTGCTGTTCGATCGCTGGGTTCAGTAGGTAAAGAACGAAAAAGAAAGAAAGGTTAGTACCTTCTTATATTTAGATCTCGGTAGTAACTCAAGCTATTTCCTACCACTTTTACTTGGAAAAATGACAGGGGAAATGGAAGGTTAATACGTATGTCTCTGCAATAATTTATAGGTGTGAGTGGAGTGATGTTATGCTGTATTATAGTGTGAAGGGAAGTCGCTAAACAGTTGGCCAGTTTAGCGAGTTACAGATTTGGTTGGATAGATACGCCTACGCTAAGCAGTTTTCTTTAAATAATAGTTTATCTATCCTAACTAAATTCAAGGAAGGAACACAAGGAACTCCTTTTCCGTTCGTCTGTCTGTTCGCAGCTTAGCCCAGAGACTAGAAAGCTGTAATATGGCATGGGTATACATATCAATCACGCCGACCAAGTGGTAAAATCTTGAAAAAAGGTTTTTTTAGGGTACCTCCCCTACACGTAAAGTGGGGATTATGTTTTCCTTGTCTATCCCGTGGTGTGGGGTGACGTTGGATAGGCCTTTCAAAAATATTTCGGTTGTCGGAAAAAACATTTCCCGATGTAGGGATCCGCTTTAAAGTGCTAATGTTTGTTAGACTCAAGTGTCCCTCCACCATGCCCGCTAAATAGTTGTTTTTGGATATGTGAAAAAAATCACTGCAGTCGTAGTACAACGAAGTTAAAAGGAAAACTATAACATCTGCTAATTCAATCAACTGCTGAACATAGGCCTCTCCCAGGCTGCGCCTCAACACCCTGTCCGTCCCAGCCACATTCTTAAGGTCGTCCGTCCATCTAGCTGGGGGGCGTCCCACACTACGCTTGCCGATACGCGGTCTCCACTCCAGGACTTGTCTGCTCCACCAGCCATCGGTCCTGTGACAAACATAGCCAGCCCGCTGCCACATCAGTTTGCTTACTCTGCAAGCTATGTCGGTAACTCCGGTCAGCTAAGTAAGCTTTACAAATTAAAGAATAATAGTAGACCAACTTACATTTGCAGCAACTACAATGTTAAGTTGGTCCTTGGGATAAATTCATCTGTGCTTAGTCCGACATGCACTTGGCCGGTTTTTTGTCTGAACGCACTAATCTTTGGAACTACTTACCACTTTGAATTGAGGCATTCTTTTTGCATTTTATAGCCCAATTCTTGAGGAAGGTTATATACACGACACCGAGCCCCAATTTAGGACGGTCAAGCCACTCGTGACCACCACAGCTCCAGCGCCTCGCCCCTAGCATCGGTCACAGGGGACCCCCACGCCGCAGACTTGGTGTTGAGATCCCCCAGCAACAGCACCGGGCGAGGGTGAAGTCGGCCCACGACGGCACCCAACTCGACAAGGAACCTATCGAAGTCGGCGAGACTCTTGTTTGGCGAGAAATACGCCCCAACAGTGCCAATGCCGTCCGCGAGGGCGGCTACCCAGCCGTGACCTCGGGACGGGTTGACAAGAGCCCCGTCAATGATGGCCACCAAACTGCCAACCACCCATTTGTCCCTGGGGTGGACGAAATACGGTTCGGAGACCACAGCCATCTGAATCGACCACTCTGCCATGCTCTGGAGCAAGAGATCCTTAGCTGTAGCAGAGTGGTTGATATTGCCTTGGAGGAAATGGTAGAGCGCCATTATACGCAATCCATTCCCTCCACACCATTCCAAGGCCGGGAGTCGGCCGAAAGGCTGCCAGGCTGAGGGGGGGGGGGGGGTAAAGAGCCCCGGCAGCCTCGGCACCCCCTCTCTTTTTGGTCTGGGGGGGACGCGCCACAGGCCTTTCCGCCCGCTCTGTGCCCGGCGGGCCTCCCTACAGCTGTACAGAGACTGCAGTTTGGCGCTGCGGAGGACTGGGCCGCCTTGTGGCCGGCCTGATCGCAGCGATAGCACAGCTCGCTGCGGTCTATTTCGGCGGTGCACCATGCGCTGACATGTCGAATGCCGAGGCAGCGGTAGCACCGCAATGCCCTGGGTTGCAGCGGCTTCACCCTCGCTGCCACCCACCCGCTAACCTCCGCCACCGCGCTAACGACCGGATCCACACCGGCCATTCATACCCTCGGCATGCTAGACCTTGGAATTGGGGTAATTTTTTAGAAAGGTTGTCTTCATCGCGGCTCGTGCATCAATGGCTCGGACTCCCGGTCCTGAACTGAAGAACCAACCGCCGCCCCGGCGTCCCCACGCTGCCGCCGGATACCGGACAAACGCAGCGCGGGCATGGACACCCTCCACCACCCACACTCTCGTGGGTAGGCAAGGTGGTCGGCAAGTATAGTACCTTCGATCGACCCGTGCGGCTGTTATCTAGCATTTAGCCACGAGCCCCTCCAGAACAGAAACTTTATTAATAAACATAATTTCTTGAAGTTTGTTTTACTTGTTTACTTTCCGCTATTCGACTCAGTCTTTTGTTCGACATTTCTTAAGACATCATCATCATTTTGCATCTTATAGAAATGTAGAACCAAAAAGTTACCTATTGTGTAAATACTTGTTTGTTCAGTTGTTAGCACACGAAGTCTATACTTACAACAGTTAATTACGAGATCAAACACAGCTGTTTCTTACATAATAAAGTAAAGTTTCAATTATCATCAGGAACAGTATAATGCTAAATAAATAGATAATTATCTACGCAAATATGGATGAATGTCAAAATTAAATGAATATGAATATTAAATAAAATAATGAAAATTAGGGCCATTTTAGTCTAGGCACGATATAGGGTGGCAGGGACATCGACGCGCAAATGAATTCAGCAGATGGTTAAAGCGTAGAAATTTTTCCTCGGTTACTAAAATCATAATCAGCCTTTTCATACAAAAGTACAATTTAATACCTACGCGGACAAAATGTATGAAACAGCAAAGTTTCAGAATCATGTACTGAATCCAAGGTAACAGTTTGCGCGTCAGTGGAGCCGAACATAAATGTGTACATTGTCCTTATTATAGATATTATTCCAGTGTAGGCCAATGTCATGTACAGAAAGATTGTACTTTTTATTGCGTATTGGTCAGTAGTACTATTTTGTCAAATTCACCCTAGATCCCACTCAAGTGACCGCACGTAATTCGACAGCGAACTTATTAGTATAAAAAAAAAACTTAAGAAAACATCTCGACACCTTTTACTCGGTAATGTTTGTTTAGAGAATAAAGGTCGCTGTATACTGGACGGCGGTAGGACGAGGACGGGCGGGAGACGGAAGGTGGTGTGGCGTCTCGTCTCTTGGGTGCCACGTTGCCGTGCCTTCCGTGCACCCATGAAACGATGTTTCCAAAAATGTAAGTCCCGTTCCGTCCGGGTAAAAACACGCTACGTATGTAGCAACCTTAGCACTGCACAGTGCACGTGTCCTCACGTTGTATCCTTCACATAATGAAGGTGAATTAGGATGAGCTCATTAAAAACGACTTTAGTTTGTCTTATAAGACACTTATGACGTTCGTGTTCTTAAGTATAAAGTTACAACAAAAGAAAGACTCCATCATTAGTAAGATGACAATAAAATTCTGATCTGGATAAACAAAATCAAAAGTAATTTATTCAAATTAGGCTGATAATCAGCACTTTTCGAATGTCAAAATGACAAAAGACAGTCCCCCAAAAACGCCCGCCCTTCACCACTTCCAGTGCTATCGCTGGGAAGAAGA
This sequence comes from Apamea monoglypha, assembly GCA_911387795.2. Lineage (NCBI taxonomy): Eukaryota > Metazoa > Arthropoda > Insecta > Lepidoptera > Noctuidae > Apamea > Apamea monoglypha. Next base: position 18,107,283 of record OU426926.1, on the reverse strand, counting down.
AGTGGCGCAACAAACTCCCCAGCAGCACAGCTGTCTGTTCAGTTACAAAATTGATTGTATACAATACTAGGTACTATGTTAGGTAATTAAATTATTTGCCATATGTCAGCTAGCCACGCCAATATACCAACCATATAATAAAAAACTATACGTACTCAAGCTAAAAAATAATTAATTAAAATTAAAATGTAAATAAAAGCCTCCAGGCATAAAGCGCTTGACAGCTTACATATTTATGCATTGCTGGGTTCTGTTCACATAGCTGTCACTTGAAGTCACAAATGATAAACTAGTACTATCGAAGTAAATAAATAAGTTAATACTAATAACAATAACCTGTCAGTAAGCTAATTCTGAAGATAGAACACAAACATTGTCTTGCGTTAACTAAGGCAACCAACTATTCTTATCGTGTAAGTAGTCGTGAAAGGCAAGTCTAGCAAAGAAGAGGGTATCTTGTTATAAAAGGTTATACCAAGCCCAACAAATGAGTTATGAACCTTATGAAGCCGATGAAAGGAGGCACGTAGTTAGTCCTTATTTCTAGTGTTAACACTGTGAATATCACTGTTTTTAGTGTACAAGTGTAAATTTTGCCAAATATATAAGATGTTGGCGAAGATGAATTATTATTGTGATGCAACCGTGAGACCACCAATATCTTTAAAAAAATCTCTTAGAGAAACTCTGGCACCTAGCTGGTACATTGCTCGAACAGCTCGTTTTTGAAGGACAAATATATTTTGTATATCAGCGGCTTTGCCCCACAGCAGAAATACCGTAGGACATAACGCTGTGAAAATAAATAAAATAGACTAAACGAGCTGTATCAAAGTCAGTGTATTGTCTTACTTTCCTGACAGCGTAGGTAGCCGAACTGAGCCTTCCTGCTAGACTTGATATATAAGGTCCCCACTGTAGTTTGGCATCTACTGTTAGTCCTAGAAAAATTGCCGAGCCTACAGTTTCAAGCACCTCTTTATCTAGGACGATGTTGTTGGAGATTTCTAACATTTGGTAAGGCGAACTTTACACATTTCATTTACTTGGCATTGAGAACTAGGTTATTTGACGTAAACCAATCTGTAACTATTGAGAGTGCACTGTTTACGTCGTCAAAATCTTGTATATTCCTGTCTACTTTAAAAATAAGAGAGGTATCATCTGCAAACAGTACAACGTCACAGATGCCCTTCAAATGGAATGGTAAATCATTGATATATACTAAGAACAAGAATGGACCCAGTATTGAGCCTTGCGGAACACCTAACTGAACTGGTAGCCCGGAAGATTTCACACCATTAACGTCTACACATTGGACCCTATTATGTAAATAAGAAATTATTACATTGAGAGCTTCGTTTTGGACACCGTAATGACGTAACTTACGCAAAAGCGTGTCATGGTGCACGCAATCAAAGGCTTTGGAGAGATCACAGAAAACTCCAATAGCATTTTGCGATTTCTCCCATGCGTCAAATATGTGTCTCAGCAGAGCAACACCCGCATCTGTAGTTGAACGACCTTTTGTAAAGCCATATTGCTCATTATGAAGGAGGCTATTTAAAATAAAATGTCTTAGCAACTGCTTGAGTACTAACTTTTCAAAGATTTTGCTAAATGCAGGTAAGATAGAAATAGGCCTGAAATTGCCAACGTCATTCTTATTACCTGATTTAAATAATGGTATGACTTTACTACTCTTCATCAGGTCAGGAAAAGTTCCTAAATCAACACTTTTATTAAAAGTAACAGCTAGATAGGGGGCTACGATGTCTATTATTGCATAAAAGTTTAATGGAGATGTCCCAATAATCACCGGTGTTTTTAGACTTAAGTGTATAAATAAATAAATAATAAATAAATTGTTTAAAATAAATAAATTGTTTATTGGGTCTCAAACAGTTACATTTGCAGGTGTGATTGAGACTTAAGTGTATTAAAAACATTAACTACATCACGCGGGGTTACCTGATCGAAACTAAATAAAGGACTATATTTAGACGACGACAAATTTGAGGAGCGAGTCGTAGTTATCGGTATGTTGGCAAAAACTCATTAAATGCCTCGGCAACGTCAGCTGCTTTATTAACTAATTTGTTGTCGACCATAATCTCAAGTTGTTTTTCTTGTTTAACCGATTAACCCGTTTCATTGTTATTAATTTTCCAAGTGGTTTTTATTTTATTATTAGAATTTTTAATTGTGTCGCCTAAAAATTTTGATTTAGCAAAAGCACTAATCTTTTTCAATAATTTTTGACATATTCTAGGAAAGGAGTATCAAACCTGTATTTTTTCAAACCATATAACTCGTATAGTCTCGCTCTACTTGTATAAATACCAGGAGTAGCCCATTGGTTAAAGCGAAACAGAGGATCCATTAATGTTAATAGTTTTGGTATTGAAAGTAGATTGGTACTCTTTTTGCACAACATCAAAAAGGGCACCATAAATTTCATTAGGATTCTCGTATTCAACTATAGATGGTGTAATTCTATCAGCTATATTATTTTTAAACATTTTGCAACGACTAGCTGTATAAGGCCTGCATTCGAGTTTATGCGGCTTTTTATGTAATGGCATGGGGAAGCTAGCTAATAAACCACAGTGGTCGGACGTTAAGTCAGTTAAAACTAATTTATTTTTGGCATGACATTCACTAAATATATTATCAAGACATATTAACGAAGATGCTGTGATCCTAGTAGGTTTAAAAAATAAGTTAATTCAATTTTAGGACCTAAAAAGATTGAAAAGTCTAATACTTAGGAGTAACATCTAAAATATTAATATTGAAATCCCCACATAAAATAATACATTTGTTACTTGATTTCAACCTATTGAGAGAATCCTCCATTACCGATTCAAAACTAATAAAATCCCCAGGTCGATATATGCAAATTATAACATATCGCTCAAGTTCAACACAAGACAACTCTATAGTGCGCTTGATTGAAAGATTAACTAAATCTAAGCGTTGTTTACATTTCAACTTGTTTGAAACAAGAACTAAAGAGCCACCGCAAATAGCACTTTTTCTCACAAATGGGCTCTTTACGGTAAAGTCTTATCGCTAAGAGCGATCTTTTAAAGACAACCTTTGGATGGATTAAAATTAAAGATAGACAAATATAGTAGGTAGTCTGTGGTGTACCATTTACATTATACAATCAATATATACATAAAGTATATTTTACTTGTCTAAATAAATATATACATACATACAATAATAGACATGAAACAAGAACAAAGAAAAAAAAAATTATAATAAGATCGATCCATCATCACTGACAGGACTATTGTTGCCAATAAGCCTGATATAGTGGTGGTGGATCGATCAGAGCAGCGCGCAATGATTGTTGACATAACCGTCCCGCATGATGAGAACCTCGTGAAAGCCGAGAAAGATAAACAAATCAAGTATCTTGACTTGGCTCGCGAGGTTGTCGACATGTGGCATGTGGAATCAGCAATCATTGTGCCGATAGTCGTGACAGCCAATGAGTTAATAGCCAAGAGCCTCGACCAACACCTGAGGAGGCTCTCGTTGGGCAACTGGATCAAGGGCTTGATTCAGAAAGCGGTACTTCTGGACACGGCTCGCATTGTCAGAAAGTTCCTCTCTCTGGAGCCCTGACCGCCGGTAGCTTGGACCCTGTTCCCGATACCGGTGGGCTACTATTTTTATATTTTTAAATGTTTTTTTTTTATCTTTTTGTTTATAAAAATATGTAAAAATGTAATTTGTAGATATTTAAATGAAATAAAGGAGATTATAATAAATAATAATAATGATGATGTTTAAGGAGAGAGGAAGTGCTTTTTTATCATAATTTTGAAAGTGGACAGAGATTGAGCACGCCTTACCGACACGGGCAAGTCATTCCATAACCGTACTGCTTGAACAGTGAAAGATTTGTCAAAGAAACTGGTGGAATACATCGGCATCTCTAGTCTCAGGTTTTCCGATGACCTCAGATATCTATTATGTGTGTCATGAAGGAACTTGAAACATTCTTTAAGATAAGAAGGGGTTTTAGGATTAAACAAGATACTGTAGAGCTGAAATAAGATATGAGAATTCCGGCGAAGAAGTATGACAACCCACTTGAGCTTTGTACGAAATTCAGATATGTGATCATATTTGCGCAGGCCAAATATAAATCTTATGCAAAAGTTTTGAAGTCGCTCAAGTTTATCTAGTTATGCCTCAGTAAGATCTGGATAACTGATATCAGCGTAGTCAAGGATGGGAAGTAAAAGGGATCGTGCAAGCGCAGTTTTATTGGCAGTTGGAAGAAAGTACCGCAACCGTCTCAGTGACTTACCAGATGCAAACACTTTACGACTCACCTCCTGTAGCTGAGGACCCCAGGAAAGATGTTTGTCGATCCAAACCCCAAGGTTATTAACCTTTTCGCTGAATGGAATAGCAGTTCCGTTAAATTGAACCTGGGGAAGCTGCGACAAGTTTATCTTGGGGATCATCCTTGAGCTGCCAACAACAATGAGCTGAGTCTTCGATGGGTTAACCTGCAACCCATGCCCAGGCCTCACTCCACTCACAGATTGAGGTCACAGGTCTTTTCTCTTACCGTGATTTTTCATTGGAAAGATTTTTTGGACACAGGACGGAAGTCTAAATATTATTTTTTCCTGCTTTCACAATGAAATAATTTGCTAACGGTAATCTATAAAGGATTGAAAGACAGAGTTCTGTGCGGTCATCCACTGGATTCAAGGGCTGTGTAAACGTATTGTACATCACTAAAAAGTGGTCTTGAGGCGAAGCGTGAAGATTCGATTTGTCCGAAGACTGTAGGGCGATCTAGAATTCGCCCTACCCACCACCCTAGTACCAGACGTTTACAAGCTTCCTGTTGGGAATCGAACCCAACATAACATCTTACGCACGGCCAGCACATTTAAGAGGATTCTGATTCCGGCCAGCGAGGAGCCTTCCGATTGTCATCATGGAGCCTAGGACCGGAGTTTCATATTTTATGTAGCTTAGTTTTCAGTTGAGCCTATTACTTGATGTACCTACTACCAATTAGTCGTTTAAATTATTGTCTTGCTTCTTAATAACGAATTGACTTGGTGCCAATTACCCATTAGGTCGTCCTCGTATTTATCTAGTTTAGGAACGTTTGCAAACGTATCTTAATCGACGCGTAACAAGAATACGATTATAGGGTCGAACAGCAAAAACGTCCGCGTCGGCGTCACGATGTAATCTTTTTTTAATAATATTCGTTCTGTTTCATTTCGTATGTTTCTATTAATATTTTATTTTGTTTAGACAAATTAAAACGTGTAAAAGTGAAGTTTGTTATTTATTTCGCTACAATATGTAATCAGGCGTAATCCCACAGAGGATTGACTGGGATGATATAAGAGCTGAGTCGTGCGTGGCTATGCGAACATACATGGCACTATGTTAGCCAGTGTATCGTTATCTTTATTGACTCAAGCGTATCTTCATTGAGCAGTTATTAGTGAGGCATGTCATATAACACACACACACACTGGTGGTTACACTGTAGAGTCATTATGAGTATGTACATACTTAATAAGCAATCTCAAAAACACCTCAATTTTATCACAGTAGTATAAATAGCGTCTCTTGTTCGCTCCACAGCGGACGCGTGTCGGCTCAAATTGATTCGTGACGGTGATAAATTAAATTAATAAATCAAGGTACGAGTAATATAATGATAATTTGTTCTTTACCAAATATTATTTTAATTATGATTGTATATTAGAACTGATGTGCATACATTCAGTAGTAGAAAAACTAATGTTCGAGACTCCGGCCGATTAGGTAAGTAACAAGAGGCTATAAATCTAGAGACTTCTGAAATAAATTACTTCAACGTCGGCCTTTTTTGGCAATTCGTTAACTATTTATGAATCAGCAACAAGATTTAAATTTAGTTATTAATATTTTGTCAAGGTAGACACTTCAGAACAGAAGTTTGTTGAAGAAGTCTGAAGATGGTGCAAGTGAGAGTGAGTGAGGGGTTGCTAGAGGGAGAGCTGGTGAACAACGAGTACGGCGGCACGTACTGCAGCTTCAAGGGCATCCCGTATGCGCAGCCGCCCGTAGGAGACCTCCGGTTCAAGGTACGAGAAATTCAGGTTCAAAGAAATACATGCAATTGTTACTGTTACTGACCAATTGATTGACAGACGAATACTAATGCACTGGCGAATTATCTACACTAATATTATTATAAACAGGTAAAGTTTGTAAGTTTAGATCCAGGAGGTAATCTCCGAAACTACACATCCGATTTCAAAAATTATTTTACTGGTAGACAGCTACGCTATTGCCAAGTGCCATAGGATATTTTTTTTTATATTAAAACCATGTTTATTTATCAAAAGTCCTAAAATCCTGTTTTGTTCTACTTCTAAAGAACGTTACCAATTTTTATTTCAGGCTCCACAGTCAATTAAGCAATGGCAAGGCGTACGCAAGGCAAACAAATTTGGCCCAGTTTGCTACCAGTACAACTCAACGAACCCTAATCTAGGAAACATGAGTGAGGACTGCTTGTATCTCAATGTATATACACCAGACGTTAAACCCAACCATCCCCTTCCTGTTATGGTTTGGATTCATGGAGGAGGATTCGTCTGGGGAAGTGGTAATGATGACTTGTACGGTCCAGAATTCCTTATTAGACACGGTATAGTTTTGGTCACAATTAACTACAGACTTGAGGTCCTCGGATTTCTCTGCCTTGACACCGAAGAGGTCCCTGGTAACGCTGGTATGAAAGACCAAGTGGCAGCACTCAGATGGGTGAAGAAAAATATTACTAACTTTGGTGGAAATCCTGAGAACATCACAATTTTTGGTGAAAGTGCTGGAGCTGGAAGTGCTTCCTATCATTTAGTATCACCAATGTCTAAAGGCCTCTTTAAGCGAGCAATACTTCAGAGTGGCGCAGCTACATGTTTTTGGTCACGAGCATTCGAACCACGAGAAAAAGCTTTGCTGTTAGCCAAACAATTAGGATTCCAGTCAGAAGACGACAAAGAACTCTACGAATTCTTCAAAAAACAACCTGTCAAAGCTCTTGTCAATTTGAATCTACAGGTTACACTAGCACAAAAACCTTATGAAATCCATTTTGGCATAGCAGATGAGAAAGATTTTGGAAAAGAAAGGTTCTTCTATGGAGATGTCCCCGACGCAATTCGAAACAAAACACATGAAGGTGTTGATATTATGACCGGCTATACCCAAGACGAAGGACTGATATCAATAGCCATTGGTGGTCCTTTGGAAGATATAGTTGCTAAAGCTAAACGCTACCGTGAAGTATTTGCCCCTAAAATTATTCAGACAAACTGTACTATTGAAGATCAATTGAAAGCTGCAAGAAAGATTCAAAAATACTATTTCAAAGATAATGATGTGTCAATGAAAAATTCTGTACAAATGTTGAAGTTCTTAAGTACTGATATGTTTGTATATGGAGTGATGCTATCAGCTAAACTGAATTCAAGGAAGAATAAAGTATACTTATACAAGTTCAATTGTAAATCTGAGAGGAACTGTTTCAACAGGGTGTTTGGCGTCGACCATCTTACTAAGGATATGGAGGTGGTGTCACATTGCGATGATTTGACATATCTCTTCCCAGTACAACTGTTCAGTAAGAAAGTTGACAAAAAATCGGACACTTTCAAATTGATCGACAGAGTCACTAAGCTCTGGACGAATTTCGCCAAATACGGGTAAGTGAACAACTACTTTTTGTCTTACATACAATGAAAGTTACGTTAATCTTATAGCAATAGCAAAATAAACCTTATGTTAGATTCTTGTTTAATATTGTGTTATCTATAGATCATGTATCGATTGATTAAAACCTACAAAACCAAGCTTAATCTTAATATTTTCTTCATTAATTCTAATATGGCCAACGTAAATTAAAGTATTGTAGGCGAAACCCACTTCTTTTTAAACGTACTTTTTTGGCCAGTTCGCATGATCACCGCGATGAAAAAACCTTAGTAATTTTAAACGTGTAATTTAATGTTTTACGTTATTTTTAGCAACCCAACCCCAGACGACAGCCTTGAAGTGAAATGGAAACCATACACCTTGCTTGCGCAGGATTACCTGGACATTGGCAATCAGCTAGTTGCTGGCCAATCACCAGACAAGGAAGAAAACGACCTGTGGGAGAGCGTCTTTCAGGAATATCTGCCTAAATATAGTGCGTTGCAATAAACAGCTTCTTGTTATTAAATAATTACACTTTAGCTACGTTGAATTTAAACACCAAATCTTAGTATTTTTTTACCTGTTCCTGAGTATATTCTGAGGTTGAGGGATCAACAGATAGAACTCGGACGCGAACCATATTTTACGAATCGTACCTTGTTTAATCTGTCTCTTTGATGCAGTAATTTAGGATTAGGGACCCTATACAGTTTATATTACAGCACAAAATAAATAAGAATAACGTTGTATGATCATTACGTCATCCTGCTGGCCCCTACTATCACATCAACTCACTAAGGAGTAAGACAAAACAGGTACCTACTTCATTTTAATAAACCTTTCAGTTTTAAATCAAAGCCTCGAGCTATTATCAATAATGACATGACTGCAACCCTTTTCACATGTTCGTATTTCACATAGGTATACCCGCGAATTTAGTTTTGTTTGACACGGGACACCTCGCCAATTAGTCCTTTGACTGATTCTATTTAAACTGTACGAGTAGGTATATGCTATATGTATGGAAAACACACTGTTTTTCTCGTACAGCAAATTAGTGTATCGATAAAAAAGGTAGCACACAGCAGCTCGTCTGGCTAACTGGTTAGTTTCGTGAATTTATTACGTTGTAAACAACATTCTATCGCTGACTTGCTGTCTTACGACTACCAAATGTCACGAGTACAAGTAATAGGTACTAGAGAAACTTAACTCATGCATGAGAAGATTTATTTTAGGAGAGTCGGGATTCGGGGATATTAGTTCCCAAATAGGTTACCTACGATTTTTATTTTAGGGAAGATCATTCTTGCAGGTTTCGCAAAAAACACTGTTTCTTAGATTAAGAGATTAATTCTTTGATTAGCTCAAATGCTATAAATATTTATACAAATTGTCTCAAACTCAAAACTCAAACTCAAACTCAAAGTATTTATTTCAATTAAACCAATTACAGGCACTTTTGAATTGTCAAGGGGTCGGTCAGTCAGAGAAATGAAGCTAGTTGCCCATTCCAAAGCGTAGTAGGTACCTATGGAGAAGAACGGGCAAGAAACTCCATGGACACTCTTTTAAATCAAAATATGGTTACAAAGTATTAGTTACATCATTCATGTTAAAAATTATGCATGTGAGAACGATGCAGAACGTTAAAAGCATCCGTAATGAAAAGCCTAAAACAATCCAAATATTAAATTAAATTAAAATAAGCCATGGCAGCAAAGAGATGACCAGTCCCCACTGACGGCGCCCGTTCACGAACATGACGCACGGATTAGCACCATTCAGCTCAACCATTTTGAAGGGAGCTAAATGATCCAACACATGTGCCACCATCAGCGAGACATTTGAGTGAGCATGACATACTCTCAGCCGCCAGGGCACATTCAAGTCAATGAAAGACGTACCCAGTAAATGGTAGCTTTATATTATGTACCTACATAGTACTCACACATGAGCTATACAATTATACAATACTAGGAGATTGAATTTATATAATGCAAAAATAGTATTTTACAATCTTCAGCGGCTCCAACAGTACTTTCAAATGCTAATCAATTTATTTATGCGTCCTGTGGAGCAGGACCAGCGTTTAGCCAAGCATTTTTATCAGCGATGTAATCTCCCAATTTATAATATGCCTGGCTGCATAGTGTGCGTTTTATACAAGATTTAAATTTCGTTTCATTCTGTTCAATTATGTGGGGAGGTATTTTATTGTAACATTTTAAACAGTACCCCATGAAAGATGAGTCTACTTTAGCCAGCCTGAAACCTGGTTGAACTAATTGGTCCCTATTTCTAGTGATATAATTGTGTCTTTCACCTCTTTTACTAAAAATATGTAGATTTTTCCTTACGTACATAATGTTTTCATATATATATTGACAAGGTACCGTCATGATGTTAATATCTTTAAACAGTTCTCTTAGAGAGTCACGCCTGCGGAGGCTATATATGGCTCTGATGGCTCTTTTCTGCAGAATAAAAATAGACTCGATGTCTGCAGCCCGTCCCCATAGTAAAATACCGTACGACATGATACTATGAAAGTAACTAAAATAGACCAGTCTCGCGGTATCGACATCAGCAAGTTGACGGATTTTTCTCACAGCATACGCTGCTGAACTTAGTCGTCCTGCAAGGGATGTTAAATGAGGACCCCATTGAAGCCTTGAGTCGAGCGTGAACCCCAGGAAAACAGTTTCATCGACGAATTCTAGTTTCTCTTGATTCAATTTTATCTCACAATGACTACCTTTGACATTTGGTAAAGAAAATCTTATACACTTCGTTTTTTTCCCATTTAGTACTAAATTATTAGCAGTGAACCAATTTTGGATCTGCAGTAGGGCGTTATTTACGTCGTCAAGATTTGATGCACGTCTATTAATTTTAATTTGTACGAAGAAGGTTCCATTTCCCTCGTGCACTATGAGCTCACTGCCTGGTGATGACATTGAAGTCTTGGGATTAACTCCGGATAATCATTTAAACTAGTTTGTAAGACAACAGAAGGTACGAATGCCAGCACATCAAGTTACTACAATCTGTCAAATTTCTTTAATAGATTTTCAACTTTATCGTTAAAGCATTAAGGTTCAAGGTTGATTGGGAAAATTTGACAGTTTCGGGTAGCTTGACCTGCTGGCGTCTGTACCAGTAATAATATTCTTATACCTAACAACAACAAGGTATCTTCTTGCTATAAATTAAGTAAATATCAAAAAAGAGATCAGCAGAATGCCTTGAAACTATTTCATCAAAATATTCAAGGTACTTCTTCCAAATTATTAGAAATTCAAATGTTTTTAGAAAAAACAAAGTTTGACATTGTTTGTTGTACTGAACATTTTTTAAAGGATTACCAAATGCTAATTAATTATGAGCACTATAGTGTGGGCAGTCGTTTTAATCGTAAATCCATGCAACGTGGAGGTTCTCTAATCTTGATTAAAAATTGTTTAAAATCTAAACAACGAAATGACATAGTGGGTTTATCAATTGAACATTGCATCGAACTGTCCTGTGTTGAGCTCGATAAGCATGTTGTAGTGTGCGTTTACCCCCTAATTATCAGAACTTTTCGTTATTTGAGTCAATAATGGAAGATGTCCTAGCGAAACTAGCATCCAATAACAAAGCTGCTGTTATTTGTGGTGATTTTAATATTAATATTTTGGAAAATAACTCAAATAGCAGTAGATTATTGAGCCTTTTCAATTCTTTTAATTTATCTAATGTTTTTACAGAACCGACTAGAGCAACTCCAACTTCTGCTACTTGTATAGATAATGTCTTTTGCGATTGTGATTATTTAGATAAAGCCATCGTAAATTATCTGCCGTCTGATCATAGTAGACAAACGGTAAATTTAAGTTTAAAACACCTTTGAAAAAAGTGCAAATACAATTTAGACCAATAAAAACTGGTAAACTAATAATTAGATTAGATTTAATAGTACCCTAAATAATAACTTAAATGATCTGGGCCATAATATGGATGATGCAAATAAATTGTACGAGGACTTCTTTGCAGTTGTGCACACTCAATTCAATAAAACTTTTGAAAAGAAAACAAAAAATATTTGCCCTAATTTTATATTTAGTGACTGGCCAACTAGAGGTATTAGGATGAGTAGGGAAAGACTGTTCGAGCTGTATGGCCTTAAGCCTTACATCAATACAGAAACTTTCAACAAGTATGTTGCTACATATTCCAAAATTTTTAGAAATACCTGCAAGAAAGCCAAAGCCCTGTACATTAGCAAAAAAATCAAATCAGCAGAAAACAAAATAAAAACAGTTTGGAAAATTATAAATAACGAAACTAGTAGGAATAAAAAACGAAACACTGATTACACATTGGAGACTTCACGTGGTGATATGCTCTAATTTAGAAGTAGCTCAAGAATTTGAAAATCTTTACTAATATACCATCAAAAACGACGGAAGCTTTAAATTCCTCACCCGACGTATCAATTGATTTACTAAGAGCGAACGTTCCAACCTGCCTGGCTGAATTTCAATTTAAACATATAAACGCTATGATAGTTACGAGTATAAAAGCTTTTCGACAAATCAAAATCAAATTGACCGAAGATTTATGGGGAATGTCTATCAAAGTTTGTACATCCATAATCGAGACTATATCACCATACTTAGCTTTAGTGTTTAATTTGTGTGTAGATCAAGGAGTCTTGCCAGATTTAATGAAATACAGTAAGGTTATTCCACTTTTTAAATCTGGGGACAGCAAAGACACCAATAATTATAGACCAGTATCCGTATTGCCGGTATTCAGCAAAGTATTCGAAAAGGTAATGCTCAATCAAATGCTTAATCATTTTAACACCAAGAAAATCTTACATGATCAGCAATATGGTTTCACCAAAGGACGTTGTACGACTGACGCCGGTGTCACCTTATTAAAGCACATATTTACAGCGTGGGAGGAGGCCCAAGATGCCATAGGAATCTTTTGTGACCGCTCCAAGGCATTTGACTGCGTCAATCACGAAACCTTAGCAGGTACAAAATTGGTTCACTGCTAATAATTTGGTATTAAATGGGAAAAAAACTAAATGCATAAGATTTGCTTTGCCGAATATTAAAAGTAGTGATTGTGACATAGTATTGAACAAAGAGAAACTAGAATTCGTCGATCAAACTGTTTTCCTGGGGATCACGCTCGACTAAAGGCTGCAATGGGGTCCTCATTTAACATCTCTTGTAGGACGGCTAAGTTCAGCAGCATATGCTGTAAGAACAATCCGTCAGTTTACTAATGTAGATACCGCGAGGCTAGTCTATCTCAGTTACATTCACAGTTTCATGTCTTACGGTATTTTACTATGGGGACGGGCTGCAGACATCATCAAGTCTATTTTTATTCTGCAGAAAAGAGCCATCAGAGCAATATATGGCCTCCGCAGGCGCGATTCTCTAAGGGATCTGTTTAAAGATATTAATATCATGACGGTACCTTGTCAATATATCTAAGAAAACATCATGTACGTAAGAAAAATTTTTCCTTACGTACATGATGTTTTTAAATATTTTCAGTAAAAGAGGTGACAGACACACCTATAGAACTAGAAATAGGGACCAATTAGTTCAACCAGGTTTCAGACTGGCTAAAGTAGACTCTTCCTTCATGGGGTACTGTACTACTAACGAAATTCAAATCTTACATAAAACGCACACTATGCAGCCAAGCATATTATAAGTTGGGGAATTACGTCGTTGACAAAAATGCTTGGCTAAATGCTGGTCCTGCTCCACAGGACGCATAAATACATTGATTAGCATTTGAAAATACTTCACACACGCCTACCCTACCTACTGTAGCGAAATTAAAAACATATCTTCACTTGTACACGTTTTAATTTGATTAAAATAAAAAAAATATTCAAACACGAAAATATAGAAACATAAGACAAGACTCAGAACGAATAATATTTTAAAAAATGATGTCGTGACGCCGAAGCGGATGTTTTTGGTATTCGACTCTTTAATAAATTTTACGTATTCTTGTTACGCGTCGATTAAGATACGTTTGCAAACGTTCCTAAACTTACGTAACTAGTTAAATACGAGGATGACCTAATGGGTAATTGGCACCAAGTAAATTCGATATTAAGAAGTAAGATAATAATTTAAATTACCGCCTGATCAAAATTGTAAAAATGTTAGTAATACTAATAAATAAAATATTATTATACGGCTAGTTGGTGGTACATCAAGGTATAGATTTCACTGAAAACTAAGCTACGTAATAAATGAAACTCCTGTCCTAGGCTCCACGCTGACAATCGGAAGGCACCTCGCTGGCCGGAATCAGAACCCTCAAGTGCAGATCTCGCGCAGGGTGTGATGTTTGGTTCGATTCCCAACAGGAAGCTTGTATACGTCTGGTATTAGGGTGGCGGGTAGGGCGAATTCTAAATCGCCCTACAGTCTCCGGACAAATCTACAGAAAATAACGAAAAATGACAATCCGAGATGCAGGCAGAACCTTTTATAACAAAAGAGGTGAAGAAAAGTTAAAATACATACCGAATCTTAACGTTTCGCCTTGAGACCACTTTCCAGTGATGTACAATATGTTTATTTTCGGGAACACTGCCTATTACAAAGAAAAGAATGGAATAAAATTTAGGAAACGATAAGAACTTTTGAATAATCGATAGGAAAGCAAACATACCCTTGGATCCAGTGGATGACCGCACAGAACTCGGTCGTTCAATCTTTTATACATAGATTACCGCAAATTATTTCAATGTGAAAGCAGAAAAAAAAATCTCTGGACTTCCGTCCTGTGTGCAAAAAATACTTCAAATCAAAAATCTCGGTAAGAGAAAAGACGTCATTTTTTAATTCAAAATTCAAAACCAATATGAAGAAAAACTTTCTGGTTAAAAATAAGGTTGGATTTGTTAAAAAAGAAGGTTGTTCGTGATAAAATTATAATGTAGCATTAGCCAATGCTGCACTACATACTGTTGGAGCGGCTGAAGATTTTAAAATACTATTTTGCATTATATAAATTAAATCTCCTAGTATTGTACAATTGCATAGCACATATTCAAATTCAAATTATTTATTTCAGACCTGGGTCCATAGTGTTAGTAAAAACAAAATAACAATATGTGAGTACTATGTACATACTTTATAGCTACCATTTACCGGGTACGTCTTTCATTGACTTGAATGTGCCTTGACAGCTAAGAGTACTCGTATGTCATGCTCACTCTAATGTCTCGCTGATGGTGGCGCATGTGTTGGATCATTTAGCTCCCTTCAAAATGGTTGAGCTGAATGGTGTTAATCTATACGTCATGTTCGTGAACGGGCGCCGTCAGTAGGGACTGGTCAACTCTTTGCTGCCATGGCTTATTCTGATTTAAATTAATATTTGAATTGTTTTTTTTTTATATTTTCATTATGAACGCTTTTAACGTTCTGTATCGTTTTCACATGCATAATTTTTAACATGAATGATGTAACCAATACTTTGTAACCATATTATTGTGATTTAAAAGAGTGTCCATGGAGTTTCTTGCCCGTTCTTCTCCATAGGTACCTACTACGCTTTGGAATGGGCAACTAGCTTCATCTTTTTGACTGACCGACCCTTGACAATTCAAAAGTACCTGTAATCGGTTTAGTTGAAATAAATAGTTTGAGTTTGAGTTTAAGCGAACCACCCCACTCAAATGGTTATTGATTTTCAAATAGAAAACCAAGAACCATTTGAGTGGGGTGGTTCGCTAGCTAGGGTTCCGTAGCAAAATGGCAAAAACGGAACAGTTATAATCTCGATATGTCCGTCTGTCGCGTCCGTCCACATGTTACATAGCCATTTTACTCGGAGACTATTTGCACTACCTATATCGATGAAAATTGCAAACGTCTACAAAGTACGTATCTCTATTTTGTATTTCAGAAAAGAAACGACGAATGCTTCACTTTTGAGCCCTACCGACTATGGTTTCCAATATCCATAAAACAGCGCCAGTACATAGTAAAAAACAAACATTTGCTACAGTACAATTTTAGAGCATTGTATAGGTACTTTTACCTGTTAGACGGCCGCCCGGGGCCGTCGCCATTGTCGCTTAATTGTGTCGGGAATCGAAACGACCAACGATTAATAACGAAAAAAACTGCTACAAAATTATTTTATGTATGACATATTTTTTAACGATGTTCGTAGGTATTGTTGGGGCCTATGTTCTCGTGTGGGTACAATTAAATAATTACACAATCGCATTACCTAGGTAAAATACACTGAGAATAGGCACTGAGTCCGGGAGACACACTGTCGAATGCTTTTGGTGTCTTTCTTGATTTGGCAAAAGCATTCGACACTGTGTCTCCCGGACTGTTTTTCAAGAAACTTGAGGCAATATGTATAAGAGGTACTCCTCTAGAATGGTTTCACAGCTACTTAACATCGCGGTTTCAATATTGTAAAATAGGCAGTCACCAAAGCAGGTTGGAGGACTGATTCCAGTCCCCGAGAATGCCTGCCTTACAAAGCGCATCACTCATGGTCGTGTATTGCCGTCCCTGAAGCAGTATAGTTTGCCGATGAGTATCCTGGTCCCATCGATACGACGCTCGATCCTGCGCTGCCAAGCTGGTACGACTGGTTTTGGTCGAATAGCTCCTTCACAACTAGGGAAAAAAAAAGGGTTTCGGCCATCAGGCCATTGGCCGATACGACAATCGGCACAATGACAGCCGAGCTCACATTATTATTATTATTATTAATAAAAACCCTTCAATGATGACGTAAATGTCTACGCAGGTTTTTCTACATTTTATGTATCGTGATTTTAAACAGGGTGGCACGGACGCGCAACCGGTAACTATGAATTCAGCACATGATTCAAAAACCCCTAGCGTAGAACTTTATCGTCGGTTATCAAAAAAAAACAAATGATTCGATTAAAAGTACAACACCTACGCGGTCAAAATGTATGAAACAACTAATTCATTTTTTAGGCGACGAAAAAATTTCAACGCAGTGGGTTTCAGCATCAAGTATCCATGGTAGCAGGCTGCGCTGCGCGTCGATGTCCCTGCCACCCTTAATTTTACTACAGTAGGTACAAGAATGGAAATGTAGTTGTGGACTTATATTATTGATGAAGATTAAGAATTTACGTACGAATGTCAAAAATAGTAAACTCGCAGTCAGCTCACATAAACGTTTAATGAATACATAAACGGATTGCGACCGCAGTACGTTGATCGATCGATCGAATCTACCCGTTGCAATCAAATTAAAATTCTTTTGTTTTAGTCAGTAACAGCACGCGTAGCATGAACACCGTAAAAAGAAAAACAAAATGTCAGATTGTAGAAAACTTCTACGGCGTGATGTCAAAAATGAAGAAAAGAAATGTCACTTCGTCTTCGTAGAATAGAGATAGAAGAGAAGGGTTATGCTACGTGTGCAGGAGAGGGTTTTCAGTTCTGCCAGAAATCACATTTAAGTAAATATGACATTGGTAGGTATCAATCAATCAACTCAGCCCATCGCAGTCCAATGCTGGACATAGGCCTCTCCCAAGCTGCACCACAAGACCCTCCGCCATCCGCATCAAGTCTGTCCCAGCCACCTTCTTAAGGTCGGTCCATCTAGATGGGGGGCGTCTCACGCTACCCTTGCCGATACGCGGTCTCCACTCCAGAATTCGTCCCGTCTTGCGTTGGTAGGTAGAGTATTTTTTAAGAATTTTCACACTTTATCAACTTGCTAATGCACGCAAAACGAACTCATAGTTACCTCATCTACCTTCCTCTAGACTAGCCTTATAAACATTTACCTACAAAGGCTAACACAGAAAATAGTCCCCGGAATTCTATGTGCAAGATAATAATAAAGTACAAGTAAAGTCCATAAATTATTCATCAGAAACCTTTGGGACGGCGCACGATACCGTCTGAGGCAAAGCGTTTTAAATTTAAAGCGGCCATGCTTCTACTGGCTGAGATTCTGTGACGATAATTCTTGCAGGTCATCGGGTTTTAGAGGAGAATAGATAGGAATTGAAGGAAATGTAGCATGCTTGAAAGATTTTGGAGGAAGATATCGTTTCAAAGGAACGAAGTTGTCGTGAACGGTTTGACATACATGTTACATAAGGTCACATCGTCTATTGACTACCTAAAAAAACCCTGTATTCAGTAGTGCAGCACGGTCCACGATACCCTGTTGATTGATAATGATGAAAAAAGGGGGAAGAAATATTTGGTTTAATATAATATATTAGCAGACCCGGCAGACGTCGTCTCGGCAGTCATCATATACCGACAGCAGCACCACCTACCTGGTCCAATTGTGTTTTCAAACCATCCAGGAACCCATTGAAATGTACATACCTATATAGAGGTATGAGGAACAGGGTGTAAAGTTCACTTATACTCCATAGAAAAGGGAAGATCCTCCGACCAGACGGGTGTTGTGTCTGGCGGGCAACTGCCCAACGACTGATGTCGGGAAGTTTGTATGTATGCTAATTGCGCGGTAAACTCTCCTTGCCAGATGCAGGATTTGCGTGACGTCAGTATGACGCGTTGTTCGCATGTGGCGTTTTTAGATACCGCTACATCACTCCCCTCCGGAGACCGGAGGTCGATAGTGGGCTGAGTCTTGTATTTTGCGATGCTTGCCAGGCCAGCTGAGGTTCCAGTGAGTCGGAACCGGTTGCCGCATAGTTCACGGTGAGTCGGAACTGTCTGGAACGTCGGGTACGACTGGGTGCTGAAGGGCGAGCTCAGACCGGGGGTATACCTGACGTGTTATGCGGATGACACGCTGGTCACTGCCCAGGGGAGCTCGCACAGGGAGGCAGCGTTGCTGGCGACGGCTGCGGTCTCACAGGTGTTGGGCCGCATACGTCGCCTAGGCCTGGAGGTGGCTCTCAGCAAGTCGGAGGCTATGGTGTTTCATAACCCCCGGCGGGCGCCGCCGCCCGGCTCACACATCGTGGTCGGGGGGGCTCAGATCGCTGTCGAGTCTACCATGAAGTACCTGGGATTGGTGCTCGACAGCCGGTGGGACTTCGGCCCCCTCTTCCGGCGGCTGGCGCCCAAGTTGTTGGGCGCGGCTGGGGCACTATCAACGCTGCTTCCCAATCTGGGGGCCCGAGCGGCGCCTGTAGGCGGCTCTACGTGGGGATTGTGCGATCGATGGCCCCATATGGGGCCCCGGTGTGGGCCTCTGACAAGACGGCCTGCAGTATCGCAATACTGCGGAAACCGCAGAGAGCGATGGCCTTCAGATTCATCAGGGGATATCACACGATCTCCTACGTGGCGGCCTGCGTACTGGCTGGATACCCGTCCTGGGACCTCGAAGCGAAAGTACTCGCGTCATTGTATCGGTGGCGTGAGGAAGCGAGGGCGCGGGGTGAGCGACCGATGCAGCGACACATGGAGCTGCGTCGGTCTCAGCTTCGCGGGGTCCTGGTGGCGGAATGGCGGGACAGGCTTACACGCCCTACCGCTGGCCTCGTCACCATCGAGGCGGTCCGGCCGGTGCTCTCGGGGCATGATTGCTTCATGAAGTACCTGTATCGCATAAACAGGGAGCCGGACGCCCGGTGTCCCCACTGCGTCGACTGCCGGGAGGACACGGCGCGGCATACGCTGGCAGAATGTGCCGCCTGGGAGGAGCCGCGCCGTGCCCTCATCTCAGAAGTAGGCAGTGACCTGTCGCTACTAGCCGTGGTCGAGTCGCTGGTCGGCAGCGAAGAGTCCTGGGACGCGGTGGTTTCCTTCTGCGAAACAGTCGTCTCACAGAAGGAGGCAGTGGAAAGGGAGAGGGAGATCTCGTCCACTCACCCGGCCCGCAGCAGGCGCACTGGACGTCGGCGGAGGGCGGACAACGCCCTCTTCCAGCCCCCCTAAATGGGCCCAGGGGCGACGGACTCGGGGACGTCCGTCGCCACCCACACATCAGGACCCGAGGTGGCGGCGCGTAGTATTCCACGCGTGCCCCTCTTAGACGTCGCGGCGGGAGTCAAACACCTCACTCCCCCCCCTGACCCGAGGAGACCCGCGGTGGCGGGCCGGCACCAGTCAGAGGTAGCGGAAGGATCTTACGTTCCCGCGACCCCCGGCGTAGATGTGAGATGGAACACCGGGGTGGTTTTTAGTCAGTAAGAGTCTGACAGACCCCGCCGCCCGCCCCAGGGCGGCAGACATCCATGAGGATTTTCCAATTGAAAACTAAGCGACTGCACGCTAAGGGCACCCCCTGTGGGGTACAAACCTCGGCATAGGGCGTCGCTGGGAGAGGGCAGCAAGATGGGACAGGCTGGATTGAAATTTTATTATTAATGCTTGGATGAGCACGGCGTTTCCTTGGACTATCTCTGAGAAGAAAGGCCGAAACAAACTCAGAGGTCACAGTCGGGGATTTAAAGCTACAAGTTCAGCTACGGCACGGGCTGGCACTTCAACGAGCAAGGGTCGGGGGGATGAATTTAGTTGGGGACGTCGCGAGGGACCTCGGCGGCAAGGTCGAAATGACGGTCTTTTATGTTTGTATACTGTACTGGTAGCCCTATTGCTCTCTTGGAGGAGGGTTATGGGGTCATCGGGGTCAGCGAGAACTTACGTTGGACGGCGAAGTTTACTGATTTTGGAGGGGGTGTAACTAGCGGCCGCAACAACCAGAGGGTTGCGATGTTTGGCGGCTGTATCGAAGAAAAGCTTGGAGAGGCGTTTCATGAACTGCTGGATAGTGGGGATTTTGAGGTCTAGATGGAGGATCTCATTTCGAATGAACAAGGGGAATTTGTGGCCTTACGGAGGAAGCGGTATTGAAGGGTCTGCATCCTATGCATATGACGGTGCTTTCCGTGTGCGAAGACTACACAAGCATGTCATTATTGGATGGATGCACGCTGTGTACAAAAGTATTTTGCATTTAAGGAGACAACTTAGACCGAAAACGGCGCGCGAACGAACCGTCTAAAAGTGCTCTGAAAAGGTGAGGTTTTGGTCGAGGTTAACACCTAGGTATTTGTCTTGCTTTTCGGATCGGGATCGGCTTGCCGAACATGGTGATAGGTGGAGGGGGTGGGATTGAGTCTAGGTTTCGAATAGAGAACCGCTTGACTCTTTTCGGGATTAACTTCTATTCGCCATTTCCCAAACCAAGCAGCCAGTTTGTTGACTGCGGTTTGGAGACGAAGCCGTAGTTAGATATGGCTGAGGTCAGTGTAATAGATGGCTGTGTCGTATGCAAACAGAGCCATTTGGGACTATAGCTTTTGGGGATGTCGCTGGTGAACAGCGTGAACATGAGTGGGGCAAGTACAGAGCCCTGAGGGACTCCTGCTCGGATGGGGTGTGGGGAGGAAAGCGCTCCTTCGATTTTGTAGCGGAAGGTGCGGTTCGACAAAAAGTCTCGTAGGATGGGAACGAGCCGGTCAAGGACACCGAGTTGGTACAGCTTATACAGGGAGTCCCACGGATATGCCACGTGGAGGGAAAGTACCTTGAATATTGTAGATGGAACATTTTACTGACAGAAGACATTATTTGAATATAAAAAACAATTTAAACTGCATTCATAGATATTTATATAATTACATGGTTGAACCGGGAATCGAACCCGTTACATAAGAAAAATAATCAACCTGTAGCTTTATCATACCGATCGAAAGGCTTCATCATAAGGATTATTTTTTGCTAAATAACATAGTGTCACAAATAAAAGGAAGGCCATGAATTTTAACATTTGATGTGAAATATTGTTCAGAAAAATGAAAAGCTGACATTGCCATAAGGACATACAACTGACATATTATCATAAGTACCTATTACTAATAAATGTACCCACTTGAGAAGTACGCATCATTTCCCTATTATAATTTTAGTGTATGATAAAATGATAAAGAGATACGTAATTAGTAGGTACCTGGTTGTATGCAACAAATCGAGCAAATTTTTTACCTAATTTACTTTACAAGAACCAGTATGAAATTCTCCACGAGCTACAAGCAGAACTTAGACGTATTATTCAAAATATCCCCCACAACAAGATCAAAAAATCGAGAGGGAGCGAAATAATCAAAAGAGTGCGACTTTGTATTCAACAGGAAGGGAATCATTTTGAGCATTTGATAAATTGATTAATTTTGTATTAAAAATGTTAAAACTCATGGTCTTCCTTTTATTTTTGACAATATGTTATTTAGCAAAAAATAATCCTTATGATGAAGCCTTTCGATCGGTATGATAAAGCAACAGGTTGATTATTTTTTTCATGTAACGGGTTCGATTCCCGGTTCAACCATGTAATTATTTAAATATCTATGAATGCAGTTTAATTTGTTTTTTAAATTCAAATAATGTCTTCTTTCAGTAAAATGTTCCATCTACAATATTCAAGGTACTTTCCCTCCATACGGCATATCCGTGGGACGCCCTGTATAATGAGCCATTGTGCCAGACTTTGTAGAAAGCTTTTGCTATGTCGAAATAGATATAGTCGACTCTCGTTAATTCGAAACTCGAGGGACTCTTAAAATATTACGAATTATCGAGTGTTTGAAATATCAAATGGTTCGAAATTTATGAGAGAAAATAAGTAAAACTTCGAATTATTAAGTGTTGATCAATTATTATTTATTAAGTGCTATTCTATAACAATGACAAAAATTTAGTTAGAGGTACATTCGTGTACATACATGTATTCATAATGTGAATTAATTAATCTTTCGAAAGAACTCTGTTATACTGGTTTACTTCAAAGTACATTGCTGCTGCTCAGACTGCTCAATAACTTTTTTTAAGAGAAAAAGTGCCTGAAATGCTTTTTCATCGTCAAACATGTATACTTTCTAGGGCTCATGACTAACACAAACAACTTTTAATCTGTATACCAACGAAAGAGTAACAGTAACTGAATGATAACTAAAGAAACCAATTCGTGAGAAGTGTGTGTCAAATAGTCAACCTAATCATAACAAAAACAAAGGCGTAACAAAACGTAGTCGTGTACGTTGATACAAGTTTGAACTTGTCGCAAAATGTACCTACTTACAATCTTTCCGCCTCTTTCTCCCTGCAACTTTGAATTGTCGAGTGTTGGACGCCGATCAGTTCGAATTAACGCGTCGTTTTGTTATATAGCAATGATTTTTTCGTTTGAATTACCAAGTGCTTATAAATGTATTGATTTAGTTCGAAATATAAAGAGATTTTGTAGGGAACTCGTGATAACTTTGATAGAGAGGTTTGAATTATCGCAGGTTTGAATTAACGAGAGTCGACTGTAACACCTGTCATCATACCACGTAGGAATCCTGCGTGAATATGTTCGGTGATACGGTGGAATTGTTGAACACAAGAGTGTTGGGTTCGAAACCCGAATTGCTCATCGGGAATGAGGCCCTTTGTTGCGGCATAGTCTCTGAGGCGCTTATAAATAAGTCTCTCGTAGATCTTGCCGAGGACATTGAGCAGACTAATGGGACGGTAGCGTCGGTTCCGACTTGGGCTTTCCGGGCTTAGGGATGCCAATGGCTTCTTTCCACGATTGTGGGAAAATGTTTTTGCCCACGGCACCATTGAAGATGGTGACCAGTAGCATTATTAGGGCGGCAGGGAAGAGCTGGATCCTTTTATTGGTGATTCCGTCTGATCCGGGGGCCTTTCTGGGTTTGAAACCTTTGATGATATCCTGCACTTCGTCTGAAATGACGGGAGGCAGAGGATTTTCAGGGTCTTCGACGCGCGGGAGGAAGGCTCTACGTTTGACTTCTGCGTCGACGTCCAAGAGGTGAGCTTGGTCTACTGGTTGAGAGCTGGGTGAGCATTGGGCTTCGAGGCTGGTAGCCAGGCACTCGGCCTTGTCGACATCATCGAAGGCGATGGTTTTGTCAGGGTGGACCAGGGGAGGTATTGAGACTATTTCACGGGCTCTGAGTTTCCTTTGAAGATCCCAGAAGGCCTGATGGGTGGGCTCTAGTTCGCTTAGCAGCTTATCCCAGCTGGCTTCACGCCACTCCGATATGCGGGTCCTTACAGATCGCTGCAAGTAGCGCATATGGGCTTTGTTTGCGTCGCAGGGAAAGCTGCTGTATGCACGGACAGCCGCGTTCTTCTCATTCAGCAGTTCACGCACGTCGTCTGAAACTTCCAGCGATGGTCATCCGTCGCTGGAACTTCCCTAGAACAATCGTTCAGGACTCCGCGTTCGTGAATGAGCCGATCGCGGCCGTCGTGTCCGCGATAGAGCTGATATGACCGAGGATGGTGTCTAAGGGATGTGGTGGATTTCAGGCGTTCCCTTACTTTCCTCCAGTCCGTTACCACTTGAGTCTGGGGAGGTTGGTCGGGATCGGTGAGACCAGTGCGAGGGGCCAATCGAATGATGATTGGCCGGTGGTCTGAGGAAAGCTCTTGTACCACTTCTAAGGTGTCTAACCGTAGGTTGACATTCTTCAGAAGCGCCACGTCGAGGAAATCAAGGGTATAGTTGGGTTCGGTGGGTAAGTGAGTGGGAGTCATGGGACCAATGACATCGAAGTTGGGCGATGGACAGAGGTAAAAAAGGTGGATGCCTATGGTGTTTATTTGGTACTATTCCAGGCAGTGTGTTTGGCGTTGAGATCACCCGCTATGATAACGGAGTCACTCAAGCCAAGAAGGATAGAGAGGTCGTCTGACAGGAGCTGGTAGTTTTCTGCAGAGGATTTAGGAGGGAGAAAGGAGGTAGGCCAAATCTAGGGTGATCGGCTGGTGGCCTGACATGCCTAGTCGACAGATAGACACTTCAAGTCGTGAGAGTGGAGGAGGATCCATAGGGATGCAGTACAGAGCCTTTTTATTATAAATTAGAGTGCCGCCCTTGTGACATCGTGACCTGTCATTGCGAACAAGACGATAGTTCGCAATTAAGAAGTTGCAGTGGTGGGGCTTGAGGAGAGGAAAGTCTCTTGGACGAGGAAGACGTCGATCTGATGATCGCGTAGGAATGTGGCGATCTTGGCTCTTTGTTATTGAAGGCCGTTGGCAATGAAGTATGCCAAATTGAGGGATCGGGGTTTCATTCGCGCTATATTTTTTTTTTTTTAACGTTGCCCCACACTCGGAATAACTCCTGTATCGTGGGTGTGTTTACAAACATTTAAACTCACATACACAAACAGCCAGACCCGGAACAACTACCTGTAGGCAATACAAACATTTGTTCCGTGCGGGAATCGAACCCGCGACACACAGCGCAGCAGTCGATCGCTCAGCCACTGCGCCAACCGTGTCGTCAATTCCTTTTCCATTACGATATTGTAACAAAGGAAATTAGGGCTTGCGTAATTTCCGGATACGTGCTGTAGATCGCCTGGATGCGGAAGAGATCGCCGGAGGTCCTGGCGGCGACAATCTCTTGTGCCATTTGTTTGGCACGGGGGGTTAGGAATATCAGGAAGCTGCTTGAAATCACATTGAAGGGATCTAGACCTGCTGACGGAGTAGTAGTGGTAGGGGGGGGAACTAAAGCGGCAGGAGCGGCTTTAGGGGCGGGTTCCGTAGCGGCCACAGGTTGAAGCGCGGGGGCGCGGAGACGGGGATCCAAGCGGGGGTGGAAGGAGTAGGCGGCTGGGAAGCTGCCATGAGAGCGGGGAAAGCTCTCGATGGTTCAGCTGGTTTCAAGGACTAGGCCTTTGGGGGCTTAGTCGCTCGGGGAGCTAGGCCGGAGGGCTAAGGACCGGGGTTTCCCTTTGTTGGCGGGCGTTTGCACGCTTGGCCAATTTAGGGGAGGAAGATTTTGGGGCCTTTGGGCAGCCACGGTAGTTGGCTGGGTGCCCGATTTCGCCGCATAGCTCGCAGCTAGGCGGTTCCTTACAAAGGGAACGGTCTTTTAGGCGGGGACAATCTGACGTGCTGTGTTCACCCAGGCACTTGACGCACCTGGGTTTGGCATGGCAGAAGCTTTGGGAGTGGCCGTATAGTTGGCATCGGTGGTATTGACCGACGATGCCGCTCTTCCGAGGCTTCTCTATTTCAAGGTCTGTGAGTCCACAGATCGCCTTGATTTGGAAAATCGGGTGGTGCGATGACCGAGCTTCGATAGTGCGGCCGTTTTTATAGAGCTCGGCGTACGTGCACGTTCTTAAGTTAAGTATTGAAATTAAAATGACAGCAATAATGACATGACATGCTGTTTGAAGTTAGTTTCACATCATAATAAACTCAAAGTAATCAATTGATGATTTATGAACTAATTTTAGAACATAATAGGTGAACTGTTGTATTTGCGCCGATATATACATTAAGAAAATATATACGGACGGCACGGTTGGCGCAGTGGTTAAGCGATTGACTGCTGCGCTGCGTGTCGCGGGTTCGATTCCCGCACGGAACAAATATTTGTATGACCTACATGTATTTGTTCCGAGTCTGGGTGTTTTTCTATCTATAATATGTATGTATTTACAAAAAAAAAAAAAAAAAAAATTGTATATAAGTAGTTTATCAGCCATCTTGTTACCATAACACAAGCATTAGGTTGCTTAGCTTGGGACAAATGGTGCTGTGTGAAATGTCCAGGGATTTATTTATTTATTTATTTATTATATATTTATATCGTTAAAGTATTCCGGAAATGTTCATATTTTCACGTCCAATTCCATTCATTCGTTCAAAACCATTCAACCTTTCAAATCGAAATCGTTCTCTAATTCGGATTAGATGCAACACACAAGCTTTTACAAGCTAACAGCCAAATTGCTACAGCCTTTTAAACCCGTACAAGAACCACTTTTAAAGGATTAAAAGAGCAAAAAGTATAGCAAAAAACGCTACCAATCTATTTGGTTAACAACCACTTTAATTTGTACACAGTCTAGCACTACCATTACATCGTAAACCGGTAATATCGCGGCGGCATAATAACTTGGGGTGGCAGAACAATTTACTCTGTTTACACTGTAAACGACTATCGGGGAAAAGGGGGCATAGATGAACCAGCGACATTCTAGCGTAATAGACGGTAGACGGATGGCCTTAAATCTTCAGCACTAAATTAAACAGCGTATAATGAAAAGTTTGACAACTTTGTTGGGTTTAAAAATAGCCCTGACGTTTTATGATTTAGGTTTTTAGTGAAGAATTTTTGTTACAGAGATGGACAACCTATACAGTTACAGAGCCAAAAAACGCGTTACATTTTCAAATCTATACTAATAATAAAGTTGAAGAGTTTGTTGTTTGAGCGCGCTAATCTCTGGAACTACCGATCGGATTTGAAAAATTCTTCTTGCTTTTGAAAGCCAACACACTTGAGGAAAGCTATAGGCTATTTAACATCACGCTATGACCTTTAGGAGCCGAGCAAAAAGAAAAAAATCAGAAAGAACGCTAAGCGAAAACGAAGTGATAACGCGGGCAGGTAATGCGATGCGACGCCGGGGCGATCGGGGACAAGAAATTTCACGCGGACGAAGTCGCGGGCACAGCTAGTTAGATATTTCATTATTTCATAAATTGACAAAATGGAAAGTTGTAAGCATCAGAATTATAGGTAACAATAAAAATAGGCTAAAATATAAGACGCTTGGTTTATTTCAATAGGTTAACTATCATGTTCGCTCATAATACCCACGTGTTCCAAGGATATAACTTGTTTATATTTTACTGGAGCTTATTATTAACGCAAAACTGTCGCTCTATGGCACAATACCACAGTATAATAATACTGAACACGTCTAGAAGTAAAAATATTAATATACGGTATTAAAAAATAATCCAATAAATCAGTTTTTTTTTTAAATGTTGCCCCACACTAGGAATTTCTTCTGTATCGTGGGTGCGTTTACAAACATTTAAACTCACATACACAAACAGCCAGACCCGAAACTACTACTTGTAGGTCATAAAAATATTTGTTCAGTGCGGGAATCGAACCCGCGACACGCAGCGCAGCAGTCAATCGCTTAACCACTGCGCCAACCGTGCCGTCTAAGATTTATTTCTACATGTTGACATTTGAACATGATCACTAATATATAGGTAATTATGATCATAGGTAGTTATTTTTAGGTATGGTTGCTAGCCAAATCTCTTCCTAAACACCAAAAAACATTTAATGGTTAATTCGTTTTTTATATAATTTTTTTTCACGTTTAACACTGTCTCGCCTGAACGTAAGTTATTATGAGATCAACGAAAAAAATAACAAGTTTTTTTTTCATGTATTCGTAACAAAAAGAGTTTTTAGTGCTATCATTCGTGTTATTTTAGGTTACAAATAACTATGGTTTAAAAAACAGCAGTAGCTTATTTAAAAATACTTTTAAAATAATTGCTACATGTTTCGTTATTTACACAAACAATAAATACACGCATACCGTGAATACACACTGGTAGTTTATTTACATAAATGAATCAACATTTAAATACTCGATGTTAGTATCGTTATTGTAAAGGTATGCGTATCGTAATTAGCAAAATATGCCACAATTGTGTTATTTTTTACAGCCCGATGCGAACTTTATGGCGGCTCTGTACTTTTTTTTTTTTTTTTCTGGTCGGAAATCATCAAATCACCGCTCCCGCTCTGGGTGGAGCGGAAGGGAGTGTCAGACTCTTACTGACTAAAACCCACCCATGTTCCTTCCTTCGCCCTTTATGTTCCGGGGTAGCGGTAACCCTTTTGGACAATCCCGCTGACCCGGCAGGCTTCGGCCCTAAGGGGCCCCTCGTTATGCTGACATCTCTTTGAGGCGCGCGTGGAACACTTACGCGCCGTAGTAGACCCCCTGGATTGCGCTACTCGCTGCGCAGTACCCCACCCCTCACCCCCGCTGACACATGAATTCGTTACTGCGCAGCGACTCGCCTCATGTTTCGAGCCGCCATTAAGTTTGAATCGGGCTGTACCAAATGTTTGCGTCCCCTGGATTAACATGATCATGCACGTCAGAGATGCACGCATACCTAAAGACATCGAAACGAGTTCTAATCAACCTTAGAGAATTTATTCCGAAACAAAAATAAAATGTTTGTTCCAAATTTGTTATAATCCTTTTTTCTGTAAGTGCTAATTTATAACTTAACTAGCGACCTGCCCCTGCTGATTTGTTTCTAATAAGCACGTTTAATATTAATGTGTTATACACATAACCTTTCGGAATTTTATTTATTTATATATTTACATAATTGAAAAAGCTAACAGTCTTAAAATAACAATATGTACAAGTATATAAAAAGGAGAGGAAATAATCAAAGGGCATCAAAACCTTTCGGAATAAATTCTCTAAATTTTGTTGAAAACCGCATCGAAATCCGCTACGTACCTAGTTTTGAAGGATAACGAGGTCACACAGACAGGCTTAAAAAGCGACTTTAATTTATAAAATGTATAGATATAGATGACCCCATAGTCTTCTGTTTTAAAAATAGAAAACAAAAGCAAATCACAAGCATTCTATTTAAAGACAATTCCAGTGCATCAGGACTCACGTGCCGTGCGTTTACGGAAATTGTCCTGGTACCTGTCTAGTCCAGTTGGCTGTACTATTTCTATATCGCCAATTTTCTCATGCTCCCTCGCACGTACGAGAATGTATTCGACATTATTTGTAGACAAAGAATCGTATTGCTTTGTCACAATACCTTGTCGTATTGTATGATTTGATTTACTGTAGTGTTCTTTGTGTAACGCTACTTAGAAATAGTAATGTAAGAATTCTAGAACTTGCTAAGGACCAATTTTGGATAGAAGTCGTCGTATGCTTTTCAGACGCAAAGAATGGATGATGCCTTTATACGAAATTTCGATACTCAGTAGGTATGGAGATACGTACTTACCTACATTGTATCATACATAGGTGCTCTAAAATTGTAAATTCTTTGTTGTCTGTTCAATTTTGAGTCGAATTCGTCGGCATGGATTTAAACATGTGAAGAAAACCAAAAGTTAAGGCAAAAGCCAAATAGTTAAGACAGTACCTATAGCTTAACTATTTGGCCCCAAAAATAATGGCAAATCGATTGAATGACATTTAGAATTTTGCAAATTATTCATGAGTCCATTTTCATTTAGATTAATATTGTTTCGTTAATTAGATACAGTCCAATTTTATTTTATTTAAAAAAATAACAATAGTTTTAATGTCTTATAACCAATTAAATGTACAGTTCATTTTAATTATAACCAACTACAATAGCTATTTAAAACTAATAAGGTAATTTAAAATAACTTTTGTTTTTGATTATAATTAAAATGTAATTTTCGACAACAGGACAACCATTTACTCAGTTCAAAATAAAAAAAGTTGAAACTAATGACAAAATTGTTTCATAATCACTTTAGTTTGTTTTGCACGAAATTAATTAACTACATATTTCCCGCAAAGGACTTAATGTATGAAAATTCTCTGCATGAAGGTACGCCATAAGGAGATTGAGCAATTATTAACCATACTAAAGTTTATAATTATTGTGGAAAATGGCGATAGTGACAACAACAAAATAAAAGCTTCACAGTTTCTTTTCGCGTCCAAGTTGTAAATATGTGATAGTTTTCAGTACGGCAGTCCCTGGCAACGGTCAGCTAAAATATTTCACTTTCTTTTTTAGGGTTCCCTACCCAAAGGATGCCAACGGAATCCTATTACTAAGCCTCTGCTGTCCTTCCGTCTGTCTGTCAGAGGGCTGTGCCTCATGATCCGTAATAGGTAGACAGTGGAAATTTTAAAAGAATGTGTTTTTCTATTGCTGCTTTAACAGCAAATAATAATATAAATAAAGTACAAAATAAAAAGGTGTAAATAATAACAGGAGAAACGTGTTTTTTTTCGGCATTTTTTGCTTTGTGATACGGAACCCTTTTGTGTGCGAGTCCAACTCGCACTTGGCCGGTTTTTGTAGAAGTTGTATCTCTATGACACACTCTTCGTATGCCAATCGTGGTCTGCAAGTAATCAAAAACAAGTAACCGTTCCTGAATTTCTATTTCCGGATCAAATCAAAAGTCATTTATTTTAACTAGGCTGAGAATCAGCACTTTTTGAAAGTCAAAATTACATAAAACAGTCCCCCAAAACGCAAACACTTCACCACGTCCTAGTCCATTAGCTGGGAAGAAGAAAGCAGTAAAGAAACCCGCATGGAAGGTCATTAGACTTTCAGTCAACCAAAACTTCCAAAACTTTATAAAAGTGAATAACGAGAATCCCACAGGCACCTGTCAAAGTATATTAATGAGAGGCTTGCATAACAGTAAAGGGAGCTCCGAATCCCCCGAGTGACTCTCATAAGCCGCAGACCCGCAGTACATCATAAAACACATGATATTACGTCACAACACAGCGCGCGCACCTTTTGACGACTACCCTCTATATTAAAAGTGTAAAACTGAAATATTCTAACATTGTTCCGTAGGTAATATTTTGTACGTAAATAATGGAAGCTTCTTTATTTTGCTGTCGTGTGGAAAAGAAATTTAGTTTTAAAAGTTGGAGTGAGTTGTATTTACAAGAGAAGCTAATAAAATATAGAACATTTGTTCGTATTGACACTTTCAGGCTGTTGTTGCTGAAAAAAGTTAAGCTGGAAGCACTATAGTAATAAGTAGTAACATCGAAAACGAATAAAATATTTTTAACAGTAATAAAAAGTATTGAAACTTACCGTTATTTGTTGCGCAGATAAACCAGGCGATTGAGACCTGAACAAATGGACAAAATAAATTAACTTTACCTGATTTTGTGTAAGTAAGTAACAAAGAGTTCATTGTAATTAATTACTTATAATGATTTTTTGCTTAAGAAACGCATGAATCTTACTGTCGTAATGGTGCAGTGGTTAAGACCTCGCCTCTCATACAGCTCAGCAGGCTGTGAGATCAAATCCGGGTAAATACCAGTGTGACTTTTTCAATTCACATGTTCTTTCTAAGTTTATTATTAGACATTACTGACATCGGTATAGGAAAACATTGTGAGGTAACCTGGGACTTACAGTTAATGTAAGTCTGAAATCACCAGCCTCTCTTGACCAAGCGTGGTGATCAATGAGAGGCGTTTGCCCTGCAGTGATACAATAATGGGCTGGTATTTATTATGAATCTTTGAAGTGGTTACGTGGCCTTTAAAACACTTCTAACCCCAGAAGACTTAACAAAAGTTGAAAAGTTTTATTTTCCCATGTGTATACTTCTATTTACTTGTGCACAAGGAATTATATAAGTTAACGACTAGTTACTGACAATAACATATGTACATAACTATACGATGAACAAAGGAATCAAAGTAGCAACATGGCCATGCCGCCAACGCCTAACAAATTAATTTATAGTGGTCGGGGACCGCCCTAACGCTAATAATGTTGTAAATTGACAACCACATGTATAAGCGAACACAGCCAATATATGTAGCGTTAACATAAAATGTAAAGGATAATTGTGTTAAGTGTTTCGTCAGAAAAAAATCGTTGATTCATACTGTACCAAGATTATGTTTGGACTTTATAACAGACTGTGACATCATCTGATTTTGTTTCAGTATTTCTTCTCAGAGTAGGTAGTCGGAAAGAATACACAGAAATCAGTAGACCTCTTCTAGTTCTAAATCATAATTTATTTTTGACGTGTATACGTGTTTATTTGAACCAATTAACAAATGTATTTTTGTTTGTATCATTAATTCATGCAATAATTATATAGCGTAGCGTTGGAAAGCCTGATACAAGGTGGACCGATGATCTGGTGAAGGTTGCTGGATGCGAGAAGCAGAGCGGTGCTTGGGGAAGACATGTCCAGCAGTGGATGTCTTTTGGCTGAAATTATGATGAATTCATGCAATAATTCTTTATTTTTTACGATGGCGGAATTTGGCTAACTTTTTCCCTACCAACCTAAATATTAATCCACTCTTGCTTACGACTGTACGCCTATTATTACACGACCAAGTTAAAACAATGTAGAAAGTAGTCGCTAATTCCAGAATGACAGAACTCAAAAGTAGTTGAAACCGTCATGTAAACCATTTACTTATATTGCAAAACTGAAACTAAACTTTGTGTTGATAGAGGTAAGGTTCCTAATGCCGAAACATGTAACATGGCGGCTAATGTTAGGGGACGATGTACGTATGTATGTCACTTAATGATGCTCCATTGTCGTATGAACTTGAAGATTTGAACAGCCTTGGTATTATGTTGTCTCAAGTAATAACATAGGCGATGCTCATAGTAATTGTTGGTTAGATAATGTTGGTCTTGTCAGTATAATGACTTAATCAAAATAAGGATCGAAATTATATAACTTCATTACAATAGATGAGTGTGCATATTGTATTCAACGTAAACAGTTTGTTAGAAGTATCTAGCTATGATTTGAACAATATATTCTTTACTTCGTCGAACTTTCCGGATGCAGAGTAGGTAGATATTCTACCTACCGTTACTATTTTTATATACATAGTTATGCTGATTTCCAATGGATGCTTTAAAAACGTACCAAACTCATTGACCGAGAGACACATTTTTGACTATTTTGAACTGAATCAATCTTTTCAACTTTCCTTCGGGATAGCAAAGCACACAGTAATATCGGCAAGCTGCATTT
The DNA here is from genome assembly GCA_911387795.2 of Apamea monoglypha. Lineage (NCBI taxonomy): Eukaryota > Metazoa > Arthropoda > Insecta > Lepidoptera > Noctuidae > Apamea > Apamea monoglypha. Next base: position 18,073,935 of record OU426926.1, on the reverse strand, counting down.
CGTGCCATTCGACAGCATCTAATATTCCTAGCTCCCACTGCAAAGACAACACACAAACACTGACTGTATTCCATTTGCTATGTTATTTCGGGATATTATTAAAGGTTTCAAATGTTATTTCATAGCGCTTGAAATCACGATGGAGTATCGGAGTGCTCCCTATTAAAAACACCCCCTATGTTTCGGTTCATAGATAAAAATTAATGGACTGTTTTATTTTTTTACTGCGCACGGCGATACGCCATTCCTCTTAATGAGGTTGCCGTAATAAAAATTCGGTGGTAGCATTAATGGGAATTATTAATTGTGGGTGCGAATTGATTTTAACCTGGAGTGAATTTAATCTCACTGGATTAAATTCACTCCAGATTCCGTTGAGAACACTTTAAATATGAATTGGATAAACGCGTTAAGACTGTAATGGCAAACATCCTTATCCTCACTATCACGAGTTCAAAGAGTTGTATGCAAATTGTACTCTCCTATCTTTTGAAGTTCGGTCCCTCACACAGTTTAACCATGTTCATTTTATCTCTTAGGCAAAATCTCCCTCTCATTTTAAACTCACTTCACTTGTTGCCACCCTCTTGTCGACCAACAACTGCTTGCAAGCTGCTTACGCCTCAATCAATACTTGCTATCATTGAAGTATCATAGCATGTATTTTAATAAGTTAAAAGCCAGCAAAGGTACAGAGGAAACAGCAGTCTATATTGTATTTAGTCTTTATTAAGAAACTAGAAGTCTTTAAGAAGAAACCCAAAAAAATAAGAATTTATCTTCGTAATGTCATTAAATTTTCAACAACAAAAACTCAAGTCATCGGCACCCAACCAATCTTAATAAAGGTGGTAAAAAGCACAAAGAGTGTCCACCACACCAAGCCGGGGATACGCCGGGATATAGCGGGGTGCGATCTGCCGTGAAATATTGAGAGGGTCATCGCTCAGCGGTTCTCAAACTATCGCCCATAAAAATACTCGTGTCGATAGACTCGTGTCGAGTTATCGTTTTGGGATCCTTTTCGATGATGTTTGCATGCGACATGTGTGTGAAATGGGTTTGTACCGAGGGAAAAATTAGCTGTAAAAGTCACAAAAGCTAAGGCTTCAGACACTTGTTGGGGTCGCTTTGAGGAAATATATTTTGAGAACAAAGATTTTGTTGAATGGATATGGATATGGACATGTTAAATGGATAATAAAGTAAAAAATTTATACTAGCACTTGATTTTGTATTGTGAAAGAAAATAAATGATATTCACAGAGAATGAAAAGCATTAAAAAAATCAAGTCCTCAAGAGTCCAGTCATACACATTAATAAAAAGGCCAACATATGGCCAGACCTAAATCCTACATAGAATATCCAGCTATACAGTCGGCGGCCTGGAAATAATCTGCCGACTCTGTCCAGAATAAATGAAACGCCAGAACTAATATTTAAACACATGACCCTATGTTAATGTAGGTACGACAATCTCGTCGGGATAAACAAATATGGCGAAGGATGCCAAATAAACTAGAGCTCGCTCCTAAATACGATGTAACCTACTTGGAAAACAGGTGATTTGTCAGCTTTACATCTCTATACTTTTATGTTAATGTGTTTTAATACTGTTCTGTTTGTTGTCTACATGTAAATGCTCTTATGGACAAATGTTGGAAGATTTACGGAGTAAAATATGCGAAAATGTTAGAAATATGTTTCATCCACATTATTTTGCACCTACACTTATTTCTCTGTAAGGCTGTCTACCTACATCCGGTATACCTACGGCTGAACAATTTCCCGTAGATAAAAAACCGTATAAAAAAGTATTTTGCTGTCACGATTAAAATTCTAGATAAACTAAGACGAAGATGTTAGAAGACCTTACTTAGTTAGTATTTCCCAGAACGGTTTCTGTCGTCAACACCTAGAGCAGTAACGCAATGCTGAGTAAAGTAAACATTAAAATAGTGAAACTATTATTTTTATTTATTAGTCATTTGATTTCTCAAAATCAAATCGAGAAGAAATTGTTCTGGGGAACGACAAATTAAAATAAATGGATCATTCTTGTTAATTAACATTCTAGTGTTGGGAATGTTTGTGCCGCAGCAGTTGAACGAACATGATTGGATTCGATCTCATTGCGGTTACTAGCTATCTGAGTACCTTCGAATGATTTATTTAGTTTTCCTCATCCGCACTACCTATAAATTGTAAATGTGAAAGTGGATGCGATTTTCGAAGATTTATGAGAGGTAATGTAATGGAACCCTGGAATAGAGAGGACATTGAAAATAAACTACGTTTGAATTAAAAAAGACTCCATGAGTAACAACTAGCTAACGAAATAAGAGAAACAATAACACTAAACGTCAGTCGTGTTGACGATTTTAATGGTCATCAGCAACTGCTGAATAACTGCTTTAATCAATAACATTTAAAGTAAGTGGCAGTTAACTAAGTAGGCACTTTACTATAGATAGAAAAGGGGCTATTGTTTACAAACAAATTGTTGTTAAAGGAGCTCTAATATACACTGTCATCCTACTACTGAAACAACACAAAAACAAAATGTAATTAAAACTCAACAAAACAATAACAAAACGACACTCAAGCCTCAGCAGAAAATCTAAAATGTAAACAAAGCATCGGCCATGTTTCTCTTTATTACTCAATTCTTCAAGCGTTCCCTTTAAAACTGAATACTGTGGGAAACTTGTCACTAACAGAAAGCTGTTGTAATTAAATTTTAATCCTCGACGAACTATTGTCTGAGACAAAACCAACAAAGATGAGGGAATGAAAGTTGGGAGGCAGCTGTAGCTTGCGAGTTCGACATAGTTATATGGTACTGTAAGGATGCTGGCATATTAGTGTACTTAACGAGTTGGGGAATTAACTACACACCTACTACCAGCGGGCTAATTGCGTAACACACTAACAGTAGTAATGGCTATCATTTTGACAATTCAACAACATACATTGCGTTATTTACGTTGTTGAGCAGACATATTGTTCGAACATATGAAGCAATGGATTAGTTATACGCTTCAAAGTGATTCAGAGGATTAGGTTAGGTTAGAACCGCGACCACACAACGCACGATTCGAGCGAGCGAAGCGAGCGGTGCCGCGGCAGGGGCCGGAGAGTGCCAGAAACATATTTTTGAAGTACAGATATTTAGTCCAATCAGTATTTTAAATTTAGTTAATTCGTAGGTAGGTGTTAGTTGCTTAGGTATTTAGAAACATTAGGTATCTAGATTTTAGGGATTTTGAACGTAAGTTATTTTACGTTAGTTCTTTTAATTTTAGATATTGCAATACGTACCCGATTCAGATTGTGATTGAAAAAAGTATGTTGCGCAATTAGGGTGCAGGCTGTAATTATTTATAATATCATACAATTCGGGGCAGACTAACGTTAATAGACAGTAGATGAATTTAATAAACAGTATATACCTGCCTACGTAAAAGAAGGCTGAAACATACCTAGCCCTAATTAGAAATAGGTTAATAAAGCATGAACACTGTGTTCTTTTCGGGTAACCACTGAAAATCAGCGCTGTGCTGTGGGTCCCCTCTATAGCACAGCATCATGCTGAGAGTAGCCTTCTTGTCACAGTCATGACGTGCAGCCGTCGACTATTTCTGCGTTATGCTCGTGATTATAGATATAACATTTTGTTTTTATTTTTTCTTATTCAGCTGAATACCAGTATTTTACATGGAGCGATTGCCTATCTGACCTCCACAACCCAGTTACTGGGTAATACGATACCCCTTGGTAAGACTGGTTGTCAGACTTATAATTACACTTATACTCACTTATACTTTTATTTTTTCTTATTATTAGACTTAATTAACTTTTTGTATGCACGTGTTTCTGTGACAAATAAACCTATTTTTATTTCTTTTATTTTTACTTAGGACATAAGTACACTGATCTTATTTATGTTTAATAAAAGATTTAAGAAATACTTAGCTAAATAAAACTATTACAAAACTAATTTCAAGAACGCCTCACGTAAATTGGTTGCGTGTTAATTTTAATTACTCTGCCTTGAATTAGAGAAACAAACAAAAATGTTCCCTTAAATTATCAGCCTTCATAAATAGCTTGACCTAAATTAAGTAGAATAATGAGATCTTCTATTCCGTGGGGACTACTTTAATTGGCTACTTTAAGATTTTAGCTAGTTAATTAATTAGCCCTGCCCCCGGCTTGGCCTGACTTAGTCCAGCTCTATCGTCATCATCATTTCTGCCCGGAATCTCCCCCTGCTGGGTATAGGCCTCCCCTGTCTTCCGGCATACTTCCCGGTTCCGTACGTCCCTCATCCAGGTTTTTCCCGTGACTTTGACGTGATATCGTCAAGCGAAATCTCCACACCGCTTCTACTACCCTGGTAGCATCTTAAGCAGTAAAGTGGCAGCGATATTGTAATCGATATACTTATCTCAAGTTAAAGTGTACGGGAGCACTGTAGATATATGTAAAACTTGATCTGCCTTCAAAGTTAGCTCAGTATTAATCTTCGGATCTTAAGTACAGACATGAAATTATGTCTAAATGACTTTATGTCGTATCTACCAATACGGTTAAAATGGAAATATGTATTGATAAATCAGCTGAAGATAACTCATGCAGAGTATAACGTGCTACGGAAATAGATAAAGATAGATTGGTTGGTTATCATCGTTTGTTTTTATTATCTGTCGAGTCCTTCTTAGTGCTCATACGTAGCGGTACGCGTCAACAGCAGAGGCAACTGCAGCTGTCGTGTGTCAACGGCTGCCGTCGACAACATGGCGCTCGTGTATTTGAGCACAATATTAAAAAACGGCGAAATTTTCGACGGCTGCAGTTGTCTCTGCCGTTGACGCGTGTCGCTCCTGTGTGTACATTCAATTGTACGTTCCGTCATACATTTCACTGAGATTAGCAGCACATTATCCAGCTGTAGCAACTTCAGCTCGGAAATTCGCCTGTTTACCAATTACTATAACACTGTTCTACCCAAAACGTTTAGTAAAATCAACGATCGATGTACACAAAAGTTCTTTGCAACCAAACAAAAAACAGTTTAACTTACTGCAGGCAAATTAACATACAAAACTTTGAGTACCACTCACCTCTCTCCGCCGTAGGTTATTCCGAAGCCATTTTGCAATACATTGTTTGTTCAATTTATACCCCCCAGTTCTCTAGAGATGCGTTATTCTATTGTTGCACCCACGAAACAACTCTTCAACCTTATCATGTCGTAATAGAGCCTAGTTTCCCGTGAAACGCAGATAAATGTTATAGTTGTTCGTTGTTTAGACATCTTGGGGAAATGTTACGTTTTCGGCACTTAGGAGTCAACGAACTTTGCATAGGGCAGTCAACACTCGAATGTAACTTGAAATAACTTTTTATTTGATGATAAAACTTCGAAATCGTAAACTTGGCGTAAAATCCGCAATATAACTTATTTGTCCCAGATTTAACTAATAAAAATTGTTTTGGTAAGTTTAAATGGTGGTCAGGTGCGAAATTATGCTAACAATTACCACATTTTCGTTATTTATTTTTTATTTGGATAACACAAATAGAAAAACAAAAGAGAATCGTAAAAGTTTAAATCTATTTGATATTGATAATCTTTTTTTTATTGCTTTGGAAAATCTTTACAGCCAGCATCAAAAACGATGATCATTCGAACAAAAGTAACAAACGACCAAAAGTACTCATAAAAAAAAACGCAGAGGTTCTATTCTATTATATTTTGAATTGTGGCAAGTAAAGCCGATATCGACTATTCTGCCAATGTCACAAGTGGAAAAGCAAGTGTACATTATTATAAATTAAATGGATATAAATCTTCGATGCTACAGTTGAACTACAGTAATGCAGAGGTTGTTATTCTGCCAAAAACTTTATTTACATAGCTACATTAATTTTAAGATTAGTATGTACTAATATATATGTTAAAAGTAATTCTATTTGGATTTTACATTCATTATGTCAAATTGCCAAAGTTAAAAGTTATTGCCACAACCTCAACACAATAGGAATTTTGACAAAGGGTTTCCGCTCAAATCGGTTCAGTTGCTCATATTTCAGAAAGCATAATACTATTATTACGCATGAAGGACTTCACTCTGCCTTCGTCTAAATTAGCAATTAAAATAACTTTTTACAAATCAATTTAGTTAAAGCAGAAACCCATTTGGGTGAACAAACTTTTAATGGTCGAATCTATGTAATCCATCCATTGAATCGCAAACTACTTACTAAGTACTAATCTACGTACAAAATACAATGAATAATTCAAGTTTCGAAGAAGTTAAATAACTGTAGCTTAATTTCACAGACTTTATTACGAATGGTCGCGTTTGGCATTTTGGATGGCATTTAATATTAATTGGTATATGCATGGTTTCGTGGAGGTGCATCGAATGAAGGCGGGAGGGAGAGGGGCTCATTTTGTAAAATATTATACATATTCCACATTTGAAAGTATTTAACGGGCTCTCTGAAGTGAAGAGCTTGGGAGCGGAAAACATACGAATGGAATTTGAGTTAGGAAACGTTTCTATAAATAGAAAAATATGTGTCTGGTACGTTTTACACGATACAACTAGCTGATCGATAGAGATAATTTACCGAGAAATGGACTACTTATACCTGTTTTATAAAAGCTTAGCTGAGAGAGCCGCTAAACCATAGGTATTATTATACAAAATAATCCGTTGCTTTATTAAACATACATTAAAGGTTAATGCCTAAGTAGGTAGGTTAACCAGAAACTTTTGAAAAACGTATATAATTACATAAATGTGCACCTGAATGTATATAATTACCATTTTGTGAAACGAAAAATAAAATAATTATTAATAACAAACGTGACACTGTTTGCTGGACAAACATTGATCAGCCGACGATCGGCGATACCAATTTATTTTTTCCAACTAAAACAGTGAATACGTAACGCTGTTTATTGTGCAAACAGTGTATATTGTAATACATGTTTATTCAAAGCGGGTCGTGTCAGCTGGATGACTACCGAGCTATTCAGTGGTGTTGATACGTGAACATTAGTTAGATTTTTTAACTTTTTGCTGAAACCAGTAAGAGCAGTTGTGGCTCAGTGGTAACGACCGCGACTTACGAGTTGTAGGTCGTGGGTTCGAATTCGAACACATACAGGCGCTTTACTTTGTGTAAATTATTTTATCACTACTGTTCCCAAAACGGTGAAGAAAAACATCGTGAGGAAACCGGCATATACTAGAACACACTGGGCCCGCGTGGTGGATTACAGCCCACTCGCTCTCGAAGGGAGGATACTTGTGTCCCAGCAATGAGAATATTACAGGCTGATTAAGCTGCTGAACCATGGGAAAAGTGGTGCCTGTTGGGTCATTGTTGGTATTTCCTAGAAATTGGACAACAGAAGTCAGATGGAAATCTGTTCCATGGCCTACTAGATTGGAAGTTACTACCGACGCTTTTGTTTCTAGAACACCAAGAGATTTACCAAAGCGCATACGTGCTTCTCTTTCTAATTTTTATGCGCTTTGGTAAATCTCTTGGTGTTACTTGGTGGTAACTTTCCTGTTCAAAAAACTGTTTTAGAATCATTTCAGCGTTCCCGTCCAAAACTGTCCGCACAGTATTTCATTACCGCATTAATTCCGAGGGGTTTATGCAAAAATAACGATCTCCGAGGATATCGCTAAATAAACAGTACCTATTTCATTTGAATTCCCTTTTCACGGCCGGCTCTGTAGTTCATTTGGGGCAAGCTGCCCGAATTTACGGTGTACGAATAAGAACTAAAAATGCAGTTACAAAATTAAATTTTCAGATGCAATTCGTGTGTGCAAACCAGCTGCGTTCAGCGGTATAATAAATATAAAATTGTTTTACAAAGAAATGGTTGCGTTGAGTTTAATAAAAGAAGTGGAATTAGAATTTATACTGGTGTTTTTAGTGTGCTTCGGTTTTTTTTGCAATATACGGTTCAATGATTAGGATCACGTTGAGGTACAGTCAACAAAAGAGATAAGTATGCAGGGTCGTCGGATATAGTTGAAGTTTAGTAAGAAACCGATAGATATTTTCGAATGAAATTTAGTTTCATAAATTAACTGTTTGTTTTCTATTAATTAAATAAAATTTTATCCGAAAACATCAGCCGGTTCTTACTAAACTTCAACTACATCGGACGACCCTACATACCTATCTCTTTTGATGACTGTATGTCGGTGGTCGCATTTTACTCTTTTAAAAAAATAGTTATCTACTTAAAACTAAGTTAAGTTGATGACTTACAGCGAGTGAAGTCATAACATACGTGATATTTTCAATTTAAGATCTTTTGCGAATTTATTTTTTGGAACACTTAAACAACTTAACGCTCCTATTTTTCTACGCAGACAATAAACCCGCATGTTGGCACTTCCGGTGTACAGAACACAACTTTTCCTTATAAGCACATGTCGTGAGCCGTGCCAACATACGCTAACCGCAGCGACTCTGTTTCAGAAAAGGCCAGAAAATAAAGTAAATAAGTAAAACAACGGCTACACAAACCCTCCCTAATTAACCGCTTGCCTCAACTTCGTGTGAGGAGTGTGTGTGTAATAAAAAGGTACATGTCGGTAGACATAATAGTCTGACATTCGATTAGATTAGTAGCCGATACGGTTACGGTAGTGTATCGTTCAGCCGCCCCCTTTATGTACCTGCGAGAGGGAAATAAGACTAGAATTTTTTGTACAGGGGTGCACAAAACCTTTTTTGGTTTTATACATTCTAGATTTTTCATACGAATTAAACTTTCTTATCTTCGTATTGGATAAACCTCTCAGAAATTTACACCAAATTATAATAGAATAGATTAAAGTACTCTTTATTATGTGTGTGAGTGTGTTTTGTGTTATTTGAGGGTGTGTGTTTTGTGTCATGTGTGTGTGTGTGTTCTTTAATGTGTGTTTTGTTGTGTTAATGATAGCAATTTTAGCATTTTTGTTAGAAGAGCTAAGTTGATATATACGATGATATCATGATTCAAAGTAAATAAGATTTCAGTCGTATGCTTGTTAATTAACTACCCCATATCTTTCCCTTTAACCTATCTTTGGCCACATCATTATGTATGTGTGTCAAACTCTGTTTTTATTTTCATTCATTGGCCTATGTACTTTACTTGACTTTTCTGCAATTACAAGTTATGAGCAAGCTGGAGTGATGCCAGCTTATTTCTTGGACCAGAATTTTGCTGATGTGGTGAGAAATAACAACGTGAAAGTTTGGATGTACACTATAAACTCATGCATGTTTCAGCTACTTAACGGTTGAGAACAATGAATAAGTTAGCTTAGATATGACTTTAAGTTTCTCTAATGTCTGAATCATGATGGAAGGCTTGTAACTCACTCACTCTCTAAATCGACAAACGTAGCGGGACTCCCGCCAGCAACTTTGACATCTGCGACAGATTGAATACGGAAGGTGGAAAAGTTAATGGGTTTTGTGTGAGAAAAAGTGGGTTATCATGTCCAGTGGTGGACAACAATAAACTGAAATGATTGAGTAAGTTTCAGTACCTGTTAAAATAATTGAAGATTTGTTTAAGAGTGTGCAAAACCTTTTTTTTTTTTTTTCTGGTGGGAAATCATCAAATGACCCTCCCGCTCTGGGTGGAGCGGAAGGGAGTGTCAGACTCTTACTGACTAAAACCCACCCATGTTCCTTCCTTCGCCCTTTATGTTCCGGGGTAGCGGTAGCCCTTTCGGACAATCTCGCTGACCCGGCAGGCTTCGGCCCTAAGGGGCCTCTCAAATTGTGCTGACAACTCTTTGAGGCGCGCGTGGAACACTTACGCGCCGTCCGGCACGGGCCTGGTCCTGATCGGACGGTGAGCTACCCATTGCTCTCCGCCCGCAGGCCCGCGCCTACGGTAGCCGGGAATCGTCACGCGGCTCCCGACGCCCGGAGCGTCTCCCGCGGCGGCTGGGACGGGAGGCTCTCTCCCTCATCCGTCCCGCCACCTCCTTCGCTAGCATGACTGCTTCGCAGAAGGAGGCGCCTGCCTCCCACTCCCTCTCGCTCCAGACCATAGCTTGCACCAGGGCCAGGCGCGAGAGGCCGCCGCTGCTGCCGATCGCCTCTACGAGGACACGGCGGTGCTCCGCCCAAGCGAGGCAGACCTCCACCGTGTGCTCCACCGTGTCCTCTGGGCGATCCTGGCAATGGTGACACCCGGGCGTTTCCTCCCGCCTAATGATGTGCAGGAACCTCCCGAAACTTCCGTGTCCGGTGAGGACCTGCGTCCGAGCGGCAGGTGAGGGCGCTGTGGCGCCTCTCTAGCCACTCCTCAAAGAGGAGTCTTATCGCCGCTATCGCGGCGTACCCTGTGTGCAAAACCTTTATTTATGCGTTTGCACGGCATCATTAGAAGAAACTTAGATAAAACTGTCTAAGCACTTCAAAATACCTTTTACTCAAACATTTTAACAATATTTCCAACACAGTGCACTTTTCGTCCCGACCATCCGCCCCCTCGGTCCAGTGCTACATGTTATTTAAACTGTTTCCCCTACCCGGCTCCCCTTTGTACCAGGCGCACAGAAGTCCACAGGTACCGTACAAATATACGACTGACACTTTTCTATATCATTTACAAAGGTCCGGTCTGTTTGTGGGAAGGGACAATTTATTAAACTATAGAAGATACCTACATTATTTACTTTTCTTTGTAATCGTAAAATATGAACCCAAAATAGTAGACCCAACACTGAACCTAGTTCCAAACGATTAAGCTAATGTTATTATTTCCCTGCTTGTGGTTAAGTGATTAAATAAAAATGGGTCGGCACATATTCGTGTTTTGAGAGACAAAACCTCTTTCGTGTCATTTACCTAACGGCATACTCATAATACCGGCAGAATTTGGAGAATAAAACATTAAATTAAACAATCCACCCGTGTCTGACCCCGCTGTCCGAGGCTTACTTTGTTTGTTTTGCACAATAGATACAGCACCGGTCTACTGCCTAGCAAAACTTTAATAAACGCGCATTCTTCACGTACTAGCATCAATGTTCCACTACAGCTAAACTGAACAAAGCTCCGCAAGAGAATGGAACCCGCAGATACCACAATAGTTCAATAGAACTGGAATTTAAACCCCTGCACTGGAAAAAACAAGCTCAAATTAAAAGGAAAATACTGTCTTTTTTTTCTAAAAAGCCGAGCGAAACTTTAAGCCGTATCTACTTCATTGAAGAAGATCTTTAATCAATGTTGGGTCTTTTGGTCTACGACAGGGAATTGTCATTTAGTACAGAAATCGGAACTACAATACAAAAAAAATTCAATGAAATAATGCATTGGCTACGGTGTTTGCTACGAAGCGCTACGGCGTAGAAGACAGTCAGATAAACTGCTCTCAAATGAGCTTTTTCCAGTGTCCAATTAAATAATAAGGCAATTTAATAACATTCTTCATGTAGGTATTGATACTCTCAACACGACTAATTAGCATCCATCGTTCATCCACGACCGTTATTATCTAGTGCGCGTATTCAGTACATTCACAGACCGGAAACCTCCCATACGTCCATGCCTCCCCGATTACATAACTAGAAATCCACTCGACATACTGCCCGTAAGTAGTTTATTATCTCGAAGCGGTTCGTTACCCCGTGACGTCACCTGAGCCGGCCACCGCATTACTTACATAACAGATATCCCCTACTTATGTGCTCCTAGTAGCCTGGTACTTTTGACCGACTCGTAAATGTAGAAAATACCCTAGATTAGTGAGACTCACGTGGGACGACTGGACTGCAGTCGGATTGCTCACAAGCGACATTAAACTATATTTTATGGGATTCTGGGTTTGAAATAAAATAGTATTTTATAGACCTGTATGCTGACATTTTTAGGATTCAACTGATAGAAATGGAAGTTTACGATGTTTGCAAACGATAGGTTAACTCACTCACTTTACAATGTAGGAAGAAATATCGTTTCAACGATATTCTTTTCCTGGAAAAATAAAAGGAAAACATTGAGATTCCTCAAGTAATGTTATCTCTCCGATCTCATTTCCAATAGCCTGAAATATTTGCTCAACAATAAAATTGAACACAACACAACATACCTACTCCAGTTTCAATTATGCGACAGATACATTTATTTATTTATTTATTTAATCTTTTCGCACAAAAAGGTACAAAGGCGGACTTAATGCCTTAGGCATTCTCTACCAGTCAACCAAGGGTGGTGAAGAGATCGGATGGCAGGTGCTTTGGTTGAGAGGACATTACATTACATTTATGCCGCTAAAATCAACATTCATGAGCACGCTGAAGCAATCATAACATTAAAAATAAAATCATTTTCAAGTATCGTCGCTCACCGTATTACGAATTCAAAATGAAGTAAATCCTCGGATTTTGTAAAATAAAACAGTACAAAACCGTAAATGTGATTAGATTCCCGCGGTTAAGCCTGACGGCTGAATTCGATTCTATTTTATCTTTTTCAAGATGAATGAGAAAGATGTCTGGGAACCGTTGTTAGTTTGATTGTATAATGCTTTTAATGGTATGCTGCAGATTATTCTGGAAAGCAGGAAAAGTCAGTAAATAAGTTAATGGGGATCCGTATCATTAGTAAATTAAAGATGTCTATGTTTTTTTACGTTTGTGCCCGCCTCTGCAGAGAATAGTTCACACAAAATACGTAGGATGGCGTAGGTGTCGCGAAAGGCCACCTAAAGACGGGCTGGCAAATACTGTATGACGGTAATCGAAAATCGCTCTGCGATTTGCGATCATTCGACTTCCTCTTTGATTATTAACTGTGCCCACATTTTACCTAATACGATAATTACATTTTGCTAACTATATACTTGTTATTGCCTGTTACCTGTGCCTACTGTGTGGATTCAAGTTCACCTAGAACTTAATCCACACAGCTTCGTACGCCTTCACACATTTCCGGTGAATCGTGTATTCAGTCAGTTTTGTTTCACATACCACGTTAAGTCAACCACAAGCTGGGTAGCAAAAATAACGCAGAGGCGGATAAAACTCATTTTTTGTGGTTTCCATACTTGGAACTACAAAGCTTGTTTTAAAACAAACATTTATATTACCGACAGAAAAGAAAAGATAAATACGAAAATTCCCATTTATCAAACAAAGGGAAGTTTTAAACGTGGCCCGTTTAGGTTACGGAAGGAAAGTTTTTATGATTTTGCTTGTATACGGATATCACTAGAAACAAGCCACGTCTATTTTGTTCGGTAATAACAATTAATTGTTCATTTATTTTGTCGGTTTCTGTGAGCCTTATTTAGAGTTTCCGAAATATTAAATGATATAATATCTGTTTCTGTAAATTGGTTCAAAAAACACTTTTACATGTAAAAATTAAATTGTTTTTTTAAACTAGATTTTGGCGTTACCTTACTGACTGTGAGCAGAAAGATCGAAACAAACTCAGAGGTCACAGTCTCTTTTATAGTCCAGACATAATCTAGGTCAGACCATATGAGGATCATGGTTAATAACTGAGATGATCTTTCGAGGAAAGAACCATACAGATTTGAGTGGATCTGTCCAGTCAGCGCACGCATTTGTCAGTAATCGTGTAGGGCAACTCAGAACTTAAGGCGCTCAACGAGTCGACGAACAATACCAACACCGAAGAAGGGACATTTGGGTAGGCAGCATAAAGTACTCAAAACGCCAGATTATCCGACTGAAGAATAAAAATGACATACATAGTATTAAAATCAAATACTTCACAAAGTAAATATTTATGTCATTACATATAATAATCATCAAATATGAAAGTGTATACATAAAAATAGCAAAAATAAAACGTTCAGTGGGTAAAAATTGAAGCAGCCCAAGCCATTTTGTCCTCAATATAATCTTTAACAGTATAAAAGACTTTCTAGCATAACTTTTATTGAAACACCAAAGACAATAACGAAAAAATAATTAAAGGAGAATGATCAAAAGACGTACCAAAATGTCTCATGCATCAAGATCAAAATATTATAGTAATTATTTTCATAATTTTTTACGACATTACGCGTCGGGGATTTGATTTTTGAACAGGGAATTTAATTTAAAGTAAAAAAGTGTTGATATCGTATTATTCCCTTTACATGACGTTCCGTTTCAAATGATATGATTAAAATAACCTTGAATTTTAAAAGTGTCATGATCACGTCTTTCGAAAAACATGCAATAAAATTATACTTTTCCGATTCTACATTAATTAGAAATAAAACTATAATATAATAGAATAGAATTTTTACTTAAACGATTATCATTTTTTTAAAGCAACAATGGCCGTTCGCTTATGACATGTCAAACTAAATAAAGTAACTAGTGTGCAGGTTATTTCGTTTTTTTTTTTTAAATCTCCGTTACCCGTGTTTTATTTACAAAAAGAACTTTTGTAGGAGATAAGTGTAGTCTATAAAAACTAAAGTTTAACTTTGATGCAGCATGGTACGGGATTCCATACATCCATGGCCATTGTCCTTTCACAACTCGGCTTTCATATTCAAAGTTTTTATATTCTTGACATATTACCTATAACTACATATAAGAGCAGCTCCAAAATCGTAATTATTTTTATCTTTCAACTAACTAACTAAGCAAATAACTCGTGTTGCCTCCTGAGCGGAATAGCAAATTAATTCAAATTGCCATAAACATGGGGCTCGTGGCTCGAATATATTAGAGGTCTGGTAGCGATGGCCTGTCAGTCTGGCAGACAGGACAGGATCTGACAGCCGACTGGCAATCGCTATTAGTCTGTCGGCACATACATAATTTTATGCGTTGTGAACTACGATGTCGAGTTTGACGGACATCGATGTGATGCGAATATGCTGTGCGATATGTGATGAGCTTTTGTTTGTCTGGGTTTAAGTAATGAAAGAGTTTTCGTAGAATTATATGCTTCGGAAACAATGCTTCGTCTAGATTAGTTGAATTTGTGAATGGGTAAAGGTTTGTACCTAGATAATAAATATTCGGGGAGTTCTTTTATGTGTAGTCCCACTGCATGGAAAAGGCCTCTCTTTCTCCTTTCTACTCCTCTCTGTCTTGAGCTAGTGTGGATGCTGTCAAGGCATCAAGCTCGTCTCGCCATCTTTGAAAGGAAAGTTTTGAATAGTTTTATTTCTCGGCGTCCGTTTGAATGAATAAATAATTTTGAAATACAGAATTTAAGCCGGTAACGAAGTTCGCTTTCAATCAGAGTCAATTAATTCGTTTAAGTCCAGCTATCCATTTTCAATGTCGTCCGGGCGATGTGAAAGAAAATTAAATTATTTACTTAAATTTGAAATAATAAATGATCTGATTTCAAAATATAGCACACGAAAATATGTAGATAGATAGCGGGAGGTCTTTGACAAAATATAACTTCTATGTAAACCGAAAACCCTGGGACTGCCTAAGAGTATTTTTAGGTATACCTACACCTCTGTTACATCTTGTTCTACGTTTATATCTTTAATATTTATTTACAAATATAAATTAATTTTAGGTGGACGTAAAACATACGGGCACCAGTTTATATATTATGATTGAAATTACAAAACGAATAAGAGAATGATTTAATCTTAATTCTAAGATACACAGAGTACGTAAACCTACTACGCAAAAGTTCTTACCACTCCAGTATAACAGTTTAGCCCCACAAAATTCTTGTTACGACGCTGCCTCAGGCATTAAATCATAAAGACGATGCCCCAAACCTCTCTAAAAGACATTAGGACTTGCGAAGATCTATTACAAACAATTTAATACACAAACGCATTACTAGTCCAGCTACAAGAACCCTAAGATACAGTAATCATCCATTTTATTGTAGACTTACACAGCAAAAAATCTAGCCTAATCTCCTAGCCGTTTAGTGGCCATCCATCTTAACTCAGATTTACTTACATATAAAATGATGTCCCCTATTATAATATTAACAATCTGTAAGTATTGTGGGGATGACCTCTTCGTCTTCGTCATAATAGTTCCGTCCTACTCTATACAAAATGCTCCATTCGGGAAACTTGAATGGGCTGAGAAATGGGTACGAATTCGTAACTATAATAATCTATGGAGGTACTGCTTTCATGGAAAATGTAGACGGAGTATAATGGATGAACTCCCAAAACATGTGATCAAACCTTTATAAGAGGCTGTGGACTCCGTTACCTCAATTCGATTTTTTTTTTGTATAGTTAATCGATAACTACGTCCTTATAACCTTATAATCTTTAGTCAGCTAAGCGATACTTTAGGAAGATCTACTGTTCCTGTTTTAACAACTTTCTTAAACACAAAACTTTCTGCACAATCCTAAGGATTTTCGCTGTCACGTAATCTTATATCTATCTTCCAACTAATCCACAGAATTAATCAATAGTAGCAATAAGCCTTTTCTCTTTATTTCCTTCACTATAAACCCTCCGTACAAATGATTGTCTACTAACTTCAAATTCAGGGATCGAGCTATAAATAACATCATGACTTGTGGTTCGCACCACGCCTGCCACGGATAAATCACTGGACCGCCGCTGATTGGCAGCGTCACTGCATTGCCAGCGGACTTGTATGCGGATTGTCGGGCTTTGTTTCTCTACCTCTCCGTGTACAGGAATGGGATGTAGAGCCCAATAAATTCAGGAAATGTCAAGCCAAATTGCTGTTTCAATTATTCCCGTCTTACCGTCGTCACATTTGTATCGTACACCGTGTACAGTCACCAAAGGAGATAAGTAACCAGGGTCGTCGGATATATGTAGGTGTACATGAACTTCCGGCTGGCTTCTGTCGGTTTCGTGGCCGGCTACATGACACCAGTCAGCGAAACACGACGCAGACACTTCGTATGCGTTAGTTAGTTTTTAGTGTAATTATAATGTTGTATGTATTTATAGTATTTTTAAGTTATATTAATATTGTATTGTATGTGTTTATATGGGCGGTGATGCCTGAAATAAATGGATAAATAAATAGTTGAAGTTTAGTAAGAAGCCGATGGATATTTTCGAATGAAATTTAATTTGATAAATGAACTGTTTGTTTTCTATTAATTAAATTAAATTATATTCGGAAACTTCCATCGATTTCTTACTAAACTTCTACTACATATATCCGACGCCCCTGGTTACTTATCTCCTTTGGTGACCGGACATACATGTCGTTACCAATGTTTAAATCTTGCCCGTTTGCTAAATTTTTTTTTTATGCATGATCGGGAACCGCCCCAATCAATAGATAATTATACCTACTTATAGACGTAGCTTAAAGTTAAGTAATAATAAATTACCGTACCTATATTTAACCATATTTTTTTAAAAGACGTCTCTTAATTAAAAGCAAAGTTTATAAATTAGAGGGTAAAAGTTTACGAATGTCGAATTTACTGAAAGGATACTACGGACTTTTCGACTTTGTAAAGGCTTCCACCATGAAATAAGGACTCTAATGCTAAGCTATGAAAAAGAAAGAATCAAATATAAAATAGAACAGCATATCACAGAAAGATATTCGCAATCACTTTGAGGTTTTCGTTACTCACGCATCAATCTAAGTTATTATGTAACCCAAGAGACATGATCCACAGTTTACACCTCACTGGACACCAATAGGCAAATTATTCCAGAATCGATATTTAGATAATATATGAATAATCAAATCCCGATACAATATAATAACACAATACCCAACCCAACAAAGGAGAGCTCGCGAATCTAATCAGACCGTGTTCTACCATTACTATATACACATGACCTATCTTGAAGGTAAACGGCCCTAATAGATATGTACCTATTTACTGATCTGCCTACCGAGGATTTTAAAGATGACTGCCAACATGTTATCGAAATGTCGCTGCACAATTATTCAGTTATCTTTATCAACTGCACATTCTCGTGCAATTCAACGCAGGTTCAACTTTTATTCTGACCACCGGCTTCTAGAACAGCGTCCAAGCTAGTTTACTATTACGTAGAGTGCAGAACCTCCTCACAAGCGTATTGTGTCCAGGAGTACCGCTTTCTGCATCAAGCCCTTGACGTAACTGCCTAACGAGAGCCTGCAGCTATTGAAGCTCGTGTTTGTATTACCATGCATTGTGTTGCATATGTATGTATTAATAGTGTCATTAAATATTCTATCTGCTGAAATGATGACGACTTATTTGTATTTTCTAGTTTAAACTATACATAAAGAATAAGAAAATAGATATCATACGTGCTGGTGTCCGCAACGTATTTTGCGTACGAGTGGTAAAATTGATTATTCGACCCACCCCAGCTCCTCAAGGAAGGCCGCAACGCCTTGATGCTACAGACCGTCTCACGGAGGGTACCTGGTACGAAGATCGTGGCGATCACCGGGCAGTTTAGAAGCACATGCATGAAAATATTCATAGAATTATTTCTGCTGAAATAACGGTGTGTATTTCCTAGTTTATTTATTTAAGTAAATAAGAAAATAGATAAGTTTGTAATATACCTTAAGCATAATAATATTCATAGAATAAAGCCGTGCTCCAATAGTAAAAGTTTAACTCAAGGGTAAGTGCATCCGCATGGAACACAGTAATAGTCTATTTCCGCCATTTTCCATTCCAGTTGGTTCAGATTGTTATCTATTGAAGAAGACGACTCTTACATACATTATTATATTCGGTTTCTCATGGAATAGTAAACAATCTAAAAGTTATTGTGCCATTTAAAATTCCCTAAAACTAATTAGCAAAATCCAAAAGCCTATGACGTTCCTACTGCTGGGATACAGGCCTCCTCTCTGTGAGAAAAAGTGGGGCATAATTCACCACGCGGGCCCAGTGCGGGTTGGTGGATGTCAAATTTCTGTGAATGTTTAGTTTTAGGGCAGGCCGGTGTCCTCACGATGTTTTCCTTCACTGTTTTGAAGAGCGTGGTGATGGGATAAATAAATTGCACAAAGTAGAGTGCCTACCACGACCTACGACAGGTAAGGACCGTTACCACTGGAGCACCACTGCTACAGCCTACTCAGGTATTATTCTCACTCATATACTCATTTACTACACAAATATCTCAAAATCAAAAGTCATTTATTCAAATTAAACTGAGCATCGGCACTTTTCGAACGTCAAAATTACAAAAGACAGTCTCCCAAAAACGCCCGCCCTTCACCACTTCCTAGTGCTATCGCTGGGAAGAAGAAGTGGCGCAACAAACTCCCCAGCAGCACAGTTAGAAAATACTTAATTGTATACAATACTAGGTCTGTTAAGTAATTAACATTACAAGACACAGAACATTAAATTAAATTATTTGCCATATGTTAGCTAGCCACGCCAATATACCAACAAATATAATAAAAACCTATACGTACTCAAACTAAAAAATAATTATTAAAAATTAAAATGTAAATAAAAACTTACTACCTAAATTAAAACCTCCAGACATAAAGGGCGTGACAGCTTACATATTTATGCATTGCTGGGTTCTGTTCACCTAGCTGTCACTTGAAGCCACAAATGATAAACTAGGACCATCGAAGGAAATTAAATAAATAAGTTACTACTATTAACAACAATAAAACCATGGTCAGCAAGACGACCAGTCACCACAAGCAGCACCCGTTCACGAGCATAACGCAAAGATCAGCCATTATCCCCCTCGCCATATTTGAGGGAAGGAGGCAACCCGACCCCCGACGCTACCGCAAGCAGTGACATCTAAGGGAGCATGACGAACTTGCTGCCGGTTGTTCAGGCAAGAATATTATGATCAACCGTCGAGGTCACTAGCTAACCACATACTGCAATCAACTCATTAAAAACACTATGTCAATTATACATTAAAATAAAATTAAACTGAATTGACTTATACAACCAAATAAAAATAAAGAATTATATGAACTCATATAAACTGTCAGTTAGCTAATTCTGGAGAAAGAACATAAACATTGTCTTGAGTTAATCAGGGCGACCAACTATTCTTATCGTGTAAGTAGTCGTTGAATAGTATGCCTTTGAACAAAGGTTGGATTTTACTTGAACTTTAAACGCATTAAAAGGCAAGTCTAGCAAAGAAGAGGGTATCTTGTTAGAAGAGGTTATACCAAGCCCAAAAAATGAGTTATGAACCTTATGAAGCCGGTGAAAGGGGGCACGTAGTTTGTCCTTATTTCTAGTGTTAACACTGTGAATTTTGCCTAATATATAAGATGTTGGCGAAAATGAATTCTGATGCAACCAATTAGAGAAACTCTGGCACCTAGTTGGTAAATTGTTCGAACAGGTCGTTTTTGAAGGACAAATATATTTTGTATATCAGCGGCTTTGCCCCACAGCAGAATACCGTAGGACATAACGCTTTGAAAATAACTAAAATAGACTAAACGAGCTGTATCAACGTCAGTGTATTGTCTTACTTTCCTGACGGCGGCGTACGCAGCCGAACTGAGCCTTCCTGCTAGACTTGATGTATGAGGTCCCCACCGATGTTTGGCATCTACTGTTAATCCTAGAAAAATTACCTGCAGTTTCAAGCATCTCTTTATCTTGTTTAGTAAATGAGGATGGGTAGCTAAATCCGTGAAATCTAAGAAGTCTTACTCTTGAAGTCATATTTTAAAACATTGCTTTTCCACCGCAGCGCGTTATCGAAAACTCATCAAAAACTTCCATAAAAACCCTTGTTGTTTGAATGGTAATATGTTTTCAACGTTATAGGATTACTAGTTCCCAGCTAGATGGTATATTCCGTGCAGGATCACAGGCTATCTCATGCACAACTCATAAACTCAACTACAGCGTTCTAGTCCAAGTTTCCATGAAACAGTCAACAAGTTAAGTTCAGTAAGTTTATCGGAATCGATATTAGCAGTTACCACGTCATTCTACGTTCCTATGTAGTCTGGTACAGTACGGCACATCTTAGAAGTTTCATCAGCTAAATTCTTCATATACGATCACTTTTAAACTAATGTGATTTCAGTTTAAAACGAACTCTGGTTACTATGCACTCTTATGTTTGATGAAAAGTGAAGATTCACACTAACTATTAATAGTCACCCTGAACTGACCTGCACAGCACCTATCTAAATGATTTTGGAAGAGGCTCCAGGCAAGAATTAACACAAGCGAGCAAACGACTTGTGTGTTGAGTGAAAATAAATGGTTTCTTTTACTTGTTTTGGTCGTTTGTATAAATACACGAATTAAACTTTCAAGTTGTGCCAAAGTTACCTATCTTTAATATTAATCCTGACGTTCGGCCTAACCTAAGGATATCGACATTTCGCAGTGATTGGGTTTCGAAGGGTATGGGAAATACTAATATTTAGCCGCATCTGGTTAGGCTGGAAAACAATACCAATATGGTATCGATGACCCCCCCGGTGGGTTCCCGCATTGTCGAGGCGGGGGGGCTCAGTAGCCGTGGCTTGGTCGCCCACGGTGAAGCCAAGAGGAACCCAAGGAGGGGCCGCTCGTCAGGGCTTTGCCAGTAAGCCAACGACGTAGCGACCAACAAGTAGGTTGCGGTGCCGCTTGGGCGACATCGCAACTGAGGCGGGCCGCGATGTCGTATGGGAGGCATCACGGCTGAGGGTTAAAGGCCGCGGCGGGAGAGGAGTGCCGGTATTGCGGTGCGCCGCTCTCCCTACCTTCCGCGGCCTTGACGGGGTCGCCACCGTCTGATGGCAGACGCGGTGGGGCCGCAGAGGAGGAGGAGTGTTGGTATGACGTTGGCCGCTCTCCCTATCCTCTGCGGCCGATCGCATCGCACCTGGGGACCAAGGGTGCCCAGACACGGGGTCGTCTGGCGCCCATGTGCTGGTTTAGTCACTGGGGTGGTCACGACGTGCTATGTGTTCTAGTGCGCCGGTGATGGAGAGTGAGTACTGCGGAGTCCCAGAGGAGGGTCCGGTGACGGACAGCCGCGGCGGGTTCACGAATGACTGCTAACGCGTGCCCGTGTTCCCGTCGTAAGCGGCAGAGGAGGACACCGTGAAGTTTTAGTGAGTTAGAGTCCCACATAATATCTGCACTATCTCCCCGTGGTAGTGCAAAATGCATGAACATTTCTCCGTGATAAAAAAAATAGTATCGATGACCGCCTAACTCGAATTATCTAATGTAATCGAAATAATATTACAGGAACAGTAGAGTTTTAAAAACGGATGAATATTTTAAATATGTTTTAAATAAATAAGACGTTAAAACAACCACACAACATTGTTGTCATGACAGCCTTTTAGCGAACGTCGCGTTGTTGTTGTCACGACTCTATTGGCTCCAAAACCATGCATAATGCACACAATAAAAGTAGGGGCTTGTAGCTAAGTAATAACAGGATCAGATTTAGATATGCTTGCCATGGATGGGTGACCGTCTTTACACAGCACAAAAGCCCGCATAGCACTTTAAGCTTTTGGTCCCGGCTGTCATTCTTGGATCTTTGACAGTCGTTACGAGTCGTCAGAAGCCCAAAAGTTTGACAACCGGTCTTACCAAGGGGTACTTATCGTATTACCCAATACCATGTAAAATCAGTATTTTACATGGTATGTTAGGGTCGCCTTCCAGTCTAACCGAATGCAGCTGAATACCAGTGTATTCATCTGCATCCGGTTAGACTGGAAGCCGACCCCAACATTGGGAAAAGGCTTGGCTGATGATAATGAGATAAATAACAAATTGCAACAAAAACAGCTAATGACAAAGTAATAGCCACATGCCCACACGTTAACACAAAAACTGTCCCATCACTTCACACTAATAAAAAAGCTGAAATGTCAAAAAATTGGCTTAAAAAATATGTAAATACTAAAGTGGCAACATGATGAATGAGAGCAACCCTGTGATTAATGACGTCCACATCATTGGCACCCAGAATTTTGTTATACCTAGCCCCTATGTGTATGTCTACGTATGTATGGGTGGGAAAATAAAACATCCAAGCTTTTCTCCAAAAATAATGAAACACAAACATGTGACGAGGGGTGAAAAGTTATTTCTCTGCCGCTAAATTGCTCGAAATGGAACACGTCCGTTGTTCCCTAACGATGCGACGGATTGGCTGGCATGACTGTCTTTCAATGTTGAAGTCTTAATAACGCTTGATTTATGTGTGTATTTTAACCGAATGCCGTGTATACAGAAACAATAAAAAGCCATTGTGTCTCGCGTTGATCCACGTTCGATATGTACAGGTTGTTGGTTACTAGTTGAATTTGTTATAAAAAATATCTATATAACTCTCTTTCATCGTGACTGAAGTACGAGTACCTACCATAGATTAAACCAGATGGAACAATTTTATCAATTCTCTGACCAAAGTCCTACTTTGGCAGAATTGTTCCTGACTGCGATTAACAGGCACTATTGACACTGATTGACAATTCAAATCAAATGCTGTCTGCATTTGACAGAAAATTAAGCAATTTGTCAAAACACACTATCATAGGTTCATGGGGATTCAAGAAGTCGTACCTACCATCTTTGTCACACTGCCTAACATTTTAAAAATACGCTCCCAAGTGTCGTCGGCTGGGCAGCGGGATTGTCCGAAAGGGTTACCGCTGCCCCGGAACATAAAGGGCGAAGGAAGGAACATGGGTGGGTTTTAGTCAGTAAGAGTCTGACACTCCCTTCCGCTCCACCCAGAGCGGGAGGAGTCATTTGATGATTTCCCATCCCAAAAAAAAAAAAAAAAAGTGTCGTCGGCTGCCGGTCTTAGTTGCTAAAACACTTCAATATTCCAACACCTAAGACTCAGAACATGGAAGTTCATACAATATAGAAGTTATTGAGTAGTAACATTTTATGTACACACTACCACCTGAGGTTATATATTATTTCTGTACTGGTGCCGGTGCTGCTAATCGATACTATGGTGTATTGGCCCCGAGCTCGATGTTATTAAACGAAACAAAACGTAGGCGGTGCACGTAACTCGTTCAAACACCAAACAACATTGAATAAGGCTGCCGATATATTGAGGCGACTGCTAATTAGTAGAATAGCCAGATAGTTAGGAAGTACCATGTAGGTTACCATCCATACGGATTTGTCCGAAAGTGTGCGGCTTTTTGGCTTTTTTTGTATCCGAACTTCTCGACTAAAAAGTTATTTTGTGCAACTGTCCAACTTTTTGTCAAAACCTCAAATTATGAAATGATTAAAATCAATATATACCTACCCCCTGTTCTTGACTAGGTAACAAGGTAAGGTAGTATATGTAACTTGAACTTGTCGTAGCAATTATTGTTGAACCTTTCTCAGCGTGTTCGAGTCCGTTTTTCTTAGCTTCACTTCATGCTTTGTGAAAACTGACAATACAAGGCCAAAAAATATTGAGACCGTGACTTACGCATTTTCCGATTTTCTCGGAACCACTATCAAAAGCAGTAAGTATTAAGTAAGTTTTGTTTTTCCAGGAATGTTATTAACTTAGCAAAGGCAAGAGTTCCGTCACTTACTGCTGTCATAGGCGAAGCCGTACCTAAGTAATATTTTTATCAAAAATAAATTAAATAGGTCGAATTCAGCAAGGCATTTTCTATCTTTCTGTCTAGATAATAAAGCCATATTTCGTTCGTAGCCATACTGTTAAAGTGATTATCGACAGAACTTGAAACTTATTATAGAAAAATGTATACCTTTTTACACAAAATCAACTTTGAAGTAGTTAGGGCTTTTTAACGGCAGAAAAATATTAAGTACCTACCTACGAGTAGGTGTCAACGACCCACACGCACGTAAGGTCGCTAATAAACCGATAAGCTGAAACCTTACAGTTACAGTCAACTTGCGTATTGATTCACCAGTTCGACGCTAAGCTCGCATACCCTTACTAAGAGTTAAGACTAAAGAAGTCCGTCTGTGGAGTTTCTTGACAGCTCTTTTCCACAGGAAACGACCTATTTGAACAGTGGTCTTGGCTTCTGACGCTTCATGAATAGGAACCCAGGAAGGTTGAAATATAATATTTTAATTTGAAAATAAAAGGCTTTACATATGCTTTAAAGAATGTACATAATTTTTTACAATTTCATTCCAAACGACACATTCATACCCTTGCGTTGCTGTCAGTGAAATCCAATTAGATTAAATATTTTGGCCTTGAACTTAAACTACGTCATTTTCCTAAGTTGTACAGTTATGTAAGCGATATAATTAATGGCTTTTACAAACCAGACAGCATTATTGGTGTCATGGAATGACTCGACTGCTAAGCAATTGCACCACAAATACACCAAAAATTTTATTTTATTACTAGCTGTGCCCGTGTTTTCACCAGCAAAAGTCTCGTTCTCATGGGAATATCGGGATAAAAAGTATGGTTTACCCATGTGCCAAATTTTATCCAAATCCGTTCGACCCTTTTAGCTTGAAAGCGTAACAAAAAAACTTACAAAAAAAAACAAATCTTTTCTTTTTTTTCTTGATTATAATATTAAGATTAGATAAAAAAAAACTCGCATTCTGTATGACGTCTGTCTGCTCCGAATAACAGATTCGTAACAGTTTTAGGTATTTGATTAGCGAAACCATTTTGTTGTGTAAATAATTTCACCTAAAACAGTTTTGTTCAATGGTTTAGATGTGCATTTTTAACGCCAGTCAAACACCATTTTTCGAAATTCAACAGTCATTCAGCAACAGTTTTTATTTAAATAAATAGGTAGTAAAAAATTGTTGTTTACCATTTATATTATTTAACTATTTATGTACACACATATAAACAGGCAACACAAAAGGAAAATGACGTACAAAGGTGATGCTTAATTCTAAAGAAATCTCTTCCAGCATACCTGCGATAGGAAAGTAGATAAAAAGAGATGCAAGACAATGTGTGAAAGAGTAGAAAGGAAAACAAAATACATTAAATTAGAAGCAATTCTCTAATTTATATATAGACATACAATATGGGAATATAGAATAGAATACTCTTTATTATGTATAAATTACAGACATAAATATACAAATTTTACAAAGGGTGACACAATGGGCGGTCTTGTCGCTAAGAGCGATCTTTTAAAGGCAACCTTTGGATGGATTAAAAATGGAAAGGTGAAACAAATACTATAGGTAGGCTGTGGCCATTTACATAATACAATAAATACATACATACATACTTACATACTTCTAAATGTTGCTGAATGGCTAATAAATTAATGGATTTAGTTAACGATATACTGCTCTTTAAAATACTTACACTTTGCCAAACAACATTTTTCATTCGAAACTTTAATTAAGTTCCTACGTACTTAGTAAATTTTCAGTTATGAAAATATTATGAACACAAAGCGCCATGCGGTCGCGTGTTGCGCCATTTTGAAAGTTCTGTTTATGACCGTTCGCTGTATCAACCTTCACTTATAATTAAAACAACAGTACCTCCAACACTGTTGGAGAACTCACGAATGACCGCAATTATAGGTCATATTGATAAACATCTACTACCAAGTGCTTCTAAATGCATTTCTAAGTTGCATGCATGCAGAAATAACTTAACAACCCGTATAAATAAAGGCTAATTAGCCATTTAGTAGCTAAGCCAGGTAAGCTTTAGTTGGAAAAAAAATCTAAGCCTTTTTAGCAGTTTAAACCATGTAGCAAAAAGCTAAGATTGAAATCTTTGACGCTAAAAAATAAAATACATTACGCAAGTCAACGACCTTTCAACAATACTTCGTCGTAACGACAGGAAGTACAACACTATCTTAAAGACTCCACCACCACCTTTAAAGGGAAATGGTCCCTTTAAAAAGATTAAACTACGACAACACGACGCCGGCCATGTTTTCAATACTGTGTTCAATACCTAGGGTCTTGAAAACTAAATAAAAAGCGCAGACACCTCGCCTGGCTAACGACATCACCTTTGAACTTTAAAGATTGCAAACACAATCTTTATCCACAATCTTCGAAACTTACCTAATAAAAAGACCACGAAATCGCTTGAAAGTTTGAACCAGACGTTCCACTGCAATTCTTTTCGAAGCTTATTTGTCTGTTGAGCAAAACAACAAACATGGCCGAACATGCCACATGGCAATGAATTATAAGGACGAGCACACGAACCGCTCCGTCATTCCACCTCGTCACGCGATCCGGTGGGCATTCACGAAACTTCCTAGAAAACGATACGGAAAGGAATGGTTATAAAATCTGCGGACAAGAAAGCGATGACAATAGTGTTAATCTAATCCTTGAATTCCCCTGAAAAAGTTTCTTTTTTGTCTCAAAAAGAACTAGGTTCTTAATAATTAATTACAATCCAGCCTATAAGACTAATAAGCAATTTTAATCTAACTTAATTTTTTACGTGATATATGTACACACGGCTACACATCAAGCTATGCATTTCCAGTTTTAGCTGACCTCGTATTGCATAGGTTTTTCGTACAATCAGAAGGCAGCTTATACTGGTTTTGTATAGCTTGATGTGTAGCCGTGCGTACTCGTATATTTTAAAAATTAAATTGTGTTGATTGTACTTTACACAAGTCCTTTCCACTTTCTTAGAGTCTGATGATGTAAACACTTTGTTCATGTTTTATATTATTATATGTCTCCGTCACTATTATTTTTACACTTTTTACACTATACTAACTCAAAAGGATCGTCTAATAAATAAGCGTCTAATAAGAGCTATATGTTTGAGCCGTTTGGGGTTGAAACACTAGGCCCTTGGGGTCCAAATGTTCATCGAATTTTTCGGGACATCGCCAAGCGGTTGGTTGACTCTTCACGTGACCAGAAGGCTGGCCTATTTTTAGCCCAAAGAATCAGCATTGCCATCCAACGTGGTAATGCTGCCAGCCTTTTAGGCACTTATCCCATTGACAGTGATGCGGACGAATTTTTTGATGCCCAATGAGCTCCTGCCTTTTTCTATATTTTTTTTGTATACATATACTTGTATATAATTGTATATATATTTTAGTGTTAGTTTGTAAAAATAGTAATTAATCAGTGTATGAGAAATAAATGAATATTGTTTAAAAATATATATATTTATATTTATATTTACAATATCCATTGTCGTTTTTTTGTAAGAAAATATCTCAGATTGGCTCTTAGCCTTGCCCACTTTACCCTAAACTACCCTTGCTGACTTTCTAGCTCTACCCTAACCACAAATCTACTGGGAGCAATTAAACCATCGCGTAATCTTTATTGTGTGACAAACGTTTAAAGAAATACCCCGAAATTGTGGGAGGGTGAAACGTCTGAAGAAAAATGGGAGTCACAGTCAGGGTAGGTACTGACTTTTCATTATTTGATCTTCAATGTGTGATGATTACAATGTCTTACCATATTTTGATGGCAGTGACATAGCATCATTATGTAACTTTAAGACAAATACTTACCTCATTATTTGTATAATTTCCTTTGTAACAGTGTACCCAGTAGACGGTAATGAGTTTCGAGAAGCTTGTATAACTACTTGTTTAATTTCTACAACCGTAACAGTCCTACTAAATAATAACTAAACCTGCCTTCATGGAACCAAATAAAAATTCTACGCTCATTTGTTAGGACACAAGTAACTTTTACCAAAAAAAATGACGACCATTTTTCTACTAACGACTCAAAGTGGAAGCAGTTCATGCGAAGCGAACCGATCCATACGTCAAATCCATCTCAATGTCGCAAGCGTTCAACGTTTTCTTTACTGCTTCCTAAATCAGCAATATCGATCACTTGAGCAAGGTGTGTCCGTTAAAATACGACCACTTGGCGTAGACCTACATTTTGAATTAACTCTACTTCGCCTTCAAAGAACGCTGTTCAAAGAGAACACAAAGTAAATGGAACGAACGTCTGTCGGGGACATCTTAACACATTACGACTAGAATGATTTGAAACCAATGAAGTCGAGTCTTTGTTCGACAATTTATCGTTCCGTTTTGTTAGTTCATTTGGAAGCGCCTGACATAAAACAACAGAAAGTTAACTTTAGACGAAGAAAACATTTTTGCTCTCATTGTTTATGCAGGCGTTTTTATTTTGGCGCTAAATTGTGTTTCAGAGAAATATGGAATTGTAATGGAAAAAATGTTAGGGGAATTCATTAATACAAGAGCCATAAATATTCGCATTATTTCTTGGGGGGTGAGTAATAAATTCGTAATAAAGATGAAGAGAAGTGTGCGACGATAAAAGCACCCCGCAACGACTGCGAGCGATATAATATATCGCGCAACGAATTCGCAACGCCCTGATTCCTATACACGGTTATGACATCTCTTTACATAAAAATGTGGTTTTATACAGAATGATGCGTATACTTGGGAATAAGGGACTAAAATCCCGGGACATACCTAGGTAAATACGGGACGGATTCGTGATATGTTTATTTTGTAATTCCCGTTCCACCTGTCGTGGCAATCAACCACAAAATTTTACGACACACAAACCGCCGAGACGCGGCAAAGTGCGGTATGAAAACATTGCTATCACCATCAAAATCGAATTACATACGATATGTGCGTAAACATTAGTTTATTAGGGAATCATGGCGACGATAAACAAGGAAGGTTTATGGATACAGATAAAACACCGCCGAAGATATTCTGTCGTGCAGGTTTTTTAACACACTGAATATAATATCACTAAAGAGCAAAGCAAATATCATCTGCTAGTAACCCCGGGCTGGATTAACAGGTGAATGACCGCTGTTAGACAAACAAGATAAAGGGTAGGCATTTATGTGTGAGTTAAAATAATATGGAATAGAATCGGCCGAATAGGTTTATGTAGGGGTCGAAACCTGATTAGCACAGTTTATTTAATGTCCAAATGGTCGTTTTAGTCCGTTCGGCTTGTTTAGTTTTACAATGCTGATTTATTAGTAATACCAATGGATGGAATAGTGTCTGTGCTTAGAATAGTTATATTTTCAACAAAGGAGCTGGGATCCAATAAAAATATCAACAGATTCTTACTAGTTAAGTATATCATGCCCTTCGAGTACCTACACGTAACGAAATCCGGTGCTTAAATAACATTTTCACGGATCTTGACGATTTGTAAAGCAAATCACACCCTTTATTCGAAAACCGTAACATTAGAAATTTTACGATAGCTACCGTCACAAACGTCCATCATTTTCTTTGCTCTGTAATTCGCGCGACGGCCGCTAAGGGGCTCTCGCCGTTTATAATGAAGTTGAGAATGTTTGACAACCCTTGCTGGAGTGGTGTCGTGCGCAAATTATAAAGGCGCCGGTTTCAGGGCTGCCATGGCATTGTTACTAGGCGGTTCTTTAATTAGGTTTTGTGTACTTACGGGATTTTTTTTTCTTTGATCTGAAAATAAAAAAAGAATGTAAGTAGGTAAATTGCGTATTGGAGCATAGGTTAATTTTGTACAAGTATTTAGACAAGATTCTAACAGTAATGTAAAAATGTAAATAATACATAGATACATCAAGCTATTTTAACAAAACAGTAGGCTTCTATTAATTTCCATACCAACAACTGAAAAGGAAAAATATTGACCAGAACGTGTAGTCCAGCATTGAAATATAGAAACTAGCGCAAAGAAAGTAATATGAAACAAGTCAAACGGGAACAAGGAAAAACTTGTTTGTTCGGAGTATAAGTTAAAGTTAAAAGTGGCAACACGCCCGGGCAGTCCGCGTTGACTCCACAAACGTAACGCAAACTTTACTTTCAACATCCTACCATTTACTTTTACAGAAGAAAAGTGTGCTGTATTGAATAGTTGACAATATAAGTTACAAGAAACTTAAAACTGGTTTAAAGAAGCATTACTGGGCTAGCGTAGAGAGTTGAGAACTCGTAATTAGCCTAGATTCTTTCAGCGGGATTGTCCGAAAGGGTTAACGCTACCCCGGAACATAAAGGGCGAAGGAAGGAACATGGGTGGGTTTTAGTCAGTAAGAGTCTGACATTCCCTTCCGCTCCACCCAGAGCGGGAGTGGTCATTTGATGATACCAGTTAGTCTGAAACCATGACTTGGAAACTCCGATATTCTAACTTTAGATCGATTGCATTGTGATAAGAAAAAACCGCGTTATGACTACTGCATACTAGGTACCTAGCGCCAAAATTTTCTGTACAAGATCGCCTAAAGTCGCGTATAAAGTATGATACTGTTCACTAAACGATTATTTCAGAGTACACTGGAATCAGTCGGGCTGACGTATATATCCAGTGTATTGTGTGTCTTTTAGTCTATGTTAAATAAGTAAATGTGTTTTTTTTTCTTTCTAAAACATTCCGGTGCACTTTCATAATTATCCCAAGCTTTCAACGCAATTATAAAAAAGGGTGTGTGCTTATGACCGCACGATAGAGATAAAGCAAAGGATTAGAAATATTCTCTCATAAAATTTGTTAAGTTCTCATAATATTTGTTTAGTTTTATTAAGTGAATTGTATATGATTTTACGTTTTCTTGTCTCCTTTACACAATGTCTGCATCTGTCTATCTATTGTCCTATCGCAGATATGCTAAAAGAGATTTCTTATCAAATAAGCATCACCTTTGTACATATTTTTCTGTTCGGTTTTTTTTTTCGTGTCTTTTATATATGTGTGTACAGACGCCAGCACATCAAGTTACTACAATCTGTCAAATTTCTTTAATACATTTTCAACGTTATCGCTAAAGCATCAAGGTTCAAGGTTGATTGGGAAAATTAGACAGTTTCGGGTAGCTTGACCTGCTGGCGTCTGTACATAAATGGTTAAATTCTGCAAAATAATTAAAATTATAATTGATAGTGTGTTACGCAATTAGGGTACCGATTCAACGTCACCGACCCAAGCGTGACTGTTCAGTTTCGCTCACTATACAGACAGAGCGCAAAATGCGATTATAAAAATTTTCACTTCAAAAACACAACAAACATTATAAAAAAAAACCGGAACAGATAAAGCGATAGCACATTTATTTCGGTAACACACGCTACGAAATTAGTTGTAATCTTGTCCACATTAAATAAAACGCATTTGTCACGCGACAGCCCTACGAGGGGAGGCCTTGGTTGTAAGGGTGAGCCCAGACGAAGTATAAGTAACGAGAAGTCACAGTTTTATGAATTTGAGTTATTACGGCGCTTCGTCGAGAGAATTGGAGTCCAATTTGTACCTGATGATTTTTTTGACAGACGTATTTGTCAAAGTAGGGTTGTAGCAATTCAGTTTATTATAACTTTTAGGACTCGTTTAGCTTTTAGAAGTTCTAGATTAAATAAGTTTGGATTTTTTATTAACTTTTAACAATTCTGAATTATACTGGTTCTGTTAAAGTTTATACAAGTGGGTAGCAATTAGTAACAATGTTAATAAAACCACAGACCAAACTTATCTAAATTCAAGGACAATCCCTAATATCCCAATTGTCATTCTACTACCTACGCCAAAGCAATGTAATTATAACTTGAACAAAGCTTTGTAACAGCCTTCAGAACACAATTCAGTTTGCCATTGTTGACCAAAACTTAATTATTCGGCTCTTACGTGGCCGGATCAATAGAGCGCTGACCTACCGCAATCGATTAAAAAAATAACAACACCCCTAACTAAACAATGCAAATGGCCGCTAGTACAGCATGGCGTTGTTACTATATACTTGCGAGTATCCATGTGTGCGTACCGTCTTTGCAAATCCTCACAATGTATGGATGTGTGCAACTGATGCCAGCACCCTAAATGCATAACACACTATCAATCACAATCTGAATCATTTTGAAGGATATAGCTAATCCATTGCTTTATATGTTCAAAGAATTGTCTGCTCAACAACGTAAATAATGCAATGAATGTTGTTATTGAACTGTCAAAATTAAAACCATCGCTACTGTTAGTGTTACGCAATTACCCCGCAGGATGCAAACTTCCATAACGTCATTCTTAAGAAATATTTTTAAAAACAGAACAGAAGCATTTAAAAATGCTGGCAGAAAAAAAAAGTGATACTGGAACACAGAACTATTTCAAAAGTTCACTTATATTTATGGATTTTCGCTTTTTCTGTCGCCTTTTCGCGTTTTTATATTTCAATGAAGCTACTTAAACTGATAAAATGTTTGTATGTATATGGACTTGTATTGTATATGTGGTGCAGGCGAATCGGGAGCGGCGCCAAAATGCGATCACGTCACGCTATGAACTTAGGGCTGAATATTGATTTATCCTTAATAAAGGGTCCTGTTAGCGGTCCGGCGAGACGGAGTAGGTAAAGCCGCTTTACATTAATAGTCTAGCTTGAACTGACTGTCGGCTAGTAATGTTATTCCTAAATACTATTTTTATTTAAACATGTTTCGCCGACCCCAAATGTATGGGATAAGGGATAAGAAGAAGCCGCGGGTTGTTCGAAAGAGATACCGTGGCCCCTGGCATAGGCAACTGAAGGAACACCGGTGGGTTTTAGTCAGTAAAAGCCTGACACGCGCTCCTGCTGCGCCCAGAGCGGAAGTCATATGATGATTTCCCACGCAGAAAAAAAAAGGGATAAGAAGAATGATGATGAGGTACTATAATCTTTCATATGATTGTAAGTATGTATATTTAAACTATGCTTCCCACAATACTTTAATAACTGAATCATGTATGTCATCACTATAGATACAACAATTAACTAGAATACAAAAATATTCACATTAACTAAAACTAAAGAGAAGCAAATCTGCTAAAGTACTCGTATCTCACACTGGTGATTCAAGTTACGCAAAGATTATTCCCGAGCAGTCGCACAGTGAACAGCGCGCTTTACATCGTCACCCCACGTTTATTCCTACACCTATGGTTTGCCCAATACTGCACCTTATAATTTACGATCACATTCGAACGCCCCCTGGTGCCCATAAAATGCAACATCTATGTCTACGGTCAAAGTTCACCATGATATTGTGTGTCTAATGAATTCCTTTCTTATCATATTCCTGTTTTAAGTAATTGGTGGACAGCTAATGGATTAACCACATTTTTGGCTAGTCGTTACAGTGAAAATATCACGCTTTTATTACACAACAAAGTAATTATTTGTTAATAGGTGTATTATGTTGTGATTTATGTAATGGCGGTAACACACCAGCGTATAATGCATTATGTGTTCTGTCGTGAGCAAACTTTAGTTTGGTATTTTACTTGAATACTGAAAAAGGCTCGCCTCCTATTACATGACACTTAAACATAACGGGTATCATTTAAGCTATCACCAATTTAATTAGTTTTGTGTTTCTTAAATAATAGGGTTTGTCCTCAAAATAGTAGATCTGTCACCAAAATGTAGTCACCAAACAATGCAAAATCAGTTCCACAATAAATCACCTAAAATCCTGAGATATAAGGTCTAGTACCAAATAAATGTTTTTGTATGTATTATAATAGGTGTGTCCTAATAAGTATTTAAGCAAACTAATTTAAAGAGATCACCAATAAATCATTAATGTGACCTAACCTAACTTAACTGTTTCCTTTTACAAAAGCGATTCGCTTCTGGCACATCGCCGGCCGCTGCCGCGGCACGCTCGCTTCGCTCGCTCGGCTCGTGCGTTGTTTGTCATACTCTAACCTAACCTAACCTAACCGTTTCCTTTTACAAAATCGATTTATTTGGTGACAGATCTACCATTCTGAGCACAGAGCTATTATTTAAGTAACAAAACTGTTATTATAAGAACGAAGTTTATATTCATGTAATGCAATATAATTTTATTGGTTATCGATCTCTTATTTTACACATATATTAACATTAATTTGATAATTCATACCTGGGAACAATTTTTGTTTATCTGAGAACGAAAATATTTCGTGGCGATAGATCTATTTATTAGGTACAACTTGATGACAAATATAAATTTTGGTGATAGAAAATATAGTTCCCAAACATAACTGGCGAAATGTGGGTGTACCTCCTATAGGTCACAATCATAATCAAAATCGTTTATTTGCTAAGAAAGTAAGTACAAAATTAAGGGCTGATTTTTCCAACGCCAGATAATTTTATTCTACGAATAAGAATTATCTGTCGATTAAAATTTAGCCCTAAAGGTATCTATTAACAAAACTGTGATCCCTGTAAAATCTACCTTAAATTAGGCATGCAAGCATTAAAAATATTTTTTAACAATAATTCATCTCTGTCACCTCTGTCTAATCTTTTGGGTAATCACAGGCGTGATGTTATGTAATTTTACATTGAATAAAAACTTTTTTGCAAAAAAAAAAACCGATTTCCAAAAAAGACACTACAAAGTGAAAAATAACTTTAATTTCGGATGTCGGTGTCGTTGGGTTCGCGTTGTTTGCCACCGACTTCCGAATTTAAAGTTATTTTTCACTTTGTAGTGTCTTTTTTGGAAGTTGTTTTTTTTTTGCAAAAAGTTTTTATTTTTCACTTTTAAGTTGTAATTTTCACCAATAATTTTGGTTTAAAAAAACGATGTGAGGGCCCATAAAATTTGAGGGTTGCCCTCGATTTCTCCAGGATCCAATCATGAGATCCTATCTTGGTGACTATGGGACCATTTCAGAAATATCTCCTTTCGAACAAAAAAAGAATTTTGAAAATCGGTCCACAATTGGCGGAGTTACCGCGTAACAACCACACAAAAAAAAAAAAAAACATACCGTCGAAATGAAAACCTCCTCCTTTTTTGAAGTCGGTTAAAAAAGTGACACACCTTCAAGAGGCCAACATTTTCGTAAATAAAGCAATGAATCAAACCGAAAGTCAAGGTCTTCAAAGTGTACCTACACATTTCTCAGATTTGATTCCCATGAGAACATAAGAAATGGCGTGTCGTCACTGACAGAGAATCACATATCTCAGCGACACATCTAACCGAGAATGTGTAACGCAATTAGGTACTGTTCATTATTTATTAAACCTACACGACGTATCCTGTTCCCATTAATTTCTTCAATAGAAAGAAAATAGACACCAACGTTGTTACTGGGATGAAAGAAAAAGCAGCAAAACACAGCACAGCACCCATCATCTGCCTGCCTTTTCCCAACTATTTTTGGGTTCGGCTTCCTGTCTAAACGGATACAGCTGACAGCACAGCACTACTACTGTATTTTTATCTGACGAACCGAAGTGCGCTTTACTTGTGGTAACCAAGTGTACAACGTCGCTGTTAATGTGTACGTGAAGACGAGTAGCGTCAGTACCGTAGAAACATAATTTCAATAAGTTCAGTACCCAACACACACACTTTCGACTTCGCCATTGTCGGTAGCGAGAGCTCCAGCGCTGACACGTTCACAGCATGTTTATTCACTTGGTTACCACAAGTAAAACGCACGTTGCTTCATGAGATAAAATACTGTATTAGTAGAAGTATCTACTACTTTCTTTTATACGTGTATACTTTATGGGCACCATATGCTTTGATTGCTATGAAATCTACTTCAACCATACCAAAAGTTCAGCTGGATGTCGAAAGTTTTTGGTTCTCGATATTACACCTACCACTGTTTCTCTCTGCATCTCCCAAAGAAAGGCTGACTGGTAGAAAATCGCATGAAGTCCGCCTCTATACATTTGAAGTAAATATTAACAGTAGAAGGCAGAGGTGTGTGAAAATTGTATAATACGTAGGAAGCAGAATTCCTATGTGTTAAATAAATCAATCCATCTTTATTATTAATAACTTTTCAGAAAGCCATTATCATCATAAACTTTCCGAGTAGGAAAATATTCGCGTGATTCGAACAAATTCTTGGAAGGGATTGATTCATTACCGAGTAATTTTTGTGTAGAAGGTCATTGCTCAAGCTTGGGCCGACGGGAATTGATTAAAGACCATTAGTTGGGGGTAGTTTTTTTGTACGGATCGGTTCGGTCAATTTACTTTAAATTTTTACTTAGATCGTGGAGAGTCAGCTCCGTTTTGTGGTCAACATCAAATAAATAGAGATACTCTAATACTCAGATTATGATCACACATTTTTTATGATGACAGATTTTGATATTGGTTGCAAGCTCCATAAGACGGCAATTCCATAACTTCTTCTTCAAGAGTAAAGTGAAAAATATCCTAGTTATTAGTAACTGAACGGAATTCAACAAAAACTAGCTAACCATTGACACGCGAAACGAATCAAAATAGTGCTACCTACAATCGATCTGACTCCCACATGAAATGAATCCATCCATTCAAAAAAATTTTGAACCCCTCTCATCTGCTCCACAACAACCTGACACGCTACTTAGGGAACGTTATTGTTCCCTAAATAGTCAACTCCTGAAGCAAATAGCCCATATCTGTCTCCATAACAATGCTTGCGGAAAACTTCTTTCACTTCCTCACAAAGAATCATTGCGATGAATACTTTACTACACCAGAGGCCTCACCTTTCAAGGTAATATTGAGGCCGAAATACACTCCTGAGGGACACAAACTACGCAAAGGGTTGTAATTTGAGGCAAAAGACGTCAATTTCG